>JBBBVU010000018.1:16638396-16651616 GCA_037177055.1 Atherinosoma microstoma
CTAATGTTTTCTCTGGTCTCGGCTTTGGGTTTTGTTTTTGGCGTGGTCTGGAGTCGCACTAATGAGTCATCCCATGAGGTCAGATTCTGGCCAATAGTGGCCTGCAATCTGCACACGTCACCATTTTCGGCCCGACTCGGCCCCTTCAGAACCTCGATGGAGTAGATGCTAAAAGTGTGCCCACTCGCCCCGGGAAAATTGTAATGTGAATACAAACAAATCAGGCAGTGTAGTGCTGGGCTGGGCTGAGTAGGTGCAAGTGTGAAAGGGGCATAAGTTTGTTTAGTCATTTATAAACTCTTATATGGAGCCAAGGACAAAAACGACCTTCAACTTTAAATCACACATACAACTGCGCACAAGCCCAAATTACACTGGCACCTCCCCTTAGAAACCACTTTTGATTAGTAGCTGTTTGGTAATTATAAATAATCAAGATTAATTATGAAAACTTTAATGGAAGGAAAGGGACTAAGTGCCAGCAGAAGGTGTCCAAGTCAGAGAGAGACAGAGTTACGTTGAAGGAGCGTTAAATTGGGAAAAACTGAGAGCTCCAAATAGAGTCATAGCTTTTCAAACTTTAGATCATCTGACAGCTGTGAAGATCAGTTAATACACTGCGTTGTTAATGACTGTAGCTTCTAGAGGAGATCAAACATTATGGACTCAGAGCTGCAGACCACCAATGTCTCTGGGTTTATTGCACAGCACAGAAAATCACACACTCATATACACTCACCCACAAAACACTTTCCCTAAAGGTAACAGCTGTCTTCAAGACTGCCTCAGGGGTGAGATGGTGCTCGCTGTGAACAATCATCTGTATTTAAATCAATCATGAGGCAGCGTGGTCTAACTATATTTTGGCCAGTCAGTGCATGTAGCATATAATGACCTGCTTGTGTGCTGCTCTGACACAGATTTATGTCTGAACAGGCTTATCTGGCAAACCAGACAACATTAAAGATGTTTATGATTGGAGCAGGTGTCTGCTGAACAGAAAAGAGAAGAAATGACTGGTGTTTTTAAAAATCCACTGGACCTTGGTTTCTCTTGTAGTGCTACTTACATGCTAATGACAAATATACAACATTTCTGGAAAAGTTAGTAAGCTTTCTAAAAATGTTACAAAATCTTGTGTCTGACTTATTAAGTTTTTTCAAATTGACAATCTACTGTTAGCAGAATATTTTCTGACAAGTATGGGTGTCAGGTTTGGGTATAAAAGAAGCTTCCACTAAAGATTTAAACTTTCAACTGTATAGAAAACTGACATGCCACTGTGATCAGTACAGCTTCACAGGTTTGGGAGTATTTTTCACTTAACACATTAAAACAAAGTGTATGTTTTTGACCTTAAGACTCTTAAGACTGTTACGATGGCACAATGACATTCATCATGCACATTCATCATGCACATTCCTGGAGCCGTCATTGCCCCCCAGTGTCCCACAGATTTGTGTTCCAGCCAAGACCACTATGTGGCAGCTGTGTTCTGCTTTATGTCAGGGATCTCAAACTCCAGTCACTTTGAAGAACTTGACAACAAGCTGTTGGATCCATTTCGTTTGAATTAAGTGTGCTGGAGCAGAAAAAAAGCATCTAAAACCTGTAGGACAGTGAACCTCGAGGACTGGAGTTTGAGATCCCTGCCGCACAGCATTACTTCACATGCCGGCAAGTGGACATTAACACACTGGCCGTTTTGGATGCGCACTATGACTAATTCAACAAGGAAATGCAAGATGACATTGTTGGAGGAAGAAAGGAAAAGAAAGAAAGAAAGTGAAAGAGCAAGAAATAAGACAAGACTCAACATCGGACTGGGTTTTTCTTGCTGGATAGAACTCAAAAGAAACAAAATGCAAGACAGCTGCCAAATTAACCTTTGTTAGGGTAAAAAGTGTGAAAATTTGCCAAAGTTCAGTAGTGGTGCTTTAACTCTGGGCAGAAAGGCTGTCAAGTTCTCTCAAGCTCATCTCAGATGGTCAGAAAGAAAGCAGACATATGTTCTGCTGTCAATTGAGTCCACATTTCAGCTCCTTTCAGGAAAATGAATGTCTGGTCTTATGTGCCAAAGACAAGAAACCCCATGTAGGCTGTTATTATTGAAAGGAGCTAAAGTCAGCATCTGTGATTGTATTGGGTGCATGTGTGCTCATGCATGGGTGACTGAAGCGTATATTGGAATTCTGGACTGACATACTGCATGCTACCACCACTGGAACCTCTTTTTCCCAGGAGGTAAGTGGTTATTTCAGAAGGACAATACAAGATGTCATTGTACATGGCTTAGAACTGCATGGTTTCATATATACAGATACACAGAGTGAGTGCCTGCAGTCCACATCTGGCCATAATGCAAATATATAACACTTCATGAGGACAACAACCAAACAATAATGGCCGGGGACTGTAGAACTGTTGAAATCTATAGTTCATTAGAAATGGGCAATTATTTTTCATTTTGTGGTTGTTTTTTGTTGTTGCTGTTTTTTTTGGTTTGTTTATTGTAATGTTTAAAAAATCAAATGAAGAAAATATTTTGAAGAGAAATGGGCATTGATTCCTTAGGCAAAACTATAACAGTTTGTGAGGATGTATTAGGCCTGGGCGATAAAACAAAAATTTACCAATACCGAAAATTACGACAAAAACTTATGTAATTTTGCCCATGTTGGTATATCAGTGTTTTAAAAAAATGGAAAGAAAAGTCGTTTTTTGGCTGTGTGTAGGTAGGTTATGTTCATGTCCCTTTAAGACGCTGTAATATGTGTACAGCGTGTGTAGTCACGTGACTCCACCCCATCCAGTCTGTCACAAGAAGGGAACGAGACAGTGAGCACGGCTCTAACGGTGAGGAAATGGAGGACGGTTAAAATGGCTGCAGCAGCGGCGGAGGAGGAAGAGCAGCAGCTTAATATCATCCATTTAACGCAAGCCATATTGCCTAGCCATAGGATAGATAACAACACAATGATTTTAAAAAAAGCCTCCATCCCAAACTTTTTTTTTTTTTACTGCCATCAAATTTCAATTTCTTTTTTAAGATTATATTTTCAAAATATAACATAATTAATTGGTAATTGTATCTTAGAAATCCACTTTCAACTTCCGGTTGAGCTGCGAGAGGAATGGCAGCGTAGGTTTTAGCTCTCACCAGCCTAAAGGAAACAAATACCCCCTAAATCACAAAAAACTTGAATCCAATTTTAAATGCGGCGAGGGGTAAGTGGGGGAACAAGTCGGAGAAGTCAAAAAGCCATGGAAGCGTCTGAGAAAAAACAAAAATGCGCAGCTAAAGGAAACCGTGAAAATATGGAAAGACAGCGATGATGAAGTTGAAACTCAGGGAGACACTTCTACGCTATACAAATATTCAACGGACATTACCAAAGAAATACTTGAGCTCAAAGGAGAATTGAAAAATGAGATAATGTCTCTTGACTCTAGCTTCAAACAGGAGTTTGCTAAAGGCTAACAGTGACGAACTACAGAAACAGAGAAAAGGTCTCACCGAGGCTCAAAAACACATCGAGGAGCTCGGGACATTCAACATGGAAGCCAAGGAAGCTCTATTGAAAACATTACTTGAGCAAAGAAATCTACAGGACAAGTTAACAGATTTGGAGGGGAGGTCCAGGAGGAACAACTTGCAGATTTTCGGGGTTCCTGAGGGCGCGGATGGGGACTCGGTTCCCCGCTTTGTTGAGGAACTGCTACTGAAAGCGTTAACTTTGCCCTCCGGGACCAACCTGCTAATTCAACGGGCACACCAAGCAGCAGGGAGGAGGCCCGGCCATGGTGAGACACCTCGGTCGATAATCGTTAACTTCCACCAGTTTGACACCAAAGAGATGATATGATCGAAGTATAGAGGAGTGTTGTGGAGTTTAATCCGTTTTTGCCACGCTTTCTTCAATGACTACGCGGCCGAAGTGATACAGAAGCGTAAAACATATACTGGAATAAAAAATATCCTAAAAGAAAAAGGTATAAGGTTCCAAACACCTTTTACTAGGATCAGAATCCACTGGACTGATGGTCCCCGGCTCTACAACAACGTGCAAGAGGCGGCAAGAGAGATGAGGAAAAGGGGAATGGAGGTCCAGATGACCGAACCTGATGAGGGGTGCTTGAAGGAGGATCGGATTCGACGAGCTTCACAGTGGCAACGTGTCGGAGATCTAGAGATGCAAAAGGAACTCGCTCAGCGTGCGAAAGGAAAGCTGCAGGAATTTCGGAGACTGGAAGAGGAAGAAAACACCTGAGCGCAATGGGATGGAGCTACCGATTTGATCAAGACCCCTTAACTGTATGCAAAAGACAATTATTATATATTTTTGGGGGTTTGTGGTTGCGTTACACTCTGAGTTTGTAGGCAAGATTCCAGCTTTCCTACCAATGCAAGGCCTTTTTTACTGGCTGGTGTAGTGGGAACACAGAAAATGTTGGACACTACTAGAAGGCAGGGGGTTTTCCTTTCAAGACCCCCGCTCACCTCTAGTGAGCCCCCCCCCCCCATTCTCAAGAGGACTTTCCCCTCCCCTTCCAACAAGGACACAGGCACGGTTCAGGAGCCCCATAGTTACTTGAAGCAGTGTTCTTGTGTTTTTGTTCATATTGTTGTTAATGTTTTACATGTCAGTGGAAAAGGGGGAAAAGAATCAAGGAGAGAAAATGTTGCAATGTAACCAACTTAAAGTGGTATCTCTGAATGTGAATGGGTTAAATGTTTATGCACCTCCAGATGAGGGGAAAGGTTTTTCAGAAATGTATTTGAAGTTATTGTTTAAGAAACTGAAGGGATTCTGATTTGTGGGGGAGATTTTAATGTTGCCCTTGTTCAGAATATGGATTCAACTAGTACAAAGAAAAGCAGTAAAATACATACATCCCAATACATAAATACAGCCTGGACAGAATTAATAATTATTGATGTTTGGAGTGAGCTTCATCCTCTCGAAAGAGACTATACGCATTATTGAGCTCCTCACTTAGTGCACACAAGGATTGATCTTTTTTTTATGAATACAGTGGATAGATTTAGAATACAACAATACAAAATAGGTGTGGCAGATCTATCTGATCATTGCATCCTCCATTTAACTCTAAATATGAATAGTAGGAAAAGGAATATTGTATGGAGAATGAATGTTAGCGTACTAAACAATCCAGGATCTATCGAGGAGATTAAAACGGAAATACATACATACAGACAAGAGAATGAGAATGGGGAAGTGAATCCCACTATTCTCTGGGATGCTATGAAAGCGGTTATGCAAGGAAAATTGATATCTAGATCAACATACTACAAGAAAGCTAGACAGGAATTATATCAAACTAAGATTTTAGAACTTTAAAAATCTGGAGTAAAGACAAAAATTGAAATGATCCGAGTTTAATACAACAAATCAACGAGGTAAAGACATCAATAAATGACATACTGGGGGATGAAGTTGAAAATAAAATATGAGTACAGTAACCATTGTCGATGAAGGACTGGGCTAAGACTGAGAGGTGGACATGAGGGACATTTCAATGGTCCTCTGCCATTGAGACAAAACATCTAAACATTTTGACTAGGAGTCCTTACTGCCAAAGGGACGATACATTTTGGGGGCACTGACTATTTATATGAGAAAGGAACTTCATTTTGCCACATGAGTGAACTGTTTTGGGAGAGATATGAGCTTTTGCAAGTGAGTTATGGTGTTGTGCTGAAACATCCAGGTTATTTTGGCAAAAGTGCCAAAAGTGTAGATCTGTTTCAAGAAATGAGACAAAGTAATTGAGAAGATCTTTCCATTTTGGTGGGTCTGACAATTTACATGGGAAAGGAACTTAGTTCTGAAGCATGAGTGAACAGTTTTGGGAGAGAAATGAGCTTATGCAAGTGAGCCATGGTGTTGTGCTGAACTGTAAGACTGTTTTGCCAAATGATCTTAGAGTTATGAGAATGTAATTTCTGTTTCAAGAAATGAGTCGAACCAATGGAGAAAAGCTGTAGTATAGAAATCCCTACATCGGCAAAATTATAAAATCATCAGAACCAATATGGATCCCCTTTTATGTTAAGCGAATGAAATTAAAATCCTGGGTCTTTGAAATTCTGTGGAGATAACAACAAACCTTTATGTGACAGAAATACATTATTAGTCTCAGCCAAGTGAAGATGCTATATAATGTGGCAGTGTGAAACAAGTTAATCAATTTTGGATGAAGACAATAGCTTTGTCCTCATATTCATGTCATTTTTGAGAATGGAATATCTAGCTTCTGTGAATGTTACTTGAAAATATGGACTTAGATTTTTCGATACATGCAATTTTGCTGTATGTAATTAAATGACCAGATAATGACAGTAGTCTGACGGCTCACAAAGAAACTTGGGGATGTCAATTATAAGCTCCTTACCTCCACTTCTCCGGTGTGTATTAATGTGTGCACGGGGCTGCGTGTCTATATACAAGGATAAGAGTGTGCGTTATGTGAGTGTGATGGTGTCTGCATGTCTGTGTGGGTATAGCTCCTTGATGCGGTGATCAATGTTTCTCTGAGGCCTGGTTCAATAAACCATTAAGATTTCCCCTGAAGACATCCTGCCAACAGAACTTCATTAGACCCACACACATACATAAAAAACAAAACAAAAAAAAACACACACACCTTTCACTAATTGTCCTGTGTTTACAGACTGTAGGCATCAAGACTGTTAAAGGTCTTTTTGGCTCCACAGTGGCACTTTAACAGTATTTATCATAGTTGACTCACCTGAAATGGCCAGTTCTCTCTCTGAAGACCAGAACAAATATACTCCATCACACTTGATCAAACAAATGGTAAAAGGTCCAGTGTTACAGGCCTTACAAGAATGGACACATTTCATATTAAACTCATACACACAACAGGAGTCCATTGGGAGTTCCAGCAATTGTTCTGATGTGCTCTGAGCTAAGGAAGACTTAGTCGCATTACCTTTGTCTCAAGCACGGTTATTGTTTACTTTACTGCAGTTAAAAAATGTGTATGTGATTCTTATGTCATCATCATGTCCGCTGTATCAGCCTAAAGATCAGACACAAAGGAAGAGCTATTTGCAAAGTTCACAGTGGATTAAAAAAAAAAGACTGTTTGTATTATTAAAACTCAGTTTACTAATGAGCTCTGACATAAGATTGATGCTTCCATCAGGGGGCTTCACTGTTTTTTAGTCACACTCCTGATTTCACACATTCATCTCTACCTCCTGCCTCTTTCTCTCTCTTCTTCTCTTATCTCCCCTAACAGCTCCCCCTCACCTTACTATTAATTAAAACAGTTGTATGAGTGTCTGTGCTGTTGTGTGTGTGCCTGCACTTCGGTGCACGCATCAGGCTTCAGTATTAATTAAAGGTGTGAATGCTAATTGGTCAGATCAATAACAGGTCATTAGGCCTCGGGGGCTGACAGCCAATAGGAAATCGTTATGTGTCTGACATCACTGTCATTCTGCTAAAGCTGCACTGCACTGTTGACACATGCATATACACCACACTTGTGGCTGCACACTCAGGTTTGAACTTACGTCCACACTCCTGTCATCTGTGAAGATAGGTTCCCTTCAAAGAGTGGAAAAGAGACAGAGAGAGCGAGCTTGGGAACAGAAGAGCTAGCAAGACAGAAGTAGAAAACTGGCACAGAAGATGGAATCTTACACTATGTCCCAAATCAATATCCATTAAGGAGAGCAATCGTGAGAGAGACATTTTCAAAAAAGGAAACCGATGCCATAGTTGTCATTGCACGAAAGAGAGTAAACAAATGTGTCATCTCTGTGCTGATCAATATCAAGGCAACATTTCTCTACCTACCACATTCACATAATCTTCCTCTCAAATCTCTTCTTTTGTCTTTCAGTGTCTTCTGTGTTTTGTTAATCGCCTCAGTCCGAAAGTACAATGACCTTTACATGTAACTGTTCTATCTACTTCTACCAAACTATTAGCATAACTTTATAATCAAGGTCTTTACAGGTTGAAGAGCACTCAAATGTAGCTTAAACAAACTGATAGAATTTTACTAATTTGCTTCCAAGCTACATACTTAACCCCTAAGTAATGAGAACTGTAAACAGTGCTTTGATTTTATTAAGATGCATTAAGCTACCGGTAAAGGTGAAATCTGTTCAATGTTTAAGATCCCCAGAAATGATGAGGGTGATTATCTACCTTAAACAGCTTACATATCTAAACATAGTGTATTGATCTTTACTATCTCCAAGGGTCACAAGCAGGGCTGCATGCTGTCGTTCCTATATCTTTCATACCTTCAGATAGACCTTTTGCTCGTCCTTAAATAATCTGACAAGAGAGCAGACAGTAACGAGAGGCTATTCAAGGTTAATGATGCTAAGTGATGTATGAAATATTGACAGGTAACCTGTATACAGATTGTTGATTGTCATTTTCAGTGTGTGTACCTGTTGAATGACAACTTTTGCTCTACAGTGCACACTTAATAAAGGCACACACACCAAGTTTGAATTTGGGTGTGTGCATTTGAGAGAAAGAGATTCATCACTGAGCTGAGATAACATCTGTGTGTGTGCTGCTTTGTAGCAGGTTGAAGAGAGCAAGCTTGCTACTGGAGGTATGTGCAAGTGTGTGTTCCATCATGTGTGTGATATCTAATAGCTGTGGTTACTGCAGCATGACTTATTAAATTCTAACATCAAGAGACACCCCCCCCCCCACGAAGCTGACTGACAGTGAAACCAGTGAGCACAAGCTGCTTTAGTTGATTTTTTTAATTTATTTTTGGTCCACCTGGCATTACTCTTGACCCACAAGTTGATTCATGAAACAGAAAGATTAGCTTTTAACTCAATTATGGTTGAACTGGTTTCACAATGTAACATGAGGTGTCAGCCTTTATGGTGGAGTATAATTCATGACATTAACATCAGGCCTCTGTCATGTTTCAGTTATTGCATCCTGTTTGAGCTGTCCCTTTGAATCTCTCTTTTCATTTCTCTTCTTAGCATCATCTTCTTGTCATCAACAGTCTTTGCTCCATTAGTAGAATATAAGCTAGCACCAGCCACAACCAAGCAAAAATTCCCTGTGCTATACCAATATATTTCCCTTACAGCGAACAACGTCACTTTCTTTGCATGTATTTTATGTTGCTGATATAACAGCATTTGGAGAGGCACAATCATCAGGGATTCATTTTGTGTGAAAAGTTCTTTTCATCATAGGACAAAACTTCAGTAATTGGAACAATCTGTTATGGCACATGCAAACATCACAGGGCAAAACTTGTTCTTGCATCTGGTGCAAAGCAAAGGGATTATTTTAATGAGAATGTAGTCGCTTTTGTTCCAGAGACTAACAAATTACAAGTGATCAAAAACTCAGAGGATTTAAATATAATCTCTTTAAGTTAGGACATTTACGTATATAATGAAAATTAAAGGAAAAATGTACCATAAGGAGAAAAATTTAATTGAAAACCTGTTAAAACAAAGTCGGAATTTCTGGTTTACAGATCTTTTGTGAGAAGAAGTAATTAATAAAATTTACTAGAAAGATAATAACAGGAGATGATCTGGTGGTGCAAACTGACAATAAGATGTAATGTTATGAGGCTATCTGCAAGCAGGAATCCTCATTCTTTAAAGGAATAACCCCATCAACAACTGGAGTTCCCTTTGATCACTGAATATCAAATACCCTCTAACACAAGAAAAAGGATCCTAAAAAAGTTCATGCCCCAAAAATAAATGTAAAAAAACCCAACAAAAACGTAAGTTGATTGAAAGCAAAATCAGCATTCAGCACAAAAACATTGGCTTGTTGGTTAGTTTTCAATACAGACATAATAATCATTCAGCTCAGTTTCTTCCCACACACACATAAACTGACTGTACACCCCCTTAAGGTGGTTTGTCCTCCTGTTTAAGCACTGCCTCTGAAAGAAGGTAAAGCCTGGATGTAATTTCTTAAAATTACATTTTCAGTGAAAATCTTATCTGAGCAGCAAACTAACAGCTATTCTATTTGCAGCTGATACTGTTCTACTTCCTGCTGCACTGTTAAGAAAGTATTAAAAGCAGCTGGAGAGTGAAACAACAAAATCTGCTGAAAGGAAGCAGAGCATGGCACCTGAAAAATACAGCCTGATAGACATTTTAACAATTAATCTGTTGATCGAATTTTGAAAACCCAATGGAATGTGATTAAATAATTAAATCTGCTGGTGACGTGCATCTCATTTAGGTTAGAGACAATCTTGTCAACGATCCGTATCCTATTTTATAATACAGTAGTACAATTGGTGAAAAGTCCTGTGACGGTGAGATGGTGTTGAGGGTTATGTTGTGTCTAAATGCTGCCTCTGTGTGCTCCGTGACTCACGGTATCAGAAATTGCCACATCAGCATGACCCTACTCGTTTTCTGGTTATGCTAATCAGGTGACATTCCTTCTTGCTTGGCAGGGGAAGCTGATTGGATGGGCTGAGGTGGAGACCCTGAGGGTTGGCCATATGATTGGTTGGCTCATATAAAGCTGAATAATGGACTGACAAAGCCCAGGTGGCCATATTATCAAAAACACACACACATACACACAAACATGAACATTACTACAACACAGAGGCACACATCTGCACACCCACTGATATTAACTATGTACCAGGATAGACTATATTTCAGTCAGGTGGGCAGTGGATGTCTGACAGACTTGAAAATCAGATCAATATATCATTTGATGTAATCTCTATCCTGTCCCAGAGCAGAGGGGTTTGGCAGTTATGCCTTTTAATTCCATCAAAATGGCATTTAATATCATTCAGATATGGGCTCAATATATTATTTGCTACATTTCCTTTACTGTCAAACTCCATCTTATCTGCTGTGGGCACTGAAAGACCACATTTGAACCTGATTGCATTATTCAGGTATTCAACACTAGTAGCTTTTTTTTGTACACTTTTTGAAATGAAAATTTGGCACCTTGTTTATAAAAATGCATCACCCAATTGCTTGATTTTATCCAAGTATCATATTAATTTGTCATTTGATGTGCCTTTGTGATGTAAGGCATCCTTTCTAGCAAGGTACTAATACCTTTGGCAACCTTTTACTGTAATTACATTATCTTAATATCAGATTGATTGTGTAGAGAGTTATTGAAGATCCGACACTGAAAGATTTGGCAGCTATTTTGTTGCACACCATTAATTATATACAATAATCCAGATAATGAGCTTATGTCACTTGTTTTTAACAAGACTGGGTAACATTGAGAAGTCCCAGTTCTTTTTTAAAATTCTGAACAGTCAAGCATGATTACAATAGGGTTGTAAGCAGGCCTATAACAACATAAATCAGAGTGCACTCATGCTAAATATATGTGCTTTTCTACACTTGCAATATATTTGGGGTGTTTTTTTTATTCATTTATCTTTTATTTCTTTCATAGCATTATGTTTATGTGACTTTGACCAGTCCAAACTCAAAAGATGAGGTGCTAAATGTATTGTATCAAATTGTCCGATTATGTTAGTCCGTTGAAACTTGGGGCTCATTTTAGTTTCCAGTTGATTGAAAATGTTCAGTGACATTACTGCTACTTACATGACAAATAGGGCTGGTTAACACATTATTAATGTATTAATGCATCAATTGTTTAATGTCAAATATTTGATCACAGGTATGAAATAAATTTTCATTTTGGTCTTTTAGCTGTAGGGTTATGACCTTTGAATCATGCCAACACCAGCAGGATAATTGCTAGTGCAGAAAGGATATCCGTTTGTGAAGACAGTGAAGTTAGGGAAGTACCTGCACCCCCAAAAACACATTGATCTCATCATTGACTTTTCACTCATACATCCTCAAGCTCTGCATAGCAGCATAGACAATGAGAAGATTAAACCTGGTGGTTGCCTTTAAATGCACTCAGCTCAGCTCTGACTCTTCAGCGCCTTCACTCCGAATCTGTGAATCTCAGTGATGTTCTCAGCATGTACAAGTTTTTCTTTAATAATGTAATAATGTAAGATTTCTGCTCATCCAGACTTTTGTTACATTATTTCCACAACACAGGTTAACACTTTTTTTTTGTCTTTTGAAAGCCAACTGCTCTGGCTCTGCATACACATACTAGGTATACTTGTATGGTACAACTCACCAGCTACTGTACATTTCATGTAAAAGAACACATGAATAGGTGTAGTGTAGAAATCTGTTCCCCCTTCAGCTCCGCTCCTTTCACACATGGAAAGAAGCATGCCCTTGCTGAAAAATCGTTTCTGACCTACTGTGCTGGTTTGACGTTATTACTGTGGAAAGTTTAAAATCGGGGCATATCTGGAGTCGTTCCTGTGGTGGACTGGCTGGGATTCATGCATCGGGGGAAGGGGGGGGATCAACAGTTTGATCATGATATGATTTTATATCGATTTAAAGGATAGCGATTTGATGTTTGCCGATATATCAAATTCTGTCACAATCCGATTTAGATTTGATTCGATTTAACATTTTCATTCCTGAGCTCAGGTGTTTAAATTCATTCATTCATTTTCTGTAGCCTACCACTTAGTCCAAATCAGGTTCACGGGGTTTGGGAGCGATCCTAGCAATTAGCAGGCAAGAGGCACGGTACAGCCTGGACAGGTTATCAGTCTAACACAGGGCCAACACAGTAAGAGCTCAAGTGTTTAAATTAATCAATTTAATTGAACATTTGCACAAGTTTGAGATCATTTAATTTATTTTTCTCTTGAAACGTCACTTCTCCCTCACAATAAGTGCTGAGATTCTAATCCTGCTTTTTCTGTTATAGCAGACAAAATGCTGCTGACTGGAAATACACTCATATATTGTTCCCTCTGTGTTTAGAAGGCACGCAGGCCCACACAGCTTTAAAATCCATACTACTCGTACGCATTTAAATGATAAATCCTGAAATGTCCATATTCCTTTGTCAAATTATTTATCTTTATTAGATTTATGCATAAATTGAGATTTATAAGAAATATTTTAATTGCTTGAATTGAATTGAATTTTCCACATAATGCACTTGAAAATCCTTATCATCGCCTGGCACTAATAAAAAACATTAGCAATTACAGAATTGTAATTCTGGATTGCAGCTCACAGGATGAGTTAGTTTGGAATTATTAAATTGATTCTTTTTTTTCTTTTAATCAGACTTGGTTTTTACAAAAAA
>JBBBVU010000018.1:16651716-16681319 GCA_037177055.1 Atherinosoma microstoma
CATACATCCATACATACATACATACATACATACATACATACACACATACACACAAACACATATATGCACATATACACCTACATACCCATACTCCTACATACATACACACACATCTTACACCCACATACATACATATCTTTTCTATTTAATGTAAATATATTTTATTAAACTGTATGGGTCTATACAGGAATGTATGTGGCATTAAAAAGGTTATTCTTTTATGCTGAAATTATTTAAGAATGGATCCCAGTTTTCCCCAAAATATCACATGTCAAGGTTATTATGGGCTGTGATTTTTTCCATTTTTATGCATTCTGTGATTGATTCCATAAATTGATATTGATTGAGTTTTTGGATTTCCAATTTTGAATAATTATTTTCTTGGCGATAGCTAGAGAGACCATTACCCTGCTTTTAGTTTCAGTATGCATGTTTACTGTTTGCAGGTCTCCCAGAAGTTACAGAGATGGAGAGGGGGGACTCTGCAGCTCCGAACGTCTGAAAGTGTTTTTGTGACAGCTCAAAGTGCATGCAGATAATTGTCAGATACACCCATTGTGTATTGTATGTCAGTGGCAGCATATCCCATTTTGCGCTTTTTATACTGAGTAATGTGTGTTCCTTGGATGACTTTATATTGGATTAGTTGTAAATTGGTGTTAGTTGTCATGGTGAATGTATTCTTACAGGTATTTGTCCAATATTCGGGGATGAGAGGGATATGTATGTCTTCATTATATTTCATTTTAGGTATATGTAATGAAATATCTATTGTGGTTAATATTCTATATAATTTAGAGGCGGGTTGTTTCTGTACGGTGATTTGCAAGATTTCATCTGTTATCTTGGATGGGGTGAGTGGATTATCTTTCATGTTAATTTTACTACTTTACTATATGATTTGATTTGTAAATACTGAAAGATCTGTTGATTTCCAATTCCATATTTTTGATTTAAGTATTTATATGTCATAAAATTATTGTTGTTAAATAAATGACGGAGATGTGTAATTCCTTTCTTTTCCCATATTCGGTAGTGTACAGGTGTTTTGTGAAGGTGAAAGTCCGGATTGTGCTATATGGGGATAAGTAGAGTGTGTGAGTGGAGTTTGTGATTCCCAGGACTTTCCACCAGGCTGTCAGAGTTGTGGAAATAGATGTGTTTTTGAAGCAGTTGTGAGTTTTGAAAAGTATTGAGAAGTGGTAAATCTGATAGTTTGAGGTTTTTACAGTGTGTTGCAGTAGGTTTTTGCAGCAAACTCAGAAATTAGATAAACTTTTTTTTAAATACATTTTTTATGTAAAGCACCTTGAATTGCCCTGTACATGAAATGTGTCATATAAATTCACTTGCCTTTCCTTGCCTTACATTTTTCCTTTAAAATGAACTTTCATACATCTGTCATCACTGTGACTATGTGTATAAGTATTTGATTGTCATGATGTGTTGCAGCTGACCTTGCAGGTGTCGGAACAATGAGGCACATACACACTGTAGATAATAAACACACAGCCTTAAAATGCCATTGATTTCTGTTGTTCTACTAGAAAACAGAACATTTTTCATTGTCACAGAAAACTCTTCTCTCTCTTCTATTCTCGATTACTCACTCATCCCTTCTTTTCCTATGTTTTTTTTCTCCTCTTTTTCTTGCATTTCTGTCCTTGCTTTCCTTATCCATTCTCCCCTCTCAGATCTCACATGCTTCACACCTGCACGCTATGTACACATGGGAATGGATAGGTAAAAATGTGCATACTTTATACTCAGGCAAACACACGCAAACACACACAGACACACCTTAGTACAGGACTGGAAAACCACTCTTCTCCTGGGACAGCAATGACATATTCCTTCTCATTTTAAATGTATGAGCTAAGTTGAAGCTGTGGATGTAGGCACACCTGCATGTGTAGTATTACACTGCGTGTGTTTGTATTGAGTTTTGCACAATGTGAAGGAGAGAAGGAGGAAACACACACATAGACAGAGAGACACACAGGGTAAAAAGGAGAAGGGAAGACAGAGAGCCCTGCTGTCCTAACAGGTTGCAATGTGAGATTCACAATATCTTTCAAAGCAACCAAAGATGTAAACTTAAAGTAATCTGATATGCATATTTAGCATTATTACATATTATTAAGATTAAGTTCCTATGAAATGTGTTTTTTATTCAACATCCTCCATAATTAGGGTCACCTTCTCTTTCCCATGATAACATTATCTGACCGGGATTCACTGTATTGAGCAGATTTGAATTAAGGCATAGGAAGAAAGCCTGAGTGACCTAAAGTGAGGAAGAAAAGAGATAGACAGATGGAGGGATGATACACAGAGAGAGGGGTGGACATTGGTAGTCCCCTCAGGTCTCTTTGATAAAGATCAGAGCAGCCACAACCAGAACCTCAATCACATCCTAAGGCACGTGCAGATGCATGAACACACAAACACCTGTGCAGTGCACAGCTCTGATAGGAACTCTATTTCTCTCACTCTCTCTCGCTTTCTCTCTCTCTCTCTCTCTCTCTCTCTCTCTCTCTCTCTCTCTCTCTCCCTCTATCACACACAATACACATACACAAACTCGACTTTTACAGTCAGATCATGTTCAAGTTAAAGAGACCAGAGTCAAAATCAATCAATCAAAGGCTGATAAATGATCAAAGAGCCTGAGAAATGGTGGAGTGTTCATTCAGTGCCTCCCTCTAAATATGGAGGTTGACCATAATTTACCGTTTCCTCTGAGTACCTGCATCGCACAGTCAGATCAGACTCATTAATGTGAAATGTGAATGCTGTTGGCTTGTGTAACTGCTGTGACTGGCATATAGCTATCAACACCAAATTACTATTGGTGCAGGGGATGAAACATTTTCCAAGTGTATCTTAATCAAAGACATTTATGTCTACTGAATTCAAATGTAGCAATTAAGTGATAACCTGAATAAAACTTTATACCTCGATGCCTCTGTATTAAAAACAAGACCAACACGTTTGTTGACCGCATTTTCTTAAAGACAGTCCCCTCTTCCCAAATTATCTTATTATTCTTTAGGCTGTTTGATATGACAAACAGTCTACATTTGACTTCTTTTCTCTATTATACTTGAATGTCATAATGAATAATATGTATTTATCACAGGCAATTAAATGAGGACATAAAACACTGCAAAGTGTTCGTAACTGTTAGCTTTAAATGAAACTTTGAAATTGAAATTTAAAAATAATTAATTTGTTTCCTGCAAAAGTGCTTGTCTGCTTTTAGCTGCCCCAATAAGAAATAATAACAGGAAGCTACACAGAGATCCCATTAAAAACTCCAAAATAGCATAATGTCAAAAACATTTATCTCTGTTGAAGCAGTTTAGAAACAAACTGCAGTTTGATTCATTTCCTTTCTTTCCTATGTATTCATTACCGGTCTCTTGAGAAAATCAACTGTCAGAACATTTAATGTAATGCTCTTATATTTTCAGTGGGATGTTGTCATGTTTGATTTGTATGAGTTTAAGAACCCTGTGTAGTATATATGAGAAATACTTAATTGCCCATTTTTTTATGTTATTTCTTTAACTGTTTTTCTTTCTTCAAACTGAATTGATTAGATTTTTCTCAGATGTGACAATCAGAAAAGGTTTGTCCACTGAATAGATTGTCTGCTGTCATCAAACTGCTTTCATTAACAGTACAGAGCGAGTCTGTCTATTTAGCAAAAATCAAATAATGAGCAAAAGGGAAAACGTGTAATAGTTCACATTCATTTCACTTTGTCATAACAACAGAAGACCATAGCACCCTGTTGTCATATATTCTAATGTCTTGCTAAGTCCAAATCTTGAGCAAGACCAGATTTCTTTCAGGTTGCTGCAGGATTTAAATAAAAAATATTAAAAACTCAGTTATCTGTGATGTATATGTCCAGTATTTACATGTGCTTTAACCTCCCAAAATGTTCCTGCTCCACAATTAAAAAAAATCTTCAAATAAAATAAATTGTGAAAAGATCTCGGCTGGCTTTCTCCTGTAAAACTTAACTTTCATTCATCAATGCTGTTATGGCTCAGGAATTGAGTGCTGAAGAAGGTCAGCTGATAGGCTGCCGAGCACTGTGAATGAGCAACACTCTTCATGATATTATGTGAAACTGGTGGATAAATGCCCAGATGCAGACAGGGATATCAATGCCACTGACATCTGGCAGGTGAGACCTCCCGAACTGTTTAACCAGCTGCCTGCAACTTCTATGTGGTTGCAAATTACTCATCCTCACTCCAACCGATCAAACTAGATAAAGGCTTGAGAGGGAACAGGTCCAAAAATACTGTCGTTGCACCATTTATCTGGTTTCATCAATACTCCTGCAATTCTCAGGCATCACCTCTGAAAGAATTTAGATCTCCACTTCCTAAACAATACAGCCAATACAGTAAAATATCTCTCTAATGGAAATAAAGTTACATCTATTTATTGTAACTGACTTGTTTATGTATTTGTCTTTGTTAGCTTATGTGGAAAAAAGTAATTCACACTGAATTATTTTCAACCCCTTCCATGTTTTATCAGTCTCTATATTCCTCTTTTTGGGGGTACTACATAGACGCTCCTCATGCTAATGGACATAAGAAAGGTTCTCCTTGTTTTTTATGTCCTTAGTACAAGAGGACATACACAGAAGTAAGATACTATACTTGAGGAGGTAGAAAAGAAAGATAGCACAGAGGAGAGGCTGCTGCTGAGGGGAGTGAGGTGAAATCTCTGCTGACTTGTTAGTTACATGCCAACATGTTCTAAGTATAAGAACATGGTATCCATGCCATACTCTGAAGCTAAGTATTACAACAGGGAGCTGTGAATGCGTATTTCTAAATGCATATTTGATGAATGTGGGTTATGTACACTTGGTTGTACATCAATGTGGTTGAGGTTAATAAACGTTGGCCTTGCTTTGATTCATTTGGAGCTCAAAACATCTCAAAAAGGGCACCTCCTCCAGGCTGCATTATAATGCTTTTTTTACGTCTTTTGTGTGTATATTCGCACATATGTGTGTGTGTGTGTGTGTGTGTGTGTGTTTGGTTAATGTTTTATAGTTTTAGCTTTAATATAACCGCCAGAAGATATAAAATATTAAACATATTGCCTCCTTTACAAAACTACACCTGCCATTAATAATGAAAAAAGTAAACATACATGTGAAAACAGACAAAAAACAAAAACATGTACATTTACATTATTTGAGTATAATCTATATAAATCCAAGCTCAAAAATCAATTGTTTTCCTTGTTCTTAGATTAGCCAAATCATTTTAAAGATGGCATCATGGGTCATCATTGATTGTTCAAATATTGTGTGTTACTGAAACATGTGACCAACCAAAATAAATGGGTCTTTAAGTCTGTGCGAGTTTCTTAAACAATTCATAAAATACAGATTTAATTTTCATTTCTATAAAAAAACTCATTAATTTTTTCTTCAGTCCTGCATGACGCAGAAGATGCTGGAGATCTCTGTTGTCTTTATAAATGCACACTGGTTGTTGTTTTTTTTGTTGTTGTTTTTTTCTTATTATTATTTGGTAACATAAAAACTCCACAGTGCCACACCATATCATATAGGTTTACAAATATTATTCAATCATCAGTGTTCTTCATGTTAATGGGATGTTTCTCAGTATTGTATAATTGTATTAAAAGATGTCTCCATTTTAGTTTCATTAATTACTTTTTAAATGTCTTTATTGTCTGGTTGAGTCCTTTTTATGTTAAGGTGATTAAACTTTGCTCATATGTCTATAAATGACTTTATAGTACAGAACTTTAGATCTTGCTCTACTATTAATTTGGTGCAGTGGGCCTGTTTTTCTCCCATCCATCACTCATTTCTACTCACTGTAGTAAAAAAACAACATAACAACAATAAATAACCCTTTGAAAACCTTTCCCTATGGTCTTGTGCTCCCAAACCCTTATTTATTTTCATATAGTAGAAATCTTTGGTGACCCAAAATTAGTTTAGAGTATAATTTATTTAGGGTCATGATCATTTTCCATTGTGATGAAGTACAGTTGCTAATTATGGCTGAGGTCAATACAAGTTTGACTTATTTTATATTAGAGTTTGTAATTATCAGTTAAGACAAATGCTGATACATATTTCTAAAAGTCCTCTCCCAGAATCCCCTACAATGCCTATTTCATGGATTTTCAAAGGACAATAATAAAATTTTTAAGAAATATACACTCCAAGCTCCGAAGAAAGCTCTGGTCTTCTCCAGTTGCATATAAAAAGAAACAAATGGCTTAGAATGAAAGGCAGATTTAGCTTATAATCAACTTTAAATGCAATTAGTTGAGTCATGCTGCTAATGTATGAGTAAAACCAGGGCAGGCACTTTTATAAGATCTTCTTCTAGGAGTCAGTTTGCAATAGCTAAGAAGATCATGGTATAGACAGACCTAAAAGGTGAAACCTTTAAGATTGTGTTAAAATTGCTGTTTCACATCCACAATAATCAGGGGCCTCATTTATAAAGCTGTTGCACGTACAAAAACCAACATACACCAATTATAGTAAGCTTTTGGGATTTATAAAAACCAAACTTGGCAGGAAAATGTCCCTTCCTCCATTCCAACTCTGACCCTGTCGTACGCACAAAATCTGGAAAAATGGGAAACGGCGACACCAACGGCAGAAGAATAAAAGCAAAGAAATGACGTGAAATGTGAGACATTTGTGCAAAATCAGATATTATCTTTAACATCACATGTTATATATAAAATATATTTACAAAAACAAATAAAAAGGCATATTTGATATCGATACTCCTGGGAGTACATCTGCTCGCACACTCGCTAAAAACAAAACAACAAAAAAATCATGATTTACAACAGAAGCGGTGATATGTGTTATTGATAAGAACCTCAACCGCTTAAATATGTTCTGTCACTGTGAAACAAAACTAAAATAGGCCATTATAAAATCCATTTACAGCTAAATAATAAGGCAGACAGTATGCTGCAATAATGTGCCAGACTAATTAATTTCTACATTAATAATAATTAGTTGAAATGACGGTCGCTGTACAGTAATACCTGTCTGTGAGGCTACAATCAGGGTATTTCTCCACTTAGCTGTTCTGAAAATTGAGTGATGGTTGGATACAAAAAAGTACCCCTATGCACAAAGACGCACAATGGCTTGTCTGGCACTGCTGGGGGACATGGTACATGGGAGAATCCGGAGTGAGCTACACTTAATGGCTCATGATGATGGCTCATGAACAGGTTCCGACTGCCGCGTCCTATGCCCTCGGACCTCTGATGCTTCAGGCCCGGCATTACAAAGACGCACCAGGAGGAACCACACCATGCCAGTCCCTCTGCAAGTGCTGACAATGCTGGGTTTTCTGGCAACCTGCACCTTCCAGAGGGACCTGGCTGACTGGTCAGGGATACCACAGCCAACCTTCAGCTGTATTATACCAGATGTGTTAGATGACATCATTGGTTTGTCACAATAGCTTAATAAATCTTCCTTACACTGGGGGTGAACAGGCAAGCAGAACATTTTGCTGCAATGTCCTTTCACCAACATAATCGGGGTTATTGCACTTATGTCACAATGGAGCACCAAGTGATAATAAATGTAATTATAATATATATATCAAATAATATATTATAATCAAATGATATTATTATTAGTTGTAATTTTTTTTAATAATAGCAAGTTGAGACTGACACAAATGGCAAAATATTTTTAGAATATGTTCCCTGTCAGACTTGAACCTGCGACTTCCAGTGAACCTGTAGTCCTGAGTCGCTCCTGCAAACCCATAAAGGCACACTTGCACACAGGGCTAGAAGGAGTCAAACTTTTGCCAAAGGGGAGAGGAATGCAGTTGGTCTCAAGGGAGCTTCAAACTTGTACAAAACACTTAATAAATCGAAAAGTATAATATCTTAAAGCCTGAAGGGGCACTGAAGTGCAAGGCATTGACAGCCTCTGCCACCTGCTGCCACTCCTTTGCCTTTATGGAGTTGGTGATGTCCATGCCATGCCAACCAAAAATCCTTTTTTTTACGTTTTGCAACGTGGTCAATCAGAATCTCAATCTCACATTATGAAAAATTCCACTTCTTCACTCTTTTCCCCTCCAGAGCCATCATGGGAATGATATGAGGAATATTTATCACCCGACCTCTTACAGTCCCCACATGGGTGGGGCAAGGCGCTCCCTCACATGGGCCGGCTTTAGAGTTGATTCTGATTTATAAACGGAAACGGGTGTGGGACGTACGTGCGCACTCTTTTATAAATCTGGAAGTTTTTTTGTGCCGCATGTCCTACGTACGCCAACAGTAGTCACCTTTCCTACGCAATGTTTTATAAATGAGGCCCCAGGAATTTAAACTAATCAGTTTCACCTAAAGGCAACGATGAATGAGTAGACAACAGCGGCTGGCAACAGACTACAATAGTGACATCAATCTCATAATTTCCAATCTCATCCTAATCTTTTATTTTGGTTTAATGTTGTTCACTGCCAACTTCAGTCTTTTGAAAATCATTCAAGATAAACACAATCCAAAAATCATTTAAAAAGAAATGAAGAAAAAAAAAGAGTGAAGGTGAACCCTCTAAGGTAGAGAAGTAAAAGAGAAAGAGAAGGAAAAAATGAAATTGTTCACCCTCAAACATGCTTAAAAAACACATACATGTGAGACAGCGTGTGTAACTGTGCACATGTGTGTGTAAGCACTCTGATAATCTGTGATTCCGTCTCATCAGCACAATATCAAACTGCCTCCGACATATTAAATTATACATCACTGTATTCCTCTCTCTGGTCACACGTTCGTGCACATATGCACAGTGTATGGTATGTGCTGGTGTATGAATTACTTATGACCTGACAGTCTTCAGAGGAAGAGGAAGAAATATTCAAGGAGTTCTACAATCACATCAAAGTGTTTCCGTGGGAACAGACAGGCTGGAGAAGATGAAGCTGCACTGCTGTGCCTTTGCCCTTCAAAATGCAAACTTCCTTTCTCAACATTTTATGATATGGATATGATGAAATGCTTAAAGACTGTTTGGCCATAGATAAACAGTTGTGTATCTTTCTGTTCATTCAAATCCATGCACTTGTTTGCAGCAATTGCACAAGGAGCAACAGGCAAAGCAGAGTAGTCTAGACCTCTTCCTCCCCACTGACCTCCTCCAGCTCTTCCCGCGCACTCATGATTGAAGTGTCCCAAAGCCTTCCTCTCTGTGATTCAAAAGGCCTCAGGCATGTTGTGGGTCTGCTTCAGGGTGCACTCTTAGCATGATGTGCCTGGAATGTCTGCACAGCAAGATTCCCAGGAGAATTCTGGATCAGATGCCCAAACATTCCTGTTGTATTAAATCATCATTCAAACTCCACCAGATCAGGTTAGCTTCAAATAGATCAAATTATATCTAATGCAATTTGCTTTGATGTTGTTTCTTTGACTTAGTCATTTCTTGGTTTTTCAATTTTGATGGTTAATTTTCAAATGATCTTTAATGAAAATAAGAATGTGACTGTAGACAGGAATCAATGCTTCCATTTATAATAAACATGAGCAGGTATTTTACCTTTATTTATTGAAGATGGATGTATCATTGGTCTGAGAATACCTGAGAAAATATAAAATCTGAAATGTTTCCAATAAAAGATTAGGCAAAAGGATTACATGAATGATGGATGACTTGCCAAAAATGGTGTAAACCAGAGAGGATAATTCCCTCAGAGAAAATCTCCCCCTCGTGTGGATTCACAGCCTTGCTCTGTGACGTGGACACATGAAGCTGACTGTGGGCAGAAGACTGACATATCAACAGCATAATGTTGTGTTTCTGCAAATGCCAATTGCTCTTGGCTTCTCTGTCTCACTGTCTTCCCCCTCTGCTACACACACACTGTGTAAGTCAAACGGCTGCATGTATCAACAGCAGGGGCTCCACAGATAAGTCCCCTGGATGTTCTCACTGAGAACGAACTCCTTCCCTGTCACATCAACACACAGTTAGAAATACAAAATCACACAGAGTGAGCATGGGCCAAGAAGCTAGTAGAAATTTGTGCCAGTGAATAAATCTGGGACAACTGCTTCGAAATACAAGAAGCACTGACACACAGACACCCACACAATTACAAGCCCAGACACAGCATGTGTGGAGATTTTTAAATGCAGGCACTTTGTAATCTATCATTTGTAGTCATTATGCCACGCACCAGACCCGCTACAAGATGAACACCCATCCACTACCCACCTCACATACAGATAAACCCAAAGGCCATGCAGGGATGCAGAAAGATAGCAGTGAATCATTGTAATAATCACCTGTGATGAACACTGTGTATGGGCGTGTATGTGGGAGCTATGCACTTATACACATAGACTATCTTTCTGAGGAGCAATATGACTCCCGGGACAGGATATTAAAGGAGTTGAGGGTTAAAATTTTGGGTTCAGGGCTCAAGTTGATATCAGATTTAGGCAACGCCTAAGATATGAATAGGGTTTGACATTTATTTAAGTAGGAACAGGATAGTTAGTTAGATATATCTCAGTATAGAAGTGGTGGTAATGAGGTTATATGTAGATATGTACAAAAGCCATATGATTTGAACTAAAATCAAATGTAAATCAAAATCCCTCCTGATCTTTACATGAACTGTAAAAATCACATTTACAACAATTGTGTGGTATTTTGGGTGCAAGCAAGGATGGTGTGGTGCACATATAGAAGGGGTCATTTTCATATGACCTACCCTAAAAAGTTATCAATTTTTTTTTAAGATTTGGCTTTTATCCAATTCCTGTGAAGAAAGCAACATATTTGCTGCCTATAGCTACACCCAAGCGAGAGACCATAAAATCACAACCTAAACTATTGCAGATCTTAGAGGAAAATTGTGAAAACTACCATAAAGAAAAGGAGATGCAGCTCTAATACTGAAAGGTAATTCTCCAACATTTATCAAAAACATTCACAAGTACTTTTTTAAGTTTCACATGAGGGAGGCTACAGTGTTGAGCAACAGAGAACATAATTATCACTAAAAATCTCTGGCTCAAAAAAAGATGTGCAGATGTAGATATTCCTACTGAAACCCGAAGATGACCCCAGACAGATAAGGCTGAAAAAAATAACCAGCATTTACCACACTCGGAATCAATCAGAGCAGCAGACCGTGGTACTAAGCTAGAACAAGTCATTTTTCCAGAACTGGGCATTGCCAAAAAAGAAAAATGTGATCATATAAAAGCTGATGTGCTGGAACTTGTCTGTGTGGAAATGTTTATTTAATCTCAGAATTCTATATAGCAACATGTTAATCTACCTTTCAGCACTGTCCTACATTGTCCCACACAATGTGACATTTGTCTCACACTTGATTGGTTGGGCTCTGGTCATTGTATCAGTAACTCTGTTGGAAGAGTTGTTACATGAAATGAATCTCAGTTTCTAAAGTCATTGTATGGATATGATCATTATTCAGGTCTGATCAATTGTGAATTGGAATTTGTAATTAAATATATACTGATTAATAAACTTCCATTGCAGAGAACAAACAACCAACATCGTGATCTGAAATACTCAGTCACATACATTATGTGTGTTATTGCATTTGTTTGTATTGAATGCAGCACTATTAATAATTAATTGAATTCTGTCTTTATAAGACAAATGGAGGCCAGATAACCTCATACCTGTTGGGAGAGTGGGTAAAGGAATGGCATCCAACATACTGTACACCCTGAAGTCAAATTAGTGGCTCACCTGCTGGAAAGAAATGCTTGCTGATGTGGCATGCAAATTCATCTCCCAAATTAGGATACATTCCTCAGTTAGTGTGTAAAAATGATATGTCAGTACCATAGAAAATAGCAAGGCTTTAAATATACTAACTGTGTTACTAGAAATGGCGATGACTCTGCCACTTCTGTGTTGAGGCCTGAAAGCTAGATCTGAAAGCTCTTTTTGCACAACCTATGCCAAACCAAAAGACAACTGGAAACAAAACAGTAAAAAATAAGGCAACACACAAGTTTCACAAAAGAAATGATCAAAAGTTTTCAAGATTAAAGGCTGATGCTGGTCTAACACAGTTACGTGGTCTGTGTTGCAGTTGACCTCTTTGTTACAGTGTTCCTGCACCATAGCTACACCTTGAATAATATTTTGCCTTTTTCAATTACCATGAAAAATACAAAGTTTTGAGTAAACAATGGTTGATGTGTTTTGAAAAGTGAAAACCAGACAGCTGACAACTTGCAACCACATAGCAGTCATATGAATGTTAACCCTCCTTCAAAGCCTAATAGCATAAAAAAACAGATTTTTAATTCTTTCAACACACCACAGAATAATTATTAAATCTCACATTCAGTTTTTGGTATCTATTTATAGCTATACAAATATCCACCGCATCCCCTTCTACTTCTAAATGAGGATTTCTACTATACTTCCTGGACTAGGCCAGTAAACTTTTGCATTCACCACAACCATGCTACTGACTGACTTTTCACTTCCACTCTTTTTATTATGTTAGCTCATAATAAAAGCATACTAAGTGCCAAAAAGTGTTATGTTAAAGAGATTATAGTCATTTCTATTCAATCTATAAGGTCATGTTAGATCGCAGCATTAAAATTAATTTTGTCTACATAAACTACTACTGATTGGTGATATTTTTGCGGCAAAACCATTGGATTTCTAAATCAATTCAGCATTAATTTGACTATATTTACATCTATTTGCATCTTTCTTTGTGACTTTAACACCTCTACTCTCTCAAAAACCATGCCATTTGTTATTAATCATATTTATTGTGTATTATTGAATAAAATATCATGTCACACTGAGCATTATAACAGCATACGGTATCAAATGTGTGGGTGTGTGAAACAGCTGAGTCATCCTGTGAGATGTTGACTGAGCAGATCTCAACAATCTGCTTTAAATTTTCCCTCAACTGATCTTCCAAATCTTACTACAGTCATACAGTATGTGTGCCCCTGGTAAACAGTTTTATATGTTTATGGTTTAATTTTCCAGAATCAATTGCTCTGTTGAGGACATTTTTTGAAAAAATTACAAATCTAAATCTAATCCAAAATACTTAATGCAAAGAGGACAACAGTTCTGATGCATAGTTAGTTCTAATCTTAACAATAAGTTTAACTATTTGTATATAGTCTTATGTCTTTGAACAGTGCCAGTGGTATTTACTTAGGCCCTAAAGGAAGACGGGACAAGGAGATATCTAAGTTATTTTTGTATATTACAGTGTTCTTTGCTGAAATGCTTAAACTTAATGGCAAATATTAACCAATAAAACAAAATGAATTAAAAGTTAAACCAAATCTTTTTCAATGTCTGTGTGACAATCAGAGAAACCGTCTTTTTAGTTTGAGTTTAAGTTTATATGTTTTAAAAACGCATTAGTTTGCATAGTGATGCTCCACGTTATATTGCCTCAAAAGGCTTGTGTCTTTCTGTCCTTCAGAGCCTTTGCATCTTCAGCAAACTAACTTTTTTTCCAATGTTTATCAATGTTTGATTCGGTAAGGTTGACAGCCTCCCTTGTGGAAGAGGGATGCACTTATCATTAAATTGGGAGTTCTTTCCTGTGTTGAAAAGGAATTCAGAAAAGTGGATGGAGTTCAAAACCAGCCAGTTTTCCATGAAAATCTTTGCAATCTGAGCTATCCTTTATTTGGAATTTTTATTAATTTCATCCTCCACAAAGGAATAGAATTGAATAGAAATCATGTCCTCAACAAAAACGCCTTATTCAAAATGTAAAATGTAACCTCATGTTTTCAAAGTTTAATGTGTGGTGTTGTGTTGTCTTTTAATAAAATGTGTATATAAGCAAATAAAATAGGAAGCCACAGTTAGACAACACATGGCATATAACGGCAATTATTTCTGCATTTAAAAGCACAGGCTCTATCAAGGTGAAATTTTGTGGACTGAATGCCTATCTTTCTGTTCACATATCCAAAAGGACTCTATGACCTATAGAATATCATGTGATTTGCTATATGATTCCGTATTTATGAGGCTGCTTGTTCTTCAACTATAGAAAGCAAAAGGCAAAGCTAATTATTTTTTTCAATACAAGCCAGGCAGTAGAATTTATAAAAACTCTTTCTTACCTTCATAGTTGAGTTTGAAACCATGAGCAGAGACTGCAAAGTCACTGGTCAACCTCAAAGAGAAGACACTTCCTGTACTGGTTACTGGGGCAGGAACCTGGAACCCTGTTAACCTGTAGAAACAAAGAAAATGTTGTGTTGATTTTGGAAGAAAATACTGAACATCAACTAAAAGCATCCAACCCTGTAGTGTTGACATAGAAAGCTTGCAGTATGTTTCCTATAAGCAAATAAAAGACTATTTAATTTCTACTTCTAACAAGAATTATTCCCAATTCTGGTAGTTTCTCATTTTTACAGGACTGAATCAATCCTTTTGTTTTAAATATAAAGGTGGGCTTTTACATACAGGAAATCAAGTGACAAGATTAGAGGGTATCAGCTAATCTGTAATACCAAAATGGACTTCTGTAAAGAATAGCAAAAAAATAAAATAAATAAAATATCTTGAAAAATATCCTGACAAAAATGCTCATGTGAACCTTCACTTAGGAGATTCCTCGTATTAAATGAGAAGGAAGTGAGGAGGAGGAATGGAAGGTCAGTTTTTTTTCAGATCTGGAAAAGAGCCAAACTGCTTCCACTGCAACATTTTTTTTCTGTAATTTTGTCCTGCAGTTACCAGTCTTCCTTATACCCCTCATTCCCTCCATTTCCTCCATTTTTTTTCTTCTTCCTTCAATCCACTCAGCCTTTCCTCTTAAAATAAGTCACCAAACTCATTCTTTTATTCCTTTTTAATATCCCCCACCCTTAAAAGATCCCTCACCCTTTAAACCTTCTGTAGCATTCACCTGCCTAAATCTTGCATCTGTATTTTCTCCTCCATATTCACCTCCCTGCTATTCTCATATGCATTTTTCACTATCACTTTTGTATATTCCTTTTTATTTGTGTAATTTTTGGCTCCACAAATCTTAATTCTTTAAAAAAAAATTACTGAATCTTTTCTTTGTATCCATTTTTACCATCTCACTATCCCATTATTCCCAATTAGAAGATAACCTTTTTGATATTTTCCAGCATGGATAGACATAAATCTTTTAGATTTGTCAGAATAATCATCTACTACCCGTTAGACTGTTTGTTTGTTTAGTTTTTTTCATAAAATACCTTTTCCTGCCTGAATGTGCTTAATATTCCAGCATTCAAAAAAGATGTGAAGAATATTGTATACTTAACACAAGAGGCAAGTCTCTGTTGTGGGAACACTTGTACCAAGTAGTTGCTTAAAGAAATGTCTTATTATCTCATTTGATTGTGGCAAGAGAAATAATAACCAGCTTTAAACTTTTATTTAAAATTTGGATTTTAGCATGACTCATCTAAGTTATGATAAATGATATTTAAATAACAAAACAATACTTAAATGTGTGTACTCTCCTGCTCCATGTTTGGATCAATCATTCAAGCCAATTTGGCTCCAATTTTCCTTTGTCTCGTATCTGTCTTCTCCCAGCCTCAAGCTTCAAGCCTCAACCCTTTTTTCATCCCCTTCCTCTGCCTCCTACCTTGCTTTTATCCTTCATTTTATACTTTGTCTTACCCTTCCTCTTATCTTCTAATCTTACTATTTCAGTTTCACAAATGGTCCCCTTCATATTTATTCATTTTCTGCCCTTTCCTATGCTTTCTTTTCTCCATCTTCATACTCTCTTATTTGCCTTTTTCTGATTTTGGTTTTCTTTTTAGTTATCAATTCAAATTGGCTCAAAGTACAGCACCGCTCAAACCACAAATGGTGGCCATTTTATTCCAGCCCTGACTTGAGAATATCCAACCCAGATTTAACCCTATATTTTCATTTTTGATCCCGACCGATGAACTTTTACAGTAGAACCTGCTTATGGTGTCAAAAGAGTTCTTACCAGTCAGGTCAGGGTGTGAGCAATATCTTATGAAAGTGTCCTGAGGGTGCGCATTAAAATGTAGAGGCTAATGTTCAGCATGTCCAAGCTGGTGACCCACTGGATAGAGGCTATAGCATTTATAGGAGGGTCAGCTATCATACCAAGCCAAAGGGCCTACTACATTTATCTAATAAATTTGGTGGCTAACTTGCTGAAACTACCTGGATTAACTGCTGAGCTAGCTTGCCTTCTTTTCAATTAAGTGGCAGACCTACTGTCAACTTGCCTGTTAGTGTGGTTTGTCTCCCACCTTAAGCTACACTGTCAGAAAAAAAGTGCACATTAGGAGTATAATTCTGTCCCCCAGGGTACAATCTGGACTTATGTACCCACTAGGGCTTGCAACTGGACTTCAAAGTAACTATTTGTACCCATCTGAGTGCCTGAAAGGGACATTTAAGATGTACCTTTTGCAAGAGAGACCTTGGAACAACTGATTTATAGTAACTACAGTAACAACCAGGTCAACAATGTGTGGCAGTGGTGTACTGCACAATCTCTGGCTAAATAGAAAAGAAGATTGACTTATTCACTCAATTTCGACAAGCCAATAATAGCAGTACAATTTAGCGGGTTGTCAGCCTTGGCAGAATAGTTGCTAGCTGCAAATGCTAATGGCCAGCCTGTCTATGCTAATGCACAACCGATGCAGTATCATGTAATCAGCTTAGAAATACTATATGTTATCCCCTATATAATACACATTCAAGAAAATGATCCACTGAATCACTGCATTAGGTGCACGAGTTACTGCCCAGTAGTAATAAGTGCCATCTTATCACTAGTTGAATCACTAACTGGTTTTGGCATGGAAAGAACCGCCAGCTATAACTTTCCTGAGTGTTCAAGAGTGGAAATTCTGCCCTTTTACTGCAATATAGCGTTACTGCCAGCCTAATTTTGGTCAGTTTTCTGGTTTTATATTGACTCTAAATTTGTCATTCTCTTTGCCCTTTAGCAAAATACCACCAATAATAACCCATCCATATCTCTCTTGTTTCCTGTCTAGTGTCTAATTTCTCATGCTTCAGTCCTGGTGAAAGAAACTTTCAGCACATATGCAGATAAACCCAAAACCACATCACTGTATTTTGCATTTTCTTTTTGGTTTCATTAGATACATCCAAAAATCCTCTTATAGAAATGGAAGGAGATGGAACAAAGGGTATCTGGTGTGGGTAAGCTCTGCTAGATTAATGTCTATGTACAGCAGAGAGTGAAATCACATTAGTAAGTGAAAGAAGAACTGGCTAATATCAGCAGAGTGCTTTCCCGGCTTCCTCAGACACACAAATATGTAAACAGTAATGCACAAGATCATATACACTTCAACACAAACAAACCATTATCTTTATTTTATTGTACTTTATTTTTTCCAAAAAGGCAAGCCTGCAGTCTGGCTAATGTAATTGCCAGAGCCCCTTTCTGTTTTTTTTCTACCTTTGCATCTAATAGTCTTCATTGCCAACTAGGAGATATTTTTCATTAAAAGTACTGCCATGACAGTAGGAGTGAGTGTGTTGAAGATTGACAGTAAGAGACACATGATAGTATTCAGATTACTGTTTCTATCACAGTTGAAAAACATCTGCTTAGGAGTATAAACATGGAGGGGACTGCTGGGTAGATATGTGTGGCTTCATCCAGTCAATATATTGTATTTATATTTTAATTGTAGATTTCAGCTGCTGTGTTTTTGTGATATGAGTACAGTGAGAAAGAAAAACTCAAGATTTAAAGTATTTATTGAAGGAGGGAAGAAAGGACTGAGTGCTCAAGTAAATGGGTTTTAACGCTCCCTTAGCTAGTGTCAGTATGTGTAGCTATCGGTCTCTAACCCCTGAAGTAATACCACCAAGAGACCACTGGGAGTATGTTTCTGTGAGCTATAGAAAGTGTGTAGATCTGTGCTTCTCTGTGGGTGTGAATTTGTATTTTTTACATGCTGGTGTGTATTTATTGGGTTGATACTGACCCAAAGTCTGACCCCAAACCAAACTGCTCTGAACCACCTATTCCTAAACTCTCTCTCTCTATGCTCCTTCATCTATCTTTTCCTTTCCTCTCTTCCTGACTTTTTCCACTGGGAAAATAGTAACTGTGTCAATTTCAAAAACAGTTCTTCTCAACCCAATACTATCAGGCAGGTATTGAATTAAATCTGGAGAACAAAACCTAACTGTATTTTGAACATAGATAAAAACTACCTGGGTTTGAATTTTTGTTGTATAGAATTTTTTGTTGTTTGTTTCTATCGTTATCCATATTTTTTATTATATTTAGTTGAAAACAAATGTAAAAAAGATATGAAAGACAAAACAGTAAAAGAATTAAGCCGATGTTTTTGCCAGTAGCTGATCTGAAACAAGACGGATATGTCACGACACACTTTTCTGTTGAACATCATATTTCTATTATTTCAATATTCTTCACTGTTTTAGACAAACCCTTTCATTCCTGGATATCTACAAACCATGCAGTTAATTCCATTCATTTAGATAATAACATTTAATGTTACACCACTGGTTCCTTGGGCTCCAGTTATGTATACATTTTAGTTTGGACATCATCAAATTGTCTATTGCAGTTTTGGATATTGGTTAAAGCAAAGGTTTATAATTTGAATGAAGACAACTTTCTTTATATTTGCTAAAACTGTCCTGACAAAATACAAAATAAAGACAGTCATTAAAAGAATAAAAACAACTCTTCCTCTGGCTTCTCCTCCTTCTCCTAACACAATACCCGAGAAGCCACTCAAGAAATTGAGTTGAGCCTCGATGTAAACAAGCTCAGTTTTAAGTAAGATTAAATCATTTCTGACAGATGCACAATATCAATTACATTTATCTAATTATGTATCTATCCAAGTGTTATAACTTCAAAAATGCAAAAAAACATATAGCAAAAATTATATGTATTTGTACGGATTGTATGGATGTATTATATCTTTTATTTGTTTTTTGTTGCTTTTAAACAAACATCAGATAGTATTGATGTACGTTTTTCATTAAATATTTCCCTCCTACCTGTATGCAGCACTGATTGCAGCATAGGAACAAGCAATCACTAAGTAATCATACATTTACCCCTGTGATTAAAAGATGGTGTTCTTGTCAATAAATTCTGTAGAGGTTCTTTGCTCATTATTGTAGCCAAACAGTTCTATTTGATTTTTATCAGTCCACATAACTTGTTACAGGTATTCATCAGAGCTGTCCAGGTGTTTATCTGCAGACTACATATATATCCTGAGCCGGCTGAGCGGCTGTAGCTCAGGAGGAAGAGCAGTCGTATGCCAACCAGAAAGTCAGTGGATCAAATCCCCAGACTACATGTCGAAGTTTAGGACTGTGCCTGGAGGGCGAGCACAGAAAACTTGGTGGTGCTGGAGCAGTACAAGAAAGAGGACCTTATGCAGGTCTATGACCAGTTCACACAAGTCCCCTGCCTTCCTCCTCTTGATGGTGACATTCTCTTCTTCTGAGGACCATTTAGAACCATAACGGACTGAATCGGAAACTCTTCAGAAGTTTTTCTGTGTGTGATAGGTTAAAGCACTTCGTATCTTCCATAGAAGTGCTGTATGAGTGTGTGTGTAAATGGGTGAATGTGACAAGTAGTGTCAAAGCGCTTTGAGTGTTCACGTGACTTGAACATACAAGCCCATTTACTGTGTGTGTGTGTGTGTTTGTGTATATAGGTGAATACTTTTTGATCTGCCTTGTTTTAAATCCTAATCAAATCAAATCAAATCAAACTTTATTTATAAAGCGCTTTTTTCATGCCAGGGGCAACAAAAAGTGCTTTACACAATAAAATGCATATAAAATAAAACAAGCTTTCATACAACAAAAGAACTTCCTTCGTTGGACTTTCAGAACTCTACCTAGGGATAAAGTATGAGACACACTGCAGGGTCTAAGAACATTTTTTTTTTTTATACTATGTGTGTTGTACCTGGTGTGTGAACATTGCATTTGGGTTTAGTGACACTTACATAAAAGTTTTGGTACATACAGTTAACTTCAGCATTTCAGGAAGTGTATCCTTTTAATCTCCTATTCTTTACATTTACTCAACTGAAAATCTCCTGAAGACTGTTTAAGATCAAAGCATTAGGATTGAAGGAGGAAATATCACCTTTACAGTAAAAGTTATATCATCCTGCAATTTTCTTTGTGACCTACATTTAATAACAGGATGATTCATTTGTGGGGGTACTGTAATAAAAAGACTCTTGTGTGATGGCTAAAGGGATTGCATTGCATGACTGACACTGTATCTTCACTTTAAATCATTCAGCGGGACTAAATTTATCTCTGCATTTCTCTCCTACATTGGTAAAGTAAATTTTAATTAACTAGAATGATAAGTGATAAAAGCGACTTCACGTTAGTGACATTCTGTATATGTAAAGTATTTTCATCTATTAGAAAAAAAAAAAAGCTCCTGTTCCCCTTCTTTTCACCTCCATTCCTCTCCTTCCACTTCATGTCCAAGAGATTTATTTCCTTCACTGGTGTTCAAAGTTCAGGGTCTGTAGTGAGTGATTGATTAACAATGCTAGCCAGAGTGGTGTTCACATGCACACACACACACACACACACACACACACACACACACACACACACACACACACACACACACAGTACTGCTCGCAGTCATTTTTCAGGTTACAGAACATGTGGTCAATAGTCTCTGGTATGTCTTGTAAATCAGTCATTCGCCACCCTTCCTGTGGTGTGTGTGATTTTCTCTGAGTTTGTGTACATATGTATGTGTATCTGCAGACGGGCCTTGACCATAGTGGCATGCTATCCATTAAATTAGTCACACAAGTAAATTCAGAGACCCAGACAACCGAGTACACGCAAACACACCCAGGCCTCCTGAATGGGTCACCCTTACACCCCATTCATTGACTGGCTCCATTCATCAGAGTAACATAGGTATGAGTGAGAGACTGAGGGTGATTTCAGCTACCCAAGTCCTAAAAAAAAAAGGAAAAGCTGAATAAAACATGCAATATACCCAAAAGAGAGTGACAGGAAATGAATGTGTGACTATTCGCTGAAGGCAGTGTGAGACCAGGAAAATTAAAAATGAATACCATCTTGGCATATTACGTTAACACTAGAACGATCAAAGTGGCCATTTTGACCATTCTGAAATTAGCAAATTTTGTAACTTTGTCAAATAAAATCCTAAAGCCTCGCCAGTCCCTGTCTTTCCTAAAAGTACATGAATTTTTATTAAAACTAATTGTATTATATAATATGTAAAGGAAAGAGGAAAAATAATCATCCTTGGTGCTCTATTTTATAGCATACGGGACCAAGTAGGAATAAATGTCCAAATCATCTTTAAGAACTGCACTGAAACCCAAACAGCTCAAAGGGGTTTCTACCGAAGCTGGAGGAGGAACATCTAGCGGAAACAGCCAGCAAGGCAGGCGGAACAATACGGACGGCAGCACAATCCGAAGCTGCAGCAGACTCCTAAATGGAGGCAGTACCGTGTATGGAGATGCTAAAACAAACAGCAAAACTACGTGATTTCTAAATAGTTGTTTTATCCTCATAGTAAATAATGTAGATAGTCAAAAACGTTTTTTTTTAACAAATATTTAAGCTGCACAAATGGAAGTTTAGATCTTAATTGTTTCTGTGGCAAACAAGGCTACAATTGTTGCTTTATACTTCCTTTGTAAAGCATTATTTGATTAATGAATATCACTTTAGCTGTATACTTATGAAGGGAATTAATTGAAGTTTAAATTACCGCTGGTGGCCATTTTAGTAGTTATAGAATTGTGGCCATTCTAGTGTTAAGACAGAGTATTTAGTCATGAATCAAAAGACACATTTCTGACTCGATGAACTCTGAAAATACACACACGCGCGCGCACACACAGACACACACACACACACACACACACACACAGAAAAGCTGAGTAAACCTCATCATCCCTCATACACACATGCTTGAATGGACAGATTCCGTGACACCAGACTGAAAGTCAGAATGGGAGAAAACCAATTTCTTCCAGCAGATAGCATCCTGCTAGAGTTGCTTTGTCTGCTCGTCTATATGCATGCTCCCAAATTTGCATGTTTGCCTGCAAAAGCTCACACACTTTTAAAAGAATGAACTTACCTCTGCCTCTGTGTGTATAGCACACTTTGTCACGCTTATTGGCACCCAGCAGAGCAAACAGCCACTCCCTCTAATCCTTTTCAACATAACTGTGATGTTTGAAGATGATAAAGTGGAGAGGATGGGAGTTCTCCTCTTTGGAGATGACAGGGGCAATCACTATTATCTGTGCACCCTTGAAGAGAGACCCCCTGACTTAGGTTGATGAGTGCATTAACCTTCTTGTCAACTCCAAAATTTCCAACAAAAACATGAGGAGACTCAGATTCCCATTAACTGATCCACCTCAAAGATGCACCTTATGATTAAGAACAATGCAGTTTCCTCTTTTTTAATGTAGATTTGTTTTCAATAATCATACAATTTTGACTTTGGTTGTGTGCATTAAAAGTAAAAAACTAGTTTAAAAGTTAACTAAAAGCACAGTAATTACCCAGTAGATTCACATTAACAACAGATTACCAACACATGGCATTTTATATGGTGCCATAATATTTTACTCAAATTGAGCCAAAATGCAGCTGCATGTTGCAATATATATCACATCTTGATTTATAAGGGATCGTTTTGAAATCATCCCCCTTTTCTATTTGAGATAAAATCTCCACAGCTCAATTGCCTGATGCATCAGTTGTTACCAATTTTCAGTTGGTTACATGTTCCAGATGTAGACAGGTTTAGCAGCCAGACTCTGTAATGGTGTTATACTGCTGTAAAATTTGCATTGCCTTGCTGAAAAAGGCTAGTGCTTCACTGAAAATATATGTGAATAATAGAATATGTTGCTCCAAAACCTGTATATCATTAAAGATTAATGATGCCTGACAGATATTAAATACCACAAGGCCTAATGCATATCATGCAAGTAAGAAATTCCCTAATATTTTCCAGAGTTTTTGAATATATTGCCAGAAATTTCAAAATCTGTCACCTCATCTTGAAAAGAGAAAATAATATATTCACGATTTACAGTTACTTGCACTATGTTTTTATCTACATTTCATACAGCGTGACAACTTCTTAAAGTTGCTCACAGAAAAAAACTTGGTCATACCAACATATACTATGTCATAAAGGCAAAATCACACTACCACATAGTAAAACTCGGTTAAATCAATATAATAAAACATCAGCCAATACTTATAATAACTGCAATGGAACCAGTACAAGACATAAAAGCCTAATGGCAAAAAAAAACAGATGGCCTTTATTTTCCTCACAAGTCGACAACAGTAAAAAGTTCTCTTTCATTGTTGCAAAAGGAGTTGTTGCTTCCACTATTAAATGATAAATGTTGTTAACATCCTTTCCCCCTCCCTCCCTCTGTCTCAGTCTCTCTCTTTTTCAGGCAGTTAGACAGATAGTGAGCACTACCCCCCATAGCTAAAGCTTGTTTAGGCTCTTGGCTATCCCATCACTTACCATTCACCCTGACTCGCATACACAGGATGAGGAAAACAAACGCATGACTGCATCTACTGGAAGGGACACATATTAATGTAGGTATGCACAAACAGTGTGTGCGCTTGCATGTGCACACCTGTGTTTTGCAGATAGGTAGAGATAGATTGAATGTATCTGGTGGCATTTAAAGGGGTGTCAAAACTGACAGCTCCTTAAAGGGACAGTCGTTAAAAAGATAAATGGATGAAGGGAGACAAAAAGAAAGAAGAGCATGAGATGGGACTGTAAGAGGCAGAGGGAGAATGAAGAAGAAGATATATGATGGTGGAGGATACATATTTTTTAGAGGATACATAATTTTAAAGGATTTTCCATTGACTTGCATTAAAACCAGTGATGAACTATTACAAGTGGTGTCTCCAACTAAGCCCTCACCGTAATGCTGACCTTATCTTAATCTTACCCAACCTTATTATGGAGATTTGTTTTGTATCCTAAAAAGACTGGCCCCAATATGTAATGTTGTAAACAAATTTGTAAAAGTCAAATCCAATTTACACCACAATGATTGTAGAAATTTCTTCTACCAATATAGACATGAGTCAGCTCTATAAGTACAGGTACAGTGTGACATTTTTGTAATTGACTCTCTTTGCTGCTTCACAGTGCATTTGAAATTAATTAAATATTTGCAACCAGTTCACCAATTCTCAAATAATTAAATCAATAAATTAATTGTTGCCATGGCGCCTGAAGCGAGGGCAGCCTTTCAGTAGCCACGTGTTTCTTGAGTGTTTTTTTTAACCTGTTTCTGTTTTGTTGGTTTTGTACCAACGTTGTCTATTCATTCATTTATTTTTATACTTGTTGGTTATCTTTTTACTATGGATAATCACATTACGACTTGGATCCCTCTTGTTTACTCAAGGGAAGATATTTTGACCCTATGGGGAAACGCTCACGCCGGGATCCATCATATTATTCCAGTGGAGTTGAAGACGGTGTACCGAGGTTGCCGGGCTGGAGCTAAACTAAAAGCTTGGCTACCACACAACATCAGGCGGAGATTTCAACCCTCAATTCCCTCTGTACTGATGGGGAACGTCAACTCGTTGGGGAACAAGCTGGACGAACTGTCGGCGCTGATCAAGACCGTTAGGAGCTACAGAGAGAGCAGCTTATGTGTCCTGACTGAGACGTGGTTAACCAGCCTCACACCGGATGTTAATGTGGAGCTTCCAGGTTTCACCGCTGTGAGAGCTGACAGGGTCATGAAGGCATGTGGGAAAAGTAAAGGTGGAGGTTTTATACTGTACGTAAACAACAGATGGTGCATTCCTGGTCATGTAACGGTTAAAACGACCCTTTGCTGCTGTGATCTCTAACTTTTAGCCGTTAGTGTGAGACCATATTATCTCCCAAGAGAGTTTACACACGTGATAGCGGTGTGTGTTTACATTCCTCCGAGGGCCAATGAGGAGGCAGTTTGTGAGTCTATCCACTCAACCAGTGGGGGTTGAGGACGCCACCCTCTTCTTCCTTCATAGAGTCCACAAACACCTGGACCAGGAAAGCAGCACCGTGAGAATTCTTTTCTTTGACTTCTCTAGTGCCTTCAACACCATCCAGCCCCTCCTCCTGCAGGACAAGCTGACCAGGATGCAGGTCGACCCCCACCTCGTGCGCTGTGTCATGGACTACCTCACTGACAGACCGCAGTTTGTCAAGCTGTAGGACGGCACATCAGACACTGTGACCAGCAGTACAGGAGCACCACAGGGTACTGTCCTGCCCCCCCTCGTCTTCACCCTGTACACAGCTGACTTCCAGTACAACTCTGAACTGTGTCACGTCCAGATGTTCTCGGATGGCACGGCGATTGTTGGCTGCATTAGTGAGGAGCAGGAGGGGAAATACAGGAATCTAGTAAAGGACTTTGTGGTGTGGTGTCCCCAGAACCAGCTGTACATCAACACTTCTAAGACCGAGGAGATGGCATAAAAAAGAGCACTGGCAACCACAGACTGATGGAAGATCTGCAGCAGTTTTCTGTGGTTGCCAGTGCTCTGTTTTTATGCTGTGTTGTGCTGGGGAGGAAGCACCAGGAAAGAAGTGTAGAGATTCTCTGTGCTTACATGTAAAAATGGCAGTTTTTCAGTAGCAATGTTTTAATGTATTAAAACCATTAAAAAGCCTTTATTTACTGTTTTATTTTATTTTTTTGTTTGTTTTGTTTTGCTTTCATGAAACAATTTAAACTTCATGCAGAGGAAAATAATAGTTAATCTCACACCATTGTATGGAGTTCCTTTAGTATGCTTAACACTCAACCAGAGAAACTGCTTACTGACAGACCAGATGCATAATCAAAACCCTTTCATCACATTGACATGGCTAAAAAAAAGGGGGGGGGAAAGAAAAATAACATGAAAAAATACATGAAAAACTCCTTCACTAGCATCATTATGGTAAATCCTGGTTTATCTTTGTTTCATTCATTTAAATAATCTTGTTCCAGAACTGAGTAATTTTTGAAAAACATGTTTTACGCCAAAGTTTTGATATGAATAGTCCTTTTTTTGTGGCTTCATCCTGAGAAGGGATCAACTTTTTGAAGACTGATAAAAATTTGAACAATGCTTTAAAAGTGTTCTTGACCTATATAATGTTGTGAAGAGGTCCTTCTTTGACAAGGAAATAATTAAAAGGTCTAAAAAATGTTTCCATACTTTTTTGAGCTGTAGGCTATGTCAAAAAGTTCCCATGACAGCTACCAAAAGCCAATTCATCACACAATGAAATAACAAGGTAACGAGCCCCATTTAACAGTGCAACTACCAAACAGTTAATCATTGAGTCACTTTTTAACATGTGAAAATAGAGGCTTTAAGATTACAACTCAGTATTGCCCATAATTTGAAGATTGTCATATGCAAAAAACGGAACATACCATATAAAAAAATAAACAATTTGAAAAAAACATAACTATTTTCTTATATTTGATTATTATAAGGTTTTAGCTATATGCATTTGTATTTGCTAATCATTTTGATTATACTTTGAGTGTCATCTTTGGCAGTGTGGCAAAGGTAATAAATACTTCCCTCTGTTTTCAAGTGTGAGCTTAAACCTTTTATTAAATCTTAATAGACTAAACTAAGCTATAACTTCCTGTGAAATGTCAACTCTAGTGGAATGGCTTTTCTTACTGAGGCACCTGCTTGCTAGAGATAACTTTTTTTTTTTCATTTTAAAGATGGATTGTAGAAGTCAGCTCCATTGTTATCAATTTTTCATGTTTTACCACATTGAACAACCTTGTTTTTCAGTGTGTGGTCTGTAGGTACTGAGGTTTGTAACCTTGCCTGTGGTAATAACTGTCTCTTTGACTTGTTAGAGGCAGCAAACGACAACACAACAAAGAGTGTCACAGAGCCAAACTGTGGACTTGGGAGCACATTCACATAGACGTACAGTCATAAACACTGATAACCATGCAGAATACAAATCTTGGCAAACACTCAGATGTACATATATGCAATGAGAGAGTGCTTCAGCATGAACAATAGCTTGAAGGGTGTTTGGTTGGTTTATGAGAAATAACTTCTATGTTGATTCCAAATTAAAAAAAGAAGGTATTACTAGAAGTATATTCCAACCCTTGTACTGTGTGAAGAACCACCATATGAAAGCCATGAATTTAAACCAAATTAAATTTATCATCAGAAAATAGAAATAGAAAATGCATATACAGAGATGTAAAGAGTGTCAAGTGTAAAGTCCATTTACCCTGCATAAGCTTATAATTAACCCTCTAAACACCAAACAATGTAACTGAATGAAACAGGCCATATATCCAGGCCATAAATTAATGGGGTACCAGTGGCTCATGTGGTAGAGCAGGTCATCCAATGAGTGGAAGGATAGCGGTTTGAATCCCGCTCCCCCCGTCAATCGGTCGTCATGTTCTTGGGCAAGGCACTTCACCTTCCTTGCCTTCAGTGCTTGAATCACTGTTGAACGAATGTGTATGAATGTTCTTTGATAGTTAGCAGTGATGGGAATAATGGCTTTAAAATAAACGCTGTTACTAACAAGATTTTTTCAGTAACAGGTAATCTAACTAATTACTCTTTCGTTACAACGCCCTTACCATTACTGACGTTTACTGACAGAGAGTTACCATTGTAAAATGAGACTCATTTTTGTTTGGGTTGTTTTTATAATGCTGTAACTCCTTTACCAACGCAATTAGTTTTGGGGAGAAGAAACCAGTAACTATAATTAATTACTTTTTTAAAGTAACATGCAGAACACTGATGGTTATAGAGGCTGTTGGCTGCCATGTTTCCGTCAGTCTGCCCCAGGGAAGCTGTGGCTACACAGTAGCCTATGTGAGCCGAGTTCTGCTGGTGGTTTTTTTTTCCTGTTATAAGGGAGTTTTTTTTTTTCCTTTACACTGTCGCCCACCACCATGTGCTTCTGAGGATGGGCAAGCACGTTTAATTGGCTCGTATGAACACATATATGATTATAAAGTGGACTTTTCTTGGTCAGTTTAATTGGATCACAGTGAATTGGCTTTAAATGATTATGTCTGTAAAGTGCCTTGAGGTGACTTGGTTGTGAATTGACGCTATACATATAAAAAAAAGCTTAACATCTGAGGATGCCCTGGAGTGTTTGGTGTTGGGATGTTTGCAATTGATCCTTTGGGTCCTGTTGATAGTGGGATGGAGCAGGGCTTGGTCCCCACAGATGCCATCATATACCATCCCTTCCCATCAGTTTGCTATCCAGGGAGTTTGGAAGGTGGGGCTGGATGAACACCTTTGTTTATTATTTGGGTTCTTTAAGCCCTTACAAACAGTGGAGAGGGATTCCTTAGCCTTGTGTGGGTTGTGGCTGGTCTAAGTTCTTCCGGTTGGTGTCAAACATCACAATAACATCCATGTGAATAACGGCATGCAGAATATTACATTGTTACAAGATGGTCAGTACTTATCAGTGGTTTTAAAGTTTTTAATGGATTGTGTATAAAATATTTATGTCACACACACAATCGCTGCCTCTTCCTCTTTTAAACAGTATAATTTCATATCTAACGGCAAGGATGGGCTGGTTTAACCACAATAGATTACAATCACTGTTGACATCCCTACATTTTGTCAACAACTTCACAGCATCAGACCCTGAGAAGAAGAACGAACTCTTTAAACTGTATGGTTGTTTTTTTTGTAACAAAATTTATATTCATAAAAAAGGCTAATATTTACATTTTTGTTCATGTTACATACTATTCAGGAGTAATAAGCATTTGACTAAACAAACAAATCTTTAGCTATTTTACTCAAATATCATTGTTTGTGCCTTGTTGTTCAGATAATGAGTACAATAAGTCTAGAGGTTATTCTGCTATCCCTGTCGCCCAGTGTTGTAATATTACAACATTCCTATAAAACCATATCAAAATTTAAAATTTCTGAAAAAACTTCTCATCCCCAATGGCCTCCTATGAGACCATCTGGAAAGTTAAATTATTTATTTTTTATGTTTTACTATGTTTGGGTTTTACAGGGTTAAATTAGTTTGTTGCTGATTGGATGGGATTTCATATCAATTATTTCACTAAACATTAATCAGTAATGCAGATTTTCACAGATTTGAAAATACAGTGGATTACTTCCGGCGGAGAATTCATGATGGCGGCAGTGTAACTCCAGAGCTCCTCGACCCCTTATTGATAAATGCCATAATATATAGACTCGTTACAATTAATTAAACCGTAAAAATAAGGCAAGTAAACTATGCCTAAAGGAAAACCTAAAAAGTCCTCACGCTCTCAAGTAAGTCCAAAACTACACGAAGACACCGAGCCTGACGACGATAACTGTTCGGAAATGGAGGACCCACGTGAAGCTAATGATTTAGCTA
>JBBBVU010000018.1:16704936-16721281 GCA_037177055.1 Atherinosoma microstoma
TAGATAGATAGATAGATAGATAGATAGATAGATAGATAGATAGATAGATAGATAGATTAGGGGTGCAACAATACACAAAATTTATGGTTCGGTTCAGTTCGATACTTAAGTGTCACGGTTCGATATTTTTTCGATACAAAAAATACATTTTAATGCCTTTTTTATCTTGGAATTCTATTGAATCTAATTACAAATATTTGTTTAAACTCAAAAGTACAGTTTTTAAATCAAATGTTGCAGAAACTACAAAATAATAAGAAATTAATAAATCTCTTGGATCTGTGCTCGATGATGAGTTGTCGAACGCAGATCCACTGAGCTTTCAACACTGATCGCATCATCAGAGGAAAAGTTCATGAACAAATTAGTATTGTTCGATACAGTGCTCACGGTTCTGTACGCACCTGTATTGAACAATTTAGTACAAATACATGTATTGTTGCACCCCTAATATATATATAAAAACATACTGAAAAGCATGATGCACTTTAATTATTTGTGTGTATGAATTAATTATCATGGAAAAGGAAGCTGGATGCTCATAAAGTTATAAAGCTCACGTCAGGTTTAGACTTTGCTACTATCATGACCATTTAACACTACGAGTGGATAACAAGATCATTTTGGGAAACTATCGACCACCATCTGATGACACTGAAGTAGTAGTCTACCTCTCTTGGTCTCCACACCGACCATGGTCAATACTATTTAGATTAGAAAAAGAAGGCAGAAACTGACGAGTGTCAAACTATAATCCCTTCTTTCCATATTTTAGATATTTATGTGCAAATATCTGTTTGTATGACTTATTAGCATTCAAAGAATAATAAAAAAAAAATATACACACAACTTATTGGTCTTACCTTGTCCTGAAGTTGGCAGGGTGGGGGTGTCCATCGTACAAGGACAGGAAGTCATATTCTTCTTCTATAGCAAATGACAAGAAGACGAGCTGGATTCTACTTCCTTCCTCCCCAACAATGACCCAGGTGCAGTTTGCTCCATTGGGGTACCCATAAGGAAAGCCAGGCGATTCTATACTGCCATTCCGGCCTTTCAGCGTACCCCCACAAGTGTAGATAAAACCTGTGAATGCAAAATGACCTTATTAACTTGATATCACTCTTACTTTTGCTTAAAAGGAAAACATAAAATAGTGCCAAAATGCAAGCATAATAAAAAAGCAAAATGTTTAATTGAAGGCAGGAGAGAGAAACAGCAACATTTTGAAATAAATAATCCAAGTAAGTTGTAAAAAATGGATAAATGCTAAAATAATTTTTCAGTGGACTGGGCTGAAAAGAAAATCAATGAAACCTTAAATTTATGAAGCAACTTAGCAAGCGTTTCACTCTTTAATAGTTATATAACTGCTCTAAAAGTTTTCACTCCGGGTGATATGTGTAACGAACAGAAAGCTCTAAGTGACATGGGTATGGAATGACACAATTTTAGGAGTGTACTGGCATGTTGCACGTACGAAAAAACTAAACTATGAGTGACTACCTGTGTGTTCTATGTGTTGCAGTTTGCAGCAGCAGAATGCTCCCACACTGTGAAAAAAAAATAAAAACACCAAAGGCGAATATATGCCAATCATTTTTTCTTTTTCTTCAAATGAAGACTATTTCACTCAACTTTTCTTCATAATAAGATTGTCCAGTGGACCTACTGGCACTCTCCAATACTTGTGGTTCTATATTCATTATTTCTTTTGGTGGTACGAGTACTAAATTGGAAAGAAATATATAAATCATTGGATTAACAAGCCACAAGTCAGTATGAGCAACACAAAGTAGGTCAGCTTAGTTTTGATATTGTGGTCTTTGATGCTGGTATATTATTACATATTAATGGAACATATATATAGTAGTTTCAGTAAAAACTGATGAGACAACTGTTTGTCAGAACTTCTTACAGTGTAGCTCCACAGTGCTGCCAACAACATAATCTTTTCATTGCACTCCCTCCCAGCAAGGGCAAGGGGCAGGCTCTGTTTTAGTGCAGTACTGACAGGAGCTGGCACTCTCATTCAGCATGAGATGCTTGAACCCAGGTCCCCTGACTTACTGGAAACTCTGTTGCCACTGAGCGTGACTTCCAGCTGACTTAAAAAGGTGAAATCAATAAGCGGCCAGAGCATTCTACTGGGCAGCTTCTGCAAGATCGAAAGCTGCCTATTCCTTTGTATTTACTAATCAATTAGCCTGCTGACATGTCAAAAAGAACAGCAACGATAGCTCAGCCTAAACAATGATTCTGAAGCAATTCATAAGTGAATAACACAACCATTTGTTTGGCTTTAAGAGATGTTTATCTATATTCACTGCAGAGATTTAAAAGGAAAATGACAGAGATGACATGAGTGGAAACTCTGCACAGACCTTCAATGGATTCTATAGGGAGCAAGAGGATAAATACTTCTAGATCTTAATGAGCTGCAGGCTTCTCATTAAAGCTCTTGGTATGTAGTGGCAGGAAGGAGGAAGAGACAAATCCCACAGAATAAGAATCTGCTGGAAAGCTGAACAGTTATGAATGATTTTCATTTTTCTTCTCTATCAGACCACTGCAGTGCTTTGGTAGTGATTTAAATGGTCATCAATGATTCATTTTACAGTTCACAAAAGACAATAATTTTCTCCATTTGATCTTATTGGTCCATTTTATATGAAACCCACCACAGGTAGATTAATACTTTGTAGTGTCAGGGAGTGAAGTTGGTCCAGATTTTATTTTATTTTTTTGGGGGAATGCTTTATCAATCCCCGAGGAGGAAACTCTTTACTACTTCCTCTGCTGAGAAGAGGGACACTACAGAGAAACTTGAATCTGGTGAGGATTGAGCGCAATTCTGCTCCAGGATACAATAGCAGAAAATAAAACAATATTAGAAATACTTGATCCTATGTCATCCAGCTGGGGATTGATGTTACAAATTGTCCCCCACCCCCCATTCTCTTAAAAAAGTGGATTTTTCCTTTCTTTATCCCCTTTTAGCCACAAATAATGATCATACTTAAACAGCTCAGTTAAACATGACTGAATTAAGAAGAAAAAGAATAACGAGGAAAGGATTAATAAAAATTTGAATGGAAGATTTCTGACTTTGTTGCAGCAGCTCTATGCCTTTGTGTATCTTTTTGACTTGAAGCAAATGTGTTTATTTGATAATTGCTCTTAGTGTATGTTTTTAAGTCCTTGAACTTCTGAGCCTTAATTGATCTCCTCTGAGTGTAAAGCTCAAATCAGGATGATCATCCCTCTGCCTTTCATGTTTATAAGCCTCATTATTTACCATCACAGCTGGGGCCATGGGGACAGCATGGCAATCCTGCTGAATGCTTTTCAAACCAATTATCCGAGACAGAACCCCAACCAAAAAACGGTGTGTCCATGCATTAGTGTGCATGTGTATGTGTGTGTGTGTTTGTCCAGCCCTTGTTTTCCCAGACAATTCCACAAACATTACAGTGACAGATATAATGACCAATGGCAGTGTGGGCTGCAATTAAGGAGTGGTATCTCTATCCCTTCACAGCCAATCTGAGATGAGATGTTGAGAAACCAGGAGGGACAAGCAGGGCCATATGAGAGGATACCAATGTGCACACACATAAACACTTTAAGACAAAACTGTGCACAGCAGGGCATGAAAACAGCCTGCTGAACTGCCATTTTAGACCAATTATGAAAGGGAGGGAGAATGTGGTTTCCCGGCAAGGATAAAATGTTATGACTGCTTCAAAAAGCTGTGGTTCAACTGAGGAAAACAAATATTCCAACCAAAAAGAGTAAAAGTGGATATGGCTGAGAAAAGGTGACAGTTTTCAAGAATTTTCCCCTTTAAAGTTAATGAAAATAATAATAATGACAATACAAATTCAGCTTTATTTCTTTATTTCTATTTACTTTCCATTGATTTATGTTTCTACATGTGAAGTTATTGTAACATGAAAACCCTTCAAGCAAAGAAATAAGCCCAGCAGGAAAACACAGTAAAGTCCACTACAGCTGTGGTTCCACTCAGAGTTTTGAAGGTGTCTTAAACAAATTAACTTCATTAATTGAAAAGCTGGATACAAGTTTGAGTGAATAAAGACTAAACAGGGTCGGAAGGACGGAGACTGAAAGCAGAATAAACAGAGAGAAAAGGACAGATTCCCTGCTCATTCATCATTGTGCAAGAATGAAAGGATGATTTAAAACTCATCGCTCAAGAGGGACAGCGGCAAGTGAGAGTAGGAGGGAAAGCTGGAAAAATATTTTAGAAAAGGAAGAGGAGAGAGGAAAAGCTGAGAAAAAGAAAAGAGGAAGAGGAAAGAGAAAGGTTAGAAGTAGAAGAGAGACTTCTAATTATGCCGACTACCAGACCGAAACTGACAGCACCTCTACATACACACACACACACAAAAATGTAAGCACCGGGTCAAAAGAAAGAAGGAGGAGAAAAAAAGAAAAGGATAGGCACAGATGCACACATGAAGGTTCTGAAAGTTACACGCAAACAGAAAGGCAAATATACACACACAGGCAGATTCTGAGGGACACAAACACTCAATGTAGTCCCAGTTTATTAAATATGCTGGACATTAACATTTTACTCATTCCACCATTTGCTTTGTGAAAGCCAAATCACACAGCCAAGCAAGTATGAACATGAAGCCTGCTCTCCAATTATCATCTTGCAAGTTGACCATATGTATAAAAACTTTTAGCTTGTCTATCCATATTCAGCATTTCTGCAGACAAACTAACCCCATTATCATAGTAAGGTTAGTTCTGATCAACAGATGAATAGGTGGGACTAGCAATAAAGATTTTAGCTAGGGTTTTGGTAAAAACGAGCACAAACATGTAAAGTAGTAATTTGAGTCATTTTTTTCTTCTTCATTATTTTTTTTGTTTCTCTAAAAATGAGTCACCACTGGTATCCATAACTTATGGATGGCTGCTACCTCCTTCCACAAAGTAGTGATAAACTTATTTTAGCCATCTAAAGACATGGTTATTTCACCTCGAAAAAAACATTATGGATGGATATTCATTTAGAGCAAGGCCTTTCCCCCTGAAGACTTAAATAGAGATGCTAATTGGCAAACAGTAAAAGATTTGTGGTTGGACTGGTTAGCTCCCAGGTGTGAATATATGCATTGGTACTAATGAGAAACAGGGTTTAACTGGAAAAGAGCATGCGTGCTCAGCAAAACCCTCCCTGGATAAAAGAAGCTTAAAGACAAAGAAGAAAATCTGCTTCGTGAATTGAGTGGATTTAATGAACCCTAGCCTGCAATATATAAGCTTGATCTCTTTCCTCAAAGCAATATCTCATCTTGAATGTCTTTGATAATACAGCACAATAAAAATTCATGTTTAAAGAAAAAAAAAGAGATTAACAAGTGGCATTTTCCCTCATCTTTTCAAGACACTGTACAACTTATGGACAGGTTTTATAAAAGTGTTATCTGGTGTAGCTTTATTCACAATGAATAGGATATGAACAACATGGTGTTAGCATACTTTGTAAGCAGCTGTATGGGCTTTGCATTATTAAAAACACGTATGTCCAGCCATGGAAAACTATGAAAGTGTGGTTTTTAGGTTTTTCACTAATGTCTAATAGGGAAATCCCAAAAAATATTTAAAGAAGACGTGGTTATTTGAATGTCAGCGTTCCTTAAACTAGTTTTGTAAGAAATATGGCCTCATTGTTTCTTCTCAACTCAACTCAACTTTATTTATAAAGCACTTTATTTCTTCTGATGGGAATTTCCTCAAAAAGAAACCAAATTAAAACTTTATGATTTTAAATGACCTCATAGTGTTATTTGAAGCAAGGAGTGGCTCTTTGTGATTGTAACTAGCATATTTTGAAAAAAAAAAAAAAAGGTTTTCTGGTGGCTGTTCACAAATATCTAAGGTGCACTAAGCTTGGAAATCAGCACCTAGCTGCATGAAGTCTTTTTCTGTTCCAGATGCTTTCCTGGCAGAACGAAAATGATTCTCACGACCTCAGTTGTTTCTCTCTCCATTGCAATCTAAACTGTTGGATTAAAATGACAAGCTTCTTTTATGCCATCCAAAAAAGCCACAAACGATGACCACCATCAGGTTTCTCCACTACAAAGGGAAAGTGTTTCAGTAGCATTCAAATAACTCTGTAGTAGTCAGGAATTTACTGGCTTCCACTATGATCACCATTGATCAGAACACAACATGTGAGTGTACGCGTCAATTTTCAATGATGGTGTTGCTCTAAGAGCTCTAAGAGTGGACACAGCTCATGTTTTCAGAAACTGATGTTAAAAAAGACACAAGGTTTACCACTTTTATATATCTGCAAGACAGCTAGCAGTTGACTGTCAGCCTGGCTGTGTGTTACGGCTATCACTACTTTGCCTAATCAGTATGTTCAATTCCATATGCAAATCAACCTGTTTCGTTGCCCGGCTGGGATTTGTCTTCCACCACCACACCTCCACAACCTGCTTCCTGATTCGCTGCCCTCCAGACCAATCAACTGCACTTCCTCCCTGCCCAGGATAAAAGGCCCAGGACTTCATTCATTCATCGGCAGCTGTGTTGTGGTGTTAGTTGTATAACAGCTTGCCCTTGCCCTTGATAGAGACTTTGGCTGTGAGACTTTGGGCTTCTCTAAGTGATTATTCTTGTTTTGTATTTCTTTGTTTCTTTGATTTCTTCTGTTAGTGAATTAGTCTGACTGTTCTCTTACCATAAGTGTGTTTTTTGTTTTATTTATTTGATTTGAGCAGCATCACCTGCCCATCCCATCTTGTCTTTATTTTTGTATGTCTGCCTACCACACAGGACAATAAAACCCCTTCAAACTCCATTTCCCATCTGGACATTTCTTTATGTTGCGTCCCCTTATCCTAGCCGAGCCAGGGCCGTAACACTGTGTGATACTTGTGTCTGTGGTCCTATCAAAACTAATAAAGTACCCTAACTACCTGTAAAAGTTGTGCTGGTTGAACCAGGAATGAATGGCAAAATTTGACTAAGGTCAAACAGTAACATCAATCCTTGCAGTATACCTTCACGTAAACATACTGCATTCAAAGGTTTTAATGCAGACCACTAAATGATATAGAACAACAATAACAAAAAAAAAAAGACAGTAACAACAAACTTGAAAGCCATGAGAATTCAACCACTAAGAAAAAGAAGCAGTGTTGCAAATGGTATCCAGTTATTACAATGAAAAGTACCATACCTGGACCGTGATTTAGGAAATAAAACACCTCATCTGCTCTTAAGCTCCTGGTTTTATCTGGTAATTGGTAGAGGTAATAAGTGAGACTTTATGCAATTGGAGCTCATTTTGTAATCAGAAGGGTCACCTCCCTCTAGTTATTAGCAAGAGTGAGGTTTTAAGGCGCTTCTATATTGACTTTACTTATAAGAGCCAGAGGCTCCATCGATGCACAGGCTGTCCTAGCTATCTTGCATTTAGCCTCAGCCAGAAAGCTTACATATCCTGACTGATGCCTCAGGCCTTTGAAGACAGAGTTACAGCAAATCAGAAATCACTGCAATGCTACTGAAATTCTAATAATTAAGATCAATGCCATAAAAATCGTCCACTGTCACATGAAAAGGAAATATGTAATCATACATTATAAAATAAGCTCATCCTTTCTGAACAAAGTTACAGAATTTGTCAATTTTGCAAATGGATCTGTATGATCAATATTTCCATTTCCACGTGGTGCTGACTGCTAGGTGAAGAAGCAGTTAAATTACCCTATTTTTCATTGGAATGGGACCTGCTTTACCCTCAAGGTTGCTGGCCATCTCCATTTCCTACTAGGGAGGGGAAGCAATGTTTCCCTGGGAGACATTTGTGTGTGGTATGCACATATCCTGTAATATATTAAGATAATGCTTTTTATCCTCAGTAGTACAGTGACATTACACAAGCCTTTCTATGATAAACATATGCTTTAAATTCTTTTCAGTCTCTCTGCCTTGCTCTCTGTGTCTCCCTCTTTCTCTTTGTCTGGCTTTATTTCATCTTGATCCCTCTCTCTCTTCCTGTCTCCATCTCTCTCAGGGCCTCGGTAATACCGGATTCGCTTAAAGGGGTACTCCGTCTCACTGACTCTCATTTATGATTAAAGAACGGCTGTCCCAGGGGAGTAAACCGACCAATCAAATCTTTGCAAATGGACAAACCATCCACCCAGTATTCAGATCACAACATCACTCCAGTTCCAGCGTGCAATGGGTATTGTATGTATTACAATTACAATCCTGTCTGGAAGATGTTTTTATCTGTTTATTTCTTTTCAAGTGATTTTGAATGAGAGATTGAAGGAGAGAAAAAAAGCCATGGAGGTGGGGATCAGAGGTGGATAAGCCACAACCAAAAAAAAAGAAGAAAAGAGTGAATGAATGAATAGTAGAGTGCCAGAGACAGTCAGCAAAGGAATGAAAGAAGAAAGAAAGATACCAAAGGCAAAAATGCAATAGAGGGAGACAGCAAGAGAGAGTAAGCGTGTTTGAAACGTCCCATTGGTTCCTGCTGTCAGGAACGCTTGTCAGCCAAGAATTAGACTGCTCCATGTTGCCAATGACTGACAGTTGGCCTGCGGTCTAGACTATACCCTGGAGTGGTTGAGGCTAAATAAGGGAAATGCCTAGAGAGAGACAGAGGGAGCACACCGGGCTGAAAATCAATTTATAGCACTGTCAGTCACAGACAGGAGGGACGATGGGATGGAGATAAGGAGTCAGAAATGGAGAACAAAGAGTGAGACAGAGGGACAAACATAAAAGGAAAAGACAAAGACAAGATTTTTTGAAAACAGTAAACAAATGGGACTGATTGAGAGAGAAAGAGACTAGAAGCGACTCTTGTTGTGTTGAGGGAATCCAAGAGAATGAGGAGGGATGCAGGGAAGAACACAATGACTTTATGCTACAAACATGGCGTGAAGCCACTGCAGGTGGTGGAGCCTCTTCAAGTAGGAAACCATGCTTTCTAAATAATCATGCAGCACTAATAAAAATCCACTGACTTGCTGGTATGACAAGAAAAAGCATTCGGAAACATCTCTTCTTCAAATAATGAATATCGACCAATCATTGACCACATCTAAAAAGTTCTTCAGCCATCTTTTAAATCTTAAAGATATTTTACAGAGGTGCTGTGTGGACTTAACCGAGCAAACTGCCTTGTATTAAACGTAAAAATATCTAAATGAACCCTTGTGTAAACACAGCAGGTAATTCTCCAGAGAATTCATTGTGAGCGTGCCGATAACTGCCTCATATTTTATTCTGTTCGACTGTATGATGCTTTCCACTTGCTCTTAAATATTGTAAATACTTCCAGAAGAATCTAATGTCAATATCAACACAAAAAGAAATCATTGCAGATACTAACAGAAGGGAGCTTCATTTTTGACAAAACACTGGGATTTTCAAAGCACACGTTTTGTTCCATTTCCCATCTCGGCTGAGCTCCACCTCGCTGTCACTCCAGAGTTTTTCCAGTTGTGAGAGCACATCTCACACAGGAACTCTCTTGTGTCCCATTCAATGTGGGAATGGTCCTGATTCTCTAGGCTCTCGGCTGAAAACAACCTCATTTTAAGTTTAAATATTAATTTAAACTTAGTTTTTACACACTGGTAGATGTCTTAAGGAATTCCCTTTTGTAAGGATCTAATATTATATTTAGAATTAATACTTTGTATTAATAAATCTATTATGGGATTTATTCCAAACTTGCATTTCAGTGGCATTAGATGCTGGTTTATTTAAACAAATGTGTCTTGTTTTGAAACACAAACAGAGATGCTATAATGTTAGAAAAGCATCCAAAGACGGCATGTTTTACTGTCTCCCCACTAGAGCAACATCAACCAAAACAAAGGTGAACATTAAATTACAACAGACATTGCCATCAGACTCTACTATTGTTAAACATGACAAATCTACGAGGTAATGTGTAGTTATGCAAAGAAAACAAGGTAGCAGCTCTGTAGGGGAGCTGTTCATACCGACAGGTGTGTTTGACTTATGTGGATGTAAGCATGTACAAAAACACAAATTATTATATGAGCCTGTCATTTGGGTTTTGACAGCAACTGTGTTGAATCTCATGTTTCTTTGACTCTGATTAACCACTCATAATGAAACTGTAAGCCTACTTGCTCAGCAGCTATTCAAAACAACAAAAGGGAGCAGCAAAATGAATAAAATTAAGTCAGTAGGTTCAAGTCATTTGATTTGTCTCCATGTGTTGCTGAAATGCTTTTGCTTCTGTCCTAGCCTGTTTGAAGTTGACAAAATCTGCTGTCCCATGAGTCATCTGTTGCCAGAGTGGGAATTATTGGGTGTGATGTGAGTTCAGTGAAAGCTGAGGTGTTGGTGAAGTGTCAGGGCGGTGATGTAGATGATCACTGGAGAGTGGAGGAAGAGCAGACTGTGGATGCTGGGATTAACCACTGCGCTCTGCAGGAGAATTTAGATTTTTAAGGGCACATTCACACCGACCCTTCTGATTCGAAATCTAGTTTGTGTGCTAGGAAAGTCTGCTTCGTTTGGGGAGGTGTGAATGAGCAAACAAACTGATTTGGATCAAAGAAGCAAACTCTGTTCTGCCTGTAATCATGAGTCTCGGTCTGCTTCAGGTGAACCAAATGCAGGAAGCAGACTACAAAGCAAAGGGTATTGTGGGTTCAATGCAGGCCATTATGGGTAAACACACCAAAACATCTGTGCATGTGGGGCGATAGGCAGCTCTGGCTGAGGGAAATGGCTCGCGGTCAGACACGGAGGAACGCGGTAAAAGGTCTGATAGAAATATGATTGACCCAAGACTGCAAAGACTTGATGCAGCTACATGTTTTGCTCTTATCTAGTGGAAACAGAAGTTGTCCTGCATTCACCAATAGATAAATACATTATTTACGGGGTCTGTTTGAGTAGGTGCAGTGTCAAAGCAAACTTGGGCTAGAACAATGCTGCAATCCCCAACAGAACCGAGTCCCCAATTGTACAGAGTCCAGCAGATTATCCTGGTGTCAATGCAGCCTAAGTCTTCAACAAGGTAAATATGATGCACTTTTGTAACCAGTTTACATACACACTGCCAGTAAAATTTTTCTATTAAACCTCAATCCAGATGCTGCAGAGTGATGCCACTTGTTGTAATTAAAAAGCACAATAAATGGTTGAATCACTTTAAAGCCAACACTTTGTAACAGCTGTTATAGAAAAGATGAAAGCAGAAAGAGATTTTTGTTTATAAAATACAGTATGACCTGCAGAGTCCCCCCCCCCCCCCAGCATTTTAAATGGCCTGTACAATCACTCGAGACTTTTATGGTAAATATGCAGCCTACTTTACATCTGGGAAAAAACAATCTTTTATATCTGACCAACACTGGACATGCGAGCTTTCTGTAGAGCACAAATGTATTCAAATTAAATGGAAACCATCAGTATTCCACACTGCTGGTGACTTGTAGAAACACAGATTTACTGAGGCCATTTAAAATTCTGAAGGGCTTTTATGCCCTTCTATAAAATTATGTGGAAGTACTATAAATAATCCCACACCATCTTACTTCATTGTTACATTCACCTTAAAGCTGTTTCACCTTAATGCATTTTCATTTTAAATGTCATTAGCTTTATAAAGACAGAACACATTTCTTCACCTAATTGTTTGTTTTATTCTTTCGAATATTGATAGAAATGCATGTTTTTGATATGTTCCAAACAGAAAACTGATCAAACGCCAGCATGTAAGCTGGTCTGACACAGCGCAGGTCTCAGTCAGAGCTGGGCTGTCGGAACAGTGTTAGCTGTGAGAAACTGCCGGTTTACCGGTGAACATTTTTGCTACAAGCTTAAAAGTGAAGAGAGTTCACCCCGAAGCTAGGTTCAGGCCAGGAGTGATCATCTCGTCTCCGCTTCCCAAGCTTGGTTTGGAGTTGAAAGTGACAAATTTTAAGGAAAGCTATTTCTGTTGGAGTTTTCCCCGATAGACCATAGCATCATGGTCACTAAACCGTCAGAGAAATGTTGCGTTTCAGGAGCAAAAAGACCAGATGGAAAGACGAGGAAAAATAACAAATTACTGAATATTTTCTTAAACACCACTGTTGTGTGTTCTCAGAAAGTCTAATGATATCTGTGTAATTTGCCTTTCATATCTATCTTTCTATTGAAGAAACCTGGTAGCTTTGGTTTAATTGCGGAGTCATAATTTGAGCCTAAAAATATCACAGTTTTTATTTCAAAAGAAAACTATAAACATAGATTAACGTGGGTTCTGCATACTTGTTTTTCTTGTGAATAAAAATGAAAAATAACATTTAATTTGCAACTTTCACAAACAGACTTTTAGCTAGTCCCTTACATCACTTTTAAAGCACCTGGTTTCCATTTCCCATCAGTTTTTGATGACACAGGTGCAAGTTGCTAGTTATTCTACTGCAACGGTAATTTAAACACCAGCTGCACTAATGCTACACACAACCTGGACATGTCATTATGTTATCTTATCAACAATAAACAAAGACCTATAAGGAATTAGAAGGGCAGTGGAGAATAGTCACTAACCAAATGGTCATATCAACCGTTCCACTTCTTTTATTTAATTATTTAGGTCTTCAATTATTTTTATCATTCTTATCTTTACAACAAACAGTAAACAGTTAAAATACTGGCACTCTAAAAGGATCATAACTCATAATATTTTAGAACACTAATTAGCTTTAATTATTTCTGGCATCACAGGGCCACAGCAGGGTGCAGAAGGTGGGAGTGGAGGGGTATCAAGTGAGGAAAAAAGGCAACGGAAATATAAAGACTCACATATAAATTTAATAAGATCTGCTTTCTAAGAAAACTGGGACACTAGCAGCAGGCAAAGAATGCTAAGCAGAGGACTTCTTTGGTAAATACAGTCTTATGTGAGTATTTGAGAAATAAGGATATGAGGGGAAAAAATAATAATAATTGTGAGACTTAATCATTTTGACAAGAAGAGATGATTTTTCAAAAGTAGTAAGATAAATAAGCAATAAAAGTGTTATTGCTGTATCTACAGCGTTTAATATTGATTACATCTATCAGCTCATCATCCTCAGTGCATCTCCTGAGACATCCTCCATGCATATACTGGCATGCAAGCATAAAGAAAATACAGTGCATGTATAAAACCCTTACTGATTGACAGTTACAAAGAAGCATAAAGGATTAATGAGACCAGAAGAAATGGGGAGACAGCTACTGTCTTAGAAGGTTACTATTGACTTGTGTCTGCTGAGTGACATCATCTCCTATGTGACTAATGAGTTCAAACACACACAAACACACACTCAGGGCAACAGAGTCCTTTTCCCTGTGCCTTCTTTTTATACAGGCAAGTTGCTGTAAATCCGTTGCTGGAGAAACATGGATTTGAATCCACCGACTGTTTTACCCGACACTCATATTCCTCATGTGTCTCCTGACTTATTCACATTCTCACTTGCTGTCACTTTTTCTTCATCATATTTCTAGGTATCGTCACAGGCTCATGCTCTTTTTCCTGCCTTCTTTGTTGCTTGTCCTCCCTTCTCTATTTCTTAAATAAGTTCCTTTTTGTGTTAAGAAAGATGATGTAATTTTATGGTGCTTCTTTGAGTTTTGTCCTCCGCAAAAACACTTCAACTGCACCACCAGTATCCTTGCATCGTCTCCCCTGTATTGCATTCATAAGTTGACACACATGGCATGCTGCATATTTCTCTCTGTTCCACTTATTTATTTAGCAAATGTTAACTGATTTTAACATTATCATTTTCTGCCATACCCTTTGGATAAATGTATATTAATCATATTTTCCTCATTAATGAAACATAAAACCAGGAGAACTAGTAGAAGATGTTTTACAAATGCATCTCCCAATAACAAATGCAGCAGAATGATTGCGGTGTTAAATGTTTCAATTCAGAGAATAAATCAACAGAAGAACAAGTCCTTAAGAATTACCCTGAGATGGGGAAAAAAAGCCCTTTGAATTCCAGGCAGGCAGGGTTGCATTACAAATATGGTTGATACTACAGTGTCTGTTGTAACACCACAGCTGTGCAACCTTTAGGTTTGCTCCTGTGTGGTGTTGTTTAAAATCAGTTTTGCGCTTTTCAACAATGAAAGTTTTTTTTTTGTTTGTTTTAATTCCTGGTGTGTTTCATATAATTTGCAATCGTAGCATATCAGATCATGAATTTATGATAGAGGTTCCTGCAGTGCCTGCTACTCTTTTAAATTCACAGTAAAGTGGGCCAGTTGTAGAAATGGGTTTCATGCTAGAACATGATATAAAGCAATGAAAGCATCAAGTGTTCCCTGATCTTTTTCTTTCTAGTGTTTTTTTTTCTTGCACTTTTGAGTCTGGACAACATGTATCCTATAAAACAAGGAATAGGGGTTATCATTTCCCTGTGATAAACTGGGGATCTGGATGTACACCTTGGAATAGGTCCCCTGAAGAAAGGGTCAGTCTGGTAATGATTAGCTTCATAGCATGAGTATCTGATTAGTTTGGGATGAGGATGTTTTGAATCTGGCAGTATTAATGCAAATCTACACAATATCAGATAAATGGTTTAATGTTTTGCCTGATCAGTTTAAATCTGTACAGTTACACACTGTCTTGTTTTTCTTTTCTTAGACTATAACAATGAGATCTACAGTCTAATTTGGTCCTTTTGAATTGTGACTCATGTTATTTTTGTCATGTTCTGCTAAGTTCTACTTTAAATCCTCCATTTCTTTCGCTCTTTTAGATATGCATACACACACGAATATACACATGCTTTCCTTCACCATTATACTTTTATGAAACACAGCATTTATTAAGTGAATGAGTCTCAATTATCAGATGAATAACCAATGACTCAATCAAATGATTCTAGACAAGAAGATTGCGACTATTTACGTATATATCGAAATAACGTGCTTCTTCTTGAAACTATCATCAGTCAACACAGCAATCACTAAGATGGCTTAATTTTACTAGTGAAAAGAATAAAACAGAACTGAAGAAATTCTTATCTTGCAGACAAAAGACAAAAAATATATACCCTACAACAATAATTTCCCTCTAAGAGGGATAAATAAATAAAGTATATTTCATTTCATTTCAAATACCTAAACATGTGCTGTCATCTCAGGTTACTGTAAATACAACATTTTTTAATAATGGCAATTGCATGGAGTGAGTCAGAAAACCTAATTAAATGTTAGGTGACTGTTTCATGGTCCATGAATCATAATGGTTAAAGTCCACTTAAATAAGATAAGTACTGCAACATCATTTAGTCAATTCTCAACAGCAAAGGTGCACCACAAATCACTGCAGGATTTCTTCACATTAATATTTAGTTAACACTTCTTGTCAAAATGCAGACCTCTGGCTTTATGAGTGGCCACTCCATTGAGATTGCTCTGCTTTCTGTAACAAATGCCTAAAAGGCTGCAAGAGTTGCAGCACAGTCCTTGGTTTTGATCTTGTTAATCCCTCTGCAGCTTTTGACAGTAAATTATAGCAGCCTACTATCCACATGCTCTAAAAAGGAGATCCCAGGCATGGCACACTCATGGTTCCAATCATATTTTACTGCAAATTATTTCAAAGTGTGAGGGCAAAAATCACCATCCACGGCCCACTGTCTTTGTACTGTGGCATCCCAAGGCTCAGTACTAGGACCCCTTCTTTTTGCAATATAAACCACCTCTTGGGTGCTGGTTATTAGCACAAACAACTTCTCTTATCACTGCTATGTAGATGATACTCAGCTGTCCCCATCATTCTCTCGTCATTCCCCAATATGGTTTAGCTGGACTCTCTCAGACAGATAAAGGAATGCGACCTTAAGCTAAAACTTTTGTTGGACTGAATTATTGACTATCCTAGCCAATCATTCCATCCAACTGAATACCAGCATAAAGATCACTTCTATATATATTTCAAAGATTGCCATAAACTGGAGCTGTCCTTATCTGACTGTGTTTCATCTGCCTTTTGGTTCTGCCACTTTTCACTTTAAAACAAAAGAAAAATCATTCAATGCATGGCTCAGTATAACACCCAGCCCTCGACACAGGTCATGGTTATCTCTCAACTCAATTATTGCAGTACATCTCCCAACATAAAATGTGAACCCCTTACATATGGTCCAGAACATGGTGGCACATCTGCTATTTAATCAAGCAAAGAAAGTACACATGTCATTTTATTACTCTGTGAACTTGTAATACCAAGTCTATGCAATCACTAGCTTTTTAATTCATGAATTAATTCCATTATTCTGATAAA
>JBBBVU010000018.1:16735856-16749861 GCA_037177055.1 Atherinosoma microstoma
CATCATTATTTATTCATTTTTCAATAAAAATGAACTATTTTGTATAATGTTCATTTCTTTATGACAGGTTAATTGCAATCCCAAATTAATTGAAATAAAAAAATCTGAAGAAAAAAAATATCTGCCCCATTGTCATTAAGTGCAGTTGAATCTTAAGGGTTGCTTTCCTTTTAAAGTCTCTTCTGTAAAAAAGTTTCTGCAAAATGTGTGTCTTTCTGTGAATTTGTAAGTGGCTTATTAACAACAACCTTCTCTAAATGACGCAGACATCATAGATTATATGCTTGCAATTTTCCAAATACCAAGCCGTTTATGTTCCATTATTTTGCCATGCAAACTTGGACTGTACTCAGGGGTACATCATTTTGACATTTAACCCTGTTGTTTTAATGTAAAAATCATATTTCCATTGGAACTTGTAAACAATATCTAATTGCCCCTCTGTTTTTTTTAAAATAAATTAGGCAAATACCCCAAATGTGGAAATGCTCACAAGTGACCTTATCAGTCATTGAGTCCCATAATCAGTTCATGAAGCACTGCTGCGATAAGGATTTGGCCTTAAAATCATGGTTTACTATCTAAAGGGAGCAGGGCTATTTGCAGTAATTTTACTTCCAGCTTTGCTCTTCTTCCATTATTATAATCATCATTATCATCAGCAGCGGCAGCAGAACTAGTATCCTACTGATGCTGCAGAAACATTTTTGCAAACAGAAATTTACTGTATACTTAAACTACACAGATTATTCATTTATATCTCTTTAATATTAAAGCCAAACATGAACATGAATGCGAAATGAGAACTAATATTTAATAGAGCTGCCATAAGTAGGATAATAAATTCTGTTTGATTACAGTCAAGAACACTCAATCAATTAATGGCTGAAGAGGAAAAGGTCGTACGGACTTAAGCCCAGACTTGATGGCTGTTGTTGCTTTAATGTCCATGAGCATTGCATATCTGGTGAGACGACCTTTATATCATCTAAAGTTTTAGGAAAAGCAGGGAAGCATCTTGAACTTTCTGTACCAACATGTGTACCTAACTTCAGCTTTATTGTATAACGTATGTAAAACCAATTAAAGTGACAAATAAAGATGGAACTTTTGTTGAGCTATAATCACCAAAGCTTCATGTGAAATTATTTTTCCATTTGGGCAACAGAACTCTTAGGTTAGGGTCAGGAAAATGTGAATGTAAAACAGCCTTTCAAAACCCTAAATCTTGCTTACAAAGCACCACTATGTAGAATCGTGGGAGTGGTAATGGATCACTTGGCTGAGAGAATGGATTATTTTTGTATCTGTCTGTAAAACATGAGAATAAAATGTTTTAGTTTTTGTTCGGTGCTGTGTTGGACTGGCCCTGTCCAGGATGTACCCTGCCTCTGGTCTAGTAGCAGCTGGTATGGTTGCAACTCCTCACGATCCTGCATTGGAATAAGCAGGTAAAGATGATGGATGGATAGTTTTTGTTTTTGTTCCCTTTCTAGAAATGTAAAACAGCAGCATTTTATGACTTGGGTTGCCCACTATTATATCCCTGTGTCATTTACCATAATAGCTAATGTTAAAAGAAACAAACAAAAAATCTTAAATTCTTATTCTATCGCTGCTGTTATTTCTTTGACGTTATTAGCTGTGGTGTGAGTTGTCTATAGAGCTTTGGTGAGTGCTGCAAAACAAGCGACACAAAGACACACAGGAAACACATACTTTGATGTTTCACTGGGAGAAAAACACAAACACGGGTATGCTGATCAAACAACATCCAGTTGTGATAAAAGTTGAATCCCGCCGAGGCTAAAATAACCTAAAAGTAACACTTTCTGGGCTGCACACAATGATGAATGCAGACACACATAAATGGACACACTTGCCTGTCCCTGACATGCCACTGTAGAAGACATGAAAGGACAGGAAATGAAAATAGAAGGAAGATATGACTATTTTTTAAAGCATGATGTCCAGTGTCTTCTCAGTGCCTTATATTCAGCTTTTTAAATGTTTTTGTATTTGTGGAAATATGACAATTCAAAGTTTTAAACTTGGAAACAAGCTGATGTTACCAGTTCATAATGACCAGTTAGTATTGTAGGTAGAGTAACTTCAGCACTATTTACATCTGAAATTTGAATGCAGACATTAAGGCATGAGTACAGGCTATGCTATTAAGTAACTGGGTACCTTGACCGAGTGGGTGCCCCATATACAGAGGCTAAAGGTCCTTGTGAAAGATGACCTGGTCTGGTGCATTAGTTAGATCAGTAAAAAAAGTACTGGACAAACTGGACGAAAGTTGCTTTCGGTGTAGCTGACATGTTTCTGTATTTCTTATATATATATATATATAATATATTTGTGTGTGTGTGTATGAATTACTACTTTATTGTGACTGCATACATTTGCACTTTTCTTTTTACGTTTAAATGCATCTGAAAACATACTTGCAAGGTCATCTGCAAGCTTTCCTGCATTTGCAGGCAAAAGAGCAAAATCACCAACCATTTAAGCATTTGTTTTCAACATGCATTGGCTGTACAAAACATTTGTTAAACTGCAGCTTTGTGTGCATCGACTAGATTAATAATCAATAAAATTTACAATACACTGACTAAAATCATTCTCAAACTGCAGAAAGCGGCAAAGAATTGAGTGATGTTGTGATGAAAGGGGTTACTGAAATGCAGAAGATTTTTTCTTTTACTTACAGACAATCTCTTTATAAATTGAAATCAAAGGCTTTCTATATCTACAACTCTAATATTTCAAGACAACTTATCAATGTTGTTGGTCTTCATTTGACCGGTTATATTTTCATCAGAAAGGCTGGGCAGTGTTCTGTTTTTGCTCTTGAAATAATCCTACGAGACCATACTGACATTTCCCAGTCTGGCCGATTAGTCAGTTACTTAGCTTCAGTCCATCTCTTGTCTGCGTATATACAATCCCTTGACACCCTGTGACATTTTGTCAGCTTATTTTGCATTTTAAAACTGACAGCATTTTTGGAAAACACCGTGATTGTTCTCAATCAGTATGACTGCAAAATCTCAAACAAGCTCTTTCCCTTCTTTCTGTAATTAGTTTCTCTTTCGGTCCTTTCTTTTCTTTTATCAGTTGTTCTCTTTGTCTCTGTCCTCATTCCTTCTCCTCTTCTCTGCACTTAGTTCCTCTCCTTCTTTACATGAATAATTATAATGTTGTCTTTTGTGGTTTTTAAGTTGTATTAAAAGCTTTATTAGGAGGAGAGCAAGGACGATAGCAGTCATGTTTACCCCTATAGCTTAAGCAATGGTATTAAAAGCTCGATGCACAGCCACATGCTGATCCCACAGAGATATGGCTTTAAAGGCTATGCACACACATTGGTGCACACACAAATGGCCAACTTTCAAACAGACACATGCTTGTGTGTGCTCTCATGCTTGGAGAGAATATATTGATCCAGGACATTGTTATGTGATGGCAAGAGCGACCAGTGCTCCCCAAAGTTATCAAGAAAGTTAGGTCTAAGACCAATGAGAGCAAATGAGCTGAAACAAAGGCAGATAGGATAAAAAGAAGGGGATCATTAAAGTACTACAGGAGGATCAACAATGAGTAGAAGAGAGACAAAAATAGTGGGAATTTCAGTGTCTGATTATCAGATGAGGAAAAAAGGAACAAAAAAGAGGGAAATAGGCAGAAATATGATGAAAAGTATGAGAATATGCAAGCATAAAAGAAAGACCATTATTCCAGGCAGCTTGGCATCTCAGTGGCCAGTGTGCTGTCCATCAGGAATGCACTCCACAGTCAATTGTAAAAGATTGAAATATTCCAACAGACTTCTATGAAGCTGCAGGAATTTGTCCCATCCTAACCTTTGAAAGATACGGAAATGTTTTCACCAAGACTTGCATATGTCCACCCCTGGGAAATACCAGGTACAAAAGATTGTGTTCGTTTGGTTTGTGAAGACTTGCTTGGGGAGGTTTCTGTCAACACAACCCATATTAAAAGCAAGTGCCTTTCTTTTGTCCATTGTTTAGTTTACTGCCACCGTCATGGCTCATTGTCCTCTGAGACACATGACTCTTTGGTTGTTTCTAAAGGGGCTGGTTAGGTGTTGTGTCTTTGTACAAAAGACACAACAAAGACTGAACCACATGTTATTGGTCTACACTATATATTGTCATCAAGAAAGTGCTATAGTTTGAACCAGAGATCTCAAACTCTGGTCCTAGAGGGCCGCAGTCCTGCAGGTTTTAGATGTGTCCCTGCTCTAACATACCTGATTCAGGTGAAGTGGATCCAACAGCTTTTGTCAAGTTCTGCACAATAACCCATTCATTTGAGCCCGGTGTGTTGACTCAACAACTCAAGTTTGAAATCTTTTTATAAATGTTTATTGTAAAACAAAATTTGAGCTTGACATCTTGGCTTCTGTCTCATCATCATCTTTACGTAATCTCAAGATGATATTGGAGTGGTGAGTTAGTATCCACCCCTGAGAATACAGGTGGATGCTGGATGAAGGGTTTACAAAACTAAGCCAAAGAAAGAGTAGCTGCAACATCAAAAGCAACATTGGCATGTTGGAGGGACAAATCACAATTTAGCAGCTTAAATAGACCGACTAAAACAGTAGTGCATTTGAAAGATACCAAGTTAAGTGAGAGGCATATTACTGTACGTGTAAACCAGCAGTGCAGCAAGTTGACCCGTCCATTTTTTGTAAATGGATTTAAAGCTTCAATGTATGGTATAACTATGGTATAGCTAAGAATTTGACTATTTACAATAACAGGGAAAAAACTAATTCAGGTTTTATTTTGTAGTCTTAAAACTGGCCTCTTAACGAAGGCAAGTCTACTTTTATGTCTGTTTTGGCCTCCACCAAATTCTGAGGAAAATATGTCTCTTTCAGCTGCCACTCCACTATATTTCCTCCTGAATTTAGTCACTTGAATTTCCTTTTGTGAAAAGCAGCGCCTGGTTGAGGTAATTTTATTGTCTGCATTGGCAGCATTTTTACCATTCAAAAACGGATATGGTGCATATGAAAGTAGGTTGGAGTGGCTTACATTTAATTTCCGGCAATAAGCTCTTCATTTTAATATAAAAATCACTGGTGCATGAAGCTGACAAAAATAAGTTAATCTTCCCGCCAAACAAAATGTATTGCAGACCCTCTTGCTGGAATGAGAGCATATTTTCATTAACCGGTTACTTTAAATCTGTTACGCAGACCTTCTTTGAAAAAAACAAAACAACATATATATACTGTATATCATCTACCTGCCTCTGCTTCCCCTTTCTTCCCTTCTGTCTTTCTGTTTCTCGATTCAATATTAATTCGATTTAATCTTCTATTCAATTCAGGAACTCTCTGCAGTCTCCTTTTCTTTGATCGTCTCCTTGCTTTTCCCTCCCTCTTCCCCCTCTCTTTTTTAGCATCCATATCCTCCCTCAGCCCATCCTTTTCAGTTTTTCATCCTCTTTTCAATCTCATCTTCTTTCAATCTCACACAGCCTCTTCCTTTTTCAAGAGGGAGGAGGTGGAGGTAAAGAGGAAGTATGAAAATGAGGAGGGAAAGGGAGAGAAAGTAAAGAGGTGCTTAGAGAAATTGAACATCTTTGTGAAATAAGTGATGGGCGGAGGGATGTACAAACAAAAGAATTATATAAAAAGTATGAAAAAGGGCACAGAAAAAGAAGGACCAGCAGATGTTGAAAAACTGACAAAGAAAAGGGAGTATTTAAGGAGAAACAGATGTGATGAGGAGTAAGAGAAGACAACATGGGAGGAGAGAGAAGGGACTGAGAGCCCTGAGAGGCACAGAGGGGAGGGAGAAACAAGAAGTTGATAAGATATAAAAGAAGGAGAGCGAGAAAAAGACATCAGCTTTCCCAAATTGCTGATATTACTCTGGTTTGCATCATTCACAAGGTCCCTCTGTCAGCCTACTGGAGAATGTACATTAGCCCTTTGCCTTGGAAGAACCAATAAATATCAGTGTGGCCTGGCTTCCAGCTACAACAGAAGTGCATGCTTGCAAAAAAAAATTGGGGTTAAGTTTTATTTTTTGTTGGGGTTTTTTTTCATAGCAGTGGTAGTTATAAAAAGCATTTATTTTCCAGTCACAAAGAAATTACAAAATTTGGAGTATGAAGCTTTGTTCTATGTGAAATAAACTTTCCTTCTTTGCCATCTGTCACAGAAATGCAAAGTAATAAATGTGACACAATGTACAATAGTTTGTTTTTTTCCTTCTGTTTTCAGGTGGAATATAAAAAAATGAGGAAACCCTAGAGCAATCTTAACAAAAATTGCAACGAGTTTAGGTAGTCTTAATGGATAGTGACACTACTCATCCAAAAGCAAGTAAAAACATTGTTTATACCAAAGTTTAGAAAGTTTAGAAAAAATAAAGGCTTGTTTGAGGATGATAAGAAACAGCTGTCATTTTTACACATAATTATTTTCTAATATTTCCTTGATATACTTTCCATGCTTGCCTGCTGCTTATTGACATGAACCCAAAACAGCCAGTATAGTGCATTCTTAGAGACAACTCAGTCAGAAATTCTGCCAACCCATTCCACTTCCATAACTTCGAACAGTGGTTTCCAACCTGTTTTCCTTGAGGATCCCCTTCGCGCAAATACAAAAAAGCCGTGGACCCCCTGCCCCATCCCGTGCTGAAACCATGCTTGGTTTTTTGCTTGTATTAGTGAGATTTTCACCAAAAATATTGCATTCTGAGACCTGTTCTTCCATAAAACCAAATTTAAATCAACAACATATAACCTTACTTTTTTAAGTACAATGTGTGTCACAATGGCTCTGAAGGGTCAAGCCACAGGGACCACAGCTCTTCAGGGCACCCCCTTAGGGGGTCCCGGACCCCGGGTTGGGAACCACTGACTTAGAAAATACAACAAGGCACAACACATTGGCACCATTACTACTTTGAACAGCCTGAAAAGGGAAAAAGGTGTCCTGGTTAGGTCAATGCAGTCTCATGGCAGTTTTCATGCTGTCACAAAACTTCACCTAAAGATGGTCTTTATTTGATCCAACATTCTCTTTACTTTTCTCATTAACCAGAATATACAGTAGTTACATATACCTGTAAACTCTTGCTTTACTTAAAATGAAATGGGTGTTTTTCTTGTCTGTGTTACGAGTGTGGATGTTGTAATAGTAGAGTTATTTACATAACACAGCTTCTAGAGGAACTGGGTTCATCTACCTGATCCAGTTCTCTTTATACTTTGTTCACCGTATGGCTGGATTTATGCACACATTTCATATATGTAGGTTTATCCATTTAAAAAGACAAACTATTCCTGCCTTGATGACCTCCCTTAAGATGTACACTTCAATCTCTCCCACAACACAAATGTAGTAGATATGAAAAAGAAAATCTCTGGGGCAAATTTTTAAGCTTTGAATATGGTGCTATGAACATGCAGGATGGAGATATTTTCATGAATATGTTGTTCTTGTAGATTTTTTTAAATCTCGGGATGACCTTTTACAATTACGATATTTCGCAGTTCGTATTGTTTCTAAAAAAAAATTTTTCCAAGATTGCTGTGGAAGAATTTGACTGGCTACAGCATGGATTCCAAATCTAAATCCAATGAAAACCCATCGGATCAAAATAAAAACCAGCTGAGCTGAGCTTTGTTGCCCAATATCATGGCGTGACCTGACTAATATTCTCATTGCTGAACAGGCAAAAAATCCCTGTAGCTTCTACATAGATCCTACTGGAGGCGATTTCAGATAAAGGGAGCAGTAGATTCATCACAAAAGTGTAAAATTCATTTCTAACCAAGTATTAGCTTAGTGCAAAGACTTGAAACAAGGATCAACAGCTTCCTTGGCTCTACCTAAAGCTATCAAAATCCACCTGCCAGCACCTGTAGGGCTCACTATTTAACAGTTTACTAAAATGTAACTTTAGAGTCGGGCTAACTCTTTAACCCTATTTAGTTATTAAGCTAAGATAGCCACAATTCTAAATGTACAGTGTATCTATCCTATTATGATTAGGGGGATATAAGTGTATTTCCCAAAAGTATCACAGTACTAGCATTCATGTCAGGGAGAAAAATATTTCTGCAAAGATACTTTTAGCCATGCATTCTACCTCTTCACTCCTCTGGCATTACATCCATGAATACTCATCTCTTTTACTGAGTGTTGCAAGTGTTTCCCTCTCCTTAGGTGTCAACCACAGACTCACTTAATTTCATAGGCTATCTTTGAAGGCTTACCACAATCACTGGATCCATAAGCCATGTTTGAGGCCATGATGATACCCTGATGATTGGACAATGACCCATATTTTTAATAAATTTTCTCAGTGAGTTGCTGTTTTTTTTACAAGCCTATGAGGAATTTCCCTCTATATACCAGACTGAATAAATGAATTATGATTGCAGCCACCACCGCAGAGTTCCACAGCCTTATTTAGAGCCTGAGCGCTCATTTTCCTTTTCCATCTACAGACTTCATCACATTCCCTTCTTAGAAGTCTTTGCTGTGTTTGATGTGTCTGCTGGAGGGGTTTTTTAAGATATGGAAGGAAATTGAGCACAAGAACCTCCCAGACTTTGGCAAATAAAACTAGGAAGCAGATCATTTGATTTGTGTAATCTGAGTTCCTTCAATTACTTTACACCACTGGGGTGCTGGTTGTCAGTGAGAGATTCTGGGGTAGCAGCAAAGACAGCTGGAAGGGGGGGGGTTGTATTTCCTGCACAACTAGTAGCCCAACAAGTGATATACAATGGCAAATATACAGATTTATTTTCTTACATTTCGTGAGTAGATGGGTTTTACCCTTATCAACTTGATTGAAAATAGTTTTTATTTTTCCTCTAGTTTCACTTCAAGAACTAGGGCATCCTCTCTCCCACTCCTCCTGTTTGCCTCCAACCCCCCAGCCTATATGTCTTGCATGCGTACATTAGCTACAAGCTCCAAACAAAACACACCTGGCAAAAGAGACACAAGCATGTGGTGAAAAAAAAAAAAAGACAAAATGATGGAGAAAAAAAAGAAAAACACAAGCTGATTGCTGCCTGGAAATTGAGGGCAGGGAGAGAAAAGAGACACAGAAGGTCTCACAAACACATACACAAATACAAACATGCTTCATCAAGTCACACACACGCTTCATGTGCTGCTCACACACATTAGCCTGAAGCTCAGCACAGCTACACCTGGCAAGAAACAGAGACAGACGCAGAGAGGCAATGGATGTGAGCTTGCCTGTGAATTGGGGTCATGTGGAGAGAGACACAGGTAATGACAATAGGGGGTAGAACGAGTTAAGAAGCACTGATGGTGTGAACTGGGTACGAATGAACCTCTAAGGGAATAGAGGTAAATGGAGTAAAGATTTTTCAATAGGAGGAAAGTCTGATTTATTACAGAAAACTGCTGAAATAAACAGAAACAATCTAAAATTGAATGTTGTTGTATGTTTAAAATGGCAAAATAAGATGTAGCCTTTATAATATAGTGTACGTATTAATAACAATATTAATTTTTGGGGGAAAAAATCTCTTTGAACATTCAGAAAGGGGTATATGTGCCAATGCATGAAAATATTAGCTTTGTATGACAATGGCAGTATCAAAGTATTCTCAAATGCTGCATGAAAAAGTCCCACTAGAAATAAAGAACTTAGCTAAAAGAACCTAAATTACTGGGTTAACACAATAAATTTCGGCAGTGTTTATCTTCATAGGTCTTTTCCCTTAATAAAAGTTATCCCCTTGTTTTTAGTAGGTTTCTGTCTGTGCCTTTGCTCCCATTTTCGTTATGGTGATCTATCGATATTGTCCAATGTTAGGACTCCCGTGGTTTGTAAATTATGCAGATGTTGGTGTGCAGGTGCCAGGCCATAATTGGTGCATCTTCCAGCATCTCATCAGGGATTGGCTAATGGAGGACAGCGTCCCTATGAACACCTGTGCTGAGCCCTCATCTCCCTCTCCTCCCATCCATTTACACCTTCCATCTCATCAGTATTTTCATGAATGGTCATCCTGGAGTTTGTAGGGTGGGCTTAATTTTCTTTTCATTCCCATTTCTCCTGTTTTTGTTTTTTGTTCTTTTTTTGGGGGTGGGGGGTTGTAAGATGAAGGAGGTAGTAGTAGGCTACAGGTTACCTCCTCTTTTGTAAAGGTAGCTTTGTTTGTTATTTTGGCCCTGGCCCACCCTGAAGTAGATTAGACTTACGTGATTCCATATCTCTTTGTAGATAAAACCACATTTTGGATTTCCTTGGTTTATAACATAGAAAACGTAAGCTATTTTAATCCATAATTTTAACAATGTTAGTATTTTTCAAGCCATGGAGTCAACTGCTTATTTCACTAATGATATATCCCTCTATATGAATAGCACCACATGTGCATTTTAGCAAGGTTAAAAACTTAATTTACACCAGAGTCTGTCTTTAAAAGATCCACTATGAGTTTGTGTGCTTGTATTTGAGCATATGAAAAATACATGATTGTGTGTTTGTGCTTGTATGAGGTCCTGGGAGTATCCTGTAGTACAGGCATGTTTTCCCACTTTTCTCAAAGGACATTCAGATTTTCTTTTCTTCCCCTAACACATTATTATTCTCTGATCTGCCCTCTTCCAATCTTAAGGTATTTTATTCCATTAAGACTTCCATTTCCATGTCAATAATTACATAGCTGTTAATATCTATGGTTTTGCAGGATTTGAGTGGATTTGTTAAGTTGATTTGTTACATTGATGGATATTTTCAGCAGGTGGCATGTTTTAAGTACTCCTCTCTTCTGTCTTAGACATGTTAACAGCATCTTGTTGATCTGTCTTTTTTTAAACCAATAATGTTTCAATGTGGAAATCACAGCACTCTGTCTAGCTTGCTAATTTTTCTGTCATTTTTTGATTCAGTGTTTTTATGCTCTATGGTTTAATTCAACAAATGAAATTATTTGCTTAGGTTTTGACAAAATACCACAAAAGGAAATTAGTATGTTTTTTTATGCAATACGAATAGTAACTCTCCAGACTTAGCCGTTTACCTCTTTTTTTTCAGACCAAAACTACAAGTAAAGAAGAAAAAAAAAACAGGAAGAGGAACTTGCATACACATGGGCCCTCATTTATCAAACGAACGTAGAAATGAGCGCACATCTGACCGCAGGAATGATCTTACAATGGGAGCCATGTGGAATTTATAAAACGTTTGTATCTGGCCAATCCCAGTGTATGACTGATCGGACCTTGATAAATGCCGAAGCTGAAATCCATTGTCATCTACATGTTACGCCCTTAATTATTCCTGGTCCAGAGGCCTCGTCCACGGAGACAGGAACCGAAAGCGACTAATCAGCCAATCATCAGTCTCCATTAAGGAGATCCCTGCGTTCCCTGAAGACGTGATCGCGTCCCCTGTTCCTATAGTAGTAGTAAATCTGCCATTGTCCAGATCTGAAAGGCAAACTAAAGCCACCAGCGTATTTTGACCGCTGCATTTAGACTTCTATTAAATCCCCCAAGAAGTATACAGCCAGGGCTGTCCACCACCTAACTCGCACACCTCAAAAGATCAAAATGACGACCAAAATCTAAAATGGAAGTAACTTACGTTTCACACAAACCACTCCCTCTCTCTCATGTCCAGTCTCTTTTCTCCATATATTCTGTTGTCTTCTTTCCTCTAAATGTCCTCTCCTCCCACATCTCTTCTGCCGAAGTTGATCAAAAACATTTAAAGAAGTTATCTACCCCTTAAAGCTCCCAGTGGCTGTTTTTATTCCCAGTAGTGAATATTTTAATTTCAACTGGGCCGTCTAGGCCTGTAGAAATGATGTGAGCTGATCTCAGGGACATTTATGTTCAAACAAACTTATCAATTCAAACTGAACTCATGCAGCTTTTTATTGTAGCATTTACTTATAATAATATTTATAACTGCATATTAAAACCAAATGGGAAGCCTACATTTTCAGATTGCAGGGCACTCAGGTTTTTCAGCACAAAAACTTAAATGTGGCAGACAGATGGGAATTACTTTCCTAAAATTCAGCAACAGTAACCACCAGCTCCACATTTTCTTCCTCTGTACCTGGTAGCACCTGGATAGAACCTGGTAGTTACTGGATAGTACTTACCTGGTAGCACCTGATAATATCTGCCAGCAGCTCCAAAGGACTTCAGAGTGACATCTGTCTCGCCCTCTAGCAGCACCTGTCCTTCTCCCTAACCTCAGATCACCTCATCATAACCTCATCACTTCTGCTTCTGTATTGTGATTGTTTCTCAAATGTTTAAGGAGATTTGTGATCTTCCCACACATCAAACTGTTCATCATTGCTGTTTGTGGAGCTGAAATGTCTCCACACAAGATAGACTTCGGACTAATTGACCACTGATCAGTGAGTGAGCAGGGCACTTCTGTGGCGCATTTTGGTGGCGCACTGCTGCGGCGCATTACTGCGATTTAGTTTTACAATCCGTTCTAGTAGTTGGTATAGGAGGAATATATATTTCAGTGTCAATCCGCACATCACTGCTAATTAGTCTTCTCAGATAACCACGTAGCTTTTCAGAAGCATTTAGCGGAAAAATACTGAGGTCCAGACCTCGGTTGCCCTCAATGGTAGCTATGGCCTTATATACAGCTAAAATTATACTAGCCTAATCATATTCAAATAATGTACCCTTATTTGCAACAGAAACAAACAGAATCTTTGATCTGCGCAGCTTAAATAGGCCGATTTGTAAGAAGAGGAAAAAACGAGCAGGGGTGGATAAGCGTAAAGTGATAGAGAACACAGACAACATAACAAAAGTTTAGGTTGTATGAAAGCATATTTATAGGCCTACTATCATGACCATCACTGTTTATTATGAAGCTAAAACCACTTTTTAGAGGTCACAGCAGTTCAGACCGGTTTGGGGTGTCAAGTTGTTTTTTTCCCCCCAACTTCTCCGTAGCCTACCTGGTACCGCATCCTTTTTGGTCTGCTGTCCGTGTTGCTCCACCTGCCTCGTTGGCTGTTTCTCTTCATAAACTCCGCTATGTTCCTCTGGAGCTGTTGCAGAAACCTCTCTTAGCTTTTTAGGGTTTGAACAGCTATGCAAATTGTCATTTACGCCTTAGTCTGTTTATCTGTTATTTTCCCAAATCATTTTTGAGTGCGTCAGTGTGCACTCCAAGCGGTAAGCTATTTTATTATATTAGTTTTGGGAATCCATTTTATGCTATTTTTGCAAATGGGTCAATTTTAAGTCTTGAATATGTGGCTGCTTATGCTTAGATGGCAGTTTGAGGTTTGTTTGATAATTATTTTCAGGTTCTGCTGAGCTGCACCGCAAATCCACACTGACTCAAGCTTGCGTACACAATCTCAGACCTGTCGTGACATTTGATCGTATCCTACGCTCATGTCCAAATTGATAAATGCCGAACCTTGCGTAGAAATGGCCGTGCGCACAGACTTTCGTCGTACGTTCAGTTGATAAATGAGGGCCATGATGAGGAATGAATGGTTCTAGTTAACAACAATCACTCTACAACAGAAAAATATCTTAAAGGTGCATTGAGCAAGTTTAAATGCTAAATGCTATTATTTTCTTTCACCAACATGCTCTTACAATTGCCTGATGTGTAGGATGAGCAGATCTCTATTCACTGCAGTTGCCTCTATAGGACTGTTTCTGCATGTTCAATGAGAGGGATTCGGGTTCGAATCCTAAGGGGGCGTGCATGTGGGTTGACACGCTGCGCGTGCTCGTTAACCTGGCCGCTGCCAATATTGTAGTGTGTACACTGCCGCCATTAGACAACACTGACGACTAAAAATGGATAACAAGAGACCGGCGGCCTCAAGTGCCCACCAACAGACACTCCACGTAAGACAAAGAAAATAAACATTTTGTCTAGTGTGACGAAAAGGGCCAAACTGGAGTCTGACCGCTGCAGAAGTAAAACGAGAGTCAACATCA
>JBBBVU010000018.1:16758075-16778535 GCA_037177055.1 Atherinosoma microstoma
TGTGTGTGTGTGTGTGTGTGTGTGTGTGTGTGTGTGTTTGTGTGTGTGTGTGTGTGTGTGTGTGTGTGTGTGTGTGTTTGTGTCTGTTAGAGAGGGAGAGAGTGTGCCTTTAAAGTTGTACAATGACGAATCAACAATATTAATGAGAACTCAGCGTCTCTGTCCTGTTTCTGAATATTTTAAACTTTCGTGTGGGCATGATGTCTCACACAGACACACACACACATCCACTCAGGTGTGTGTAAGGATGCTTTTGCTGAGTCATCTAGACTATTTAATTTACTCAATCTCTTCAGGAAACAGCTGCTGTGACATCGTAACCTTGGGTAAACTTTATGGACTTGCAGAACCATTTGGAAGAGCAAGAGTAGCCGATGAGATGAGGCAGCCATTTTAAACTAAAACAAAGTGCAACACTGAATACAAAAAGGGGCAGACTGAGAACATACAGCATGGACATGCAAGGGTGCCCACATAGACGAAAACATGTTCAGCTTGGTACTTTCCCACAGCAGCGATAAACACAACCAATTTGGTTCACTGAAAACAAGAACAAGGTAACAAACTTACACTGATCACACACTGTTTCCAGTGCATTTCTCAATTAATCATTTTCTTTTAGTTAAAAAGGATTTTATATGTATATCCAAATTTTGCACAAGCATTTTTTTTTTATCTTAAAATAGTAAACTCTGTTTGCAAAAGAATAAATGCTCAAGATAAAGATATATTCTCCTCCTGTTTGTCCAGGTGGTGACAGTGTTTCCAGAATGGTGGGCCAACCGAGTGTGACACAGCTGAGGGTGAAAGTAACAGTCTTAAAATATTAGCTTTCATTTAACCCTTTAAAGCTTGACCCAAGAAAAAACGGGGAGAAAAGTCCCATTTTTGGAATATTAAGTCTTTTTTTGACAAAATGTTTATTTTATTTCATTTTTCTAAATCTTTTGTATATATACCATTTATTACTGTGTGATATTTCCAAATTATTGTAGTATAGTCTTCTGCTTCCTGGTATTCATTAGGGGGCAGAAGGCGAGATTGTGTACAACAGCGGTTTGAAATGTCTCAGACACTATGTATCAAATTTGGCATTATCGGGTTATTATAGGCCCATCTTCTTCCGCAAAATAGTTTTAAAACCCCAAATGTTTTAGTTGCATCAAGAAATAAGAAAAATGAACTGTAAAGACCTTGAAGATTCCCATAATCTATTTTGAGGACATGTTGCTACATTGAAAGCACAACATGTTTTGCATGTGGATAACAGTTTGCTTTATAGCTTTTCTGTTTCTTTTCATCATTCTCTGTGCCTTAATAGTGAACATTGCATTATTTTCTTCTTCTCATCATTATTCATATCAATGGCCACTGTGGTTTATATTTATATTTGTACTCAGCGCTAATACATGAATTAGTAGGTTCTGAAATAAAATGTGTTCATTTTTGTCTTAAGGCAGAGAAAAAGCACAGCAAAATCCACAACACCTGGTTCACACTGGATAGAGACTCAGTGCTCTCACTATAAATGACACAAACAAGACTTTATTTGTTTAGATTTACAATTAAATATTAATCATATTCAGCTGGGGGAGATATGAAAACCCATCTCTTTAATGGTGTCTTTTCTAGTTCTATACTGAGACTGCAGGAACGATTTAGAGGAGAAGTTTCCTCGAATGTTGACCCCCCCAAAAAAATTAGTTGTAGCACTGAATGTCAGGGAGAAAAGGAGGCTGTTATTCTGTTGTTTAAGGTTATTGTAAGGCAAGATTAACACAATTACAAAAATGTGCAAATTACATGAGCTAATCTCTTCCTAAGAACCATTGCTAAAAAGCATTGCTATCTATTAAGCTTCTAGTAGAACAATATAGGATTTTATTCACCCATACAAGGCAGAGAATAAAGATGGCTCTCATTTCTGACTTCCGTTACAAAGCTATCTTGTTTCCCTTTTCTAAAACCCCAATGCTGATAGTTTTTTATTTACTGTAAGATCTAGATGTGATACTTCTGTATCAGTTAAACTATATACACATAAAAAAACCTGGGAGTAAAAACACTGCAGAAGATGATATCTACCTTTGAAAATTGATTATGTTTCTTAAACTTCTCCATCTCAACACAAATATAAGTGCAGAAAGTAGTTGGCCAAAGAGGGCACAGTCAAGTTGAGCAATGAACAAAGTATTGTTGTCGAAGAATTGTTTCATTCTCTGGGAGATGCTGCATCATGTGAACTGTTGTAGTGATCACACACCTGCAGAAAGGTTTTTTTTTTTTTTTTTTTTATCCCAGCACAAAGAATAATCACATAAACTGAATAATTTTGTGAGGCAAGAACTTGAGTTTATGGTGTGTTTTGCACCTGGTCAATAAAAGGGAAGTTCAAGAAATTTTTAACACCTGTATTCAGGTCCTTGAAAATCTAGTCGAACATCACTCTGGTACTTCTTCTGAGATGCTCTTGTTTACTGTAGAAAAAACCTACAATCTGAGCATAAAACAATATCCATGGGTGTTACTGCATTAGCAAGTGTAAGCGTAAGTCAACATCCTGACTCAGAAGCTGTATTTTGTGAGGGAAAAGCCTTATTTCAATACTAAAGCCAAAATAACAACATAACAGTAGAAGACCTTAAACAACCTAAAGAAGACTGACCTCAGAGGATCAATTCAGTCCTGGTGGACTGATTTTCATATATCTGACACATCTAAAGTCTACATATAAACAGTGTTGTTTGCTGAAATAAACTACAGAGTACATCTATAAAGTGAAATGTGAATTTGATCCTGACATGATAGTTTGCTTTCATTATGTTCTGTGTTCTGTGTGCGGGAAAGATAACAAGAACAGAGTTGACTTAACATCCTCATAAGGATTCATCCTTACCTGAAAGCTTTTCTGTAAACTCTGTATGATCATTTTCAAATGTAAATAACAGCACCCAGGTTAAAAGTATCCTTTTTGAGGTGCAATAAACCTTTCAAACATGACATTTTGGAGTGATCTGGAGAATCTATATAGCTCAGCACATTTTGGCAAAGCCCTACTCCCAAAATAAGCTGCATGTTGTATTGGGACAAGCCCTGAACCCACTTGAATGTCAAAATAAAGATTTAAGAAGTGTCAAAAGTTCTTTGGAAAACAAAGTGAACTGGGATATAAATATCATTATTTGGAAAAGAAGATGACTGATTGAAGAATGGGGTGAAAATATATTTCTAAGATGAAGAAATAGAGGATGGGAAGATGACAGAATGAGTGATACCATGGGGAAAATGATGGACAGAGATGGGGAGACTGAGAACAAGGGACCTCAATGGAGCAAATCAGAACAAAATGGTAAAAAGACAGAGAAAGCAAGAGAGACAAAGAAAATGCAAGAGACATGAACAGAGAGGCAGAGAGGGCCTTATCAGTGTATTGCAGGAGGCATAAGATGTAACTGGGGAGCCTGTGTGTGTATGTGTGTGTTTGTGTTATTGAAATGACTTTGGTCAAGTTTAAACTGGAAAGTCTAGTCGACAGATGGACAGAGAGAAAACCAAGAAGATTAACTGTTTATTTATGGCTGTGGTTAATTAGAAAATTCAATAATACGGTATAAATCTCAGATTCATATTCGCAAATTGGTATGACAGGTTCGCTATGAATCAAAGTTCAAAACAGAAAAGTATTTCACTCCTGAGGTAACAAAACTTGAGAAAGTCAAAGGTTACACACCGCCTCAAAATCAATGGAGAATGCTCTCAGAAGACTTTTTTGTTGTTCCTTTTGTCAAATGAGACAATCGATTCAATGCAATCCAATCAATCAAAATGTAAACAAAGCCAGTAGCGTGACAGTATTTTAAAAGGGGAATATTCAAAATGCTGACTGTGTCACTTTCCCACAGCTTTATATAATAAAATGAAAGATCAAATCATTTTATTCATGGTGGCTGAGAGGATAGCATGCTGTTACTTGAAAACAAGATCGTCTGAAATCTGAACTCAAACCATATGGTGTGTCTCTGTATGCAGTCTGGAACTGTTGCTCTGTCATTATCTTCCTTGAGTTGAAGGGTTTAAATGTGCATAGACAATCATCCACCCATTCTCCATAACCACCTAATCCTATTCAAGATCAACGGGAGTGAATCTCAGCAACCATCGAGAGAGACGGTAGGCCCGTGACACTTTATCAGCCCATCGCTGGGCTCAAACGGAGACAAATGAGACAAACAATCATGCAAGCTCACACTCAGGCCTGGGGTCAATTTGGAATCACCAATCAACCTAATGTGCATACAGACGCACTGGCCCCAGCCGACAGTCAAACCAGGAACCTTCTTACAATGAGGTGACAGTGCGAACCACCATATCACCATGCAGCCCACAGACAATGACATTGTTCATTTGGCTCGAACATGAAACCTGTATGAATACTGAATCAAATAAATATGTCATTCGGAATATTTATATTTGATAGTTAGTATTTCACCAATAATAATATTTCTAATGTTTCTCATCTAACTTGTTTGAGATGTGGTAGATGGTGGGTCTTTATTTTTAGCATGGGGTTACATGGGCACTGTCTATTAAACCCTGTTTTTCTAAAACCCAGCAATTCAGGTGAAGAGAAACTCTAAAATGCCTCCTGCTGTGAAATTGCTTAATTACCTAAATTTACAAAAATATGAGCCTCCCCTACAGCATTAATCTAGACAAGAGATGATTTTTCTCCATTAAGCCAGAGGCCAAATTGAAATTTGCGCGCAAGTGTGTGTGTTTTTCTGAAATTAGCTTGACAGAACAGAAACTTGAACAGTCCCTGGAAACCTCTGGCTGGCATTAAAAACAAAAAACAAACTGGAACAAACTGATCTAATGACACAATTTTATCAGCTGTAAACCCTTCGAAATACTTTTCAAAATAATTATCTTTCCTGCGAGTATGGCGTTACAAACCTTTCAAGGTGCTGAAAAATCTGCCTATTTATGACACTGAGTGTAACCTGAAGGCGCATTCATGTTTGACAGAGTGAATAAACAAAAAATCTATCTCCCTTTCTTTGTTTTGAAGTTATTTCCAACCGCTGATAGCCAGTCAACCTGCAATCTTATCCTTTTTTTGGTGTTTGTATCTCCTGAGCAAATTTGCCGCCGTCACACAAATATAACCCTCCGTCTTGTCAGTTTAGCAAAATGCACAGCTCGAGTGGCCTTAAATTTCTTTCTCCCTTCTCTTTCTGAGTCTCTCCTTTTTAGGTTAAAGTTATCTTCTTTCCGTGGGTCTGCTCGTCTATCTGGTTGAGTGGGTTTGTTTCCATCACTGTGTCCGTGTCAGTGTTTCAGCCTGGAGGGAAAACAAATCACTTTTTTGTTGAAGTATATATTTTCCAGAATAATTTGATTTGATGTAATCAGACTGGAGAAAGGGCATTGGAGCTTTTTAAATGGTCACACAGAGCATAAATGAACAAACACAAGCACATGGAGTGTGTTAACAGTGTGGTGTCATGTTTAGACACACAGATTTAGACTGCATTGTTTTTCTCTTAGTCAAGTGTCTCTGTGGTAGTCTCTTAGTTTGGAGTACAGTGTTGCAGTGGTTCAGGTCCGATTTAACGAACAGGACCTTCTCTGTCATGATTGGTGACCTGTTGTTGTCCTCAGCTCAACTTACATCTGGTGTACCGCAGGGATCCATCTTAGGACCTGTCCTCTTCTCACTATACATGCTGCCTCCAAGTTTATTTACAAGTTGCTCCGAACTCTATAGTTAACCTGGACTTATAACACCTGTTATATCACACCTGCAGGTTTTTATTGAAAACATGTTATCTTATTGTGGAACATCTAATGTCTGCACTGGAATTTATACAGAGAATAAAAACACCAGCTGGAATAAAGGATGGATATAGTTGGACAATCTTTTTATTTTCTCATCTCACAGTGAGGATGTAACCTGGATTAATTGATCATCAGGATGTAACCTGGTTTTATTGTTCAGCTTATTGGTAGATCCACCCCTGTGTCAGTCAGACACAGGATTTGAAATATTTGATTTTTAAATTTAAATAAAAATAAAAATAAAAGACGTGAAAGAAGAGGCAAATAAAGCAGCAGAGTTTTTACACGTCATTAACAATTTGTGAAATATACTGTTGTATTAAATCTAAATATTTTATACATCATATATACCGGCAAACTTTGTTTATCAACTTGTCAGCATCCCTCCAGTCAGCCTCCTACATTGGTTAGTCAGCAGGAATAAAAAGCCTCGGTGTCACTCAGTCAGCCAGTAAATGATTAATTTCCCAATTCCATTCTTTATTCCTGTTGCTCCCTTATACCTGCACTGGCGCCTGTAAAGCCATTTTCTCCTCCAGCCGTTAAGAGACATCCTGCTAATTGCTGCGATAACAGGCTTAGTGAGGGGATCACTATATATTAGTAGTGCTTTGTGTAAAGATACTGGGCTGGGTCACTGGGATCCCTTACAGTTGTCAGAAAGCCAGAAAATGAACAGAGGTATAGATAGAGTTGGGTATCACCACTAATTTCCTGAATTGATTCGATTCAATTCACAACAGCCTGATTAGATTCTATTAAACTGGTTTGAAGTCGATTCATTTACAGATATTCATGGAACACCACCTATTTTTTTTTTATATCAAAAACATTCTCAGATAACTATTTTTATAAAACAAAGAGTCTGTTTACATGACCATCACAATCAGATATCTGAGAGTATTCAGATAATTGCAACAATTGAATATAACGCATCTACATGCACTTCTGACATTCGAAAGATTGTTGTCTACATTTACCCTTCAGTGTTTCCACTAGGTTCACAGCCAGAAATGCTCTGATAAAAAACACTCGGGACAGAAAAAAGTTACAATTTTCAAAGGTCCTGATGAAGACTGTTTCATTCAGTGGAGTCGCTCTAAATATTCTTAAAGTTCAGATTTCAGATAACATATTGATGTCAATAAAACCTTCAAACAAGATTGGATCCATTTTAAGCCGTAATACAACTCAGAAATGATTACGATGATGGTAGATTCAGCTTGTTCAGCTGTGCGTGTTCCCTTGATGGCATGATGTTCTCAGCGTAACACAGGAGAAATACTCCAGCTGCTCCTCACTGGAGCGAGTCTTTCCATCTTCCCCTTATTTTAAAAACTCTCATATTTTTGTCAGATTTTCAGCTGGTTGACATGTTTTCAGTGTGTTCACCTGTGTGTGTGCGCATGCAACTATGTGTGTGGCATGAGGGCAGAACTCTGCCATGGGCACAGAGAGCAGCTATGACATGCCATCATGTAAATCAGATAAATAACATCAAACTGTTTTGTTGTTGGATAAAAGGATGAAGTGTAAACATGTTCTAGAGGAAATTAAACTTTAAATGACTTCTCTTGTGACTTGGCACTGTATAGAAAATTAGATAAAAAATTACCTTGTAGTGGCGGCAGTGGGTAGGTGCGTGGCAACATCACATCCTGTTATTTTCAAAACATTCAATGTTTGGTGAGCATAGCGAGCCCGAAGTTTTAGTTTTAGCTGCTAATGTGAGCGGTGATAAGCTGCTAAATAGTTTACAGGCTCATTCAATGGTGAATGAAAAAATCCTAATTTTAGCATTATCTTAGATTCAACACAGGCAACCTTTCTATGTGCTGAGATCTCACTGAGCATCAGTAAGTCATGTAGATAGGGTCACTATTGTCACCAGAAAGGAGAAACATAGAAAGTAATTAAAAAAATATATCTTTAAGTTTTATGAATCAATATTGGATTAATAAAATTTGAATGAGTTCATATCGATTAATCAGTTTTCTTAACGCAGCTAGCCTATACAGCTTAAGTGGGTGATCATATCTTAACTGTATCTTCATCCAGATAACCAGATGAAACCCTCCAGAAATTCAGAGTACAAGCATGTTTCCCAAAAGGTTAGGGGGCTTTTAATTGCAATTAAAAACTTCATACAATACAAATCATTAAAAAATAAGAACTACATTAACTTTCGTTTAAAGATTTGACAGAGCCATTTTTCCTGAGTTTCATGATGTTGTCTTTTAACAGCAGCCATTTGGGAACTGAGTAGACCAGATGCAGTAGTTTTGAGAGCAAAACATTCTCCCATTCCCGTTTGAAATAGGATTTGAGCTGCTCAAAGGTTGAAGGCCCCTTTGTTGTTTTTTTTTTCATTTCAGAATTGAAAAATATGTTTCAGTGGTTGACAAGTTCTTGACTGAAAACAGACCATGAACGAACCTGGACTCTCTTACTGACCAGTCATGCTGTTTTAATACTTGAAGAATGTGATACAAACAGTTGCAAATAGTTGCTGAATTAAGTAAGACTTTCCCTGAAAAAGATTCCTGGTTGGTAGCACATTTTGCTCCAAAGCCGGTATACAGCAATTACAGTGCCTCTATGTGAACTGACATATTCATTCAACTATTTTCCTCTTCTTCCTCTCACCTTTACTTCTCAAATTGCTTTGCATTTGAAAATCTTTAAAATCTTTTCACTGGCTTCCAGTCAGGTACAGAATAGATTTTAAAACCCATTTGCTAGTTTAAAAATCACAGAACAGTTTAAGCCCAGAGTACATTAGTGATATGTTCAGAGAATATAAACCTATGGGGCTCTTAGATGTAAGGACTCCAGCTTTAGCTGTTGTGCCTAAACAAGTGGAACAATCTGGACTGTTTTTATGCTTTATCATTTTAATTGGTTTATTTTATGAATTTATATATCTTATTGTACCTTTCGAACACCATTTTACTTATTTCTTAACATTATTTTTTTCCCTTTATATGTTCTATTATGTAAAGCACATTGAATTGTTTTTATGAAATGCGCTATATAAATAAACTTGCCTTGCTTCAAAGATCAGACTATTTCTTTCAGGGATGCTCTGAACACAATTATGTAATTGACCTCTAACCTACTCTGTTCTAAGAGCTTCCTCTTTATGTTTTAATGTAGCACTATTTAACTTTCTGACCTTTTTCTTTAACTTTCTTTTTTCCAGGATGCTGCGTCACTTTACAGCTGAGTTTTGCTTTACGAATTGCATCACATGCCAACTACTAGATATCAAAACTGGATGTTTTGAGCATACACCATGGCTCATTCATCAAAGAAACAAAAGACAACATTATCGGAGGAAGAGACGAAAAGAGAGGGAGAAAGGAACAGTTTAATAACAGCTTAATCATTGGATATGTGGTACTTTTTTTAATTAAAAAAAATATTTACAATGTTTTAATCTAATTGCATCTTCTTGTTATTTAAATTTTACACTGTATTATGGTATTTTTGCCAAACAGATATCAAACAGAGTTTAGTTTTTCCCAATAGGATGAGCATTTTCTCTGCAGTGCAGTCTAAGAACTGAAAATGTTTTTGCCTTTTTTTTTTCTTAAATCTAGACTCTTTAGATGGAAAGAAAATGTTCAGTAAATATCTGTTGAAATGTTAAGACCCACAGGATGAATCTATTGAGAAAAATTCCCCCTAAAACATTTCTGACTTTCAACTGACACCAAAATATGATTTTCAAAGATAATTTGTAGCAATGATCATCACTCACTCAACCGTATTGTATCTACAACTCTAAATGGAATACAGTGATGTTACATTTTGAGCTGAAAGCTGTGCGACTCCTCTTTTGCTACATATTTAGCACTCATCTGAGGGGAGTAAGTTCAGCCCTGTTGCCAGGGGAAAACTAAAAGGCATTCTGTTTAGTCAATCACTGAGTGAAGTGGAAGTTGACAAGGCTGGTAAAGGCAAAGAAGGTCCCACATGTAAGTAAATTACAACATTACATCACAAAAGAACTCCTGAAAGGCCCTGGATGTACAAAGAAAGAGACAGAAGCAGTGATGTCATTCAGCGATTAAGATACAGAGACCCTGGAGCTGCTTCACAGAATGTAAATAAAGGATCAGCTTCTTGGATTCTTACAGTGTTTGCATCCCAAGTCACAGAATCGAGCCATGTATGCATAGAAAATGTAAAATACTATAAAACCAATTTGGATGTAATATTTCAGACCATATGATCCCTCTCAGCCAGTGCCAAACTAACATCAACAGACTAAATCAGACAAGTCTTGCCCAAGACAAGCAAGCAGTTCCTCTCGCTGTATCAATGTAAACAAGACAACAAGAAGGGTTTTCACACAACTATTTGCTGGACGTCAGTGGAGCTCAAACCACCACAACATCAGCAGTCATGGAGTTGATACAAGAGGTGATTTCACTGGTATCAGCTTCATAACTTGATGATCCAAACCATCAAACTGTCACAGTACAGAGCTGGTGCCCATCCAGACTTCTGTCCATTAGATTCAACCAACAGATACTACCTGGTTAAGATTAGGGAAAGACTGCCATTTTGGTTCAATGGAAATACATTATTTCAAGACACTGCCAACTGTTAAAGCAGTCCATGATCTTTTTCTATCCTATGTTATAAGGGTAGAATATTATCAAGATATGTCAGGGAATTTTTCAGTAAAATGTTCAGAATAAACATATTTGTGACTCTAAATTCATTTAAAAATAGTTTTCCTTTCATTATCTACGTTTACATGGACAATATTTCATTTATTTGTTGAAATCAACCTGATCAGAGATTCCACTTGGCAAGTTCACATGGACGATGGGTAAAGTGATCCGATCAGATGTATTTACATGATAGACAGATTTATTACAATCTAAACGGTTTTGACATGCATAATGCTACTAGTTCAGAAGAAAGGCTTTGTTTTGTTTTGTTTTATTTTGAACCTTTCAACCATGGCAATGCTTATTAATCTAAAACTCTAAATTTCTAACAAAAACATATCCGCTACAGTCCTGTTCTGTTTTGCTTCAGCCATTTTTCAAGTCTTCCCTGAAACTCATTACGCCATATAACCCCCACGTGTTTCAAGCATGCGCAGAAACTGCATACACTACAGAAACGATCGGAATGAGTGTTTACATGGCAATTTTTTAATGCTGATCTGATCATGAAAATGTTTAAACCACCCCTCTCGATCAGATTTAAACTTCTTTCCAATCAAGGCCGATCTGATCAGTTGACATGCTTACATTACACATTTTTATTCTCATTGGATGTTCGATCGGATCAAAAGTGCTCCATGTAAACAATTGCAAAAAAGCTATAAAATGGGAAAAAAAATCCTATTGCAAGATTAACATTGTCAGTAATTTAACATCACTTACATACTGGTTAGCAACCCCACATTTTAGGACTATACTGTACCCCAAAGCTGGGCCTGCTATGATTATGAAATTTTAATAGCCCATTATTTGCCAAACAAATAATTTGATCAATTATTTAATTGTCTTCATTTTTAGGTCACTACTGTACTACAAGCATTGTATTATTTCAAAAATGTACTTGTTCTGTGTGAAAACAATAAGAAACATTTATTGAAAATAAATACCAGAACATAAATAGAAATTATACACATATACACATGTGCATTTTAGACTTAACAGTAACTGCATGCGGTAAGTATGACAGATTCACAGCAAGCACACAACAAGATCATTACATTTGAGAACTCAGTCTTTACTAAATAGTGGAAAATTATATGGAAAATATAGCTTTCATTATGATATTTGCCACCTGATAATATTTGAACCCGAGGGCAACAGAAGAAGAAGAAGAAACTAAAAGAAGGTTTTTGGTAGTCTCTAAGAGGGGGCAGTTTGTGTGCAGCTGCTGCTGTATAAAAATCAGGTCAAAATGACAACAAAAGAGAGTGAGATGCTCTTTTATTTGTACAAAAGCAAATTGTTTTGTAGTCTGCAGGCAGTAGTCTGCATCAATTAGCTCCAGAGAGGAGGAATTCAACAAACATGATCACTGGCTTTTGCAGCCATCATCCTGTGGATTTAGCCACAGTAGAAAAAGTAAGTTGGAGCTAGTCTAATAACCCTGAAGCAGGAAATGTTACATTAAAGTCTTAGCTGTGCTGTTCTTAGATTATCATGGAGATGCATTTGACAGTAATGTCTCTTCCCCATGGTTATGAATTAGGCAGGGAGCCAGTGATTCAAGTTAGTTAATGCAGTTTAAAACAATGAATAAATAAAGAAATGCAGACATGGATGGAACACGTAAGGATTAAGCCATCACTAAAACATTGGCCTACGTCACAGCTGAGGAGAACATGACCTTGAGAACTGTTGTGATGCCAGGATAAGAAAAATAAAATAAAATTTTAAATGTAAGGAACAGCCATGCTTGTGCATGTGTATCTACTTTTATTTCTCTATAGATATAAGTCCTTAAGCTGTATTTTTTTATTATAAAGTTGTTAATTAGTGACAGCCCTACTTAAAAATGTAATGTATTATTCTGTAAATATGAAAAGAAAACTTAATTCAGTTCAATCTTAATTGTAGAAGAGTTAGTTACCAAAAGTATGTTAAGTTAGCATGAGGGGAAAGGATTTATCTTTCTGAGAACAGTAGCTGTACTGTTTTGACATTGAATCTCAAAAGGCACTTAAACACTCCTGACTAAGTAAATATTGTTAAATTTTCAGCCTCTGTTTGAACTCTTCAGTTTCTCCATTGCCTGTTTTTTTCCCTTAAAATAGTATTTTTTCTAACAGTTCAAATGGTGCCTTGTAAGGATATAGTTTATACAACAACAAAAAAGTTTTTCAGATTAGGCTGTATTATGTGCTTTTTAAATGGCAAAACCTGTGTTTAAATACAGCTTTGCAGTCTGCAAATCTGCCATTAATGTCCGCGCAGTTGCTTATTTTTGCTTTTGAACCATTTTAAATCAGCAGTTTTTGCACCTCTCTGGTGACAGTGCCTAATGATGTAGAGAAGTATTTTTTGGCTTTTCATTGACTTCACCTTTTTTAATATGAGGACAGGTTTGTGCGTGCATGTGCTTGTGCATGTGTGTGTTGAGCTTGAGTAAAGAAACAATTAAACAGCTGTAAGCCTGGGAGGAAAAATAAAAGTACAAGAACTGTTCTGGGCGAGAAATCACAAGCACAGACAGACAGATGCACACAAGCTCATGCACACATACACACACACACACATCAACAGAATGGGAAGTAATGGAGTGAGAAAAGAACGTTGCTGTCTGACATGAAAATCAACATACCGTGACATGACCATTATACTCACACACACACACACACACACACACGTATATATACACAGATCAATAGCCGACTGCTTAAACCTCCAGCAATTTTTTGGGAAAAACACCACACAGACATGTGTAGAACATTTAGATACACAGAGGTACTGATGAATAGGTATTCTCTCTGATTCACTGTATCCATAAACATGTCACCTTGGACATGTGCAACTTCTCAAGATAAAATAAAAAGCATCATATGTTATACATGACAGTGCTCATCACACCTGAAAGAGTGATCATGCATTTGAAAAATGACCTTATTATCCTAAAGGATAACATACTTTGATATGCAGCAGTCAGATGTGTGTACATTTATGTTTGAACCTCATCCCAATAGTGTGTACATTTTTTGTCCTCGCCAGGTAATCCTAGCGTGTGTGTGCATGCATCTCGACTACCTAAATGACCTTTTAAGGTAGTGTTTAAGTTTCTTCCAGAGGCAAAAGGGACAAAGCAGTTGAGACAGGTAGATGTGATATCATATCCTCGTCACAATCATGAATCCAAACACATGCATACACCTACACACACAAAGAGAGTTGACATTGCAGTTCTAAGTGATGAAAACATTGTGGCAGCAGTGACATTTAGCCCAGAAAGAAACAGCAATCTTTATGTTCACACAGGTCTGCCTAAGTTTTTGATGCATCTCTTTTTTCTTCCGCTGTGTGTGCAGCCTTGCTAAGGCTGGTGTTGCAGGTTTTGGTTCAGTTAAATCCACATAAATAACAATAAAGATAAATAACAGTTTCAACTACATATGTGATATGCATGTATGATTATGCTGTATTTAAGTAAATTTAAAGGGGAAGCACAATTTTAGTAAAGTGTAGCTAAAGGAGAAGTGTGATTCCATGTATTACTTAATTCAAAAATGCAACATTCTTATTATTTTCCCAAATGAACACCAGAAAATGACCAGCCCAATTTTCTCTGATTTTCTGAAAACACACGTCGCCTACTTCATCATCATCATCAAGCATTTTATTTTAAACACAACTTAAAACAAACATGTACAGAATAAAACAAAAAGGACAAGACAAGAATTCTTCTTTACAAGAAGTAAAGAAACATAGTTTTCCTACCCCTCTTAAATTCTGATAATACAAAATTCTACCAACACACTTCATGAACCCTGATCTCCTGGATTACTAGATTAATGCAAACATTGTTTCTACCCGTTGATTTGACCCATTTAATAGTGAGATATTCACAGTTGGAAAACGTTTCTCATAACAGTAAATACTCCAAAGTAGCCTCTGCATGGACCACACAGGAGGCATATTGCAAAATGTATACTGATTTAAACCGCTGTATCTTGTTAGTGGCAGATGAGGCTTCCTACTTATTAATATTCAGTGTATTTAGACAAATCCTCTATATTGATCAGCAAGGGGAACGAAACATATTACTAAGCAGGAAAGTGTATGACGAGCCACAGCACGCACACTCCCTTGTGTGTTTCCTAGAGAGTTACCTGCTTTATTCACAGTCTTGTAAGAACTTGCTGGATAGAGATCTGCAACAAGTCTAGCTTGGGCACATTTGCATTTTTACAGGTCCCTCTGGAAAATTGTTTGGATAGATCACATGTGAAAACAGCTCAGATACACACACTGCAGGACATCAGAGCACAAGAATGCTCAATCTGAAAGGGCCAAAATTCACACTCAAAACCATGTTTTACAGTTTTGTTTATTCTCACTATATCAGATTAAATCAAAATAACTTCTGTTTGTTTGCCCCTTTTTTTTCTTTACAAGCCACTAATACTATGTAATAGTGGGCATTACACGATTGAAATATGGATCTAACTTATGTTGACTGATTACAGTATTTGTTCGATTAGTGCATGCAGTAGGTTCATTCTGGGTGAAGGCATATATGAAGAGATCTTTAGGGCTCTGCTAATGGAGTGCCTGAGTTCAAAGTTAAAAGGAAATGAGGAAGTGGTGTCTGTCTTGGTCCTCTGCTAAGCCATTGGAGCTTGTGGATCATTCCATAGAATTTTGCGCCCTGTACCTGAGCTGTGTATTTTATGAGTCATTAGAAACACCCATATTTTGTTTAAAAAAAAGAAAGAAAAAAAAAAAGAAACACCCATATTATGTGATAAGTAAAAAGTGTCCACAAAAAAAGAAAAAAAAAAAAAAAAAAAAAAAAAGAAAAAAGTGTCCACAGACGATTCCTTGCAGCTCTGATGTATGTGCTGCGCTACTCTTGTTTTCACTGGTGCTCTTGTCTTTGTAACAGTTTTACTGTCATGCGTTTGATTTGTTTTGTTTGTTGTTAAAATAAAAATCAATGAAATATATACAGCTATACAGCCTCATTTCCATCACTCATTTTTTTTTGTCTTTAAATCTAGAAAGACACTATTGCCTTGGTCAACAGCTACATGAAAATTCAGCATCACATCCATGCTTTTGGGCTTAGAATAAAGCCTTTCTCTGTCCAGTATGATGCTCACTAAAAAGGGTGATGTATTTAGTTATATTCTATGTTACACTTAATTATAAAGTCCTTTCTGTTAATCTCACTATTACAAGCCCCCCAAAAAAGAGAAAAGGAAATAAAATATTTTAGATATTTTAAAATTAGTCCAATACATTATAGGAAAAACTGTTTCCAGTGTTGTATGATAGGCTAAGGGTTTGTACAACTAATATTAATTTAAAAGTGGCCACTGTCTTTAAAGCATAATCCTCCAGGTCCCGTGTCTAAAAAGAGCTTTATTAGTTTTACTGGGGGCTATGTGCCTGACTATATCTTAAACACCAGGACCTAGACAGCTGTATGCTAGTTAAAAAAAAAAATTGTTAACCTTACCATCAAACATTACCCAATGTTGGCTAAATTTGTTTGAGATTAAAAAAAACAAGTAAAAAGAACAACTGAGTGACAGCATTCATGTGCAAACAATTTTCTAGCGCATTTGACTCTTAATGAAGTAGTCTTTAAATAAATCATTATAGAATTTTCAAAATAAGTTTATAAAAGATTTACCTACATCTTTGTGCGGCAAATTTTTTTCAGTGTTACATCATGTGCACCACTGCAGGTCATTCTTGTATTTTTCTCCATCTTCTTACATTGTCCACTGAACTTAGCCGATAATGAAGAATATTTGCCCCTGTGTTTCTGTCTCTCCGTCTCCTGCTTCTCTCTCTATCAGCTATAGTAGGCCAGTTAACAGTAATTATGAGGTTTCTTGTTAATTAGCGAGGAGCACCCAGCTGTTTCAGCCCCAGAAGACAAAAGGCCTTCAGCACACACTCAAACACACATTCACGTACAGACATAGACACATGCTCATGGACACACCTGGGGGAGTCTTGGTAAAATGTCAGGGCTGTTCAGATTGTAATTACAGGGAGATTTGCTGCCTCTCTCACAAAGCCAAGATAAACCACCTGACTGACACACAAATACGTGCATGCATACTCACACACACTTAGGAGTCACATTCACACAGCCTCACTCAAACATTTAGAGAAAATCAGAATCAAACTGTCTTCCACTGAGACAGTCAGTCAGCACAAAGCAAGAAACTTGTCAAACTTCGCATTAAGTGTCAAGTATGAATTTATGCATGGCGTATCCTGGATAAATTATAAGAAACAATATTTCAGTTTTGGTTCTGCTCAACAAAAGGAAGTTGAACATATAAAAAAATCATCTCATTTTTCATTTTCATCAATCTCCACCTAATCTTCATGTTTTAAACTAAATCTTCACAGTAACTGAAAGTGCAAAAGTTGCAGTCCTAATCTCCAGGCTGGTTTCTAAAATGTAGGCTGCCACAGCTGATTGACAGTACTTTTCAATTACAGAGGTCATACAGATTAGACAAACATAAAATGCTTTTAGAAATCCACCTTTAAATGATACAGTCAGAATAAACCAATTTATTATGGGTGATTTGTGCATACCGGTTTAAAGAAAGGAGGTGTTGGTTAAATTTGCAACATTTGTATGACTGAATCAATGAAAATAGGTCCTTCTGAAATGAAGTTGCAAACAAATATTGTATATTGAATAATGACTCCCTATGAGAACTTGGAACCAGTCTGCAAACAAAGATGGGCAAAATACTGTATCACAATAGTAGTAGGTTTGTGTGTGCGTGTGTTTGTGAGTGGGTGGGATACACACTTCTTGACAGACCGTCTTCCACTTTCTGTGTGTGTGTACAAGTGTCTGTGTGTGCATGTGAAATGTGATTTGGGCAGGTTCTTGAAAGCATGCTGAGCTGGAGGAAGAGGTGCAATTATAATTTCAGAACCCCACTGTTCCCACCATAGTTACAACAGTACTCCGAACCTGCGACACCTATTTACCCTGTATGCTCCTATTCATAACTCTTTCTTCCAAGAGCACAGACAGCGACATCAGGAGTCAATTTAGTACAATCAAGACTGAATGAAAGTGGCAACCACAGCCACTATCAACAGGGTCAAAGGAAAGACAAGTCAGTCTCTGAATTTTAACTTTTTCTGAAATTTCACACTGAGATAATCTAATCGTGTGTATTGCTCGTTAATACTATTTAATCTACTGTGGCATGCAAAATTGTAATGTTTCTGTTACTGTAATTGACCCAGTGAGTGCAAAATGACCTGGTTTCTAAAGATGAAGTTAAACTTGATATATTTTTTAAATAATGTACCATTAAGATTCTTTTTTTTTTTCTTTTTTTTTGTTTGTTTGAGGGAAGAAAAGGAGATGAAGCACAAGTGCATGGGGATGCAGTTCTTAGTAACATTGCCCTTTGTGAGATATCACAACTTGTACCACTTAAGCAACTTTCTCAAAGTTGTTTCAATTTTTTTGAGAACTTTAAACCATTTATGCAACAAACCTTCAAGTTCTGTGAGATGCATCAGCAGAGAGGACTGTCCACACATTTTTTTGTTTTTTTGAGGAGGACAATGACGGTCATGGTTAAATGCGTCAGACCCCACCTTGGGTATTTTGAAGTGCGTTTTAGATCAGCATCTCAAGTGTGATTTGCTTGCGTAATATACTGCCATTAAATTGAAGCAATTCTCACTTCTACCCATTGAAATGTTTAATATACCTCTGACTGCACCAAAAGCCCAAAGCATGATCGATCCACTCCTGAGTTTGAGAGGTCTTTTTTTTCTAATGTTTCTGCTGTCAAGGTTATATCTTTTGTAGCTGCCATTTCTTAAAGATATTATATACAGTAGTAAGGTAACAGCTATGTGAAAACAGTTTGCTTTTCATTGTAGCCATCCCTTCTTTGTGAGTGTTAATAATACAAATTTTCAGACTATTAGCCAAATCGTAGAACCAGCTATACCTTTTTGATTTTTGAGAAAAGGTTTGAGAAGGATTTTGTTGGTCCTTTTTACTTTTATTGTTATAACAACATCCACAAACATAATATCAATATCTAAAATGCATTTTGACATGAATGAAGTTGAAGGCCTATCAATGAAGGCTGAATTACAAACATTGAACTCCAACCCTCACTTATACAGCTGAGATATCACATTACATTTAAGTAATGCAATATTCAATAATGATCATGCACATTGCATGTTTTTCTGATATCCTAAACAGCTAACTACATCTAAAAGCTTGGAGGCAAAAAACGCCCATCTTATATATCCAGACAGTTGCAAATCAGCATAGCCCCAATTCTGCCATCATGATTTATATTAATGTAGAAGGTTGCAGTTCTACATTGTGATTTCTCATGCTTTGCAAGGTGGGGTTCCTGAGGATTGTGTAAGTTTTGTGGAGATTTTTACCTCTAGTTTTTACCTCACCATTTTTTGGATCAGAGATTACTTCCAATATAGGCTCATTCCCAAGAGGGGTTTTTAGGATGTGAACGTTTCTGAGTGTTTTTATATGAGCCTTATGGTATCAAAATAAATATTTTTCACTTGAAAACACATTCATTGAAGCCATGAAGAGAAACACAAACCCCTAAAGACAGTGATACTATTATCAAGATTTTTATGTCACTCTGATGGATTAAAGGTGAGAGTGGATGACTGACTTTTCTTGATTATCATTAGATGCCTATAATGACACCATCTGTTTGTAAGAACACTATGAAAGCAGGTGAAACGAGTTGTTTTCTGCACTGAATATCATAACAGAATGTTCATAATAAGCCAGCAGATGTAATTTGACAACTCCAGCATGTTGGATGGATAGATGCTGGTACCTGCACCTCATCTTCTGGGGATTTGTCAGTCACAGGTGTAAATGAGTTTTGTTTCATGAGACATTAAATTAAACCTCGCCGCCGTGCCGAATTTAAACTACCAGGCATGACAATGAGAATGTCATGTTTGCCAATGGATTCTCAGAAGTCTACAGTTCAAGCAGAGATAGTCAGCTCACGCTCACTTGACACTCATCATGACGCATTAGGATGAGTGGCTGCACATCGGTAGCAACACATTTCCAACAGCAAAAAAAACACCCTCGCTGTACAACCATATGTGACGGCTTGTTCTCACTACTGCTCAAAGCCTGCAGGACAATGAGGCAGTCTTTCATGATGCCATCTCCAAGGCTGAGTTCACCAGCTGTTCACACACCTCATGTGAAGTCACATTATTCCATCATCAACGCTGTTGCTGACGTGGTTGTCACCAAAGGCCCTGATGACATCTGCTGCAACAGTTCTTCTCTGCAAATAATACAGTGCTTCTGACTTCATGAGATAATTGTGTCTTCTCTATTAATCTGTTATTCTAAAAAAAAAAAAGTCCCACAGCCAATAGTGCCCCCAAACAGTTATTGTGTATAGTAAAATTTTACAGTCAAAAGCTATTCTGTACACCTCTTAAACTGCTTTTACAACATATCCATCCATCCATCCACCCATCCATCCATCCATTCTCTGTCGCTTATCCGGGGTCGGGTGGCAGGGGCAGCAGCCTAAGCAGAGAAGCCCAGACTCCCTTTTCCCCGGCCACTTCTTCCAGCTCATCTAGGGGGATCCCGAGGCGTTCCCCGGCCACCAGAGAGACATAGTGTCCTGGGTCTTCCACAGGGTATCCTCCCAATGGGATATACCTCCAGTTTACAGTTACTTCAGAACTCGGCGGCACAAGTTCTGATGAGGACCAGGGGGCGGGAACACATCACACCAGTTTTAAAATCGCTGCATTGGCTCCCCGTGCGTTTTAGGATTGATTTTAAGGTTCTTTTAATGGTTTATAAATGTCTTAATGGTTTTGGGCCTTCTTATTTATCTGAACTGCT
>JBBBVU010000018.1:16790812-16813280 GCA_037177055.1 Atherinosoma microstoma
GCAGCTGTTTCTGAGTTGGACAAGGACAGATGTGGAAAGTAGCCTAAGTGTACAGACTAGTTTAGCTAAGCAGCCTTAGTACTGAAATATCCACCTGTCACTTTAACAGCACATAAAGCTAAAAAATATTTTATCTATGATAATAGGAGATCCCATATAGGCCCCCTGTATATCCAAGGTTGGAATAACCAGTAGCTTTTACGTTTAGGCTGATGAGAAATACAACTGTAGAGCAACAAACCACAGAAACATTATTACAGTAATCAGTATCAGGGTCATTATTAGAGTTAGTAGTATCAGGGTCATTATTACAGTAAGTAGTATCAGGGTCATTATTACAGCTACATAAAAAGGGTCTTAGAGAATCTCAACTAGTGCTCATCATATTAAGTTCAGACTGCTTGTAACACACCAGCTGTCTCTCCTCTAATCAGTCATTTATTAAACAGTGAACACACGTGATGTTGCTGCTCCTAATTTGAAAATATCTGAAATTTTCCGACACTTGCCGCGCCTCCTCAACCGTCTTCCCCCTTTAATCTTTTCACTCCGAGTCCATTTTGCCACCACGTTTCTCTGCATCTCAGCTGTTCCGCCTCTGCGTGCTTTGCTCGTGTTGATCGTTTAAAAGAAATATTACAGTAATTTTGACCAATCGTCATTATTAGTGACAACTGATGAGCACAAATTTTTTAGTCTGTGCACAGGTGTCAGTGCTAGGCAGACCCATCAGCCACACCGATTTTTTCTTTTTGACAAGCAGGCCACTTTTGGCTCCAGGCAACCTTGAATTGTCCCGCTTCTCCTGTGGGCCAGTCTGGGTCTGCCCAGGAATGTCTGGACTTTTGCAAGAAAACTACAATAACTCCATAGGAAGAAGCAAAAAATAGCAGGCAAGTGAAAGAGAAAAACAGTTTATCTGAGAGAGCGAAAACATCCATTTGTACCCGATAGCCCCATAACCTCTGATATTGCAAAATATCAAAGGCTCTATATTCATTAAAAATATGCTACATCACCTAATAACATCTGCTCTAGGATGCAAAAATGATGGCTGGAACTGCACTCACATGAAGCAAGTACTTTTCATCAGTAAAACAGGCTTTGTTGGGAAATTAGTGCTGCTTGGATCCCCATCAAACATGATGAAAATACTCTGACACTGTTCGCAGCACATTTTGCACACACGGTCAGCTCCATTTAAGATTTACAGCCATCTCTTACATTGGCCTCCATTTTCACAGGCCCAAAAATAATTGGCCAATTGACTGATAAGCAATTAAATGGCTTTTCAGGTATGGCCTGCTTCTTGGTTATTTTATGACAAATTAATGAGATAAAAGATCTTGAGTTAATTGGTGTCTGCTTGCAGGATTTATCAATATGCTGTCCAAAAACAGAGCAAAAAAAAGATCTAAGGATTCCTCTCTTGGAAAAGAAAAATCACTTGGCAGGGAGGTTAGGTGTATACATCATGCTCAAAGTCAAGATTTAAGAGACAGTCATAAAAGACTATGCCGAGGATTCTGTTAATTATGCAAAGAACTGGTAAAACTCAAAAACAGACATTAAAACCAACATGAACTTATGTCAGACATAAAGATAAGAGTATGGAAAAAGGAAAGAGTTGTGATCCAAAGTACACAGCATCATCTGTCAAACATGGAGAAAATGTTATGCGATGGTTGCTGCTGGCTTCCTACTCACCAGTCTTTATCAATAATGTGACAGTTGATAGAAGCAGGAAGATGGACAGTGCAGATGAATAATCACACAAGAGATTGATTTCCAAGGCAAACTAAGAGTTTTTAAAGGCAAATAAATGTCTCCTATTGAGTTTGCTTTTCATTTACTGAAGTCAAAACTCCAGGCAGAAAGACCCACAAACAAGCAGCAACTGAAGTCGGCTCAAGCAAAGCCCTTGCAAAGCTTCTCCAGGGAGGAAACAGCATCCGGAGATGTCCATGCAGCCACTGACGGCAAAAGATCAACATCTAAGTATGAAAAATAACCCTTATATGTATATTTCTGTTTGTTTTTCCAACTACTTTCACGCCCGGAGGGACTATATACAGTGAAAGAAAGGGGGGGAAAAAGGCAGCAATTCCTAAACAGTTACTGCAATATTTATGTAAAAGCCCCTGAATTAAAGATGAAAGTTTAGATTTCAGTCACTTATTGATTGCTTCATTTCCAATACATCCTGGTGAAGTACAGCAGCCAAATTTATGATTTGGTTCTCATATCTTTGTACCAGAATGTTTGCTCACATGAAGTGTTACATAAACATTTTTAACTTCCAGATATTTGTTAAATGTTCACTGTCAATGTGGGCCAGTATTTGATTTTACTATCTCCAGTGACAAAAAATAAAACACAGTTGCATTCAGAGAAACAAGGCCATTTAGCAAGGAAGATTAAAAGATTGTTTCCTTAGTTGTCAATGAAAATGTACACAGTATATAAAGTAATCCTTAGTGTCTAATGTAATAGCCATATTCATATCTACACAGGAATGGAAGGAGCAGAGGTTATAAGAGGTGTTATTTCTAATTAACAGAGTGTAGTGTTGTGATGTTAAGGTGGAGGAGTGGAGAGAGCATGGAGTCATAGAACAAAACTGAGAAAGTAATATAAGTAAAGACAAAAGAATGAAAAAAAATGGAGGTGACAGAGGTGAGAGGCTAGTAACACTTGAGCCAAATGTTAACTGACTTGCGTTACATTTCTACCCTCACACCCTGACTGCTTGACTTCCCCAGCCTCATCTGCCCTGCTCTTCCCCTCTTTCTATCTCTCCCCGAGTCGAAGTATTTATATGATCAAGAGGCTGACTCTGCGACAGACGCATCTTCCTCCCTGAGAAACCAGCCATAAGCCACAGGATTAAATGTGTGTTAGAGAGCCTGTGCTGTGCTAATGCTCAGTGTGAGAGTGCTCACCAGGCTCAGAGTGTACACACTGTGCTAATAGTCCAAATGGATGTGCGTGAGGGAGAAAGACAAGAAGTTGCCTCGAAGCTCACCGATAACACAAAGCATCATCTGTACATAGAATATGAAACGGATAACTGACAGCAGAGAGTGATGACCGAAATGCTCAACCAGTAACTAACACAGACAAATGATTAGTGGTGGCATGTTAATGGACAACATCAATCAGTTACTTATAATCAGCATCAGGGTTGTCGACTGCCCCGATCAATCTGATATTCAGTGGTTGTTATAAAACCAGGTTAAAGGGCCATTTCGCTGCACCCGAAAGCCTGTGCAATTTAACACTGGTAACTAGCATTAAATTACAAGACACTACCAGGGGATGACTGATAAATTTCAATTTAGCCGTGTTGCAAGAACAAAGCCCTGCTTTGCTATGGCTTGACAATATAAATTAAATCAGCTATTTTTAATCCTTCTGGGTTAATTGTGTGGTCACGTGCTGGAGACTAGCCTTCGGCAGAAGGAGTAACAATTCCTCACCCCACTGATGACCAGAGGTAGATTACCTGGCTGTCTAATTAATAATTAGTCCAAGATGATTGATCAGTGTTACTCCTTTGACTAAGTGCTGTTGTATTGACATCCATACACTGTCAATAAAACTCTGCAATAGCATCAAGAAAGAGCTCAAATACAACATTTGCAGCAAAAGTGCAGATGGAAAGGCTGGACGCAGCTCTCATTTTAAGTCTGACAAGCTAAATGTAGCTCAGAATACATTCAGCTCTGTGAGGTAGTGAAAAATGAAAAATGTGTGAGGGTTTTTTTCTTCTTGTGAGAATGTGCACATGTGTGATTTGGCATGTTTGGTGAGTAAATTAAGCCTCTGGAGCTACGGGACAAATCTGACAGATGAAATGAGGGGAAAGGAGAGAGAGTTGGAGAGGTTGGGCGTTGAGTAGAAAAGAAACACAGAGCAGAAGACAGGAAAACAAGAGGAGCAAAGGGACAGGAGAAGGAAAGAGAGAAGAACTGAGTTAAGAGAGGAGTCGGGAGGGGGCAGAAAAAGTGTAGGACAAAGAGCAGAGTAAGAGTAGGTCTACGGCAAGACAAAGAGGAACATCTGAGGTATAAATGTACAAAGAAATGGTCCAAAGCAGATTAAGTGTCATCATCTCTGTCTGATTATAACCTGCTGCATCCATTTCACACCACAAAGTCTTCAAGGAACACACACTCTTTAATTAAAACCCTGGATTATGACAATGGTGCAACTACAAAGAAAATTATATCATGTCTTTGTGCCAAATGTGTTAAGCAAGTTTAGAAATTAATTTTTTTTGTCAACTGGCTGCAGCAGCGTGTGAATCCATTACTACCTTGTTCAATACTTTACCATCCAGATTGCTTTTTAGAATAGAATTGCAGGTCCACACAATGATTGGTTACCTGCCAATGGCCGGTAAAGCAGACTAATTTACCAGCTACGGCCAAAATAGAGCAGCATTTGGCTGCTGGCTGGTTTTAATTTTCCGTTTCTTTTTAAAGCCTTGTCCCTAAAATGTCAACATGCATGAAGGGGACACTTATTTACACTTTTATTGACCTTTTTTGCTCAGCCTCTATACTTTTAAACAGGGTTTTAACTCACTTACTGCCAACCTAGCTCTATTTCTTATGTGTGAACGAATGAATGAGTTTAATTTGAATTTAACTAAAACTACTCTGCAGAAAACTTGAAATTGTACTCCCATACGAGTTTAAAAATATCTAATAGTATGAGGTATCTCACTGGCTAGACAGCCACAAGGAGATCAGTACTAGAATCTAGGCCCCTGAGGGTCTGGAATTAGATCTTTTGTGCCTGAGGATATCCCACCTTTCTTGCTCGAGTTTGGTCGACACCCCACATAATGCAATCTCTCATCTGGCGATCAAAGAGAACCATAAAAGAAACTTTTGAAACATGATAGAAAAAAACTGGAATGCCTTGTTTTTATTCTTATCTACAATGCTCCATTCTGTGATGGTGCACAGTCATGAGTCTCCGTTCACCATTCCCACTGTCAATTTGTTTAATCACTGTAGAAATCCATAGTGTTTCGGCTCAGTCAGCCTACACATGATCTCCCTGCACTGGAGGATCACGCAGACTTTACAATGACAAATGGTTCTCAATAGCTTCCACAGTTTCATTTGCTTTCTTGTTCAATTTTCAGCTCCGTCTCTTCCTTTTTGCATGCCAAATCTTAAGCCACATGCTCTGACAAAATCTGACTGGCTATGCGTTAACACAACTCAGAGGAAGTTTAGTTAAAACCTAGTCTGCTATGGCAGACCTTTCTTTACCCTCAACCCTTTACCCTCAACCCCCCCTTTACTTCATCTTCCTCACTATATTATACAATGATGGCTTAGTAAGTTTCTCTTCCACATAAGCCTCACCTGACACACCAGTGCATGTGCTGGTATTTGTGCACGTATGCTCACTCAGATATGTTCATAGAACCTGTATTCACCTCCAGCTCATCACATATAGTTGTTTGTTAAAACCACTTGATGACAGTTTTCAAGGGAAAGAATAGTGTTATTTTCCAATGTGCAGACTGGTTTGATAGGCTTTACAGAAGTCCCTTAATGTCTGCTGTAAGTCTGTGGCCTGTGCTCTGCAGGTGACGTCACTAATGAAACACGTCACTGTTGTAATCCAACGCAGGAGTTGCATGTTGCAAAAGGAAGAAATGTGCAGACCTGTTTAATGTTGGAAAAAGCTTCATTTAAGTATTTTCCTGAGCTCAAACAAGACGTTTTGTTCGCTAATCATAACCATACAGTAAGTGAAAGGACGTTTATATTCCAGTCAGAAATCTCTGGTACAGAAATCCACCTCCAACCTACAAACATGGTCTTTGTCTGACCTCATAAGTTCTCACTTGGCAAGATGCACATATAGATCACTACGCTCTGTACGCTGAAAAATGATTCTCGAGGAGCATCCAGTGCTTTGAAGTGTGACGCCCAAGGGCTCCTGAAAAACCAAGTGTCATTTTGTGACGGGCTGGGAGCGACAATGTTGTCAGACAGAAATTCTTAACAGGATAAGAAAGAAAAACTTGAAAATGGAAAGCTGAGGGACGAATAAGAATTCAGGAGATGGTGTGTTAAACTGTTGTTATTTTAACTTTTTTTCACTCAGGGGTGGAAAGGGGGGAGGGGAGGGGTGTAAGACAAGACAGAGAGGGAGGACAAGGACAGAAAGTGTGTGTGTGTGAGAGAGAGAGAGAGAGAGAGAAAGAGAGAGAAAAGGGGGAGATAGTGCCATTATATAACACCCTTTGACTGAAATACAATAAATAAGAATAAATGGGCTACTCGGTCGAGATTTGGGAATAAAATGCTGTGTAAGGCTTGGGCCTCATCACTATAAACAACTCACGTTCACACACCCGCACACACACAGGCAAACACACTCCCGCACACACTTTGGTATAAGCAACTCACGTTCGTTGCCACAGCCCAAGAGCTACCGCAAGAATATTTATTGGCTACCAGCTCAATGGCTGTATTGAAGAGAAGGATGGGGAGAGAGGAAGAGAGAAAGAAAGAGAGCAAACTGAAGAGAGGAGAAAACGAGGAAAGAGGAAAAGAGGCTGTTGCCGCTTCTCCACCTCCTCTCCTGCTTTCACTTCATCCTCCCTGCAAGCCAATTTCTGTTTCTCTGCTTTCCTCCGCAACACACCACACATACATCCTCGCGCACACACATGTACTAACACTTCGTAGACATCCTCATGCGCAAGCAGACACCGTCACACACAGATCTACACTCCTTTCCTTCTTTTCACGCGCACAGAAGAAGGAGCATCTTTTTTTTAATTATTTGTCATGACTGCAGTGAAGGAAAAACAAAAAAAGAAAAAAAGTCTCACCCAAGCTGTGTGCGTGTGTGAGGGGAGGACATTTATGTCACTGCGTGATTACGCTCATGCATGTGTGAGTCGGTGTCGCATCTCCTTACCTTGCGCGCGCGAAGAGAGCGAGCACAGAACAAGACTCCACAGAAAACAGCGCATCACCGTCATCCCTCCGTCCGTCAACCGCACGTTCATCCCTCTCATCCTACTCTTCGTCACCCTCTTCATCCTCCTCGACGAGAGGTGCGCGAGACGGCGTTCTGTGCCGTTATTAGTATTATTTGCATCAATGCATCTTCCGCGAGCCGAGCGCGAGCCCTCTAAGCTCTCACCGGGCCGCATGCTGCTTCACATCCACAAAACGGAGGGAGATAGAGAAAGAGGGGGAGAGAGAGAGAGAGAGAGAGAGGGAGAGGGAGGGAAAGACGGGGAGAGATAGAAGGGAGACGACTGCGTTTTCTTCGCCTTCTCCTTCTAACATAGACTAGATAAATCCTTCACATCCGAAAAATGAATTCAGTCAACATCCACAGAGAGGAAAGCAAAGACGCAGAGTGGGCAGAGGAGACGGCGCACAGGTTGTCTCTCTGCTGCCGACGCTTGTCAATATCTCTCTGTTCCCTTCAGTTCCATTGCAAAAAAAGTAATCAAGAGGGACGGAGAGCTTTAAATCCACACTTCCCCCAGCCTGCATCCCATCTTCACTCTGAAATATCCTTATTTCTATATAGGCTGTGGCTGTCCCCTCCTTATCGCCTCTGTATCGTTTTGTGGTGTGTGTCTTAAAAAAAAAGATCCCCTTAGCTCTTCGCCTGATTCTTTACCACCGGTATCTCAAACGGACAGGGGATAGCCTATCTGTTTTGTATTTCTTTCCTGTCAGGATAATCTTCCTCTCCTCCTCCTCCTCCGTCTCTTGACTCATGCGTCTGTGAAACCTTCTTTTCCTCCTCTTCTCCTCTTGTCACAAACGGAGAGGAAAATGTTGCATTTTAAACCCACCTGAAAGAAAAATTGATTATTTTCATGACTCGTTTTCATCAGACTTCTTTTCAAATAAGCATCTGTCACTCCTTTTTTTTCTTTTTTTTCTTATATCCTTACCCTAACAAGTCAATCCGGAGCTCACTCGTTACGTTGAGACAGTCCTTTCAGTTCTCTTTGGAGCTCCAGCGGATCTAATATAAAAATCCTTCTAGCTGTCAGATACCAGAACGGACATGCATCCTCCTCGCTGCTCCGTACACTCTTCTCTCCCGGTGAAGCAGGTTGGTGCGTCTCTTCCCTCTGCCCGCCGGTACAGAGATGCTGCCTTCCAATACCTCCTCGTTCTGTAAGCTCCCGCTGCTACTCACGTGCTCTTTGCCGGAAACGATAGTGTAAAACTGACTCTTTTAAACAAGGAAGCTGATTAAATGGATTGTTGTTTATTAGTCTATGAATGACACTGCATACTATACACTTTGCCTTGTAACTGTGCAGAGAGGACTCAGTGTGTTGGTGTCCACTGACACTGAAGAAATGGTGCTTGTCCAAACTGAACTAATAAGATTACAGCAAATTGAACCAAAACAAAAAGGCAATCACGTAAAAATCGATCTACTTGAAAGACAAATCTAGTCTATCAGGGAATTCATATCAGGAGACCACTGTATTTTAACTGTCAGTGGTGAGTCACATAGACCAACCAATAATGACTTGCCAGTCATCACTCATTGCCATTTGTCCACTGCAATTAAATCAATACCGGAGGGGAATAATTGTGGATTTTGTGGCAAAAAGCAGGCATGGACACTTATGTGGATCTATTGGTCCAATTGAATAACACTGTTGACCTTTTGAAAGCATTTAATAGATTTTTTTTTTTTTTTTTTACTATTCAGGTATTTGGCACCGCTTTTGCAAAATCCATGGGTAAATGTAAATGGACTGTACTTGTATAGCGCTTTTCTAGTCACATAACCACTCAAAGCGCTTTGCATGTACTCTTTTTTCAGGTTTATTTCATTTCTATCAAAAGTTTATTTTTAATACTTCTTAATGCTTCTTCTGCACCCCGCTGTAATGCTTCTAATGTTTTATTATACATGAAATGTGCTATACAAATAAACTTGCCTTGCCTATGTAGACTACACATGTAAAATTTTAACATCTCTTTGCCCCATAACAATTCTTATTATGCTCATATATTTCTAGAACAAGTCAGCTGACCAAACAAGAGGAACAGACCCACTGGCCTGCTTGAAGCTGGCTTTAGCAGAAGAATTGTAGCCAATGAAATGAATGTCAATCTTTCCATGACTGTGCATCTACAGAAGGGGGAATTGCACCACTGGGGCCGTCGCTGATCAGATCAGATTTGCCTTGCAGGCGTGTCGAACAACATTCAAACCCTCCATAAAGGCAGTGCCAGCTCCTGACAGCGCTGGCTGAATGGGCAGCCGTTCCTCGCAACCGGATCATATAATACTGTCGGATTATAGCACTGATTGCCTCCAAATTATAAAGGGCACTTGTTATTTACCATTTAATCCTGTAGTACTCTGTTTACAGATTAAAAATGATCTAAAGAAAATAAACCCTATTTTCTGCAAGCAACATCATGTCCTTAACAAATAGTCTTTTATTTTAGATCACTATAAGCCTGATAAATAATGAGACAAACAATAGAACAGCATGCTTTTAGAGGAAAGAGCAGCGACTGAAGTTGATGACAACAAACTGCAGACTTTCCCCAAATATCCTGGGAAATACAAACCCATGCAGTCACATATCATAACACTCTTGTGTGCTGCATCAGCCAGTTCTCCAGCTGACAGTTTTAAGGCATGTAGAGTTTCTTTCTGAAAACACCCTCTGCCTCAAAATAAGAAGGAAAAGAATCTGGATTGAAATATAATTATTTCAGCAAGTAGAGAAAAAAATAGATCCATGATCATTCTCAAAATTGAATAGGGTTTACAGACAGGGTCAGTCTAAGTGGATTTTAACTAATGAATGTGCTCACTCGGTATGTATTTTTCACATTGATCTATTTTTTATTTACCCTTTAGAGGAGGCAATCGCATCACAGCAGATCTCTGATCATCCATTTTCTGCTGCATGGCATGTGGTTTCCCTCCAAGGTTATGAACGGGTCGTGTTCAGACTTGAGATGATTCTTAGTCCTTGATTCTGAGGCCGTCTACATGGAGGGAGTTAGCTGGTGAAGTTCTTTGGACAATCCAACGGAGGGCTTCACAAGTAGGGAGGATTTTGTTTACAATTTTCTTGATTCTGATTCTGGGACTGAGAAAAAAGCTTTACTCCCACTGCTACTTTGGAGCTCACGTTCACTAACACTAAACAATGCTAAATAAGTGTACTTCAAACCTTTAAACTAAACCTGAAATCTTCTATGTGAGTCTTTTTAGATTTTTTTTTAATTTTTTACACATTTCTCATAATACATGAAATTTCATAGCATCTTCTTTGGTTGTTTATCTTAATCGGACAAGCAAAAACTGTTAGATCCACTAAAACCAATTTCATTCCAAGCTCAGACATGCACACATGTAGCCAACCAACTGTGCAAGAAACTTCTAAATCGATCAGGAAAATACTTAATTAGATAAGCAACTATTTTCATTTGCTATGGACACAAACACTTTGCCAACGTATTCGATATAACTTTTGAGAGAAATATGAGGTGTCAGTGTCTCACAATACATCTCATCACAAAGCAGCCTCAAAGGAAATATGCAAATCTAATTTTCAAAGCATTCATGTTATTGGTCAGTTTCCCTTCCTTCAATCATAAATGTACGAAATTAATGGGGCTTCTGATTTTCTGATCAGTGCAGCTTCAGTGTAATCTGCAGCATTTGTTTGAGTGCTGAGTGATACTGAGAGTAATATATGTTTCTTTTTGGAAACCAGTTCAGGGGGATTTCTGCATCACAGAGAAATATTCTCATCAGTGTGGCTGTATAATTATATCTATTTGAGTGTCAGAGGGAATATGTGCATGAATGTGCTTGCATGCCTGAAAATAACGTATGTGCACATGCTCCCTTAAAGCACTCTTCTGCCATCTACAGGCACACTCTCTCTTCCCTTGTTCCTCTTTCAGTTTCTCTCCATCACAAACCCAATGTTAATCACTCTGGCATCATTTAAATATTCACTGCACAACCTCAGGCTCGCAGAGTGTTCAAGCATACTCTGCATACTGTCTATATGCATCTACCTAACTTCACCTGTGCCACAAATCCTCTATTTGCAGATTTCTGGGCTCTACGTCTGTGCTGCTTTCAAAAATCAATAAGCCGTGTGTGAGGTTTGTGTCCAGAGAGAGAGAAAAGATGGGAAAAGACAAGAGGGGAGAGTAGCAGGAAAAGAGGGAGCTAAAAGGGAGGGGAAGTAAGGAGAGGTGTGAGGTTGGACATCTATGTAAGTGTGAAGAGGACAGAAGTAGAAAGGAAGAATACTGTATTAGAGAAAGAAAAGGACCTGGGAAAAATAAGGTAATAAAACAAGAAAAGTGGCAAACGGACTGGGGGGGGGCAAAGAAAGTGGTGAGATTTAAGGGAAGAAAATGTGGGAAGAAAGGTGCGAAAAGAAAAACGGTAAGGGAGGCTAAAAACGGGATGCATGAAAAAAAATGGGAGGTACAAGATGTAAAACATTCAGGTTAGAGATTCATAGATGGAGAGTGAAGGAGGAGATTGGAAGGGGTGGGAGGAGTGACTGTGGCTCAAAAATGAAATGGAAATTTGTGTGAGAGAAGGGTGGAAGAGAAAAAGAAACAGAGACAGGATGAGGAGAGAATGAGGAGAGAAAATGCTGGAGAGTCTTGCGTGAGTAATTCACTTTTCTCATTGGTTCTTTGCAGTTGCCCCAAAACGAAGACATACTCAACCAGAAGATGTAATATATTCCAGGATGTCCTAGAAACCCAGGAATCTAAAATTCACATTATGTACTTGATTTATTCTGCTAGATTTTTACTTCCCCCCCCTTTGCTTTTCCAGAAAAGATAATGAATTGAAGGCAGGTAGGCAACAGCATCTTGATCAAGTGAAACAGGTAGCACTGGTTCAAACGAAGTCACACATTTCATTGGTACAATTCCAGAAAGCCTATTTATTTAAATCCAACACTGTGCAACTGTTGCAGACACAATAATCTGTTTGTTTTTGATGATTGGAGATGACGCACCCAGTTTGTTCGGTTTCTGAAGCAAACGGCCGACAACGGTTTGAATCAATCTTCAATTTCTCCTCTATTTATGCCCCTAACTGTGATAATTGTGGATGGCGCAATGGAACATAGCAAATCTTTTAACAACCCATTTACAGATATTATGATTTGTATCATGTTTGTCATTGCTGAATTATCCTGAGGCAATCAACAACAGCAGCGAGCACCTGTTCCTCCGTGTCTAGTCAGTCATAATTTTATTTACAGTGAAATGCTTTTGTTTGAAAAAGTCACTATTAACATGAATGGAGGGATTTCTCAGAAATGCTTGTATGAGTTTGATTTTGAAGGCTAAACTGAAAGTGATTTCATCTGTTTTACCTTGGTATGGCCTTAAAACTTAGAACTAAACCAGTTACACATCCAGAACTGACTGAATTTAGCTGAAAACAAGCAGCGTGATCTCACTGACTAAGTGTTTTAGCCGTTTCAGTAAATAGCAGAGTAAAAAAAAACAACTGATAATCAAAGTTGCAAATCAAAAATAATAAAAGAAAAAAACTGAAAAACTCATTTAGATTGAATATAGTTCAGCAATTATTTATGATGCAGAACATTAATTCTGCTTAGAAAAACAACAGCAAATTGCAGTCACAGCTAAAGCAGGGTCCCTCATTACTACATGCTTTTTATTGTATTTTTGCCTCCCTTTTTTAATACATGTTTAGACACAAGGATTGACCGATTATATCTTTTAGTTTTGTTTAATCAATCATTGCGCAGACAGGTAAAAATAAGAACAAATCAGATCCTTAGGTACTTGCATCACACAGATACCATTTGTCACTTGATGCTAAGACACCATCTACTGTGAAAAGTTTGATCCAAGCACGTTTGATATCTTGGGGAAAACACTCCAGATGTAGCAGCTAGAACAGCAGGATGGAATCATCCTCGGCAGAGCGGCGAGCTGTCAGCTGTAAAACATTGGAGCCCCGTTTGTTAGAAATCTTGTGAAGAAAGGATGACAGATCTACCAGTTTTTTTCCCCTTTACATCAGAGGAATGTTGTTACTTAACCATAGGAATGAGATAATTCCCTAACAAGATATCCAGTAAGGAGTCTCAGTGAAGGAGGGTGAGAAGACTGATGCTATCAACACATTCAAGTGATTCCCATTTTGCAAAATGTACACACATTAATACACTAGCATTCATGCCCACACACTTGACAACAGAGAGGATGTTTGTTCATCACCAGCTGGCTGTATGACACAATGTTGCTCACGGGGTGTGTGTGGAGAGAGAGAGATTGTGCTACTGGGTGTGTGTCTTTCAGTCTGTCTGTGTGAAGAGGACAATGTACAACAAGAACGAACATCATTGACTTTACAACAAGGTGCCAGTGGCTATTCCAAGCTGACAAACCAACACATAAACACTTGCTCACCAAGTTTTGGCGATGATTAGCTTCACACAAGGCTGAAGCATCAGGAGTGTTACCCACAGTTATTGAGATGGCAGACACAGATGTCATTGGATTGAAAAGAGGAAGAAGAGAGGAATTAAATCAGAACGAGTGCCCTGCAGAAAACATGAATGTAGCCAATTCAGTCTGTGATATAGTGCTGTACTGACAACAATATTTGCTTTATGGTGCTCACACTAACTCGAAAGCTACCATAGCACTTCATATGCTGTGGATATACCATGACCAGATCTGGCAAGATCTTTCTTCATTCTTTAAAAGTTGACTGTGGTGATATGTTGCGGTCAGACTTCCCACATTAGACAGGAATATTGCATATGAAAACGAGACACCTTTTAGAAACTGAACACAACTGCTGCTGTCTGCTGTTTTAAGATATTTTTGACACTTTTAATGAATAATTAAAGGCACAACTACAAGCACACATGCGATGTCATGTATAGTGAATATTTGAAGGATTCAACGATTTTCAAGCATTGTAAGAGCACAATAAATTATGTAATAACAAGCAGAATCACAAAGTTTTCATTAGGTAACAACTTAACCTTTTCAAATCATTAAAACGGCCTGCTTAAAATAGTTCAGCTTCCTCTCATGCCACCAGGGCAGCTTTAATGTGCTGAGGCTCTCCGGGGTGTCCTCGGTAGTATAGCACCAGGACAGCAGATGTGTTTAGGGCCTGTGGGCCAGAGCTGATGTACACTGAGCCTGTTACAGTGTACCTCCGAGATGGCTGTCTGGGGAGCTTGTGTAGCCAGACCCTGGGCTCATGTCACATTCCTTGAACAGCTCATAAACAGTTCTTGCTCTTTGTTGTCATCAAATGTCATTCAGGTGGAAAGGGCTCTTGCAATCATAAAGTTCCTCCATACCTGATGTGTTTGATTTGTAACAATGTTTAAGTGGGTGCTTTGTGTCAGGTTTATTGAGCAGACCATTACATTGTAGCCTGATGATTAGTGTTAATAAATTCAACTGTCATTGATTTTATACTGTTGTGGAAATGTCATATGTATTGGAGTGTTATATGTGCTTTTGTGCCAGAATACAATTTGTACTGAGATTTTCTGACACGTGCCGAAATAACACCACAGAGAACAGCATACTGTTTTTTTTCCACTAGTCACCCTGATTTGTTTTTCTTGCCTCACTAAATAGGTTTGGAGTCCTGTTTTGTGGTTTGAAGCCGAACTGAAAAGTACTTAATCCCAAAAAGATATTACTTTACAGTATGAAACATTATTAGCTATTTGTCAGTTATTATTGTAAAAATCCATTATGCAAAGATATAACTGGATAGGAATGACCTACTGTTCTTTGTTGCAGCTGAAAAAGCCTCTGACTGAACACACTTAGTTGTGTGATCACTGTGTCATGCAAAGGGTTTGCAATGTTGACCATTGTGTTGAGCAGTTTTTTTGCAACATTCTTCTTTACATAATCAGCCCAAAATGACCAGGTTTTATCCATTCAGTTTCTTCAAATCAGTTTCACACAGTCATGGCACTGAAATAATCTTCATGTGGTTCAGTGTTCATTCCAATCTGTAGCCTCAAAGCACCCCTTTAAAGTTTGTTGAAGTCTGTCTGGTCCCAAGTTGCAACCAAAGTGTGTGTGTGTGTAGGTGGAGATTTCAAGATTGTTGTACAATTATTTCATCTAATAAAGGACAGGCAGACAAACTATACGCATCTTTAACATTTCAGCAAAAGAAAATCCAGCATTTTATTTCTCTGGAGGAGCAGTTAAAGTATTGGAAAGCTGGAAGTGAAGCAGAGAGGGAGCACGGTTGAAATCTCCACAGATTATTATGAATGAGTTGGGGTGTTGTGTTTGTAACCTGGCAACGACTAAGCTGATGACATTGCAGGCAGCGTTGGCAGCAGCAAGAGAAATTTAGAGCAAACTGATTTATCGTCATGGACACCGATTTGCCCCTTTACAGTGATATGTTCTGGATTACTGTGTGCTGTTAACAAGTATTGCAATACCTTTTAACTTTGGTGCTGTTACCTTAGCCAACAGAGTTTTAGTTCCTGGTACTTTTGTGTATAATGGATTTCTTTGAGCCTGTATTTGATTTAGGAACTGTGACTAAATGTTTAAGCATCCTGAAGAATCCACACACATAAAACCCACATGTGTCATAAAGGTGCTCAAGAGCGCCAAGCACGCACTGTTTCCTTACAAATCAGTGTAGATTAAAAGTCATGATAGGAATTTCCTTTGTTCACTCTTAAGACTCACCTTTGGTGCACAAATACTGTTGAATAAGAACACTGGCATCTTTGTCAAGTGAGTGTGAGCATTTCTGTTAATACTCTTTTTTTTTTTTTTACATACTGAGACATTTGAAAAAAAAAAAAGGTTTGGAATATTAAACACAGCCTAGTCTGAGAGCAATCCTCTATATTATTACACGTTGAAGTGCAATATTGATGTAATGTCTGGTTTTTAAGGGGCAAAGCAGACATGGCCTCTAGCCACCAGTTCCCATTACTTCCAGATAGCGATGATTTGGATGCAATCTACTGCACTCCACTGTGCCATATGGGTGTGCATGTGTATGTGGTCATAGGTGTTTTGTGTGCAATTTCAAATAAAGCAGTGATAGATTGTGGTGTGCAACCATTTCGAGTGAGATGGACTGAATCTAAGTATTGTGCTGCCTGCTTTGATACTCTCTTTGATTCTGTGTCTGCCTCTCAAGCATTTTTTCCTCAGTCCCGCACGCTGCCTGGAGGATAGAAGGAATCTTCTAAAACGGTTATTTATCTACATCTCATTCTCTCTTTTTGCTACCTCTTTCCTCTCTACACTATCAGAGCAGGACACAAACACCACCTCAATAACACACAGTTGCACACTCTGGCAGGGCATTCTAGAGTTGTAAATCCGGCATCAACCGAGAGCTTGTCACTAGCCACGCCAGATAAATAAGAAGGGCTCGTGTGTGGTTTTGTGTGTTTGGATGAGAGGGGTTGAATTTATGGCTTTCAGTTTAATGAAGTGAACAATGAGGTCACATGAACAAAATCATCAGGAGAGAGAATGAGGGGGGGTATACATTTGATTCATTGAAGAGTGGTTAGCAGTAGTCCACCCTTTCTATTTATTTGTACTAAAAATAATGGCAGTGCACTGTCAAGTTTGTTGATGTCTACTGTACTGAACCTTCTACAAAGGATATTTCAATCTTTTGCTCTACAGCAACATACTGGGTCACTTTTCCAAGGTTAAACTTATAGTTCTCTGCATAAGAACATTAAGTGAACCACTTAAAAATAAATCTCTTATTAAAATTTTCTCTTTGTAAAAGCAATTATGGCTTTTTCTGGATATTACAACTTAAAACGATTTGTGAATAAAGCATTCAGCACAGGAAAAAACGGATAGTGAAATATTGCTCACCTTTCCAAAATCATGGGGTATATAACAAATGTCCACTTATTTCTAATTTCACGTTAATTTAATAATTTCATAATTTGTACACGACATGGTGACAACAGTGTGTTCAGATAATATAAAGAAATGTCAGGCATTTCTAGGTGAAGATTTTGATTTTAAGAACAAACCAATTTTTTGAGTTCACATTCACATTTTCATAGCTCTCATTTAAAAAAAAAACGCACTCTTTTTACTATCACAGCTGACAATAACACAATAATGACAACTGTATGAGTTGTTAGGCATCAAAGCCAGTTTGATCCTTTTACAAGATGGTTTTATATTCACTTCAATTTGGTTTAATTTATACACTATATGATCTTGGGTCACTTTACATATGAATGTTTAAATGCAGTACTATTGTGAGAGCCCAACAATATCCCCTTGAAAAGGCACTGGAGAACTGTGGACGGTATATGGATCACTGAACAAGTAAATCACTGAATGAGCAAGCTGTCATCCAGTGACTATTCTTTTCCATTTACCACAAAGTTTTCTTTGATTGTTAAAGAAATAATCATCAAAAATAATGAATAGAATATTCATAAATCCCAATAAAGATACATAAATAAATAAAGAAAAATGCTTCCATTCCCTGTGGAATAGTTTTTCCATTTTAAATTAAAAACATTATACAAATGTTAAGAATTGTATCAGACCTCATTGAAACACAAACTATACATTCTGCTTCCACATGTAGCATCCCTGAACTGTCCTGGACCTCATGTTTACAGATATATATGAATTCTTCTTAAAAAGAAGTGTACAGTGTACACAGCACTCAACTGTATAGGTGGGCAAACTGCCCTTATGTTGTCGGTCAGATCCATCACTTGGGCCCAATTCTCAACATCCTCCATTTGAGTCTACCCCTCCATTTTGAAGGATAAGGCCCCTCTTTTCTCCTTTAGAGGTCATCAAGCTATTAGTATTGAGTTTTGTTGATGACTCCTTTTTCAGGAAAAAAAAAGCTCAAGGCTTGAAAACGACAGTCACCAGACTAATGGGTCCCTCCAAAGTGACCACTCCTGCTTCCATTACACAGGCTGTTAATCAATAACAGCCCTTTTTCTACCTGTTTCCGTTTAAGTTTTTTCTGTTTCCTTAAAAAAAAAAACATATAAAAGACACTGTTGAGGCACCTTATTTTGGTGTTTTATGTGTTTCAGTGTATTATGTTACCCAGACCAAGTGCATTGCATATCTCGTGTTTTTCTGTGCTACCACTGCATCATGTTGTAAAGGAGCAAATGATAAGTGTGATTCCCTCCCCATTCATGCCCGATCAACGTATTTGTCGAGAACCATAGCAACAGTGTACCAAGCATACCCAAAAGTAATCAGTGATATGATGTGCCTATTGTATGCCTGATCACATTGTGAAAGTGTTGAACATCAACAAATGTTTTCAGCTCAAAAATTAAGCATGTTCCCATATGAATGCAAATTCAGAGTGATTATTTTGATACACCACTCAGGACCAAATAATCTGACCCTCATTTAAAAATGCAGCTAAAAAATCATAACCTGGAAAATTTTAAGGTTGGTTTGCCACTTGTCAACATTTTTGGCTGGATTATTTCTGCCATGTTTCATTCTTGTCCTTATAATATGGTTCTATTCAGTTTTGAGCTTTTTGTCATTTCAAGTGCATTTCCAACTGCTTGAACACCACATGCTCACCACCACATGCTCACAGCTATGGAAAATAAACTTAGGTTATATTTAGATAATGTACTGTCCAGACTAACTAGTTTGTGAGGTTTCACATGTAGCAAATCAGAAATGTCCTGCAGGGCTATATGGAGGTGGGCAGAGATAACAACATGTTTATTTGTGTTTCAGAAACAATTTGCAAATGTGAGAAACAATTTGAAAATGTGAGAAACAATGATAATAATCGTATTGTTAACAATAGAAACAATCAGGATTTATTTCTCACATTTACAGCTTTGGTCTTTAACTGAAGACAATCTTTTTGCTCCAGTTTTTCCAGTTTGAGCACCTCCACTGCTCACCTCGCTGCTTGTTGAACCAGAAAGAGAGGGTCAGGTTTGAATAATGAGTTTTCAAAACAGTAACCTGAGGTCAATTCGCCCATAAGGTGAAACTGTATGATTTCAACATAGTTGTGGCAAAACAGCTGAAAGCAGAAAAAAAAGGATCCATTTGAACTTTCCCCAAAGCAGCTGCTATACTTGAATATATGGCAGTTAGCATCTTTGCCAGGAGCAATGAATTCTTGGAATTTCCAGCAGCAACTTTGCCGACATGATGAGAACAAAATGAGTGAGTGTGCTTTTGAAAATTTCCAAGAGTTACTTACAGTCTCCTGATTTTTACAGCAGCCCTGAAGCCTGAACAGTTGAAACAAACATGGCTCAAATAAACCCAAACTTCTGAATCCAAGAATGAAGATTTAAACAAGAAGCAGAGTGCTCAGACATCTGCCAAGCCTTAGTGTCAGTCACCTGAGAAAACCCTTTAAAGGCCCAACAGCCCAACCAGTACCCCTTATATTTTGAACCTTCTGGATCACTAGATCCAGAATATCAACATGATCTGGGTCAAACAATGTCAGATTATAACATTTATTGTGATTTCATCTTGTTAAAAGCTGTAATAGCAAAATGCTCCCTATCTTCCAATAGTAAAGAATCCTTAAAAAAAATTCCTGGATACAGACCATTGACTGTATATTAAATGGATGGTGCCTTCTACAAGGTTTCTTAAGAGCTGAATTAAAGCTTGGTGGCCGGTTCCTACCGTTGCCATCTTTGTAGCGTCACGTGTCTTGTCACGCCTGGAAAATACAAAAATGGGCGAAGAGGTGGCGCTGAGACGGGGGCTGTGAGCGTGGAGACGGATGATTGACACCCATCAAACTCTGAGCTGCCTGTAGCTAAGAGCTAGCTGAACTAACCCGGAGCTAATGGGACCTAACCAGGTAGGCAGGCTAAAGTTAAGGCACACTGTTAGCCGGCTAAAAACCGCAGTTGTACTACCCTCTGTCTCTTGCTGCCAGATATCTGGCACCTGTCAATTTAAAGGACACACCCCTAATTATGAAGAATTAAGATTAAAATTAATTAATCCAGACTAAACAAAATCTATATTAAACATCTAAACGGATGAGTTATAAAAGAAATACCCACCCAGTTGTTGTGAACGTAAACTTGACCTATTAAACCTAAAATGTTTTTTTTTACCAGGTTGTAAACATGTTCTGCTGTGAAGTTGGCCTTTTAAACATGGGAGTCTATGAGGGAGTCCACTGGAGGTTGCCGCTTGATCTAGACAATTTTGTTATACGTTAGCTGATAGGTAAATGTTGTAAGCTCACAAGTATTTGACGTTTTCTATTTGAAATACAAGTCAATCAATTTATTATTCATTTATTGAAGATCTGTCTACTTCTGAATGATAAAAAAGATTCAAATGGGGGAAAAAAAGGCCTGTGTAAAGGCCACCTTTAACTTTTTTTTCTTTTTTAATGCTTGACAGGGTGTCCAAATGACCACCTCTGGCGGTTATAAAGCATATTGGAATGTTGCCAGTTTTAGTGTTGAAGTAGAATCCTGGATTCAGGCGTTGATCCAGATCACCCCCAAAATCGAATCATTTTTTTTTATCCCATTTGAGAGATTTCCTGAAAATTTCATCAAAATCCATCCTTTACTTTTTGAGTTATGTTGCTAACAGACAGACAAACATACGCCACTGAAAACATAACCTCTGCCTTGGCAGAGGTATTAATCTGCAAACAAATGAGAGTCATTGGTTTAAAAAGGCTAATCAGCCCTATTTTTAGTAGTCTCCTTGACCATGTCATACAGCAGCTTGGTAAATCAAACCAACAATGTCACTTGTCAATCTGCCTTTTCAAAAAGATGTCTCTTCATTTCTTTAACATTGACCTCAAGGACATCATCATGTTGACATGACTTGCTATTGAAAGATCAACATGCACATAACAACAAGTTACTTAGCAACAACCATGGGTAGTCAGGTGAGGCAAATTGCTGCAGCTGAAAAAGGCCTTTATTTGCTGCTTTTGTTGATTGATCCTGCAAATGATTGTCACACAAAGTTTTCCATTACTGATGCATGTTCTGGCTTTTGCTGAACATCACACTTGTCGATTTTTCCAAAAGCTGTTGCAGTCATAATGAACATCTATTTCATAATATGAAGTATAGACTCATAAGACCATAGGTTAGACAGGCAAAACATGAAATTCACTCCACATTTCTCTCAAGGGATCCAATTAATCTCAAACTAAGTTTAATATAAGGCATTGTTCTTTCCTTTTATTACAGCTGTTGTAGTTCCATAAAAAATCTGAAAAAGAAAATAACTTATTTAAAAAACCAAAAAAAAAGAAAGAAAAACTATTAAAGAAAATGTTCATTGTTGCTGAGAACACTCTTTGCACCTGCTACTACATACATTTTCATCTTCTTGTTCTGATGGCTGTATTGTTGGAGAACCTGTCATCATTTGAAGAGCACTACAAACACTACCGGTCAAAAGTTTGGACACACTTTGGACCAAATGGAAATGCCTGACAATGTATATTACTGTATCTGTGTCAGGGACTTAAGAGAATCATGTAGAGGAAGACAAATAGATGGCAGAATGGTGGAGTGCTTGAAATTGTGATAGAAACGGAACAGCTCATCAAGAGAATCAGTTAGAACCAAAAAAGGCAAATGCACAGTTTTTGGCACAGTTACTGAAGAAGAATGTAAACCAGTTAATGCAGGATAAATAAAAATTATCTCACAGCAGCACACTTACTAGAAAAACCATGTAAAACAAATCACATGTGGTAATACAATGGGACTAATTTAAACTACTGTTTTCAACACTTGCTCTGCAAGTTTGATAGATAACTTGACACCACTGGGAACCAGGTTGAAAAGCCTTAAGGCACTCTGATGCTGTTCAGAAATACCTTATAAAAAACCGGCAGTGGTGACTCTGCTTTCTTTTATGTAAGCTGTCACTCAACATTCACCTATAGTTCAGGGTCTAATAACTGTAAAAAGAAAAAAACATTTAGAGGTGAAGAATGTCATAAAAATGACACTAAAGAAGAAACATGGCATATAAAAACTATTGTTGATATTCTATTGCTTATTCTAATTCATATTATTGTGCAATATCAATTTTAAGGAAGCAGATGAGGGTCTGAGATGAGATGAACTATTATTATCATATGAACAAGGTGTCCTTGTGGCTTGAAATCCCATCCAATAACTCAAAGGTCACTGATTTGATCATAGATAAAGCCACAGAGTGTCAATCGGCAACCATGTATCATGTTAAACAGTCCTTGAGATAGACACTGCCAGCCTGCTCCCTGAGTCCATGAAAGATAAACATGAGTGCACTCTGTGTAACTTAATCAAACTTGAATAACAAAAGAAGACAGGCTCTTATGAAACTTAAATTAATCTAAAATTTGAACTACATGGTGTATGCATATATATATA
>JBBBVU010000018.1:16824446-16834466 GCA_037177055.1 Atherinosoma microstoma
TATATATTTGAAAAATGCTAAATCAAAGTCTTTTTCTTTGTACTCTTCAGCTTTGTTTTTTGACAAGTCCTGAGTATTTAAACTCTTTTCATGGTCAAAACAAACTAAGTTAATTATTCCCAAATTCAGGCTTTTGCAACGTACCAAAGTATTTGTTTTCCTTTATCTAGCAAATAATAAATCTGAAAGAATGATGTGATTTTGGTTTGTAAGCAAAACGTAAAGTATAGGTAGGCCAGGGCATATCAAAATGCTGTGATAGTCAATAGAGGTGATTTAGGGGAGTAATTTATCATTTAGAAGAAATACATGTACTTGGATTAAGTATGATATACAGTCAATCACAGAAAAACATTTAGTTGTAGAAAATTGGTTTCTCCATGAGTTTGTCAGTCCAAGCTATTAGTAAAAGCATGCAGAGCCTTTGCTTATTTATTTACTCATTTTCCTCACTTTTTTTGTCCTATTTAGGGCCAAGGAGGGCCTGGAGCTTGTTCCAGCTACAGTCAGATGTGAGACAGGGTATGGACTAGACAGGCAACCAGTCTACTTAAGGCTTTTATTAATTTATTAACTTTTATGAGACAAATTACGTACCAAACTCTTTGATTTAGACAGTCTTAAAGCTATTAATATCTGATGTGTTTGTTTTGGTTTTGAACGGCAACAGCCTATTTAACTGCATCTTGTGGATTTACAGCTTCCAAATGTAAATTGCCCACTTGGAATCAACTCTAAACATTTTACCTACCTAAATGACAAAAAATAGTTAAGCAATAGCCCTCATCACTCCTTGAAAAAGCCCCGGAGTGAATTGTCTAATTATATCGGAGGCTCTGAAAATGAGGCTTCTAAGTATTAAAGAGCTGCAATTCCTGAACCCTTCCTCCAATTAAGAGATGAAAACCCATAAATGAAGATAATTTGCAGTTTCATCTCACATTCATTAACTGTTAATTTGATGCAGTTTTGTTTGTTTTTGTTCATGAACTGAGGTAAGAGATTTAACAAAAGGAATCTGAAGCACATCAAAGGGGAAAAACTTTTGCCCAATCCCATTTCCTCCTCTTGGCCCAACTTGGCTCTAACCCCTCTTCAATTTTTTATCCTGGCATGTGGGTAGGGTGTCGTTTTACTTTTTGAGTCATCTAGCCATCCAAATGGCCTCCCAATCCCCAGATGAAGGACTGGATGATGAGTACCCCTTGGCTTCAACACACAAGTAGTGAAATTATCTCTTTCCTCTCTTCTCACCAGTCAAATTTTATAATGAAGACGAACATACCATCTTGATCTGGTTACTCAATCTCACCTTCCATGCAGCTCTGCTCTGCTGCAATCACTTCAACCCATCCATTCAGATATCTGTTTATCCATCCATCCCTCAAATGCCTCCTCTGCCTTCCCTCCAACTGGCATCAAGCCCACATTTATCAAAACGTGCAGTCATCCATTTCTTCTACCCGAAACTGATTTTAGTTACTGTGCTGCTGGAATGAATATGGTGCCATTTAGCTTAGTAACATCTTATAAGTCCAACCATTATTATATTGATTCAAAGTAATTAAAGCATAGAAAGAAATGAAGCACTTCTGTGATGTATTATCAACAGAATTCCTCTGATAAACTTAAATGAAGCAAACCATTCAAACATTTTCAAGGTAATCCTAAGAACATGGATTCATCTTTTAGTAATGCTGCATAGACTTTTTTTTTTTCATGATTAACCGTGAATAGGAAGAAGCCTCTCCGAGATGCTTACCCATGGCGCCTGTTATTTATTAAGCACCATCAATACAGCTGTAAACACCATTTCTGTGCTCATAGATAAAGAAAGAGAAAGCAATGACATGCAGTGGATATACCGCTTTACCTCTCTCATCTCCTCTTCTTTCCTTGGCTGTTTGTTGACAAAAGGGAATCTAAATGAGTTCATTGTCTTTTGATGAAGGGCTTAAAAGTCTTGAAGCCTGTAAACATTGAAAAACAAAAGTAAACACGTGTGAATTAATTGTGTACTTCTTTTTTATGTTTCAGGAAATTTGGTTTAGGTTAAAGGTTTAACTTTAAGATTTAATTATTCATTTCATTTATATTTTGTGGCATAATGCGTGCCTCTAAACTACATGGTATAGTTGTCACATGTGGCGGTGTCTGCTTATCAAATACAAATATGTGCAAAACACACGTACTGCACGCATTTACAAAATGTAAATCATACATAAATACATGTACAATCAAACAAGCAGAAAACACTGACATCTGACTGATTAACTTGGTTATTTGAGAAGATATAAATAAATTTCCTGAAAATATATTTTAAAAAAAAGGTAAAAATATCTTCCACGGAGGATTAGTTATTAAAAATACAGTATGTACATAATACACTTGTACTGCAATGCACTGAAATTCCTTAAAGTTTTTAATTTATTAATAAAAAATATATATACATCCCATTTGCTATTATGAGATTTTTTTCATATGAGACATTCAGTTATTTTGAAATCCATATTCAATCCAATGTCCAAATGATACAATTTCTTCTTTGCACAATCTGAGAAGACTAATATTAGTGTTTGAAATTAAGCCGCTGAATTATTATTCATGTGGCAGGTTATCTAAAATATAATTTAGGAGTTTACCTCGCTTTTTTGTCGGCATCCCTGGAGCTGAGAACGGTTTGACTGGAGGCTGGTTGTACTCGTCTTCAAGTTCTCTTGAAAAACCTGTTTGAATTTGGGGGAAAAAAAGAAAAACTTTAAAAGTGAGAATGGGTAATAGTGAGTTGCTGTTGCACATTAAACTAAATAAAGCAGCAAACAGGTTTGTCTTTTTATGGAGTCTCATGTTCCTTAACTTGTGCAATACACTGTTGCACCTTTTCTATCACATTGCTGGAGCCAGTGTCACTGTTGTCCTCATGTCTGCTGCAGGGCTGGCAACAACAGCTGAGGGGACAAATGGACTCTGCAGAACATAACCGAAGCTCTGACATTGGACTGAGCCTGGAGTTTACTGGCAGCTTGTGAGGAAGGGATGTTAGCAAAACTTCTATTTTAATGGACAATGACCTCCACCCCTTTCCATGACAAGCTGTCAGTCCAGTGGAGGACCTTCAGTCATGAGTCATCTCGCAGAGTAGTGCCAAAGAGGCATTGGGTATGCCAGCTGCCAGCTAACCTTAGAACACATCCTCCCACAGCAAAATTAGTGGGAGCATCATGCTGCCAACTCAGAAATTGTTCATGAATTTTGGTTCCATTTTGTCTATTTGTAATCCTCTTTTTTATATTTTCATCATTCATTCTATTGTTGCAGTAAACACGGTAATGCTGCTAGCGACGCATGAATGACATGTCATGGTGTCAGATTGTCAATGTCATCTTTTCTTAAGCTTGAAATGTTGTTAAAATTTGATCAAATCTAAACTGACTTTGAAAAACATGAGAACCCAGGAGACTGTGTTTGGATTCTTTTTCTGCAGAGTAAATAAGCTTGACCGAATGTTATTGGCAAGATGAAATCACAAGAATCCTTCCAATTATTTGCAAAACACTGAAAAACAAGTTATTAAAGTAACTTGCATCTACTTGTAACTAGTGTCATTACAGCTTCATTCTTTTCCATATCTAAACTTGAACATGTGTCTTTCTAAACTCAGCCAGAGCATATTTGAGAAAGATGATGACAGGGCAACAAACAGTTTTTTCTCCCTTTTTCAAACTTTGTGTTTAAAAGGGAGAAGTAGAAGGATCCAGCAACTGATTGCTTTCAATTTACAGTTTGAGACGTGAGAGGTAGAGAAGTAAATGGCTGGCAAAGAGAATAGAGGAAAAGAGAATGTGATATAGGCAAAAAGGGGCAGAATGAGGACAGGATATGGGTGGTAAAAGGAATGAAGGGAAAGGAAACGAGAAGATAAGGAGATTATGTTTTCAATCTAGGCAGAAGGATTTTTTTTCAGAGGAATATGGTCCTCTAGAGTCCATGTTTAATTTACTCCACAAAACAATCCAAGAAAATGTTGACATTTTATTTTTCTTTCATGTGTCAGTGCAACTTGTTTTATATAATCTGCAAAAAGATCTTTCTATGGCTAAGTTACAAAACTGCAAGATGTATTTGAAACTTTCTAGAAGTACTCATTCTTGTTTAAATACCTGTCACTAATGGCAGTTGCCTGACCTTTGAACAAAAATGTATTTCAGTCAGAAGAAGAGCAACACAAGACCACGTATATCATTATTTATTTATAAGAAATGGCCCCATCACTAAGTCATGAGTAAATTCAGTTGTCATCAACAAATTATGTTCCTTATAGTTTCACAATTCATATTATCAATATATAAAAAATATATATATTTTAAGTGTTACATCGCCAGAGCACATCCATCAACCACAATGTCTTGAATAAAAAGAAGTGCTCAAGGGAGTTCACCTTCCTGCACACCTCCACCAGAGACTTCGTGGTTGGCTTAATTTGTTTCTTGGCAGAATTATTCAAAAAGTTATGTATGGAGCTGCATCAATATCTTATCAGTGGTGGGGCATGGTACAACTTGTCATTATGACTTGGAGGAAGTTGGCAGTCTTAAACTGCTCTTGTACCAAAAGTAATCCTGATCCATAATTAATGGTTTCATCGTGTATTCATATTTCAACTCTTAATTATGTTTCATAAACCTCTGGTAAAATATTTTTTGTTGCTCGGCTAAAAGAAACAAACAGATGGTAATGATCACTTACAAATCGCCTCAGCTGCTTTCCTCAGCATTGCAGATATATTAAAGCCTTTAAAGCATTGCCTGTTTGACAGTGTAAATAGAGGTGATGAAAACACTGTGGAATGGGTTGCATCTGATTTCAGAAATGTTTCTAAAAAGAAATGTCTGGGTATACATCCAGTGCATGCAAAACAGAAAAACCTGACACCTTCAGTTTTCAACAAAAAGAGACCTAAAGAAGCATTCTTGCTATCAAAAATCATTACAAAGATCAAGCAAAGTGTGTGGAATCACGGAGGATTGATGTAACAGATATTCAATTATCTCAAAGTTTTAAAAGCAAGCAACCGTTTGGTTTTTGTAAGATATGAATTGCAACACGTATTATCATTCTCAACAAATCAGCTGGATTTGGTTATTATTTTTTTGTATTAAAAAGTTTCCTGTCAAGACAAATCAACTGAAGATACGTACTGGTGTCACTGAATTATCATAGATCTGTGGCTTTGCCAAAACCTTTTAAAAATGAGAAAAACATTTTATGCCCAGGTTTAAGAGGTTTAATATAACATTGGATCTCATCAGCAGAAGCACTTTAAACATCTTTTAACTATTGTGAATCACAATCAAAAGCCTTATTACAAGATGCACCGAATGATCTGAGATGCAAACATTTCAGAATTCCTCATTTGCCCACACTTCTGACTGTAGATGTTTGTTCCCTTGTAATCCATAATGCTGTCATTCGCGTTTTTATTTTTCTTTGATAACGATGCTGACTTTGGTCTCCATTAAGTGATGATTTCTCTGACAAAAGTAAGGCAACAAATAATTCTCCACAGCAGCCTGACGTTTTCATCAGTATTTATCAGCAGAAACTGTGCGATATGTCACTTCATATGGACATGGAATGAAAATAATCTCAACACTTACTGGAAGCCATTTGAAGTCTGTAAAGGCCTCCCTAAAAGCAGGATAACACCCCTGAGGCAGAGTCGTTATCTGATCTCTTGATGAAAGTATCAACCTGTCTATGATCAGATAATTGGAACTGGAATTTGACCAAATCCCAACGAAGCAGCTCTGCTCTATAACAGTTATTGTACATTTAGCACATCAGTTTCAAAGAACACACAATATGTCTTTTACAAAAAACAAGAAATCCCTTTGAAAGTGTTTTAGCCCCTGCCTGTTTACTCCCCATGGGATACTCCACTATAAATCCCTACAGCAGAAAAGAAAATACAAAGCAAATACAGGTTATTGAGCAAGAAGAGCTACACCACAGCTACACAATTGACATATTTCAGAGGCTTTAAACAGAGTGAGTTGAACAGATCTATACAAATCTTGGGCCATTTGGCAGTATATGGAGGTTACTCCTAATATGACAAGAATGCAACCAAGATTATCTCCAGGAGATAAGTTGTAATTACTATATTTAAAAGGTGAATCATCATCAGCTGTTTATATTTTCATAACAAATTACTACATTTAAATAACGGTCAAAACTATTAGTTTTTCTCTTTTACTCCAAGCATGATTCTCAAAGAAACACTGACAATCATCATGATCATCATCCCTGAATCCCTATCCTCCAGGTTTTACAATACCTGAATTAGTCTAACATTGATTAGAATCCTTTCAACTCTGAGTAAGCCCACTTTAGTTCAAATGCAGGCACAGCTATATTTAAGTACACTCTGATAGCTTTAGGTAGTCCAACTTATCAGTCAGTGGGAGAGAAGAGCTATGAGGGAAACTCAGTTTGTTCTTTTACCTAAAGCTGTGCAGGTTTATCCATCACTCCGGATGTAGAACGTCATTATATTATTAACATTGTATTTTTTGTTATTACGACTGCCAACTTGTCAAAGTGATTTTTAAAGACTGCATATGTATTCATATGTATATGTTATCATTATGAATGCAGGAATACTGTACCCTTTTATTTTTATCCCCAGGAGTCACATGCATGAGCTTTGCTTTGGCTTTTGACCTCCATATTTTTGGGTAAAAGAAAAGGGTTAATATTTCATGCATGGACTGATGTAACTTTGGTAAGATCTGCAATGCAAACTGTTGTGGTTTTATGTTTTGTCTTTTAAACAGTATGATCTCTTTATGCCTTGTGAACAAGTACTTGTGCAATGGAGATGCATGCACCTTATACTAAATGCCAAGTGTTCAATAGACCCCAAAAGAGCAACCCAACTTCTATCTTTTTTTTCTTTTTTTTACCAACGTTTGTCATGGAAGATTTTAATCCATGAAACTCAGAGTCTACTGACTGAGCAGGTTGCATGTGTCATTTGACATTCATCTCATTTCTTCAGTTTTCTCTATCTTTCACACAGTCTATCTGCATGTCTTTCCCTATTAAATAAAGGCACTTTACTATGCTGTGGATCAGGGCCATCTGCTATTCTAGCTGCCAGATCTGGAGAAACGGTGACAAACTGAGATAAAGCGACAGACGCACAAAGAAAAAGGCTGAGAAAAGCCGGTGGTACGTGTAGGAAAAAGACTTGCAAGGGAGACAGGAGAACAAAGTGCATAAAAAGAGGGTGCATAACAGCAAAAGAAAAAGATGTAGATATCAAAAGAGAATGATAACTGTAATGATCACTATTTTTTCTGCGGCAATTATCTGTTATCTGTCACTGTCCAGATGACATATGAAATGAAAGAAAATATATGGTCAAGATGTCAAGAATAAATTACATTGTGTACTATCGAAAGCATGACGAGATAGGATGAGAAAATGTAGCTGTATGTATCAATTAACACCATGCTGTGGCTTTTACCTGTTTACATTTCTCATATGATGTGATTACTGGCACATGTAAGCTGAATTTGTCATGAGTGGTGCACAGACGAGAGGGTAAAGAGATCTCAGACACTGAACAACCATCTAACAAAGCAGTCTGAAACCTTTAGATGATGGCTCCATGTCACCTGCAAATTTCACAGTTGATTGTTGCACACACAAGCAAGTTATCTTACCAAACCTTTCTTTGACAGCTAAATAATAGTGCAGTAGACACCAACTGCCAGGCTAAAAGGGCTAAAATGCAATGGTTGGGCTCCAAAGCGAGCAGTGGACGTAGACTCACACATGCATGCAAGCAAGTGCCAGGAAGTCAATCCGATTATTTTGCTAAAGTAGTCATTACTTTGCAATATTCATATCTGTGCTTAGTTTGGGCCAGTATGTTCAGATTTCTTAAGTGTCTGCTAGTTTGCGTAATTGTGCATGTGAGAGAGAGTGGAGATGACGGCAGGATGCCAGCACCCTTGTTTGACACAGTGAGACACTGACAGGTCTGAAGGTCTGCCAATGCGCGCACACCGACACAGACACACGTAAGTGAACACGCATAGAAACCCACCACACAAGGTCTGCCAACTCACATCTGTAAAACTTTATTATGGCCAGAGGCTGTTATTGGGGGGTGTAGGGAGAAGAGATAAGGGGGAGATAGTGAAGGATGAGAGCGACAGCACAAACAGGATAGAGTGTATGAGAGACCACTGAACGTGTACACTCGCAGGAGGAGCCCTAATAAGGCTTTGAGGGTAAAACTAAAAAGCTGAGGGGATTTTGGAAGGATGGATGAATTGATGGACAGAGGATAAGGAAAGGGGAAAAGAAATTCCTCAAGCTTTTAGGGAACAGAGGAAATTAGCACATTAAACCCTGATTCAGAAAAGCTTTGTTTTAAAAGCTTTTTCTGTTATTTTTTCTGTTATTTTTACATATCCTCACACCAAAGGGTAGAAATAAAAAGAATGCATGATGTCAGATATGTGACTGGACTGGAGTTAAGCCTGGTTATATCCACTGAATGGCAAATAACAGAAAATGCATCTAAAATGGGGACAAGCTCCTGTGCACCTGAGTAAAGCGAAAGATTCATGAAGATGTCCGTGTCTTCAAAGAAACTTACAAAAAGAGGAAACCCAGATGGATTACTCTGATTCAATTGGAAACCAGGCTCTGACAAGTGGATCTGGAGTAAACACTTTTTGTCTGGTACCTTCTGATTCTTTTGTAAAAGTCATTATTGTACAACATTTTTTACAAAGCAATATAAGTATCTTCCATTTGCAGTGAGTGTAATAGCATTTATTTTTAAAATGACAAAGAAAATAAAAGTGCAATAGCACTCACTGTGGTCTGCAGTGTGTATGAGGGTTAAAAGTCAACCAGTCATAACTTCAGAGTGACATTAACTGCAATCTGAAAACTATACGTTTTAAAATGACTCAACATTAATTATTAATTCCCTATGAATCCATTCATTTTCTGTACCGCTTAATCCAATTCAGGGCCGCGGGGGGCTGGAGACTATCAATTAGCAGGTGAGGGGCAGGGTACACCCTGGGCAGGTGACCAGTCCATCACAGGGCCAACACAGAGAGACAAACAACCATTCTTGCACACACTCACTCCTAGGGAGAATTTAGAGAAACCAATTAACTTAACATGCATGTCTTTGGACTGTGGGACGAAGCCTGAGTACCCGGAGAGAACCCATGCATACATACATACATGGGAGAACATGCAAATTGTCAGAACCGCTCCCCAGCCGAGGCTCAAACCTGTAACCCTGCTGCTGGGAGGCCACGGTGCTAACCACCACACCACCATGCAGCCCTTCCCTAAGAATATTTTCTCTAAGTCTATATTTGTTTTGCTAAACCACACTCCTGTTTTCATGATTTTTATAAAACAGGGTCTCAGGTGGAATGCTTTCTCTGTCTTATAAATTGAATGGAAACAGTAAAAAAGAAGTTTATTAGAAACCACAGTAAAAGGGGAAAAAAATAAAACATTTCTAACCATCACGACATTGCCTGGATATAACATGGGCTGAATAAAGGATTTTAAAGTTAAGATGAGTTTCATGTAAAGAAAAAACTTTACAGGTTGTTGTTGACAACCAGGTGGCAAATCACAATTGTCAGTCATAGAATTGTAGATCATAGGAGTACTTGCCTTAATAAACTTACATTTTCAGTGTTTGTATATTGTTGTTGACTCAATAATGAAATAATTCAATTGTAAAATGCTGTAGCTCAGGTGGATAGAGCTGTCGCCTACTAATCAGGAGGTTTGCGGTTCGATTCCCCTGACTACATGTCGAAGTGTCTTTGGGCAAGACACTGAACCCTACACTGCCTCCCGATGTGCCTATCGGGTGTATGAATGATTACACCAAGTATGTTACAATATAGGTGCTGTGTGAATGGGTGAATGAACATGTAGTGTCAAAGCGCTTTGAGTGGTCAC
>JBBBVU010000018.1:16859734-16872109 GCA_037177055.1 Atherinosoma microstoma
ATAGATAGATAGATAGATAGATAGATAGATAGATAGATAGATAGATAGATAGATAGATATACTTTATTGATCTCCGTAGAAATTCATTATTATTCTGAATATTATATTATTCTGAACATTTTCTCAAAATATAATCAAATGAACTTCAATAAATTATCATTCGGCAATGTAACTTGCATGTTTATTAAGCAAAACTTAATACAAAAAATATGCAGGCTAAAACAGCATGAATGCCCATGCTTTAATGTTGAATAATTAACAGTAACAACTACTGCAGACACCAGCAATTTTTTGGGCTACTGTTGAAACTGACCATGTGACGACCAAACTGCTGAGGGCATAAAAATTTTATAGAAACAGAATGCAGCAAACCCAACCTCAAAAATAGCCCAATCTGAAAACCCAGTTTGAGCTACTGAGTTGTTGAGCGCCTTGACCATGGCCTGTTATTACTCAGCAGGAGGCTAAGTGAGGCAACTCCAGGTGCAACTGGTGCAACCCAGGGTTTTCAAAGAAGCTAGTTTGCTTCTTACTGACGTGTATTGCCTGGACAATTTATGCTAGAAATTGTACCTGCTCTAGAGCAAATTACATACCATGTAACATTTTTGATTGTCTGGCTTAAAAAAAAACTAAAAATCTGGATATAGTCAACCTTTTTCACACAGACTCAGGTGAGCTGGACACCTGTTAAATCCAGTTAGACAAACTGCTGAGGGCATCTGTTAAAAAATGTAAGCCTTTTAAATGTATTTTTCAATGCAATCAGGAATCTTCAGCGCTACCTCCCAGTAAATTTTCTCACACAACTTTTAGTGTCTGGTCCTTGCAGTAGAAATGTAGTGGGTCATCCAAAGGTTTCTGGTCCCAGGGGAAGTTCCTGCAGTCAAAACATGGCTCAAGTGTCCAGAGAAGATGGAAACAGAAAATAGCACACAGAGGCAGGTATAATATGGCAGAAGAATTTAGAAAGGGTGAGCAAAACAAAGGTCATGACAGAAGTGGATGGATAAAATACACTACACAGACCTGCTCACAAACATAATATGAATTATCTGTGCCAAAATAACTCCATACTTCTATAGATAGGTATAAAGGTCAACAAAGTCCAGTTTTGTCGTTTGTGGTGGATCTATATTACTAGTTATGGAGCCCATCTGTGTGTGGTTTTTGTTTTTTCTTCTTTTTTTTTTATACCTCATCCAAATAGACTGACCTTTCTCTAAAGGTCAGGTTGTGACACCACTCACATGCACAATACTGTCCTGAACCGTCAGACACAGAGTCACCAGCAGGCTCAAACACTGGTAAAACATTGATACAGTTATTACATGCTGCTTTTTAACCTTTTCATGTGGAAAATTATTTTATTTTAAATGTAACCTTAGGGCCCATTTTTGCTCAATGTAGAAGAGGGAAACACAGAAGGATGGACAGTTTCGTCCGTCCCCTGCATTGATTATGCACATAATTTGGTCCGTTTTCATGGAGCTTAACCATCCATTGCTTGACAGAAAACGGAGCAATACCACCAGAAATCACAGGGGCAGTGCTGAGCAGAAACAAACCAAAGAAGATGAACAGAAAAAAAAAGCAGAAGAAAAATGAAAATGAAGACAACTGTAAAAATTGCCCAAGTTTTTGAAGAAAGGCTATGGGACTGTTTAGGCATTGTTGGGCGGTTGGAGACAACCTTATAGCGGTCCATTAATGCCACCAACCGGTGTTTGAAACTGACGTTGGATTGCGAGAGTGTAACTCTAATCTCTGCACTACCCACTAGCTGAGGTCAACCATGGCAATGTAAAAGACACACAGAAGAATGAGGACGTATGAGAACGTTTGAAACAGACATCTCTATTAACATAATAAGGGAGCATAAATCAGCTTTTAGGCTGGTAGATATGCTTAAAGTTCCCCTATCAGTCCATCATCCACAGTGTGCAGCTCTTGTCTTGGGCCTATGCTCTATTTTTGAGACTTTATTTCTGTTTGGTTTTGGTTAAACGTGATCAGAAAATGTTTGTGTGTAAAATTAACCACTGTCAGCTGAAATGGGAGAAAGCAGGATTCTAAATTATAGCATCATCAGCTTCATCAAGTAAGGAATATTCCAGTTTGATACAAGACCCTTATTATCCCTCCAAGTTGCTCCTCTTGAATCAAAATGCAAATTAATAAAAATGATCTTGAATTTGCTTGTTGTCAAATAGCCTTTAGAAAGCTGTGGAAGTGACCCGACTTGAAACATGCCTTTTGAAACAGGTGGTTTCCTGACTGCGTAGGATTGTGCAGTCCTCCAGCCCTTTTACTCACCCCTCAAGAAGGGCTGCTGCCAGCCACCCAGTGGGATAAACAAGTTGGACTTTTTCCTTGAAACTGAAGGAATTGGAGTAGAAGCGGGGTGCAGCATAGTGCAAGGTTGCATTTGAAGGTTTTGTTAGCTTGTGACACACTCTATGGCCGCTCTTCATTAAGCAAAGGTGTCCATGTCTCCTTCTCAAGTCTTGGTATTTAGACTATAGGAACTTGGACAACTCAGCCGAGTTCACACTGGGGCAATTGGCTTACCAATTCAGCCGAAAAAGGAGGCTTTTGTTTGGAATAGAATCTTTTGCAATGCCTAGCCCTGACATTTATTATGAGCCATGTCTATCAGAAAATAGTAAATTCTGCTAAAGTCTGTCTTCTAGCCTGAGAAAAATAGCTGCTCAACCTTCCAGTGCTTAGCCTTATATCTACTATATCTATATGTTGTTGCTTATTTTCCTAAAGATCAGAATATTAACAAAATGCTTCATATTTTATTCAAGAGTATTGAGATAAAACCAAATCTGAGGTTTGATGAGATGCAATTCTTTGCAGATAGATTTGCTTTTCTATATTCCATGAAATGACATCTTGTATAGCATGTGGGTGTAAAAAAAAGCAGCCTGATTTTCATGGCATGCTGGATTCCTGAAACTCGATTTGATTTTTTGCTCACATTTCAATCCATCTGCTGTAGAAATGCATCAACCAAGAGGAGAATCTGCACATTTTTCAAATGATTTGCATATTTTATAACTTCATATTTATATCTAAGGACACACAGGTCTTTTGCGGTCTTTTAAATCCTTTGTAAATCTTTGGTCTCTTGATAATGGGTTAGAATTGTAGGCCTGCTCATCCAGTAATAATCCCCACAAACTTTGAGCTGAAGATGGCAGTAGGCCAGATAGGCAGAGAAGTGGGGGTGTGCAGTAACTGAAGACAAACAATTAATTCCATTACAAAGTTTGTTTTAAACAACCATCATGGATTGAAACTGTATGAAAAGTGTATCAACAAGATTTGATCTCATCACTTTAAAGATCTTCATGCTCTGTATTTTAGATTTCATGCAATCTATTTTTGGTTATTAACGTTATACTTTTACTGGCACGTCATGATGATTTCAGTCAGTTTTCATATTTCCCTCTTGTCAACAAGGATTTTAGCAGAAATAATTAGGGGTGGGATAAAAAAAAATGGATTAATATAAATATCACAATTTTTTGTTTCACAATTTTTAAATAGATTTTTGGTTTAAAAAAAAACAATCGATTGAAACAAATAAATAAACAAATATATATATATATATATATATATAAATGTTATTTTCATTTTTTATTTGTCCAGCATTATCGCAGCAGAATCATAGTCTGGCTGCTACCTTTTGCTGAGCAAATTTGCTTTACTAAGAGGAGCTTTTTTCCAAATTTAAATGCTTCTTTTTCAGATGGTTCAAATATATTGCCGCTGCATAAATGTTAAAATATTTCCCCAAAAAATTGACTCACATGTGATGTGCAATTTTTTGGGAAATATGGCTCTTTATGTAGTTTGTAGACATCATCATCATGTAACTTTTTAACATGGTCTTGTCTTAAAAAAAAGCAAAACAAAAAAATCACAAAAATCGTCAATATCGAAGAATCGCAATCTAAATCGGACCGGCACCCAAAAAAGCAAAGCATATTGTCCCAGCCCTAGAAATAATGATGCATGACTTTTCAAGTAGCCTCTAGCTAAACTCTAAACTTTTTTTAATGATATGACACTGACCCACAATAAAAAATGTTATGTTATAAGACTGTAACACTGTAAGAATTGTTCCTAAATATCAACATTTCATTCGAGAGCATGATGATACCAGCAGTTAGCTCAAAGCATGGCCTCATACATACACCAATGTCATTAAGGCTTTGTTTAGGCAAGCCAACTAATTTTGTCTGTGTGCAGTCAAATCAAGATGGACAGAACTGGTGCTCCCTTCTAAGAGATCACCATGGATAACAATATGGATATTGGTACTAATGACAATAGGACCTTATAAAATACAATTTGGAATGAGCATGGCTGATCCAATTCTAGAAACAGATTTCTTTTTACCACCATCCCAACAAAGCCTTACAGAGTCTAAAATTGACCAGGAAGAATGAAAGGGATTCCCTGTATCCTTCAAATTCCCTTAAATCACTTTGGTGTTGAGCTTGTCTCACACCCATGCCATGTTCGCATGTGTATCAACTGCCCACATAGGCAAACAGACACAGTCTTGCTCTGACAACCAAGGGTGGAGGAAAGAAGACTTGCTGTTCCTTTGAGATAGTCATACATGTTGCACAGGGCTGCACACTAAACAAGATCACATTTTTATCCACAAAAACAGGAAGAACACACTAAATACACACATCGAAAGTCACTGAAGAATTACACACAGGTATACTCTAAAACAAATGCTATGCGTGTTGATCAAATCTGATCAAACTATTTATGAAGTCATTTAAAAACAACCACAGTTTACTGAAGTACTGAACACTATATAACACACAATGGGAATTTTTAAAGAATATGTTGACAGAAATTTAAAGCACAAGGAAGGAAAAAAGTAATACTTCCTTAAATTAGTTCGGCTATGTTTTAAAAGATTTTTGATTATCATAATTATTTATTTATTTATTTTTTCTCTGTTTTATTGTACTTTTCTGCAATGTAAAGCACCTTGATCTGTCCTGTACATGAAATGTGCTCTATAGATAAATTTGCCTTGCCTTTCCTTAAAACTGTTCAAAAAGAAAGATCACATTTAACCGACATTGGAAGGTTGTTCCAGAATTTTGAAGCTGCTACCGCAAAGACAAGATCTACCTTATCAACTAACCTTGAGGAATAGCGAAAAGCATTCCTTTTTTTTTTCAGAAGATCTAAGTAGGTGTGTGTTTTTCTTTTCTTTTCTGTTTACTTTGTTTTCTTTTGTTATGTTACCCCACAGCAAGGAGGTCGCTGGTTTGAGCCTTGTTGTTAGAATAAGGGTAGAGGAATTCAGATGTATACTAAGGTGCCAATCTGTTGTTTGTAAACCTTTAAAAATGTACAAATGAATTTGTAAATCAATTTAATCGGTAACACTGATGTCTTCTGTAGTAGGTGCCTTTAATCATCACTGACATGTTCTGATTTGACTTCAGTTGTTAAAGAAAAAAAACTTTTAGTTTTTACTTGGTATTAGGGCAAGGCAAGTTTATTTGTATACTGTAGCACATTTTTAAACTCAGAGGTTTATGTAACACATTAAAAGCATTGCAGCAGGATGCAAAAGAACCACTGAACATACGAGGATTTAAACTTTATAAAAAGTATAAAAGAAACTATAAAGAAAATTACCTGATGACGCTGCCTGGTCAAAAAAGTCACTGCCAAAAAAAGAGCTCACACTTATATTTTGTTGGACCACCTTTAGCTTTTATTACGGCACACATTCGATGGGGCATTGTTTTGAGAAGCTTCTGCAATGTCACAAGATTTCAGTGTTGCACTAGTTTTTCACCAAGATCTAGTTTTGATGATGGGAGAGTCTGACCACTGCGCAAAGCCTTCTCCAGCACATCCCAAAGATTCTCAATGGGGTTAAGGTGCGGACTCTGCAGTGGCCAATCCATGGATGAAAATGATGTCTCATGCTCCCTGAACCACTTTTTCACAATTTGAGCCAGATGAATCCTTGCATTGTCATCTTAGAATATGCTTGTGCCTTCAGGGAACAAAGAAAATTAATCGATGGAATAACCTGGTCATTTAGGATATTCAGGTAGTATAGTTTGTAGTTTAGCTTATCAAGTTTATTTTTTCGAACATTCAATCATTCTCTATTCTGCTCATTCCAATTCAGGGTCGGAGGGTGCTGGAGCCTGAACTAGCAGGCAAGAGGCAGGGTACATCCCGGTCGGGTCACCAGTCTATCGCAGGGCCAACACAGAGAGAAACAACCACTCACACTCACTCCTAGGGAGGATTTAGTGACCAGTTAACCTATCGTGCATGTCTTTGGACTGTAGGAGGAAGCCAGAGCACCAAGAGAAACCCACGCATACTCTGGTAGAATATCCAAACTCTGCACTGAAAGGACCCCGTTTGAACCCCTCTCCAGCCAAGGCTCGAACCAGCAGCCTTCTTGCTCTGAGGCAACATAACAAAAGAAAAAGAAAAAGTAAAAGGAGAAGAAAAGAATAAAAGAAACATAAGTTCACACTTAACATAAAAATTCGAAACAAAACGAAAACTATAAAAAATTTCAGGCATTTCTTTTAAATCATTGTGGTTCGAAAAACAGCAGTAGGCAAAAGTAAGAACTTTGAGGCCTATCCCCTATTACTCTTATTATGTTTCCCTATTAAAAGGGTGGACTTGAATATTTAATATTGCACAAAAGCATGTAAATGTAGAACTAATCAGATAATACCTGCACCCATACAGTAACAAGCAGTTCATGGTAAAACTTCATGTTCCTCCAACAACAAAACAAAAACAAAGACTACAAATGGGACATAATGTTTCCATCAGGTATATGTTCAGTATATTATTTCTAAATAGCTTTTTACATGTATTGTTTTACATGATTTCCTTTCTTTACTCAAGTTATTCCATAAATCAACTGCATGGATTGTAAGGCTATGAAGCTTGTTCTTACTGGTTGTTTTTAAGTCATACATAATCCTTGTAGAGCATATTTACTTTTCCTCAGCTAAAACAAGCCTGGATACTGTGTGGAACCTTTTGATAAATTACACTGTACGTGAATTGTGCCGTTTTAAGCTCAACTAGAAATTTGAATTTAAGAGCTTTCAGTTTAATGAAGATTTGGTTGGTAGGTTGTCTGAACTCAGCATTGCATACAATTCTTATTGCTTTTTTTAATTATGTATATTGGATCTGTGTTTGTTTTATATGTTTTCCCCAAAACTTCCCCACAGTAAGCCATGTATGGGACTATGAAGGAACAGTATAAGATCGTGAAGCTATTCACCTTATGCTGTACTCACACAGTGGCTGACATGGCATTAGCTCAATTATTTCAGAAGGGGTTGAAAATTCTGAATCTCTTAACTCAGCTACAACTAGACCAGGTTTTATAGACTTAAGAGACAAATCGATTTCCATTCATCCATTTTCTAGACCCAATTTTACCTGCAACGTTTCATCTCAACAAAAAGGTCCACTTATGTTGTCAACCTGTAAATGACACTAGTTTTCTACTTGTTCCAATTTAGTTTACAATTTGACACACACAAAACAAACCAACAGGTAGGCACATATAACAACTAAAAATCTCTAATGTCTCTGGCACAAAAACAGACACTGCAACCATCTGTTAGAGTTCATTTCAACTTGATTTTTCATTCAAGCGATTTTATATAGTTCCTAAAAAGCTGAACTTTGACAGTCACTTTAACCCGTGTTTAGAATTTATTCATGTGTTTAGTAACTGACAATGAGAAACAGATCTAATTTTCTTCGACTTAATTTCTGTTTCTTTATCTAAAAAGAAAAATGACAACCTTCACCGCTAAGGTTTTGTTTTGCTCCTCTTTGCTTCTCATCTGCTTTTCTGTTCAGTAACTGAAAAAAGTATGAGGTTTTTCCCGAGACATTTGGTGGACAGATTAATGTTTATCTGTAGAAAAACTCTTTTTAGTAGCCTAAAGCCAGGATTTCCCTCATCAATTCATATCTTTTTGTGTAAGTCTTTAACACTGGAACTATCAGACATTTGATTACAAATTCAAAGGCGGGTGTTTACAAAACCAGAAAATTAATGACCACAGCATGGAAGCTAAAATTCTGCAGATAGTGTTTATCTTAAGTTTAAGAAAAGTAAGCAAGCCTGCATCTTTGTTAAGGTCAGGATAAAAAGCTATTAAATGAGTTAAGGATCATGTGCTTATGATGACTTCACTGTATTTGTGATTCTAAAGGACAAAAAGAAAAGACCTAGAGGTGTTTTTGTGCTCCGCCACATACTTGGTTGCATTTTTTTTCTTGACATATTACTGATGATATTTACTGTCCCAGATGCTTGCATCCAATAGCTTATTCAAATTGATTCCAAAATGCTCCAAGTATTGTCAGCACCACTGAACTGTGCAATTATTTCCCAATTGTAAGCCTGGTGGCAGCAATTTCCATGACTGCACTGTGTCACAGCAACGTCAGCTCTATCTCTTCCTGCCCCTGCCTCACTACTACTTTTCTATGAGTCTTTCCTGTCATCCATCTGTGAGATAACTCTGGCATCAGTGGTGTAGTGCAGTGTATATATAGGTAGACAAAGTATACCCACTTAAATTTCAGGTAGCATTCAGTTTGCCCTCTTAAATCCACATTGATGTGCATCACAATTAGTCATGGGTCTCAAGCTTTGTTTTTTCTTTCTAAGATGTTGAGAGCATGACGAATCCTTCCCTGTGTCTAACTAGCAAATGATTGCTGCCCTCTTTTGGATGGGTTTGTTAAGTTTCCTTAATTATTTTGATATGAAAAGGCATGATCAAGGAAATCATACAAACCGAATTACAATCTCATTGACCTACAGTCAGCACTTCCAAGAGAAAATTTGTAAAACACCTTTTCAAATTAGTTACAAAGATGTAGTTTTCAGTTATTCTAATATTGGTAATCAAAGCTCAACACATTTTATTTTCTGTCATGAATAAATCTTTTCACATCACAAAGAAAACCTTTTACAAAGAGGAAAAGTCTTGCAGCCTTTACCAAAAAGTGGATGAGTGAAAAGAACTGTTTAACCAGGGTGGCCCCTTTGGAAATCCTGGAATTAAAAAGGGTTTTTTTTTTATTGAAAAACTATAATTAATGTCATAATGAAAGCCAATGTGATTGGATGAAGGGTATAGAGACTGAATTCTGCATTAACAATAATGATGGATGTTCTTTGCAGGCCCCATCACCACTCTATTATTGTGCAAAATGGTATAGTCCGCACTTGCAAAAGGTGGTTCAAGTGAGTTACACACAGAGTGCAGCCAGATAGCCAGAGGAGAAATTCATAGCTTTTCCTAAGATAGTGAAGTCTGGATACCAAAACAGATAAGACAGAAAACAGAGAGGGAGAGAAAATGAGGTGAGGAGCAGCAGCTTCTCACTCATTCCTTTGAGAGGAGGTGAGCAGAAGCTACCTGAACTAACAGTCTGAGCCGATATCAGCCGATATATGTGTCAGAGTGAAGGCAGCATGTTAGATTCATTAACAACACAGAAACTACTATCAAAAATTCATCAAAGTTATTACAGCAAATTATTTGACTTATACAGGCCCCGTGATACTCCCCCCCCAAAAAAAAAAAAAAAATTGTTCAACCTTATATTAGATATTTCAGTCCTTTCCCAGCAATCAATCATGACATAATTGCAATATTTGGTATCAATGGATTCCTTGTAATTTCATGATTGTGAAGTTGCCACTGATATCACATTATCTGAATGCACCAGACCCCCTAAACTACAATGTTTATAGCAATTTCTATACAATATTATATATTTTTAGATTAATCAAATGAAACAGAATAGTAGACTTTCCTAACTTTAAGGTCATAGTGAATGATGAAAAGCAGTGTATGATTGTTACTGTTGTTGCATTTGAATCAGATTCAATACCTTACAAAAATGTCTGACCTTGAGAAAGGGCTGTTCTAATTATTACTGATTTCCTAATTCAGTTTATTAACTACTAAATAAGGGAATGACATGAATTAGAAGAAGCTGTCCAGCCTGCATGTTATAAGATACAGTGTAGAGGAAGTTCACAGTAAGACAGGAGGTCAAATATATGACTTGTGTTTGTTGGTGTAGCAAAATGGTTTATTGCATAGCAATCACACTTAAGGCAAGGCAAGGCATGTTTATTTGTATAGCACATTTCCTGTTCAAAAGAATTCAAAGTGCTTTAGATAAAACATTAAAAGCATATCAGATAGTGTAAATAAAGCATTAAAAAGTAGTAAAAGGCAGCAATAAATGGCAAAAATCACAATAAAATCATTAAAAAATAGATTATAGATTTTTAAAAAATAAATTAAAAAAATGTCACCAATCAGTACTACTGTAACATTCCAATGTATTAGTATAAGCCATCATCATGTCCAGATGATAGCATTGAGGATGAGGGACAAGGTGAGCTCATGGAGGAAGTTATCAATTTACAATCATCTGCAGCTGATTCAAATGAAAGAATCTCAGTGACACCTACATCAAATATATTTTATTTGATTGCATGTTATACTATAAGCAGGTTAAGATAATCTTGTATCTATTTAGCTTGTATGGGGTCTGTCCTTGTAGCAGAGAGAGAAAGATTGAAGATGTAAGTGAAGAAAAGTGACTGCTTTGAAGGTGGGGAGGGGATTGAGGAGAGAAAAATATGCATGAGCATAGGGGCCCACCAAGATGGTGTGTACACAGGGCTTAGAATTTTGTGCTACGCCCCTGGCTGCTCCCTCTTATTTATAAGCATGGAAACACTAATTGAGTTGTACCATTTGTGCTGTATTTCTCCAAAAAGATTTTTCTTTTATTTCAAGGAACCCTACTGGTCTTGGTCTTTGTACCAACAATTGATCAAAACATGATCTAAAATCTTAAATGAAGTTTGTATGGATGTTATATTTGGCAAGGTTCTTTTGTGTATTTTACATTAAGGTCCAGTGTGAGTTGTCCAGCAGTCAAGAAAAACTTATGATGCACAACATATAGTTTGACATTACCAAAAACCCATGTGTGGTCTGCTCTCTGAGGGTGTGAAGCTTAAGAACAAAATGTCAGAGGTTATTAAAGGATGAGTCAAACAATGATGTAGTTTTGTTCCACGTGTTTGGACTTTCCATTCCACTCTTATAATTCCTGCAGCGTTCGCCTCTTGTTGAAAGTAGAACTGGTTTTGTATTTACAAATACAAAATAATCTGTTTTGCTGCACAATGATTTTTGTTTTGACAGAATGAGTTTATGAGCTCATGTACTTCTGCATACAATATTGAATCTTCTAAGCAAGACTAACATACATAACAAGAACACTGCAAACAATAATGTAAATGCTCTGATGCAGTGCTTTGAAATGAGATAAGAGCTCATTATCCAAACAGAATGCTTTGATCCGATCAGAAGATTATAGTCTTGCTTTAAGACAATGGGAGAATTTGTACAGTTTAATATATTCTTATTCAATCAGTCACTCTTCTCGACCCATGGAATAGTCATGTGCTTTATTTGCCCCGTCTGGGCTATTCAGTACATTTAAAGTGCAGTTTAGTTCCTTGCATCACGGTCTATCACTGCTGCATGCATTGTGTTCACAGTGATGTAGGTGTATCACATGAGGAAGACAGCGAGACAGGCCCTCAACAGACGTATTGTCTCAACAGACGTATTGTATGTGTCATACATGAATACAGTATGATGAGAAAGTGGAGTAACAAGGTGCTAACAGGTGCAGCACATTGTTAACATGAACATCAACGCTATCATATTATTAAAGATAATCATAAAATTAACAGCACAGGTGAATGCAGTGATTTCCAAAGGACTGGCAAATGAATAAGTTGCATGAAAAATTAAAAAGAGCGCATTTACACCCGTATTAATAATTCAGTCTTTTTCAATAGACTAAAGTGCTTTGTTTTGCATTTGATGAATGTGCAAGGTCCATTTGAATTAACCTGAATAAGAGCTATTGGAATCATATCTCACATATTAAAAAGCCCAGTTTATTATCATGACTAGAGCATCTTATAAGATTGACGGTCTGTATTACCTGCATATATAGATTGATCGCTCCAATTAACCTGTATGATTATTTGCAATTTTGAGATAATCTGCATCATATGATTGTTTTCTGGCAAAAGACACCAATTGTTTAATGGAATCAGCAGACAAAAGAACCATTGCAGTGCAGACAGCTTACAGATGGCCACTGCTGGAAAACAGCATTTTTAAATCACCTGATGGCATTCATTCAATCATTTCACATAATCTTTATTCATTTGCACAATAGATAAAGTATATA
>JBBBVU010000018.1:16902572-16929878 GCA_037177055.1 Atherinosoma microstoma
AGCAGCAGGCTGCTGTCTCTGAGCTGCTCTACCAACAGACTCAGGAACTCCTTCCTACCCAGGGCCATCAGACTGTTAAACAGAACACTAAGCGGGGGTACAGGGGCACCACAGTGAGTAGTCTGGTTAAGACTTTTACAACCGGACTAGGGCAAGAGTCTGCACATTTAATTTCAAATTAATTTCAATTATATATTTTATTGCATGTTTTTATTACATAGTGCTTTGTTTGTTTTGATGCTGCTGCTGAGTCGTTACAATTTCCCTTGGGATCAATAAAAGTATTTATCCATCTATCTATCTTACATAAACTTATGACTGTGATCATTGGATGGACAGGAGAGGGAGTGCAGGGGCCTGCTGGGGAACTTTGTGGGATGGTACAGGTCTGCAGCTGAACCACTCCAAGAATAAGAAGATGGATGAGCAGTTGTGCCGAGGCAATAAATTAGTTCTCTAATAAGCATTAATTCAGTGAAAAACAAGGTAACAAGCTGTTGTCTCTTTAAAGGTGTGTCAACCTTAACAAAATCGTTGTTAGACAATAAGTGTTTTTTTTTCTCCATAATGAATCTTTTATTGATATTGATTAAATTAAACATTACAGAACTCTTTATTTCTTAATAAAGAGAAGTCTCTTTATTTCTTAATAAAGAGAGGTCTGTTCTTTATGTTGAAATTCCCATACTGGCACACGCGTGCCAATGTGTTTTTCTTGTACCAGTAATGACTGAATAGTAAGATTTGATAGGAAAACCACTGCAGTGCCCCAGTTGGAGAAGGCAAACAAGGAATATGGTGAGAATCAGAGGGAGTGTCAAAAAAATTTTGTAATGCTCCATGCTAATGTTCTTTTATAGTGCAATTTCAATTTTCAGAGCTACTGCTTTGTGTTTTCCTCACATGGACATTATCTTTGGTTGACTTGTATGTTTCCCTTTTACAACCATCAACATTTCTTTATACTGCTCCACTCTGACTTGAATTACCCTCTTAATGAGCTTTATAATACTTTCCATTGTTTTCACTGCCAGACGTTTTGTTTGGGGCCATGTTTCCTGACAACCTACCAGGTGCAGGTACATGTTTCAAAAAGGCAAATTGCAAAATGACTGAAGTTTGACATCTTCCAAGTGAAGAAATGTCTTCATTTTGGCCAGGAATTATACTTGGCCCATTTTTTTTAAATTCATATAAATATTTCAGAAGTTCATATTCATGTTTGTTCAAACTCCATAACACATTTCAAATCAAATGTGTTCAGTAAGTAAGTTTTATCCATTCAGTTTTTGTCAAGTAAAAATGGTCAAAAGTTGCTGTACATAAGAGAGTGAAATAATTAAGAAAATTAAGTGCTATAAGATGTAATTAAACAAAACAAAAACATAAGTGATCATATACATATGAGGGGAGGGACTTTACCAACCGTCCGAGCAACTCGTGACAAATCTAGAGATCTTTTCTGGTGTTATTGGAGACTTCTAGAGACTGACGTGAAAGCATGTAACGTTTACTCTGCTCAAGAGTGGGTGTTGATGTAAGCCCCTCCCCTATCCAGAAGCACATCAGTCCCAGCTGTTAGAGCAGGAGATGTCCTCCTCTGCTCCATGACCAGACTGAAAGCTGCTGCTGACTGATCCCGCCCTGGCTTACTGTCAGATATTAATGACTATTAATAAAGAGTGAACGAAAACATTTAAACATTTAAAAAGTTAAAAGTGTAACATGTTGTACACTACATCAGTTTTTAGTTAAGTTCTTAAATTGGTACTTTAACTTTAGGTCTGTTCAGTTTTGGCCTGGGCTATTTTTCATACCGTTTTAAACTGAAATGCAATTATATGCATTTTTCCAAAAATTACTAGAGCTTGAGTTTGAATCTGTGTCTATTATTTGATATATGGAATTTATGGTAAGAACATAATTGCCTGAACAGGATCAACTGCTTTTGACAAGTTCTGTTCTTATTCAGCGCCACTCTTCTTGCCTGAAAAATGTCTGAAAAAGGTATTCATTCCCCGGGAAGACGATCACACTAAACATGAAATGATGCTAGCTATGTCTGTTTGAAGTCCAGGGAAGAGTAAAGTGTGCTGACATGCATGGTTTCCCCTCAGTCAGTTTCACTCAACATCTTTAGGAACATTTTAAAAGGCCAAAGGACAAAGCTACTTTAATATCACACAACTCCCCCTCTGATGTGCTTAGGGTTAAATGATATTGACTTAATTTACTCTGCCAGTTGATATATGGATTTCCTGGATAGAAATGAATATGAAAACTTCATTTCTAATTCCAGGTTCATGTAGCCCTGTAAAATCTTAGAGCTTCACAGAATTACAGTACAAATGCCATTTTTTAGTTTAATACTTCATAGAGTTTTTTTTTAGTTTTTTTTTTTTATTAACTTTAGTCTTGTTTTCTTCACTTATACTTCCATCAAGTTATTCTTTTACAGTACAATGATACAGCAAAAGAAACAACACCTTCATGGTAAGATGCACATTACAGAGCTTTCTAATATCTTATCAAAACACTTCCATCTGTCAGTCCAACTCATCCAAAATTTGTAGTCTTAGTAAAACTAACCTGCAAGCAAATGCAAACATTTCTGTAGGAAAATGCAAAATTCATTTGTTTTCTTCCAGAAGAGTAGTGAAATCATAGTGTTAAGAACTTTAGACAGAGATAAAGCGATAAGATAGATGGATGTACAATTAAAACAACAAATTTTACAAAGTTTCGCAATTTAAAAACAAAAAAAAGTTGGTGTCCAGTAAATTAAAATTTGCTTATTTTATGAGGAGGATGCTCCGCCTCCACTTCTGGCTCCTGTTCCCCAGGAGGATGCGCCCTTCTGACTCTGGGTCCGGTCTCCAGGCGGCTCCTGGGCTCGTTTCTCCTGTTTCCTACTTTGGTGCCTTGGGGGTTTGCAGCTCTCGGGGTGTCCTGTGGCTCCCCACAAGTGTGCCAGCTCTTTTGCCACTCGGTCTCTGGAGATCCACCTGTGGTGTCTGTGCCTCTTGGCCCACTCTGGTGTATCCTGCCTCGTTGATCCTTGTTGTCTCGGTCTCCAGGCCGTCCTCCAGAGCCTCGCCTCCCGTCCTCATGCCCTACAGAGCCTTGCTTCCTGTCGTCTCGGCCTCCAAACCGTCTTCCAGAGCCTCGCCTCCCGTCGTCATGCCCTTCAAGCCGTCCTCCAGAGCCTCGCCTGCAGTCCTCATGCCCTCCAGGCCGCCGTCCAGAGCCTTGCTTCCTCTCGTCCTCAAGGCCACCCTCCAGGGCCTCGCGTCCTGTCGTTGAACCCTCCAAACCGTCTTCCAGAGCCTCGCCTCCCGTCGTCATGCCCTTCAAGCCGTCCTCCAGAGCCTCGCCTCCCATCATCATGGCCTCCAGGCCGCCCATCAGGGCATTGCTTTCTGTTGTCAGACTCCCGGCCGTCTTTCAGTGCTCCGTCTCCTGTCTTTACGCCCTCCAAGCCGTCCTCTAGAGCCCTGTCTGTCATGGTCTGTGGGTTTTTGTTCTTGGTTTATAGTCCTTTTGTTGATTTTTATTGCATCCTGTTTCCTATTTTTATTTAGTTGAGTTTAGTCCCTTGTGTTTTGTGCTAACTTTAGTTTCTGCTCCCTCTCATCACACCTGCTTTCTTTTGCCAATTGCCTCACCTGCTTGTTATTTGCGATTAGTTCCCTCAGTATTTAAGCTCTTGTGAGTTGTCTCTCCTGTTGTGTTTCCCCGTCATGGTTTCCTGTCACTTTTCTCCAGTGTTCTTAAAGTCTTTTGGTTCCATTTTTCATAAAACCTTCACTTATCTGTCAGCATTCTGATGCATTTCTAGCCTGCATCTGGGTCCACACTCTCCACACCTTATGACAATTAACATACAAGTCAATGACAGTCTTCCCTTCTATCATGGTGCATTTTTTCATAGGACTGTGCTCATTGTGCATCAGTTTACTTTCAGCTATACTTCTAATGATGTATGATATACAGCTAATGAACTTATGAGACACCAAGATAGTAGTTTGTAGACTCCATTTGTGGTAACTACATGGCCTGCAGAGAAGCATTACCCTTCTGTTGCAAACACATTCATAAAACCATCTACAGAATTTGATATGATTCATGCACCAATATTTTGGCTTGTTGGCATTCCACTGAGGGTCCTTGACATGACCAATATATTCACAAGCCCCCTCCCCCCTCTCTAACACACACATTTTCACAAATACAAAAAACAATAACACTGGAGTATTGGAATCAGTTCACTGGACATCATCCATGTGGCATCCTCATCAGAACTGTACCATATTTTTATGTAACTGACTCGTGCATACGTGCAACATGACCATATATAAATGAGGCTATTGCATGTGACAGACATGTAAAGGTTACTTCACATTAAATTCTATAAATTTAAAGATGTGTCTTGACATGTCACACTGTAGCCCTAACAGTTGTGGGTTTTCATATTTTAGCTATGCTGCAGTACTTTGCAGAATAACATTTAAAGCTACAGTTATCCTATCTTCTCTAAGGGTTTCTCGTTTTATTCTGTTATTCTTTTTTTTTTTAAGTTTGTTTTTAGTGCTTCTTCTGCACCCCGCTTTAATGCTTGTAATGTTTAATGTAAAGCACCTTGAATTGTCTTGTACATGAAATGTGCTTTACAAATAAACTTGCCTTGCCTACAGCTAAACAGATTCAGTTAAAATGTGTTACATGTTTTTGGGGTGAAATTGTGTCACAACTGCAAATAGGTGAATTGTTTAGGATGCCCAGTAAATGTTACAAGTGACAATTTCTTTGCTCATTTGTTTAGCATAAATGTTGACTGAAAGATACAGTAAACATAGGGCTAAGTAAAGAGATAAAATACCAAACCATTTATGAAAATTACTGGTATTTGAGCAAGAGAAAATTATTGACGAACTGGTATGTCAGTGAGGATTAAAAAAAAAAAAATCTAATAGATTTTTTAAAAATGCCAATTGCTTGCCCCGTTTATTTAAGCCCTGTATACACTGTGTGATTCTCGACTGTCCAGATGAAAGCTGGCCAGTGAAAAAGAACCTTCTTTGATCATGGTTAAGATAGTAGTGGATATTTGGCACAGAGAAAACGGTCGATGACATCTGGAGTTTACCAAAGGTTAGTATGATATACTGAGCTAAAAAACGCCTGCCCAGGAATTACTTTAACTCAGAAAAGAACATACTAGCTTTATGAACTAAATATTATGATTAAACATCCTGCACCCTAGTCAGCATTTAACGTTAATAATGCAGAAAACAATGTGATTAAGATGAAATGCGGTTATAGTTGACAAAGGCTATGGAGGGCTAAATATTCCCATAGTCAAATAAAATTAAAATTAAAATCACACTTTTTATTAATATCATTATTTTATTAACTCTGGGTTTTTGCTGCTTTAATCCAGATAAGTATTGAAAAGTTTTTTCTGAACCAAAAAAGCAGAGGAGGAGCAGGAGCAGCATGAGGAGGAATCAAATTTTGTGACATTATACTGTTGATTTCATTTTACCAAAAGGCTGATATTGGTGGAGGCAGGTGTTGAGTTTAGTATTTTAAATAAAAGCCTCCGGCTTTTGTTGTTTTTTGCAATTCATACATTGAATGTCACAGACCCTAAAGACTGCCACTAAAATAGGCAAAAAGTAAAGTAAAAACTAAACTTTAACGTCAGTTTTGGCGAGTAGTTCTTCACATGAAACCTAGGACAGGTTTCAATATATAGTCCATGTATTTGTATAAGTAAACAAATTCAACTGGCCTGCCCTGTAATGTATGCAGTTGGGGCGAGGAATGAAACCAGGCAGGGTTCTGGTAGAAAAAATGGTTTTACTTGTCTTCTGTTAAAGAACTTAAATAATTAAGATTGAGCTGAATAATTTCAAATGCTTCTTGTAGCTTTAAAATAGTCTCAGCAGGTGACTCTGAAGAACAGGATACAGGTGTATATTTCATATAACTGCTCAGAAAAGGTGTCTGAATGCCGCCCACTGCACACACCCCAATGACCAACTCCACCCACCACAACATTTGATTCCCTGACCAATGGGGGAGCACCACAAATTGCTACATGGTCTGTGGGAAACACTGTGCTCCTACTCTCTGGAACTTCCTCCCCCTGAGCCTGAGATCTGGGGACTTGGTGATTTCTTTTAAAAAGCAGCTAAAAACCTATCTTTTTAAAAACGTGCTTCTTTTTTTTTTTAGCTTTTATTGTTGCGTTTGATTTTTTTTTTTTTCTTAAATCTCTTTATGGAGCACTTTGTCATTTATATCTTGATAGGTGCCATACAAATAAAATTTTACTTATCTTACTTGTGTCACTTCAGTCAGTTCAGAACTACCGTCTTACCATACATGCGTGTTGTTGGACTGCAGGAAGAAAGCTGCAGTACTCAGAGGAAACTCATGTAAGCATAGAAAGAACCATTACATTTAATTTAGAACATTTCAATTCAGTTAAAATCCAATCAGTTTAAACAAGTTATACGACTACTTCCATGATTTATTGCAGTTTTGCTAGATAGTATGTTCAAAAGTGAATGTGTTTATCAAAATACATTCACATAAATGCACACATGCAACTTGCCAACAAAAACACTTTTTAGTCAGCTCTCTTTAAAATAAATAGCTAGATGTATCCTCTCACACCGACATGTGTACACACACACACACACACACACACATAATAGATTTTCCCATCATCACTGTAGAAAATTGCCAATGGATGTACATGCACATCCTTGATACAAGATTATTAAACAGCAAATAGACATAAAGGTTGTGGAAATCATTTTGTGAACAACACACAAAGGGCTGAAGAGGGAAAGTGAAGGTAAGAGACAGCAAGGGAGAAATGGTGAAGAGGAGATGATTATAAGGTTGTATTGGCAAATGGACATTGTGAGAGTCATTCACCAAATGACAAAAAGGTAGTAATATTTACCAAACAGTTCAATGATACACTAAATTATTCAGCAAATGGCATGGGTATGGAAAGTGAAGCGGCAGCATGATGAGATAAAGAATAAGTAGGGGAGAGAGACATGAAGGAAATGACAGGACCATTTTGAAAATGGCCAATGACATGACAATAATTGTCACCTAGTTAAAAAGGAAAAACACAAAAAGGGAGGGCAAAATAAAGAAAGAGAGGAAAGAGGAGAAGGGGAGGAAACAAGACATTTAGAACGGGGAAAAGATGCGATTGTAACTGGGTCATAACTGACATAACCATGGCTATAATTGCACTATTTAGAGATAAAGTGAGTCAGGAGGAGAGCATAAGTCACTATTCACTCTTTTTGTTTTTTTGTTCTTTTTTTAATTGTTTGGTTCAATATCTACTTTCCAAAACAGAAATCAGAACACAACCTCTCACAATATGTGTAAATAATTCATTATCTTATTTAACAGTCTCTTACAGGATATCGAAAATTTAATGGAAAATAAAGATATAAACATACACTCTTTATAAGGAGTTCCTAACCCTTATGAAACTATTGTCCGGTAAATCAAAACAATAAACGTCATCTTAGATCTTCTATCAATCCATCAAAGTTCATTTCTATAGCACCTTACAACAACACTCAAGCTGACGAAAGTGCTTAACATTATAAAAACAAATACAAAAACACGTGTTTTGGTTTTTTGTTTTATCTTATTTTATTTTATTATTTATCGTTACTGTTATGTTGTTATTGTGATATGGATCCTCCTGGGTCTGAAATAAAGAAATAATAATAACATTAAAATAAAGAAAGTATTATAGAAGATGGTAAAAGCACAGAAAAGATTAAAACTTATAGATAACAAGTGCTAAAAGTACAAAAAACGTTTAAAAACTTAAGAAAACATTAAAACAGAGTAACAAAAGTATTACAAGCCAAAGGCTTTTATTTAAGTAAATAGGTTTTGAGTTTGGCCTTGAAGCAAATCAGTGTGGGTGCATAGCTCATAGTGAAGAGAATTCCAAAATGTTGGAACTGCCACTGAGAAGGACCGACCAACCGACCGACCGACCGACCGAACCCCCCCCCCCCCCATTAAAATCTGGATCAAGGCACCTCCAACAGATTTTGACCAGCGGAACTTAAAGCCCTGCTGGGCTGGTGGATTTTCAAAAGTTCTGATGAGTACAAATCTTAGATCTTGATTAATGAAATATTCCAGTTGAAAATCTTTGATTACTATTGAGAGAAAATGGAATCAATATCATTGTGTGTGCATAATACATGGTTTGTAAACCCTGTAAACTAATTAGTGTGCAACTTTGGGTTCTTGTATGTGTAACATGTGGTTTGTAAACTGTATAAACAATTGTGCGTAACTTGGAGTACTTGCAAATATGTTTTCAAATGCACACACAAATATCTAGAAATTACGAACACAAAATAAATTTACACATGCACAAATTACAAAAATGCACAAACGTTAAAATGCTACACACAAATTTCTTGCCTTAAACCTCACAAATCTCATACTTTCATGTCCAAAAGGGTGCAAACAAATCCTTAAATACGTGTCCACAAATCTCCTGGTACGCACAGACAAAAACTGCATTTACGCACGGGTCAGTTTACAGGCACTCGGGAGGTTTTGAGACTTATGGTGCGTTCAGACCAAACGCGTCAGGAACGTCAGGTTTACATGCAAAGTCTATGGCCGACGCGTGTCAAGGCGCGTCGAGCCTTCTAGCAGCGAGTTTTGAGCGTCAGGCGCGGCGCGTTTTGAGATTTTCAGCGTCCAACGCTCTTGATGCGCTTGACATTGCAATTCAAGTGTATATGTATGGATAACATTGCCATGTTAGAACAAAGCACCTAGCTATTACCTAAACTCAGTCATCAAGGATTACATTAGTTGTACTGAATGAGAGATGTGAATTGGTGTAAAATATTGATTCCAGCCCCCATGTTAACAGACTGGAGAAGTATATTGAGCCACACTGAGTTACTGTGTTTCAGTGTAGTCATTTTTCGTGTTTGGCAAGCAATAGGGATAGCGATGCTCAGCAAAATATGCAGCAAAAACATTAGATGCTCATCATACTGACTTCATACCAGCAACAAAACTTTCTTTGTAGTTTCAGTGTAAAGGCATCATCATCATCAAACAGTAAAATTGCAGTTCATAATGTTTATGACAGGATAAATGGTTTTCTTTTCATTTTTGAAACTGCGTAAGACTTACCAAGATATGACTTTGTAAAATCTCTGGTTTTCCCTTTTGGAATCATTAAAAAATGCATTGCACAAAAACTATATTCATGGCCACTAAGAGAGACAAAAGTCAGTGAATTAAGTGTAAGCAGTAGGTGCGCTGCAGCTTCACAACAGAAACGTCAGTGGTGTGAAAACCCATGCAGCTGCCATGCAGCAGTTAAGTAAGGTACACGTGAAGCAGACACCACACTCTCAATAATGGCAGCCTAACCGAAACTGTGTCCCAAAAAACGAGGTACGGACCATACCATGGGCTACCTGTACCTGTGCCTGTACCTGTTGCACCCCTAGCACAGATTGACAGATAAACCTATAAATTCAGCCTGGGGTAGCACGTTCTGACAGAACACCGGCAAACAGCTGCAGCCATAGAGTGTGGGAGATGACATCACATCTACTGCCGATTTAAGCAGGTCCTTGTAACTATTTAAATGTTATTGCCTCAGCTACCCAGTCATTTAACTGTTGCTTTCTAATTACGAAAAAAAAAATAGAAGAAAAAAACAGACTAAAAGAAAAAAGCCAAAAAAAAGATGGGTGGAGCAGAAAAACTGAGGGTACAAATTAAAGAAAAAAAGGTTACCGCAGGGTGCAGCAAAATGCGCCAAATTGACGGATCTTTCCTGTGGTGGAGGGGCTGAAGGCAGCCAGGCCAGTGACACAGGACCGAGCAGAAGCAGCACGACAGGTTAGCAGGAACTGCCTTTATGGCCCCAGGTGCAATGTGCAGGACTGGTTGCCAATAAGCTTCTGCATATTTTTGCATTAAGATGTCATATGTTGTTGTTCCAACTCAAATCAGAAACAATAAGCCTATTCCACTTGCATCCTTTCTGCAATCAGATGAAAGGCTTCGTTCAGAAAGGCCCCAACCACAGCCCCCCCTGTCTTCATGGATATGTCTGTGACAAGCCAAGATTCATGCTGAAATTGTACTTATCTGGTCGTAATGGCATGTACAGCCGAGTATCATCTGCATAGCAGTGATACAAAAAGCCATGCAAGCAGATGACTGGGCCCAACATCTAGTAAGTGAATTAATGGAAAACTATGTCCAGCCAGGAACCCTTGGAGATCTCCATAAGAATGCATTCAGCAAAGTTTTAAATCAATAAGATCCTAATTTGCTGAGAGATAACCCTTTGAAGTTAGAATGATTCAGACAACTTCATCACAAGAACGGAAGTAGTGAATGTGCACATAACTGTCTTTAAAACTTGGGAAACAATTTGTAGACTCTGCATAAGGAGTGAGAGTGGGATGAGAAGTCTGTCCCTTGCTGAAATCTAAAGCCCAAATATAATTACTTTTGTTCTGGCATTAATTCACAGTGAATAAATGTTTGTGTTATGCAAAAAAGCAGGAGCAGGATTTGACACAATGGTCAGTAGCGGACCAGTATTCAAACCCATTTCATCTCCAACAACCATATAGTTGGCTTAACACTGAATTGTCAATATTAGCCTTAATTCTGATGTATGTGTTGCATTCTAAAATTGATTGATCTAATAAGATAAGTGCCTTGTTACTTATTGTATACCCAGTTGTATGGAAACAAATTCAAAAAGTCTTGCAACTTGCTCCCTCCTTTCCTCTGTCTGATAAAAACGATTTCACAAGGAAAGCACTATGCAAATAAGCCAGGGTATATCTGAGTTTTTTCCTGTATTTGTAGTTTGTGGTGTATAAGAGATAATCAGATGCCAAATGAGCTGTGAAAGTGATTGGTGTGGAATGGTGTAAAATAGGAAACAATCAAGGAAACCATACTCATCACAATCACACATTTACACACTGTACAGCTATAGTTAATACAGCAGTTTCGCTTCCAAGATTTGAATTTATGAAGCAATTGTTTTCTGGTTTCCTGTTTCTCATCTGACCATCAAAATTTGCTTTTATCTTTTATTTAGGAAAAAAAATATTGTAAAAGAAATAGATTAAGATGAATCAGCCCGAGGTAGTAGCAACATCCCTTTTGCAGCTGAAGTGGATCATCACAAACTTTGAATCCAATCACAAAGAGGCATAGTACACAAAGAGCTATGATTTATGTCCCCGTTGGCAACTTTCAAGATCTGCAACAGTTATGCAGCTTAAACTTGAGATTTTCAGTATTTAACCTATAAAAGGTTTTTGACATTATCCAATACAAATCAAATACAGACATCAAGAAGCTAATTGGGGCCTTGTTTTGTGGGGTTTGGATAATTTATGCCCTGCACCTGCATCTCATTCCCCATATTCTGTTTTGTCCTCAATCTGCCTTGTTTTACTTCACCATTTTTTCCTTTACCTTTGCCTGTTCTAATTCCATCTTAAAATGTGACTTCTTATTTCCAGCTTTTTATATGCAGAAATCTGACCTTACCCTGGTATATAGCACATCTGCATATGCACCGAGTGCATTTGTGTCAGTGTCACTTTGACAGAGTGTCTGCATATAGGTTTAAGTCTTAAACATCCATATCTTTCTTACTCCTACTCATTTTGTATATGTGTGCACATATGACTGTGCGCTTGTGTGTGTGATCACTTGAAACTCCCCCAGGGAGATGTGGTGTCATAGGTCACATCTGTAACACCTCCCCTCTGTTCTTTCTTCCTCTCCTCGTTAAATGCTGGTTTAGAGGTCCTCAATTTAGAGCAGATAACGAGCATGGGTCAATTAAAAGGGGAGATAAGGCAAAGTGTGATAGGGGGACAACCTGGGGGCTGCTTCACACATTAATGAGACTTTGCAGAGAAGACGACATTTAAGTTAGAGACTCAAACCTTCTTCCACACAGCTGCGGTAAATTAAAAGGTTCATGGATTCAAATTATAAACAATCAGATGAATGCTGAATATACAAAGAGTTGATAAACTGTCAGCTAAGCTATGAATGCACAACTGCCACAAGAAAGTAGTGAGCGCTGCAAAGAAGAGCATCGATTCAGAGCCTAAAATCAGTTGCTGTTGTGAAGGACGGGCCTTATGAAATATTACATGAAAAGCAGCAGCAGACCAAAGAGCAAGCATAGCAGAGCAAAAGGGCCAACAGAGCATGAAGTCTTAAACTACCTTACTTCAAAGGACATCTGGTATTTTGCATTGATTAAAGTATGTCATTTGATTCAGGGCAGGGGTTACCAGTTTTATATTTGCTTAAATTGTGCAATGGTACTTGCAAAGTAAAATGGTGAATACATGTTGCTTGAAATACAGTAAAAGTTGTAGTAATGCTTCAGTGTCACACTCCTGTCAAAGAACAATATATCCTTTAATGCTAGGGTCCAACCTTTCTAGTACAAAGTGGTCCAGGGTCCATTCAAATATTAACACTATATTGGTTTAATTCAGGGGTGTCCAGCTCCTGTCCTTGTGAACCACAATCTGCCATGTTTCTGACATTTCCCTGATCCAATGTACCCGATTCAAATGAATGAGTCATTGTGCAGAACTTCTTTGGCTGTTGGATCCATTTAATTTGAGTGAGGTATGTTGAAGCAGGGAAACATTGAAAGTCTGCAGGACAGCAGCCCTCGAGGACCGACTTTGGACACCCCTGGTTTAATTGATCTCACTCTTGGTTTGATTTTATTCAATAACTAAACCAGACCCACTTGCAGTTTAACAAGCTATGCCTTGTAAAATATGACATGAAAAAAAAAAAAAAAAAAAAAATCTAAAAAATTTGTCATGATACAATGAGATCACAAGATGACCACTTGTATATAAAAGAGCACATACAATTAGAGGCTCAATAGACCAATAATTCATGGAATAAAATCAGGCTCCTCCAAGAAATGTAAAAGCTCAAGTCAAGCTTATGAAAACAAGGTCTACTAAATATTAGATTTTACTTCAGAAAAAAAAGGAGGACTTTGAAAAACTGATGGGAAAAGATGGCAATTTGATCAATAAAATAATGCAATGGTAAAATACATTCAAAATATGAAAAAGTTCAAATTAAATTTGGGCCTTTTAGTTGTGAAAACCAAATTAAGCCAAAGTAGCATCTGTCTTGCAACAACTCAATGTCATTAAACTTTGAGAGAAACTCATCTTCTGAATGCTGCATGGATGCTTTCAAGTTGTGCCTTATCTGCAGTAGAACTGAAAGCATTATTGTCTGTCCTGTCAACACAGTTAGCAAGCTTTTGAGACACTAGTGTGGCTGTCTAACCAATGAAAGAGCTAGTTACATTCGAGGGGCAGCTGTGATTTGTTAAACTTAGTTTTCACTGCCCCAAATTGTCACAAAAAAGCTATATGAGAGAGTAAACCTGTAAGGATATTAAATTGCAAAAACGATTTTAAAATACAGGGGGTGGGGGATATGGAAAAAGGAATTACCTTTTTAAAATGTATAAAATGAAAAGGTATTTTTTAACCAAATTTATGAATTGTTATTCATTTCTCCTGTTAGAAGTAGCTTTTGAACAAATTACAAATCACAGTATTTAATAATGAATTACTACTTATGCAATTCCTCTTTAATATTTCAATTCAAAGACGCACTACACAACTTATGCCATATTTCTCAGTGGTGCGCCCCCTATCGACAGCTAATTTGACATCCATCTTGTATCCTACCTGTACTGTGAGCTCTCTCCAGACAGTAGAAAATAGTCTCCTCTCGACTCTTGTCTTATCTCTTGCTCCGTCTCTGTTTCCTCCCTTCCTCCGATTATGTCTAAGGTTTTTTGTTTTTTGTTTTTTTCCTGAATCCTCCACAGCGTGTTCAAAACGGTTTGTTTACATTCACTTGCTATTATGTAACGAATGCACAAAGCGAAACTCGGCACGCATGCATGAAAAAATTGTATTGTGTGGTTTCTCAGCTGCTGGGCCACGAAGGCTCCAGAAATGCACATAATAGATGTCACTGTGCTGTCGAACGAGTCCTGAAAGCAGAGATTTAAGGTCGAAAAGTTAAGGAGTGGGACTTTTAATGTGTAATTATAAAACAATTTGCTATTTGATTTCTTTTTGTATGAATTAATCGTTGAATTTAAAACTATATTTGGCGATCTATATTTTTATTTCACAATTAATTACTAATCAAAATGCTCTGTTGCTTTTTCAAAGACCCTCCTCCATAATAATAATTTAGCAGCAAAACCTGCTTTTAATATCCAAGGTCCAAGAGAATGCATTGAAAGGGAACCAGGATGTATGTGAATAATCTGGTCTGCAGTATCGGCACAGAGGGCTTGTTTCTGCTGAAGAGGACTTCTGATCATAGAAGCTGCTGTTCAATCTGGCTGGAAGATCTTAATGTAGGCAATTTGCAACATCTTTTAGTTCAGTTTGAAGTTCCTACAAACAAGACTGTGCTTGTGAATGTTTAAAATGCTCTACAGGTTTTTGTATATTAGTGAAAGCATGGCTAACGCCGCACTTTGAAATAAGCCCGTCATGCTCAACAAGCTGCAGTGTATGAACAAAACAGCCCGAGCTGGAGATTCCCCTTCTTCCTTCACCTTCTTCACGTGAGTCACATTGTCACGCAGGATTTCAGCATATTAGCTAGCAGACTTTTCCAGAGTTTTCTTTGACAAAGACTGACTGGCCAGAATGATGAATTGGAGCAACTTTTCTGTGGGCTAATCCCTCAGTTTTCATATTTTCTGCTGGAAGTTTACCACTGCTGGAACACTTCACGAGTGTCTGTCTGACTATTTTCTCTTTCCTTCTCAGCTGAACATTTTACCCCAGAAACCTTGGCTGTACCCATATTTCATGTGGGCATCTTACTTTATGTTTCAAGGCTAAAATATATCCATATATCTATTAGTGGCATGGTAAAGAAGCAAAAGGCAAGGCAAGTTCATTTGCATAGCACATTTCCTGCAAGACCATTCAAAGTGCTTTACATAAAACAGGGATGTCCAGCTCCGGTCCCCAAGGGCCACAATCCTGCAGGTTTTCCATGTCTCCCTGCTCTAAAAACACCTAACTGAAATAAATGAGTTATTGTGCAGAAGTTCATCAGCTGTTGGATCCATTTAATTTGAGTTGTGTTGAAGCAGGGAAACATTGAATACCTGCAGGACAGCAGCCCTTGAGGACTGACTTTGGACACCCCTGACATAAAACATTAAAAGCATTACAGATGGTTCAAAGAAAGCATTAAAAGTTGTTTAAGACAGCAAAAATCATCATAAATAATAAAGTCAAATTAAATTGATTAAAAGGAAGATAAATTCAAAGTTACAGTGCAGATTTCAAGCATTTTCAGTACATGTCTTGTGGTGTCAAATAGACTATTGATCTTCAATAGCTTAAATTTTATTTTATGTATTATTTACCTATAAAAATATTGTAGGACTATTCAAAACTCAGTGGCTCTGGCTCTTTTGGGTCAACATCATCCCTTTTGAAGACTGTATCTTTGCGTTTTTCTTCTTTGAGGGAAGACTGATGCTTGGAGTCTACATTACCCATTTTTCCTAAATGGGTGTGAAAATCTGAATAATGAATTCATCCAGCCACTTGTCCTCTATCATAGAGGGACCTCTCAGGAGGAGTCAGTGATTTTAAGAGCCTGAGTCTCCAGGTATTTACCAATGCTGACCCTCTTCTCTTTTCTACCAAACAGAATAACCTCAGTTTTATCTTCAGATGTAGAAACTTCTCTCTCATCCAGATGTTTATTTGCCCAGACACTGACACAGTAAGTCTATTGGGCTGCAGTCATCTGGTGAGAAAGACAAAGTTGTGTATCATCTGCATAACTGTGATAATCAATGTTAAAGTTCTGAAATATGTGACCTAAAGCAAGAATATGCAAGTTGGGTAGGGGATCCTGGAAAAACATTTTTAGCAAGCAATATTTCAAAAATACACAATTCAAAAGTCCAAACCGCTTTCTTCAGACTTCTCCCCAAAGTCACACCTCCAGAACACAAGAACACGCAAAGGGGGGAGGGACGAATGGCAGTTGAGTTTGATTAACATATCACCATCCAATCTTTTAGAACAAGCTGGTTAAAATGATTAGATGGTGTGTTTTCAGTTCTGCCCATTCCACAGCCTGTGTAACAGATTTTTAGATCCAGCAGAACCAGGACTGATACTTGACCAGAGTATTCACCCTAATGTCATTTAACACTTTGACCAGAGCTCTTTCAGTGCTGTGATAGAGTTGGAAGACTGACTGAAATTTATCAAGATGGCCACTTTCATTTAAAATGTCATTAAGCTGGTTGAATACAACTTTCACAATGATCTTGGATATAAAAAGAGAGGTCAGAGACAGGTCTACAATTGTTCATTATAGAGGCGTCTAGAGTCCTTTTCCTTAGGAGTGGCTTATGCCTGGTTCAGACTTCATGATTTTTTCGGCCTTCACGACAGTCATATGTCAGATTAACCGGTGTAGATGTCATACATTTGCTCAGTGTCGTGTGCCTGCAAGTTACCACACTAAAAGAACGCCCCCCCGATCATCCAGTGTTGTCCAGCGCCTTCCCAGCACACAGGACGGGAAGCGGGACAAGCAGCTGTCAATCATGGCAGCAGACGCACTTTGGGTGAGAGTGGCTGTCCTCTGCTCCGAGAGAGCAAAGAGGGAGAGAGAAAAAAAGATGGCATACTCGTTCTTCGGTGGCAGGGAGAGGGCATTATGGGCTGTCTATCCTGCAGAATTTGAAGTAACAAATTTATTAACATGTTTTACACACTGCAAAGTGTTAATGCTAGCTTGTGACAGTAGCTACAGGGTGACTATAAACAAGAGTAAAGTAATAAGGATTTGGGAATAATCTCGTAAATTACGAGAATGAATATCAATCTACTAACCCTAATCTATTAGTATTTACCAGGAAGTTGCACTCTGTATTCCTACTGGTCAAGATGAAGAACTCGTCGTAAGACAAAAAAAAAAACAATTCTGACATGACAGACTTTGTGTCGAGGTAGTGAAGCATCCCAGAAGGCGGATTGCCGGTCTTTCATTATGTCACACTACACGGGGTAAAGACGCTGGTTCTGTGACCCAACATCCCATAATCGGGCACAACAGTGAATTTTTGTCTGCGACGTGTCGGGTCAAAATCGGGCTGAATTTGTATAGTCTGAACGAGGCATTAATGGCAGCTATCTTTAGTGACTTGGGAAAGATGCCCGATACCAGTGAGTTGTTTACAATAAGTAGGAGATCACTTTATATGGAAGTAAAAACTGTTTTTAAAAAGTTGGATGGTATGTCCAGAGTGCATGTTATTGATTTCAGATGCCAAACTATTTCTTTATTATAGGAATTTCAAAATCAAATCATATTAAAATGTGGCATAACATCAGTTACTTCTAGGTTTTAATCAGTTTTTTTGTTTCAATAAAAGTTTTATCCAGGACATTTTCATCAATAAAAACTTGCAGTGTCCTGGAGCTCTGTAGATTATTAAAAACAAGATTTTAGTTACCCTTTAAGATAAAACTAAGATATTCAAAAGAAGTAAAATCACCAGCTGATTTCCCATCAGACTTGTCAGTGCAGCTGTATGAATATGCTGCATCTGAACTACACAGAGTAAAAAGCAAAATCATGTATAATTATACACATGTTCTAATGGAAATACTTCATGAACTGATAATTCTAGGTAAACATATTTTGTTAGATTTAAACCTGCATAACACTTAAAATTTGTAAACACAGGACCACAAAAGCTCCCTCTGTGGATCGGTGAGGTGGATCGGGGAATTCAGCCAATCCGTGAATCACGTCAATATGGGAGCCAGATACCAATACCGGACAAGTCACAACTTTTGTATGGATGCTGCATACATGATTAATATATAACATGATCCCAAGCAAAGTTTCCTCAAGTTTTATTCTTAAAATAGAATCCAATTTCTAACCTAAAATAATCGTGTCAGCATTAGATTAGAGCTTCACAGCCTTTCAATAGATTTACCGGTAGTCAGTTCAAATTAAGCACACAGTCATTAAGTGAGCACAAATAAGAATTTTATAGAGATAATCTATATCTTCTGTATAATTAAAACTAATGAAGACTCAAAGTAATTTGACAGAAATTAAACCAGGTCTTGTTTTCCATCTTACCTGCACAATAGAACACAGGTAAAATTATGATGTAGAAACTGGTGACGTGAAGCAGCTTTAATTAATGTGGTAAACAACTATTTCTAAGATTACAGTATCTAAATCACAAGACTAGAAACAGTTAATTTTTCCACTACATTATTGTGGTTGAAGAAAAAAATGTAGCATTTGCAGTGGACAACATGACAGGTTGATGTCCAGTATGGCTGATATGCGTTAAGCTTTGTTTAACCTACTTTAAAATAATAGTCAAACTGTATTATTTTTGGAAAGGAGGGAATATGGAGTTAGAGATGTAGATGAATAGTTTGGACTTTTTTTCTGACCCAAACTTCAGCTAACACTTTCCTCTAATTTGACAACATGAACAGAAACTGAAGGTTTCCATGTGATCAGATTCTGTGTGATGAAGGTTTCCCCTACAAAGAAAAGGGGGAAAAAACTGCATCCATTTTTTACATTTCATCTTAACCATCCAAGCATATGTCAAAACATGTTGCTCCCAAGTTGTCATCACACTGACATCTGTATCAGCTTTGGTCTCGTTTTACTGAGCTTTCTGGTAACCATTTCATTTTGGTCTCCCACAGCCATGGACTGAGCTCTATGTGCAAAGTGGTATTTTTCCCATCCCAAACATCCATGAAAATTGTAGCGTCTGATGACAGCAATCCAATGTAACAGCTACTGATGCAGAGTCTTACTGACAAGAGATTTTCTTAAACGGAAATTGAGCAGTCAAAGACAGAAAGTAAGCATGAGATTTTTCTCCGCATAAGACTTCAGATTTAATCTATTTGCCATGTTGCATCATAAAAATGTATGCAACTTAAATTTCATAGCAGCATATCAAGGTAGTGCATCATATCAGCACTGCGTATGTTGAGGTTTTTTAGAGCTGCTCCTCTACAACATGGCAAGTATGGGAAATGCTGGCAGGATGATTTGAATAAACTTATGGTAAATCCCACAATGCTTCCATGTTGTCATTCAGGTTAAAAATTTAGAGTTGGCATAGAAACAGTCTGGAAGGTAGATAATTCAGCAACCCTACAGTAATTGTATTGTCTTTTATCCATACTGTAGCAGTGGGTGGCATTTTTAACCGTGTCTGGTAAACAGCATGGTTTAGTAAACCCAGCAAGGGATCTGGAATTATTTCATTTTGTTCTGGGACAGTTTCAAATTTGAAGGGTATGTCTGCTTTATAAAAAGATTAAGTATGGGTGACACCAAAATGTGCATATTACGGTACCACTTAAAGATAATCTGAAACATGAACACTAATCAGAGGAGCATTGTTGTGAAAGAAAAACTCTAGTGGCTACATTTTAGCTTAGTTAATGCTTTCCAAGCATTTTCTCAAGTTTCTATTAATGTGTTTAATAGATTTTTTTTTTTTTTTTTTTTTTAAATCAGAAATTATGTATAAAGAAAATATGTGCTTTTGGGCAGCCATCATTACTATCCAAATGAATCGAACAGGCATCAAAATCAGGTGTTTAGGAACTCATTTGCATTCTGCAATTTTTCTACTCATTTCATGGCATCCTACACATTGATACTTATGTTAATGCTACAATCAGGTCTAAACTACTCAGTACTTTGTGTTCAATACTAATAAGCACATTAGAAAAGCAACAATCAAAATATAATCGCCATAGAAATATGCAAAACACCTCAAAGATCAACTCATTGTTGACAATGTATTTATGTGCATTTGTTAACTGGTTTAAAAAGTGCAGCCACCAAGTGTCCGGTAAAGCATTTTTGTGTATCAGTTTCATCTGAAGTGTTTCAGGGTTTGTGAGACCAGCATGTGTTAGTCAACTAAAACATCAGAAACAGTGAATTTCAGGCCTCATTATCTCTGCTAGCTCTAAATGGCCATTTCATAGGTCCTCTCAGATACTGAGTCATTCAGATATCCCCAATCCCTGAAATAATTAGCATTCAGATCTAAGCCCTTTTAATTGCTCAAAGAGCTAAATTTTCACTGCTCAATTTTTTATGCCACCGCCAAACATAAGGGGTGTTTTTTCTTAGCCCTTCCAGAGTAATTTATTTCAGTTTTTCTCACTTTTCACATGATTTAATGTGTAATTACTTGACACCAGGCTGAACATTTCAGAAGCATTCTACTAGGAAAACAGGGAACAGAAGAGGACTGAGCTGCAGGACTGAGACTCACTAAAGCGAAGCCATTGTTACAGTTTGTGACTGTGTTTGAATACACACAGACAAACATTAAGGGACTGAGATTTCTGCACTAACCATTAAAACAGTGTTTGTGCGAGCAACACATTTAAATCTTGATGACATATAGGCACTGTGCTACTACTTTTTCCCGTGTATGAGTGTTTGTCTTATGTTTGCTATTGCTCCCTGAGATACTTGATATTTAATGAGGGCAGGGAGAATGGGAAAGAAAGGGCCATCTGGGCTTTTGAGTAGTTTTTTTGTGCAATCTTTAGTTTTGTATGTGAAATGTTTATGATGCTCTGTCTCCCTTAGGTGCATGTTTGAGAAAAAAAATTATGTATATCTTTGCTTGTATGTTTCTCTAGTTATGTGTCATCTGTGGTCATAGAAGCCTTAGTATCTATATAAAACAGCCAAATGTGTCAGGAGTAATTTTAGGTTGTTACGGTGACAAATTACATTTCACATGATGACAGGAAAGCGACAAGGCCATGGAAGAAAAGCTGCAAGAAATAATTTTATTCTTGATCTTCTAAACATTCAATTGACCAGTAGAATTGCATTGTGAGGTTTGCTACAAAATCATCTTGTTGCAAAATCTGAAATCCAGCAATGCCACCTGGGTTGTCCCACAACTTAGGTAAATCTTTGCCTTAAACGTCAGCGTTTACAATCCAGAAACAGATTTCTTGAAGCAAATTAAGGATTGGTGAGATTATAATGACCAACTCTAACTTCACACTTGCAAATGCAGTAGCTAAAATAAACAAGCATAAAAGTCAGAGCAGGTAGAATAAGAATTAATCAACCACATGCAGTCAGTCCACACACATTCTTCCACGGATAGAAAACACCACCACAGCAACATGATGAGCTCCCAATTAATGAGCTGGACCCAGCAAAAACTTCTGTATTAGATTTTTTTTATGGTCTGTGCTTCCAGGCCCCACTCTGCCTTATGAAAAAATAAAAAATAAAAGATGTGAGTGTTATGATGCATCACATGATCAGATCTAAGAAGAAGATCCAGTTTAGAATGCAAGTATTAATTTTAAGATATGTAGTTTTTTTCATGTAACATCTTTAGCTGGTTTCTGGACAAACCTCATTTATCCATCAGTATGGCGGTTGGGAAAGTGCCTAATATACTATACAGGTCTCCTTTGCTTTTACAACTGTTATGATGCACTACTTGTCAGTGGTTGTACACCTCTTCATAAAGGTGTATTTCTTGTAATTACTGTAAACCATTTTTTTATGTACACACCCTGGTAACTGCGTCCAATTCCAATTAGCTTTTATAAGTTACTTTTCTATTCCCATTTTAAATTATCATCCCTCTACTTCATCTGTCAACTAGTATGAAATAAGCACTGTTCTACTGTATTTGATTTCCAATAAATGTGGTTCGCTGCATTGTGGTCATATCTTAATTTATGTTTTCTCTGTCCAAAAGAAAATTGTTCCAGAAGTCTTGTGTTTCTTTTAGTTGGACCTTTGTGAACCCAGGTAACGTTAAATTTTTAATTTTTTTTCTTAAAGAAGAGGCTTTCGCCTGGCAACCCTTCCAAACAATTTAACAACTCATGCACTTTAATCTTTAACATGCTAACTCCCAAATTATTAGTTATCACCCTATAACGCTTCCCAGATGGATGGGCATCAACAATTGGATCGCTAAGATCATTGCATATGTATTTCCTCATAGGGATAATTCCAGATCAAAGAAACTGTCACAATTTTGGCTTTTAGGGAGGTGGTCACACTTACTGATTATCAATTAAATCAAATGCTTTTTGCTAGCAGTAACTTGTTCTTCGTGTTTTCATACAGAAAACCTTGGAATTTTAGAGGGGTGTGTACTACTTTTTAAATGCTTAAATATATGGTTTCAGATATGTTTGATAAGAAAAATCCTTGAACATGGAACTTCCTTTGACTTTAAAAAGATTACATATATGACAAGATGACTGTATTCATGTGTGAGATCCTGGGGTCTCCTATGAAGCTCCTATGAATGCATATAAAACCATGCAGTTACTCTTGATGTATTTCCATTTCTTAACTATCTTTTTGCCTTAATTAGAACACCTACATATCTTTTAAAATGTCTAAGGTCCCATTTACATTATAAACAGGTAATATTTCAAGACAGTTTAAAAAAAGATGTGAACAAAAAAAATGCAGGACAACAACATAAGAGCACTTTATAGAATTCAATTTTCTACACTTGGCATGCGTACATAAAACTCTCACATAAAACCATGAGAATTCTCCAAGAGCTGAAGACAGAGAGATTGTAGTCTTGGTGAACTCCCTTCTAGATGTTAAATTCTGCCACAAAGACCTTTTAACACCTCGTTTTCAAGAGAAATATTGTGGGTCCAGCACCTTGACCTGAACTGTAGTGCTGGTGTGACATCAGTGAACCCTGCTTGGGGCACAAATAAATGAGTGAGGTTATTCAATTTCTACCTTGTCATTGTAACCTAATGTTTGATGTCGGTCACACAAAGACTGGTTTGTGTTGTCAGAAGGAATAAATGCTCTTAGTTACCCACAGTCACAGCTCTCTCAGCTGGTTCCACTATGGCACAAGTGGTGTTCCTTCACTTGAATACCACACTTATACCAAAAGTGATATTCATGAGTTAAATGATAAAAAGGCATTAACATAAGCTTCGATCAAAGTTGCCTTATCACTGATTTGATTGTCATGAGAAGCATACAATTAAATGGTTTGTTCAATCTTGTTTAAAACATACAAAAAAAAAACACAAAAAACCCCCAGAACACTCCAATTAAAAGCAGTAAATCATAAAACTTTAAATAGTATAAACATTGTCAAATGCTGACTAAATTAAAATCTTTTAAAATCATATTAAAAAAAATTAAAAAACAGGGTAAATTGCTCTTATTCCATCTACTGTACATGGTCAAGAATTTTTCTTTTTTTTTTTTCCTAGTTCCCAAAACAACGAAAAGATAACCTTAAACATATGGACTCCAGTGCATAACGTGACATCGCTAAATCAATCACAATTTATTTTTCTCCCCTTTATTCTTAAAATAAATGTTAACATTGATGATAAATGCTTATGAATTCAAAAACGTCAATCTGTTTATGAAACTGTAAATACAGCATTTTGTTACTTAGAGAAGACAGACAGAAAGAAAAAGTAGTGTGCTGTCATCACAGTGTGTTCCAACAAAAAAACTTAAATGAAAGGAAGAGGAGCTTTGTCCCTGATTGTTAAGGGTTATGAACCTCTGAGCCAGGCAAGCCTGCAGCTGTTGGACAACCATTTTATTCTTTGCCAGATTGTCCAGATGGGCTGTCCACCACTGCACCCAACTTCTACTTTATCTAACAACAAGCAGAACTGGCAGTGAAAAACCACAGCTGTTTAGGCCTCAACATTGTAGAAAAAGTCAAATAAAGCATGTGCGGTGTACTGTAAATTAATTTCATTCAAAACCCCAAGATTTACACAACATAAAATAAGCTTGCCCTTGTTATACTGGTAGTATTGATGTGCATTTCTGCAAACAATCAGCCCCAAACTGTTCCCATCCACCACCATAAAAAAACAACAACTTTATTGCAACTCCTGAGCCCTAAAGATAATGATTAGAAAAAATTACGTGGAAAAAAGGTGCATCCTTTGATGGAAATCAGCAAATTAAAGAAAATTTTGAACAATACACATACCAGGCAAATTCTTTAACCTTGAGCACTGATTAACTCGGTACTGAGCAAGTCCTGGAAACACATCAACAACTCCAGTGACCCTACTAATGCACCCTTTGGCTCACACAACCAGTGCACATAATGCTCTCATTAAAAACTTGTTAAATGTTTTCTCTTTTTCCCCCTCCTCTATGCTGATTTTAAGGCAGAGGGAATCAGAGAAAAATACCCAGAGCTGAAATATGGGACAGAAAGATTCATTATTTAGTTCTTGAAAACAAGAAACCGATACAAGAAAGCTGTTGTTGTTTTTTTTGCCTTTTAATTCAAATCAATTGATATCCAAGTTGTATGCATGTTCGAGAAATCTGAAGACAGAAACACAACTGTATCTAAGACACCAGTTCAGTGTGTACTTTATATACTGTGCCATGTAAAAGTTAAAGCACACGTCAAAATTTTGTTCAGAATGAAGTACTGAGCCAGAAAAATATGACCTGATTTCCAAAAGGCATACATGTAAAAGGCACATTTCTTTTATGTTTTATGCAAGATTACTTTTTTTCTTTCAAAATACCAAAATCAAAGAAGCTTAGAGCAAAAGTTTGTGTACCCCATTTGGTAATCATGCTCTTTTTGACAACCGTAGCATCTAAATGCATGGGAGCTGCACAGAAGTTGTTCATTTTCATAAATAAACTTGACTTCTATACTTAAAGTGAACAGTGCTCTTTTTAAAATTTACAGGAACAGGATGCCACAGGGGTTGCACCCCCATAGAGCCAACCAAGCCCCACAAAACCCGAGTTTACATTCTTATTCCAGCTAACCAGCGGGTCCCCAGCTCTGGTTGCTGTATGGTCAGCTTGGACCGACACAGAACCTCTTTCAGCATCAATGCAGAGCATTTACCCAAGAATAAGATCTAGTGCATGAAGCCACACACAGAAGCTTCCAGCTGACTTTTAAAGCAACAGAGTAAGGCAGCAAGTGAGTGTTGACTCCTAATTCTGTAAGAACAAAAAATGAGTGGCAAGTTTTTACCAGCCTGCACCAACAATGCAGTGAAAAGCAGAAATCGATTAGAGCCACAACCTTTTGCACCCTGGCTGACCATCAGCAAACTTGAACAGAGCTGCCAGACAACTGAATCAGTTTCTTTCAACACTGTGGTAACAACCTGCTGAGTTGGTGTTACTGCATTTTAAATAGAGAAAGTATTTTATGCAAATTAGTACCCCCCCCCCCAACCTAGAACATCATAACACTGATCACGCAAACTCATGTGAATTGGCTTCAAGCATATTCAAAAACAGCGCCGGTATTTAAAATTTCTGCCTTCACATAATCCTGCCCTGAGCTAAGGGCATTGCAAAGATTAGTATTGCAAACATGTACAAATTATTGGAAATGCCCACCAGATCTATGGAGGCTCAAACAAACATGAACCCTGACTTACTAAATCTAGTGTGAAGTTTGCTTGTAAATATTTGCCTTTATAAATTGAGTGTATAAACAGACTGTATTCATGTCTGTTGCACAAAACTGAATGTTGCCAACCTCAACTTTTGAGAACTCCGAAACCCTTTCGTGAACAGCTCCTCAATAATTGTGTCTAAAATAAGCATATTCATTAATAAAAGAGAAGTCCTATAGTCTAGCTTCAATTTATTTGGAAAATCTCCAGCGATTAAAAATTCCAAAATAATGTTTAATGGCACGCAAGATTTATTCAAGTTGAATGATCGGTACATCACTGATAAATCCCGACACAGAGTTTGTCATTGCTTATTATGGAGTTTGTGGAGTCATCTCCACATTGGTCTTCTAGTTCTGAGCAATTGTTCGGCCATCTTTCATTCGGTGTTTTTTTTAGGTCTATCTAAATATTTTAAATTAGGTTTAGGTCAAGAGACTGAGGACAATTTCAAAACCTTTTCATTTGTGGATGTTAATGTGTCTTTACTATCAGGAGGACTTGTTTCATACTGACACACACTACCATACTAGTATCCTAGGAAGCCTCCTCTTTTCAACTTTTTCCAGTGAAAATTTGATGTTTTCCAACAGGATAAGTGGTTTTTGCGTGAATTATTTCTTTTCTAAGCATGATTGATCACCAGTTATCTGTTCTGTGGGCTGTAGTGTGTGGCCTCCACTGATCAGGCATGTGGCAGTTTATTCTACACATGCTAAATCAGATATGCATCTTTGAAGCTTGAAGGTCAGTTCAGTACCTTGAGCTTTTTTTTCCCCATGTCCCTTGAGCTGTTTGAGTACTCGCTCAGGGGTGGCAGGAAGCTGTGTTGGGTGAGGCGGTCATATAGTTACCATGGGGTGGGGCACAGGATGCTTTGTCTGCAAAAACATTCAGATGGGTGATACACGTCAAAGTGATATCCATACTCATGCCAGAATCCAAGGTTTTCCAGAAAAAAATTGCACTTTAGAAGATGATCACCACCATTCATGTTGCCTGTTGGTGGTTTTAATGTTTCTAACGATTAGATTCATATTACCCATAATAACCCTTCTCTCACAAATTAAAAAAAAAATTAAAACAGAAAAAGGTTCAAACAGACATTTCTCATCATGTATTGAATGGCTCAACAGTCAGTCACTGACACACACTGTGTCCCATTAAAGGGTCTGCACACTACAAAGTGAGGATTCGTAGGCTGCATACGTCACAGCGACATGCCAAGTACTGTCCTGATTCATAATCCTTCGAAGGAGCCTCTGAATCCAGCCTCCGAAACCCGCACTTCGTTTAGCTTGAAACGAAGGCTATTGGCTGTGTATCCTTCGCGGCCTCTTTTCTCCCATAATTCATTGCGAACAAGATGACAGGCAGAGCAACAGCTCTGATGACAGGCAGCTGCAAAGTGCTGAGGAGTTTTTAACTGCAAGTATCTCTTTTACCGAAGAAATGTGAAAGAAAATAAAGAGTAACTTAAGTTTGTTAAACAGTGGCATTAAAATCATGTAATATTTAATATTTGTGGATTTGTAAGGTGTTAATGAAGTGTTTACCGGCTTTTTTTTTTTTTTTTTTTTTACCCTTCTGCATTCCCCCTGCCAACTTTGGCCCTTTTTTTTCCCTT
>JBBBVU010000018.1:16945956-16981871 GCA_037177055.1 Atherinosoma microstoma
CACACACACACACACACACACACACACACACACACACACACACACACACACACACACACACACACACACCCCTACCTTGAAATATTTGCTTCCACTGGCTAATGAAGTAGTATGACTCTCTACCATATGGAGGCACACAATGGTCCATTTGCTCAAAAGTTCATTGAAGCATTAACGATCCACACACAGACAAGCCAGAACACATGCACATACAGGTATTCACAGTTTGAGTTAGCTGCAGGTGGGAGTAATTGTCTTAGCCTGAGTACACTTCTCTTCTTCATTGTCATTTTTTTCTAACTCCTGTCCTTTACCCCCTCCCTCTTCATGCTTCACCTCATCTTGTCTTTTCTCTTTGCATTCTATTTTATTTCTTCTGTTCTTTTCAACATGTCTGCAACCTGGGCTTGGTACTGCTGTAGAAAATATGGCCACAAACACACTAAATGATGCCTGATATAGAGCAAACTAAATGTCATCCATTTTTATTTAGACACTGGTTGAACTGGACTGTTGACTGTAAAAGCAACACAAGCTAAACTAGTGGTTGATCTTAACATTTTAACCAGGAAACACAGATGCTTATAGCAGATGTTCTTGGTGAAAAACCCTGTGATTTCAATTTTTGGAAAGTATCCAAATGCATTTCACGGATTTAGAGCACAACGTTTCAATTTTTCCCCTTCTGGATTATCTAATGTCACAAATGTTGATCTTTCTAAAAAAACTGCTGCTACCGAGTGTGGAATTCAGTATCTACAGCCATATTGAGATCACTTTATAGTCAACCAGTGATCTCACAAGGCATCTTCCCAAAACTTCAGAAGGGAACAGATTATTTTAATGACATTAATTAAAGAAGACATCCTGGTCAAGGTAAATTTTTTCAAAGTTTAAATCAGTTCCTTTGGAAGTGAAAGGCACTGTGAAAGAAAAGATGGCTATCTTCCTATAGTGGACATTAGGGGTCCATATATCAGTGGGATACCATAATAAGTAGGGCAAGAGGAGGGCTGATTAGTATGGTAGGCCATTTCATTTGTCCAAGGGTATCCAAAGCGACTCACTCACACAGGGAAGGTGTGCTGATGGACTGAGGGCAACAGAGCCTCAGTGGGCAACAAAACAATTATCTCCTCTCTGATATGGTCTCTGTTGTGATTAGACACCTTTGTCACTTCACTCAACGGTATCAGCGGTAAGTACTGATTGGCTAACAGGAGCATCAACATCTAGCAAAAAGTCACTACAATGAATACATTGTAGAGCCCTTAAGTGTAGTTGTCAAAAATGTAAAGATTGTGCGAATGTACAGCATTATATGAAAGTTTGCAGCACAATGTAACCAGCATAATTACATGACATGTTACTAGAAAGTTTTGAACATTGAAAAACATTTCTATAAAAAAAAAAAAAAGAGCCAAATATTACCGGACTTATAATAAAAGATACATTTTAAAATTCAATAAAAAGAGACATAGTATCACACTGCCCACATTAAGGTGTATGGTGAAAGATCTCACGCCTGCCTTTTCAGTCAGGAAACCAATGCAGTTTTTTTTTCCTGACCTTACCAAAATTGGGGGGCAAAGAAATGCCCACATCTCCAACACAATGACGTATAGGCCCTGACCACAACCCCTTGACAGAATGTGGCCCCACATCTGGTCAGGGAAGCAACTGTAAAAACTTTTATACAGTGCAGAACACAACTTGGTCTCACCTCATATAAACCCTTGAATATGCTCCAAAGAGACATCTTTCTGCTCTGAAGCTGGGACATGCAGCCTGCAGCATGTGTTGCAGCTCAGGTCCCATCTGAGACCCACAAACTACAGCTGACAACACCTCAGGTGATGCAACCCAAGCAACACACCTATGTGGGCTGTACATATCATGCCTAAGAGTGACATAACCTTTATAACTAGCACTTTGGCGGTTGTTTACATACAGTATGCCAGCTGCAATAGTGGGATCATTCTTTCCTCCGAAACGTGAGAAAACGTCACCCAAGAGTCCAAGTGTACTGTACACTCTTGTTCAATTATGGAGGCACTGCTCACATCATTTTGAGAAGCCTAGCTGTGTGATGTGCCAACATAAACAGTCCCATGTAAGCAGAAAATATTTAAAACATATGGAAATAAGCATTGTCAGGCTGGATGAATTTAAACAGCTGCTTGGCCATCAGGATATAGAAGGTGAATGGTGCTGTTCAACACTCACAGCTCAAGAATGGGTTTCATGACCCATAATTTATTGGGGATTCAGGTCCATATAAAAAAGTTCATATTGGTACCCCCCCCATCTTACTAAATCAGGAATATGAAAGCAGGACTGCGCAGTAACTGACAGGATATACACACGTTATTTAAGACAGCAGACTATATCAATATTTAAATCATTTCAATTTATCTTTCTCTTGTAAAAATGAGATAGAAGGGCCTATAACCATTTCATTAAGAGGCTTTCCACAAGTGAGTGAAAAAGTTACTAATTTGTAATATGAGCAGAAACATGTCTTAGCTGCAGGGACCATCTGTGTCATGCTATGGTTTAAGTGGGCTGATGATCACTAGTGGGGGGATGAGGAAGAAGATGAAACCCATTGATGGTAACTTTTAGACTCCATCAAAATCACAAGGAAAGAAAAATAAAAGAACATTTCAAACTGATTACAAACACACCGTTAAAATTTTTAAAACTGCTTTTGTTGGTTTTCAGCTCTGGAGAAAGTTCTTTAATTGCCACATGCTCACAGAACTTAGTGCCTGGGTGTCATCTTACTGATCTGTTTTCACTATAGGAAAAGTGCCATGTTCAAGTTCAAGTGTTGTTTATTTCGTCCTAAAACTATGATGCTTTTTAAATTACTTGAACAAATACAGGTTATACATATCAATTTTGTTCATAAATTTACTAATAAGATAATTGTTAGTTTTTACCTCTTTATATTCCAAGGTCTCCAAGTGGTAGATAATGTCCCTTTGATGCCTCTGTTGGGAAATCATAACAGATGCAGCTTGTATGGTGATTGATGGGTAGATGCCTGTTTTTCCAAAACAGAGGAAACACAAAAAGACTAATGTCACATATAGACTAATCTGAGCAAATAGCAGAAGTAGACCATCCACCATTTATGCAGGTTTTTTTCTAATGAATTCTAATGAGAATTGGATCATTTTCTGCTTGAATTTCTTCAAAATATCAAGGAACGCAGGGAGGACATGGTTGTTTGTTTCTATAACAGCAGAGGAAAACTTCCGTAGTGGAAAAAAACTAAATGCAAAGAACATAGACCTTTTAATTTACAAAGATGGCTCCTGTCTGAGACCAGTCGGTTCACGCCGATTCCATGCAAGGATTTTCTTCAACAACAGCTCGGTTTCAGTGAAAAGTTGTCAGTCTGACGTAAATCCTGTGTTTCCATGCTGCCGTCAAGCCGAACACGGCGCAACAAGTCATGTTTATTATCCTAGTTGCTGCTAAGAGACACGGGGCTGACCTGTCGCTGAGAGTAAATGACGAATGTGGGAGATATTGTAAAGTGTTACAAAGCGTAAACCAGCAACACAAGGGAAAAAAAAAAAGGACTTTAGTTCTTGTCTCATAGATGATTGTAAAAGCGTTAAGTGAGCGTGCTAGGTTTGACTATTATATTAGAAGTTGTACTTTATGCTAGGCTGAGGACAGATTCTGCTGTTAGACTTCAGATGATCCGATCATCATGTTGCTGTTAGAGCCTTAAATCAGACACGCTGGGAACTTTATTCTCCCGCAGTTTATATAAATAATTTTATTCTAGTTATCAGGAGATCGCTATGAAACTGGCGTGACTGCTGGTGCATTAATCCAGAGAAACACACACGGCAGCCGTTTCACTCCTGCAGGCAGGTGATGTTCAGAGCTGCTCTATCACTCTATGAAAGACCTGGAGTGAAAAACCTTTGGAAAAAAATCTGATAAATATTTTATCTGCAGTGATTGACCACAACAAATGATCTTGCTTGTACAGCAACGTATTACAGTACTGAGATGAGTAGGAATCAAGCTGACTTTTTTGTGTTTCTCCTCCTATTCTGGTTATTGTTCAACCAATGCTAAATTAACATGAAAAACCAAAATAACTTAAAGACTTGCAGATCAGATACATTCATTAGTAACTGTGGGCCGCTGTCTAACGTCATCAGTCCAGATATTCTTTTTGCTGTCAGTGTCAGCAGATGCCAGTTTATCACCGCAAAGATGGTGGCGCCGCACACAAAACGGCCGGCAGATAAGTCCATAGTTTGCCCGCTGCCTTAAATCCTTTTGTACTTCAGCTCACTAACGTCCAATGCTTACATTGCTTAAATACAGAATTTTTTGTGGTGCATTATTGTCTGTTGACTATGTAAGAAAAAAAACTTGTTACTTTCTCACCAATCATCATACAAGTAAATCTAGCTGAAATCAAAGTACAGATGTCTTTAACTTTGATAGTGAGTATGAAACGCTGCACAGTCCCAACAGACTAAACAGCTTACAAAAGGAGTGATCTCAGTAAAATACAATGAATTCACAAATATGCCAATAGTAAACACCCCTTGAGCATCATACCCTGTTGAAAACGCCAATACTGCCATGCCTAACCCTGATATGACAGACTTTACATGTCTATGAACATTCCTTTAACAGCCGTAAACAAATGTTAGTTCTACAAACACCATGGCTAGGTTGCTTGCTGGTCCTCTGCACACCACAAATTCATTTCTTTCTGATAACTCATACTTCACCTAATCCTTCAACCAATAAGACTTATAGCAGTAGTTACCCTATTATCGCTGCAAAGCAAAACGCAGCAGTAATATGATGCTCCGGGACAGAAAAAACATGTGAAGTACGGTTTCTCTTTAATTTGTTGTGAAGTTTCTTTCTTGGAGACTAACACAGTGGTAAGAAAAGCAAATAAAACTGAATCCAGCCCCACCATCTCCATTGTCTTGCCTATCATTCATTAACAATATCATTCCATATGTATTTCAAATTAAAAATGTCTAAAAGTGACACAACCAGAACCTGAATATCTAAAACAAAAAGGAGACAGACAGAATAAGGATGAGTGGCAGATATTGAGTAACAAAAACCCTTGAACAGTGGGTGGACTGTGACTGATAAAGTATTACAAACATAAAAAGAAGGGAAACAGAAAGAAAGACCACCACCTTTCTATCTTAGTTGTCATCTTGTCCCCACTATTTATTTCTCTCCATTTCCTCTTCCTCCGACACTCCCCTCATCTGTCACACTCCTTATCTCCACTTGGCTCATTCTAATGCTCTCCCCCTTAACTCCTCAGGATCATTATCATTCCCTTCTTTCTTTTTGTGCTTCATTTATTCATTCTTCAGCTACCTCCAACGCATTTCTTTCCCATTTCTCTTGTACCCCTTGCATTCATGTTACTCTGTCTCATTCATTTATTCTGCCTTCCACCCCACCCCTTGTTCGCTAGTCTGTTCCATCTCCCGCACTTGCTGGAGCAATACGGTGGTTAATTCATTTCACTAAGTGGGTCTTTCATTTTCTTTACAATTCATGCCCATCCTTTTCTGTCAAGCAAAATATTCTATTCATTTCATAATTTATGTTCCTCCTTTGTCTTTCATAGTGTCATCTTACCTCAATTTCTCACTTTTCTCGCTAAAGCACTCAATCTCAATCAGTCACTCACTCCTCAAATGCTGTCCCTCCAATTTTTGCAATACCTCTCCAGTTTATCTAAGCGCGCTTTTTAAAAAAAAAAATCAATATAGATTATTTATTAACTAGATAATTTAAATGCTGAAGCCATTCTCTCAGTCATAATGTTATCATTCAAAATGACATGCTCTCTTTCACTGTGACTTTGATTCTTTTAGTGCGTTTAGCACTATTCATTATATAATAATATGTACAGGTCTTTCTACAACAGACAATATGTGAGCCCTCAAGTGCAGGTGTGGAACATTTGTGAATGATGTTCATTTAAACAGGTAAAATTATCTTTAAAAATGTTCAAATCCAACAGAGGGAAAGTTGCACCCATTGTCTTTTCAGCCTGATTTTCAGGCTATACAAAAAACAAAACAAAAAGGTTTTAATTCATGTTGCTATTTTGTATCAGTGCAGATGTTATTAAAATGTAAGATGGGTATCGCCTAGTCGAAGTAGAGGTCACTGCAGACATGATGTGGGCGTTTTCTAATCAGTGAAAGTTCTTCAATCATAAGACAAGACATGGCTAATCAGACTTAAGGTAAACATGTGCTGCTGAGATTATTGTAGTTAGTTGCTGACACCCCAAATGCAACAGATCGAGCGACTTTTAGAAGAAACTGTAGCTACTTAGTAGAAGAATGTGACCAACAGTCCAGTAGAGTAGCTGTGTAAGAACTTTGTGGATGAGGGAAATAGCAGAGACTCACTCACGCCACTGCAATGCCACCAGAGAGGACAAAGTAGAGATATTCTTCCATTCTTAAATTTCACTGAATGATCATCCTACGTATAAATACAGGTAAAAACAGAAACATAACAGAAGCTTTCAATGAGTTTAGTGGGTTATAAAAGCTATCATATTGTCTTAATGGGCTGTTTTTTAATCTCGGTTTCAAGACTGAATCTGCAGCTGAAATACAGAAAATTGAATGACAGCAGCTTTAAATATGAACAGAGAGGAAATAACAGGAAACTGATTAAGTATTGAGAGAACCTTCATATCTGTGACAGGATTACATCAGGATTGTGTCGAATAGTGGATCATGTGATCAAGCAGCATTTAGCCAGCAGTTACGTTGATTTCAGCTGCTTGTATTTTCAAACTCGTCCTTTCGGTCACTATCCACAGTTTGTGACCATAGGTGAGGGTAGGAATGTAGATTGACAGGTAAATCTCCACCTTTTAGCTCAGCTCCTTCTTCACCACGACAGATAGTTGTAGAGTGCGCATCATTGCCGATGCTGTACCAATCCGCCTGTAAATCTCCCGCTCCATCCTTCCCTCACTCGTGAACTAGAGCCCAAGATACTTGAGCTCCTCCACCTGGGGCTGGACTTTATTCCCAACCTGAGGAGGACACTCCACCCTGCTGCTCATCTGCATCTTTGAATTGCTCTTATTTCTATGTGTTTTGGGTTTGGTTTTGTTTTGGTTTTTTTGGATGTAATCTGCTTTTTGCTTTTAAATGAACTCTGATTCATATTCTGTATTGTTAGAGCTGTCTGTAACTAACTAAATGTTGTTTTGTCTGTCCAAAACAGGCTTCTCTTGTAAATGAGACTACCTGTACAAAAAAAAGGTTAAAAAAAATAAATAAATAAAATGGAGAGGAGCCAGATGAGGTAGCTCGGGGATCTGATTAGAATGCCTCCTGGACACCTCTCTGGTTAGGTGTTACGGACACATCCCACCAGGAGGAGATCCAGGACACACTGGAGGGACTGTGTGTCTCGACTGGCCTGGGAACGCCTCAGGATCCCCCCGAATGAGCTGAAAGAAGTGGCCGGGGTGAGGGAGGTCTGGGCTTCCCTGCTTAGGCAGCTGCCCCTGCGACCCAACCCCAGATAAGCAGAGGAGAATGGATGGATTGATAATTAGATTCAACTAAAAATAGTTAGCAACAACATGCTGCTGCCATGTTGTGCTACAACTGAATGACTTCAGATGTTAAAAGGCTCCATCCCTATCCAGCAAAATGGGCTTGGAGCAGAAATTTCAAGTTTGCCATCATGCAAATTTCTGGCAGTATAACTTTTTTCTTTAACAAACCTGCCTTAACAACCACAAATACATTCCAGAATGCAAACCTACACGAATAAACCAAAGACTTTCCATTACAGAGAATATTCTCCTTCACATTCCTCTTATTGTGATCATCACTTCTAGCCCAGTGAAGATACGTCAAACACCAATATTTGGTATTTTGGCTCGATTGTTAAGTGTGTACCGGATTAAACAAACGAGGGGATCCAGGAAATCAGCAAATCTAAGAGAAAAGGTGGCGTGAGAATTCATTATTGTGTTTTTGTTTCTCTCTGTGTTTTAAATTTTTTTCTGAATGGGAGTTTCAAAGTGTCACTCACTCTGAATCAGAGAATTATAAGAAATGATGCATGTTAGAAATTGATAAATCCAGATACCCCTGACCTTTCCTCCAAAGTTCATGCGGACATGAACAAGAAATGGTTTAAAGCCAAAACGCCTCCTCTACCAATCAGTAAATTAAATTCCTGTTTACGGCTAAAAAAATTATTGTGGTCTCAACCTGAATAACACAGTAATTATTTTAATGCTCCCCAAACCAAATAGTATTGGCTAACGAGGTTTTATAAACTGAATTAAAAGACAAACTCACCTGTGGTGTCCTGAATGAAGCCTCCACGTCATGAACAGTCATACCTTGAAGCAAAACTTTTCTTTTTAAGTTTGTGTCCGGTCGTTGTAATATTTTTCACTCTTTTGAGTAGCTAACTAGTCGAGCTACTTTGTCACTTGAAGAAGCTAAAAAAGTTCTAGCAGAAACCCACGCGACAAACAGGTCCACTCCACAACCGTTTTGTGAAAACTAATAAGCGTTTCATAATCACGCAGACAGCCACCTGGAAGCTGCACTGTGATTGGTTAATACACAATTAATACGGGTGGGTGTTCTGATATGATTGGTTACATTATAAGACTGACAGCCCTTGACAGCGAACAGAAGTAGAACAGGTTCACAGGGCCAAATACACTGTCCAATTTTTATTTATTTTTTCACATTTCAGAGGAGTAAATGTTCTTTACTTTTTGTTTCCTTGTCTGATAGTTGTAGTTATCAGTTAAGTATCAAGTCTAGATTTCGATTTACAATTATTTGATGAGCTGAAATAATGAAGCCTTGTTTCATCATATTGAAAAAAACATCTGCAGCTTTCCTTCAGAAAATGATATGAGAAATGTGAAGGTACCTTGATGGATACCATGTTAAACCATCTTGTGAGGAAGACTTCTGTTATCTCCACCTGCCACCTTTGTTTCCTGCCAACTGTGGTTTAGTTTGATCAAATTTTAAATGGTTAAGTTTGCTAAAAGAAGAGCTGTAGAGACTGGAAAAGAGAGGAAATTAGCTGAGCTGTATAAGAATGAGATAAACAACAACCAACTTTTTGAACTGGGTTAGATGCAGATTATGTAAATTTAAAACTTACTAATCTAATTTTGTCTGAAAGTATTTTTCTATATTAATATTTTATCTGTTTTCTTTTCTTTTCTTTCATGGTTACTAGCATTCAAAACTATCCCAAACCCTTCTAAACTGTGAATTGGACAATTTCATTTCCCCTAGGTCTTGCCCTTGAGTGGGAGCCTGTGAAGCACTGCACTCTTTCAGATGCGGATCGAGACTCATCAGGGGCATGAGTTCATGGTGACCATCTCCCTAGCATTTGTGTTAAGACGAATGGTTCACACTTGGGCTTTTGATGACTGTTGAAGCATCAGAGTGAATGTTTCTCCCTCCAACACTGGATCCACACTGGGCTCAATGGCAATAATACTGAGAAGCCATAATCTTATCTCAGCTCCAAGAGCTCCAGTTTCAGCCTGTTGGAGTTTAGGACCACTTTGGTCTTCCATCATACAAACCCCTGCTTCAGTGGACTCCTAGGGGGAAATGTTCTTTACTTCAAAAGACAGGCAGATATGTTATGATTAGACTGTATTGCCCCCATGAATTTTCCCACTGGTATATGAACTACTATTTTGAGCTCTTGATTTAGCATTGGGTCATCGGTATCAACCAGGAAAAAAATACAGATAGCTTCTTTCAGTTAGATAAAAACAAGCTATAATTACAGTGAATTAATAAAAACAAGCTTATTAAATTGTCTATATTGCCTAAAATATACTGATTGTTATTTAAAACACTTAGCAATTAGTAATTAACTTCCTGGCCTGTCATCCATATAGCATGTCAATAATTTATTTGGCTCTCATGCATGCCAGTCCAGCCAGTCACAACCCCAAGGACATATCTTTGAAGCCTAATGTTTATTCAGTGAAGTGATTATTTTTGTAAAAGGCAACAGGCACACTGACTGAAAAGACATTAGCTGATGACAGAACACTTTTTTTCCCCATTGATTGCAAACAAAGTCCACAAAATCTCAATCATTAATTTTTCATAGTAGTGTCAATTTCTCTGTAATGTTCACCGGTTACTCGAGAAAATTTCTGTATACTTCTTGTAATTTTGTAGAGCTCTATAAAGACAACAACATTTAAAAAGGAAAGAACGCGATAAAACAATTTATTCAACATCTAATGGACTCTATGATGGGCAAGTGAAGGTTCTGAACAGCCCCCCAAAAAATGCAGAAATATGACGAAGGGTGACTGCAGGAATAATGAGTGTTTTCATTTAAAATGTGAAGGAACTGAGTAAATGTTGACTGCAGAATATACAGTATCTGACATTCTTCAGCTTGATACCTTTTCAAGTGCGGTAACCTCTTTCCGTTCAGTCTTGAAAGAATCTATTTTTGTGCACAGGGAGCAGGAGGAATGTGGATAGACATTTGTTGCTCAAATCTTTCAAGAAGAAAAGATCAAATATGCAAAAAAGACTAGCAGGGACTTGGTTCCTAGAGGGATCTACATGTCTGCAAATATATCCACTTTATGAAAGTTACAAATGAAATCCAAGATGGCTGCTCATGAATAAAAACTGACACAAGTGTCCCTCAGATTTCTCTTTATGTTTGTGCTCTGCCAAGCATGTGCACATAAAGACAGATGTGGAAAGCGAGATGAGCGACTGACATAAAACTTTTCCTTACTGTAGAAACCCCCTGCCTTTCAAAAGCTACATGCATGCTCCTATAATTAAAAACCTGGAAAGAAATTACATCTATAAAAATTTGATGCCTCACAGCAAGGTCTCTCCTCCCTGTGGTCACATCTGGGGAATATGAAAGTGTGACAGTCAGTGAGATGAAGAAAGGAAAGACGCAGAAAGGAAAGCTGGGATGGGCAATGCAGTATAGACGAGATGGGGAGATGTCAAGAAGACACTGAGAGTTTGACCTGAAGGTATGCTGAATAATGGATGCATGAGGTGGAGAGTAGAGAAGAGAGGATGGGTGGGAGTCGCCGTCACTTCATTCACCCCTCTCTGCTCATTTGCTTTATTTCTTTTCCTCTCTTTGTATCATCTCCACAAGCAGCATTAACTTACTCTGACTGAGAATATACACATATGCGTTGAAATTCTCTGGCTAATCCGTTGTGATTATTGCCATCGATGGCCATTGTACATTGTTAAGTCGTAAGTATAAAAAAAAACTGGGAGAGAGGTCATCAAACACTTGAAGGTCTATAATATATGCAAACTAAATGGTTGTATTAAAGAAATCACCTGGTATTTAAGTGGAATGAGCACTATACCAACTATTAGTTGGGGGGGTTCATTGGTTCGGTGTAAAAGCAAAATGCAATCAATGGTACTCAAAAATAGCAGTTTAAACTCCTCGATTGCCTGATGAGGAGCAGGCCACAATCAGGGAATGTAAAGGCAAAAAGAATAACAGTTTCTCAGAAAGTTTCTTGGAAAGTAGCCCATTGGAGCACTGGCGGCGTTTTAATGAGACCAAGGGAAGAAATAGATGTCATAAAGGGATGAATATTTTTTAATTTGAGGCCTTTGGGATCAGCTCAAGCCTGTAACACATGTCACAGCTTCTCATGATATCCAACAGTGGAACATTGTTGTATATATGCAATACAGTATAGTATATACACTTTCTACATTTGCTGAGTCTTTAAAAGAGCTTTTGTGTATTTTCAATAAGGAAGATGTGTTCCCTTCATTTTGACTTTTTCCTTCTGCTACACCTTGTTATTTCTGTTTTCCCTCCCTGTCTAAGTCACCTCACTCTCAAGTTCTGTTGTCACTAATCTGTTCAGTTTTCTTGAATGCAACATTTTTTTAAAATCAACTCTTGATCCCACTTTTTTTTTAGGTCTTTTCTGTTCCGTCATTGTACCCTCAGACTCATTATCAAAGCCTCGTCTGAAGTCTCTGCCACCTCCACATTGCTCATCCACCATCAGAGTCCAGACCCTGGACGGGTTGGATCCTCTCCCATTTCTTCATTCATGTCACCCCACGTGATCCATAGGAGTTTAATTTCTGATTATATTTATATTTTAAAAAAAAACTTCTTAAACAGCATTTCCTACCAAAGCAAGTGGTAGAAATTAAATGCAAAATGGACACAAGTGTAAATCAAAGAGTCTAAGCTTCATGACTGTGGCTTCTTTTCAAGTTGTTTGTTTTGGTTTAAGCTGTCCACAACTCTAATTAAATCTAGCTCATTTAGTTCATTTGAAACTACTCATCATGTACATTCCTGTCTCCTGCAGCTGAGAACTGAATAAACATATTAAGAGTGACAAGTCTTTCATAGATCACTGAACCAGATTTAACATTTGATATGTTGGTTTCGTTCCATTTTTTATTACAGATGGGGTTTAGAAGTAAATCATTGCATCCTGTTTTTATTCAGTTTACATACAATCATCATCTCAGTTAAGTCAAAAATGGTGGCATGATTAACAAAAAAGCCTCAATGTAGAAATTGAATTTACACACAGCAAGGAGGATGTACAGGGAGACGCTGCAGGAGGCCATCTGAGTGGAGCAGAGTGGGAGGGAGTTCTAGAGGGTACCATCAGAGTGTGCAGAAGCAGCAACTGTAGAGGTCAGACAATCTGCTCCTTACAAACACTGTGCCGGATAAACAGATCCATGTGCCTCAGAAAACTGTGTGATCCTACCATAATATTTCCACATCACGGAGACTTCTGTCCAGTTTACTCGCAGCGTGGACATTTTAAATTGATAAGGCATGTCAGCAACGTGAAATCATTTTCAGTAGGTTATCAGTGCATTTATATAAATATGTCCATCCATTCATTTCATACCGCTTATCCAATTCAGGGTAGCAGGGAAGGTGTTGCCTTCCAAGCAATTAGCAAGCGAGAAGCAGGGCACCCTGGACAGGTCGTTAGTCCATCACACGGCCAACACAGAGAGACAAACAACCACTCACGCTCACACTCATTCCTAGGGAGAATTTAGAGAGACCAATTAGGCTAATATGCATGCCTTTGGACTGTGGGAGGAAGCCGGAGTACTTTAAAAGCTCACAACCTGCTGATTGAAGCTGGACTCAGACATAGAACTATTCTGAATTGATGTGGTCTTTTGTCAGAGCGGCTGAAAGGCATTGATCTAATGCAATAATGAAGTAATTCTGGTTCTGATCTACAGCAGCTGAGAGTGGCAGGGCTTGAAAAAAAAAAACATCTTCAGATAAGTTAACTTTCTCATTATCTTGAGATAACGGGTGTTTTTCAGTTTTTTTTAATAGTAAACAGTTTAATTACTTCCTTTTTAAAAACTATGATAAAACAAAGAAGTATTTCTTTGGTAAAGTTTTGGAAAGCCACTGCTAGGAAGCCATAACACATGCATGCCTTAACTTTACTCTTGTTAAGTCCTCTTTCTATTTATCCTGTTTCATGAGCTCCTCCCAAGTAAAACAAAGTCATTATGAAATAGTGTCTGCATTATACTATATTATACTGTAGTATAATATACAGTATAGTATACAGCACTATACTGTAAAAGCAACACTGCATAAGTTTTCAACATTAAAACTCATTGTGATGGCTCACTGACATTCATTAAGCACATTCTTGGAACCAGTGTTGCCCTGCAACCTCTTGAGGCTGAGGAACTGCACTTCACAAATTTTTTTTTCCAGACCAGCAGATCATGTGACAATTACCTTTTGCTTTACAGCAACACGTTACAACCCTGCATATGGATATCAACACTCTGGCCATTGTGAACACGCACCATGGCTGATTCAGCAAAGAAATGCAAGAGGACATGATCGGAGGAGGAGAGGAAAAGAAAGAGTGAACGTGGCAGAGCAAGAGATAAGACAAGGGTCAACATCGGACTGACGTTGTAAAACACCACAAAAGGCTATCTTCTAGTCACAGCTAGATGTTTTAATCTGAATTTATTTGACAGGGATCCTGTTTGATATTTTGGATCTGGAGATCCAGAGAGTAAAAAATAAATATAGGGGGCACTGGGTGGGCTGTTGGGGGTTTTGTCTCAGGTGAGTCACCCTATGGCTTTGTGGAGGTCTGCTTCTAGTATATTATTATATTTTCTTTGCTGGCTTTATTCATTTATAGCTATAAATGCACATCAACTATAGCTAGAAGGACAGTTGAACCCTTTCAGAGGACTTTGTGGGAATTGTTAGCAGGTGGATTTAAAACAAAAATCTGTAGTCCTTCTTAAATTTTAGTAGGTGTTCAGTCAAACTTCCATTTCAGCGCTGTATTTGTGGCGTATAGTTTTGGATCATGGCATACAGCCAGCTGACCCATCTCCATTTTTATTCATAAGCAATTTTCCTCTTTAAGTTTCCTCAAGCAGTGTTAAGAAAATATATTCATGAAAAGTAATCTTTAGTTGCAACTAAGTATCTTCAAATAGTTTTCCATATTCCATGTATTTACTGAACTTGAATATGTTTAAAGTCCTTGCTGTATTATTGGTTGTTGATGTGAAATGTCCGCAGTCAACAGCCAAGTTAAGATGCATACATGCTATTAGAGTCATCGCTGATGAAGTCAGTGAGTCATACACTAAAGCTGCCCTCGGCTCAGATTTTGAAACCGGCACATCTTACTATCACTGCAGTTAAAATCTGATGAGCGTGAACAGAAAATTAAATAACCCAGTGAGTCATTACTGTATTTAGTGGGCTCTTAAAAACTGTTGGGACTCATCCCCCCCCAAAAAAAAACAGATGCCAAATGCACAAATGCTTTCTTTTTTTCCCATCTTAAGGTGTTAATAAGGCTGCAACAAGACACGCCAACATTTTCTGTTTGATATTTTGGTTTTAACTGAAAGGATACAGAGTTGGTAAAACTTCATTAAGCTAATTTGTTAAATTCCCTTCATCAAAACAACAAGGAACTAAAGGATCAACACAGCATGGGTGTAAATCAGAGCCTCATGAAGTCTGAGCATGGTGGAATAAACAAAGACTTCAACAAGTGCAAACTTTTGGAAAAATGAAGTCTTTCTTGGGTATCACAGCTCAAACATCCCCATAAAAGTACAAAATGATAACAAATAAGCAGTAATAACAATAATAATTGCACTGGGGGGTACAGCACACTCACGGGTTAGAACATGTTTAACTCAGATTAGCTGAGAGTCTGCCTCCTGCTTCATTCTGCTTCTGTTGATAGCTGAAGAAACAGAAATGTTGTTAATGTTTAAACAGCACATACACGTATCCAGCACACTGAGCTTTTCTTTGATAAAAAAACCCAAAACAAAACAACAAAAAAATCATGTGCACAATGCCGATAAACACTCCCATATGTATATATATACATCAAGAACCCCATTAAAGATTCATACATTGCACATTTTTCAACAAGAAAAAAAATAAAGACAGGAAAAGAAAATATACTTGGAATTGAGGAGGAAAGATTTTATTATCAACTGTTCCAAGTGCTCACCCTGATGTCCTTTTATGTGCTTGGGAGAAAATTAAAATGCAGGTTATTGGAAAATTGTGAGAAGAAGGGAGGTTGCAGGTGAAGAAACTGAGCGAAAGCTTATCTTTTCCACAGAAACAGAAATAGTCTTCCAAGGACATGCAAATACAGACACTCAGACACATAGGTACATACTTATCCTTATCAGTGTTATTGTGAAGTGATATTATTAAGAGGATAATTATTAAAGAACTCCAGAGCCATAATGTGAAGGATGGGGCAAAGAAAGGCTGTACGTTCATGACGCAATGTGTGGGTGAGTGTATGTGTGTGGTTGAGTGTGTGCAATGGTATACATTATATAAGCATGAGTCTGTACATTTCCTGACAAGTCTACTTCAAACGGTCTGTATTTGCAGACTGTACACTGATCAGCCTCAACATTAAAACCACTCAGAGTCAAAGAGAGTTACATTTTAACCATCCTCCCAAAATTTCCAGACATCAGACTGGTTGAGCATCAGTGCAAAGCACATTGACAGGGGGTGGATATAACTCAAGAGGAAGAGCAGTTGTCAACCAAGTGGAAGGTTGGTGGATTGATACCTGGCTTCCCCAGGTAAGTGTCCCTGGGCAACCCCACTTTCCTTCCCAATGTGCCCATTAATGTATGTAGAAGAACTTAGAGGTGCTGTATAAATGTGTGTTTGATGGTGCAAATGTGGTATGTAGTGTTCATGCAGCATTATTGAACTTTTACAGATTTTTGCTGAAAACTGACCAAGATTAATTTGGGATCTTGCATCTTGTCTCTGGTCTGAGCTCAAACCAGCCAGTACAAGCAAGTTTGATGTTGACCCTCATCTTAACCATGCCACTTTCTCTATTTTACTTTTCCTCACTTCCTCAAATAGGGTCTTCTTTACGTGGTGCCATAAAGCAAAACCAAGCTGTCACAAAATGCTCCAGGTTTTTCAGCTCCGGGATGATGCAGGACAATGAAAACTCCAGGAATGTGCATAATGAATGTCATAGTGCCATCAAAATTGAGTCAGGATCATAGAGTTTTAAGGTCAGAAACCAAAGTAGTATTGCTTTAATTTGCTTTAAGTGGTCAAATAAGACTGCAAAACACGACACAAACACAGTTCACCATTTAACAGGACCATGTTGTGGAAACCTTGAAGACTGAAAACATGAGTGCTGACCTTCACCATGCCTGGACACCATACAGAGGTCCAGGAACCACAACCTGCAGGCTAGAGAAAAAGAAAGAGAAAGAGGCAATGGTTTTAATGTTACACTTGATCAATGGTTGTGCACATGCATTCACAACCATTTCCCAGTGTGTGCTGTTCTGCCTGTGGGGATGACTTGCCCCAGTGCTGAGAACTTAAAACTGAGGGGGGGGAATCTTCAATCTTCCTACATTTCCTCCCTTTAGTAAAAGCTATGTTGAATAAATTAGGGTATGAGTTGTAATAATAACAATAATAATAATAATAATTTAATTTATTTACACTGATCACATATCTGATATTCTTTCCATTCCATTAAAAGACTAAAGTCTACAAAAGATCAATTCTGAACCAAAAATAAAATATGTATAGTCTGGGTAACCAAAGTCTGATATATTCAGCTTCTTTGGGCCTTGTATATCACATTTATTGTTATCCAGAAAAGACATCATTTACACTTTCATTAAAAATAAATCAACATTTTGAAACCATTGCAAACTAATACACTAGTACATACAATTATCTGAACCTCAAGTAATATCAAGCAATCAAGACATTGTGTCCAATTTATGTTGAATTTTTTTTTTCCTTTTCTTGTTTTAATAAAATGAATAAATAAATAAATACATAAAGATGCAGGGTCAGATGAAGCATATTGGAGGTTGTCAATCCTTGGGGCATTGGAGAAAAAAAATATCCCTTAACCTTTTGAATCAAACTACAACAAAGACCGGATGCTCTGCCTATATCTAAACATAAAATACCCCACAGTGACTTATGGCTGTGCATACGGATGCCACATTGCAACCGCACCAGTAAGAGACTTTGACAATGCCCTGTTGACCAATTATGTTCCAGCTTCTCTTTCTCCTCTATCTCAGACTGAACTCATGTCATCCACAAAAATGTATTCATGCGGCCTCTCCATGTGATCTGATCTAAATACCCTCTGTATGTAAAAATAGATACAGTGGCTCAGTAAGTCTTATGCATTATGTAGATGGCATGAATTTCTGATTTAAATGAATTACAATGTAGCTCTGCTTGACAGCTGTACAGTTCTGTATGTAAACACAGCACTGCATGTATCTGTCAGCAAATGCTGAAATCTTAGATCCATTCTATGTTGCACTCAGAGGGGATTCTCTGCATTTCTTTCATGCACATGCCATAAAGCTGGAGGACATGATAAATGGTAGAGAGACCTATTGATTCCCTCAGAACTGACAGTCTTCAGCTCTGTTCAGTATTCAACACAGTTGAACAGCTTTGTTTTGAAGAACCATTTCAGATACAACAGCTTCTTACTTCTGGGAGGATGAAAGAAAAATCCTTGAACCCTTACATGGCTGTCTTGCAGCTCTAGAGTAAAAAGAAGATGCAGTTACATTCAGCTGACTTACATTAAACTTACTAACTAACATACTAACGGGCATTACCTCTTCAGTCTCTTTTACAAAATAAAAGATATACTGAAAAATCTGGATACAGTAAATCTTTAGTAAGCGAAAACAGAATAAACAAGGATTACTTTGCTCTCTTCTCAGAACGGTGAGTTAGCTGAACTCCTTGCCCCGCTTCCTTTTCATTTCACAAACAACACTGTGCTCATATTTACTTAGAAATGACTCTTCATGTCCTTGTACTTCCTTATTCTCAAAATACACCTACTACGTGCACTCTTCCTCTTTGCCTCTCACATTACTCTCCCCCATTGTTGGTAATAATCATTAACTAACCTCACGCCACCCGTGTACTACTCTGACACATTACGTATGACCTCCATTTTGTAGTGAGGAGTGGATGTGAATAATTTTGTGGATTTGTATATCTGTGATATTTGGACTCGACTTCTGCCTCTTATCAATACGATCACCGTGAAAAATGTGTTTTCAAGACTTAGGCTGAGAATTTACTCACTATTAATTGTGTACACGTTTTTATCATGGCTGCCTCATGTATTTTGCATTTGTTTGAAGCATTGTTTGTGCACATCCTCATAAATTACCGCTACGTGTCAGCAAGCTGCAATATGTGAGTAATCACTAGGAGCCGTGTAGGGACGGACATCGCCAGATGTAAGGTCACAGGGTCAACAGTGGTAGGAGACAAGACGCTTTTCAATTTCAATTCAATTCAATTCAATTTAATTAATTCAATTCATTTTAGCTGTATTTGTTTGGCGCCAATTCACAACAAAGTCATCTCAAGGCACTTTCAAAGACAAGTCCAATTCAAACACTAACTTTCTTTTGACAGGAAGGAAAACTTCCAACACAATAGCATTGCTGTAATTTTTTTCAACTGTGATCTCAAAATGAACCAGATGGCAACCTCTTCTTTTTTTTAATCATCTAGTCTGGTTCACACCCAACAAATCTGGTCTGAGTTCTCCAACGTGCCCCCTGGTAGCATGCGTATACTGCCACTTTAACGAGAGGCTATAAAGCTAAACAGTATATTCTCAGTTTTACACAAAGAACTAAAACAATCTGAAAACTGTGTCTTGGTAAAAAAATGATTCAAGGTTTTGCAAAAAGAGCGACCAATAAAGATAATGGACTCAAGCTTTAAAATGTTTATAGACATTTAGCTCATAGAATGGACTTTCATGTTTCTGCATTTCAGAAAAAATAAGTAATCCTGGTTTATGCTTGCTAATTTCTTTCATTGTTATTCAATATTTATGACACATGTTGGAGAAAAAAACAAATTACTGGTAAGCTGGGGAGGTTTGGAAAGCACAGAAAGAAGGCTTAGAAAAAGAAAGAGTGTCTGTGAAGGGAGTGTGTTGTTGTAATTACAGTAGTGTAGAGGAAACAGAGGGAAAGAAGATTACGATTCAAATCCCTCTACAGTAAACCTGTGAATATGATGATGCAGAGCTCTAATTATGCTTTCATCAGGAATTAAGGTTTGAGAGTTGGTTAGAGGCAGAAATCCTGCACCACTTCCAGCAGCTCATTTTGTCTATCTTTCCTCTATCTAATCTTATCTTTTCCCGAGTCAGGTATCACACCTCAAAGCATCTGTTGCTGCATTACTCTTTAATATTTCAGGTGCCTCAGCCCTGAGGGCATAATGTTTACATCTATCATTAACCCATTTGCCTGAATGTGAACTCTAAACTGTTACACAACATCAGGTAACTGCTCATGAGCCTCATGAAAACATATCCAAATTCCTACAATAGCTCTATTATACGTCTCTGCACATCAACACACACGTGTCTGAGGCTTCCTCTTATGCACACACAAAGTCAAACATCCTGTCATCGGTGCAACTCATACATAAAGATGAATTACAATAAACTGAACTGCTGTTTGTGAGATGTTTAAACAGGGATTCAGCCAAGCTGACAGGGAACACAGTCAGTGTCTGCACCCTTCATTTGATGCATAGCATCCATGTGGAGCAAGCATCCTTACGTTCCTCCTATTTTAATGTTTATTCATTTATTGAATCTCTATCGCCTTGAGCAGGTTCATAATTATGTACCGCAGGATGTGTCTGCGTGTTGACCTCTCCAGCAGACACCAGGGTGTTTGGTATTCCAGTTTGAAACCGACTCTCTGTGGCCAATCATCTCACACTCGTACGCTCTCAATGGAGGCACACAGTCACATATATAAATGGCATCCTGCTGCAACATCATTTCCCTGCGAGTTCAAAGGCAGAGTTAATCAACGCTGATCAACGTTCATTTTATAAGCACAAAGATAAATTGATATTGCTAAACATAATAGAGACCAAAGATTAGAGGCTTTTTGTCCTCTGGCAGATAGCGCCGCCGCACTGATTAAGTTTGTCAAAGATCCTGACACAAAGGAGGGCTGTTGGAAGATTAAAACAGGTTCTCAGATGAGTGTGTGTTGGAAAAAGAAGAGCCTCTGGTTATAATGGCAATCCGGTAAATGAGTGGCTGTTTCTCCATGAAAATTAAAATATGTTGTGGTCATTATACACTATAAAACACGTTTAATGTTGCCCTAATATCACCATATGACCCTGAATGGTAGCTCAACTAATTGTCTTGGTTTTAATCGGAGTTTAATGAGGATGTTAATGACTGTCTTTTTGCAAGGCTGACATTTGGACCTGGAAGCCGACTCAAAGCTTGTCAAAAATTATACTGAAATCTCAATGCTCATATTACAATTTCATATCTTATGTTAGAAAAATGATTTAATTAATGAAAAATACGTTATTAATCCATGAAGAGAAACTATAATGTAGTCGTGGGTTTTTTTCTCCTTTTGAAAAAAATCAATAATTATTTGTCAAAATGTTGTGGAGGGTAAAGGCTGCTGGCCTCATGACCCTATCTGTCTTGCAGTGGACCTGAAGAAGTCTGCTTGCACACACTGTTACTTTTTCACTGAGTTGTGCAGAAGATGTGAGGAGTTGTCCATTATTTTCAGCAACTTGTGCAGTATTCTTATCTGAACAATCAGCTCCAGGGTCTCCAATTATCCCCAGCACAGAACCAGCCTTCTTGATCAGTTTCTTCCATTTCTTTAAGACTCTGGCTCTGATGCTACCCCAACAGATGGCTGCAAAGCATATTACACATTCCACAACAGACTTATTGAAGATATGCAACATCTTGGTGCAGACATGGAAAGATCTCAGCCTCCTCAAGAAGTAGAGTCTGCTCTGTCCCAAGGTAAGTCCTCCTCCACTTCTCCAAAGATTGAAATAGTGCTTTCTTCATTCCTGTTCCTAAAATCCACAACCATCTCTGGTTTTGTTTGTGTTCAAGATGAGGAGATTATTTCTGGACCATATTACAAATTGATTGACCAGTTCTCTTCAGGTTCTGGTCCCTCAGTGATGCACCTTACAACTGCAGAGTTGTGGGAATATTTTTTGCAGATAACAGGTCTCAATAATGGTAATTGATTTCTAAGGTGTATAGTGTGAAGAAAAATGGGAACACTACGGCCTCATGTGGTGCTCCTGTGCTGTTGACAACCTCACACACACACACACATTTCAGTCTCGCAAACTGCGATCTGTTTGTTAGGTAGTCGGAAATCTTTCTAAAATCTACGCTTACTGAGTTGAAAATTATTACTTTTTATTTTGGGATCAAATAAAAAAATAAAAAACCACCTTCTATGTACTGTTGAAGCAGAAGTGTAAACATCTCGGGACACCAAAATTAAAGGGAATCCACCTCTAGTTACACAGTTTGAACTGTGATGCATTTTTAAGTTTGGAAAAAATAGAATTATAAATCTGATACATCTGTCAAGAGTAGGAGAAAGAAAAAGAAACCAGGCAGCTGAAGAACAGATCAAAAGAGAAACAGATCCATGTGGAGATTATGGTTACATTCAGAAAGCACAGCAGGAGGCTGGTTTGAAGGTTTAAAATGGTCTGTTTCTCCAAAAATTTACCTGACTTGGGATAAAAGATTTATGTACATCTCATTAACCCGCAGCCTCCACACTTATGTCACTCTGACCCAAAGTTCCCAGCTTGTCTCAGATCAGAACCCACTCTTCATGATGAGGATTTACTCACCCCCACAAGACCACAGCACGTACAGAGTTTCACAAGAACACACACATACTTGTTTCTATATCAAACCAATTTCGAATAAAAGACACATTGCCCATTTTGAGAATGTTTGTTATTACTTTTATTAATTATTATCATCATCATTAACGTTATTCTTCAAGTTTAGCTGTGTAACAAACTTTTCTTGGCGGTCAAAATATGTTGAAATATTTTGCATGAAATAAAACCTAAAAACAATAACGTACAGAAAAGTAGCAGAATAAAATACAACATGAGAAAGAACAGAACCAAAAAAAAAAAATCCCATTTCTTTTCTATAAAAGCCGTTCAACTGAACAGAGACAAAAATCCTACTAAAATATACTGATTAAACGTACATAATGTGTGTGCATGCATGTGTTCAGCCAATAATAAACTGGCCTTGGTTTAACACTGTTCACTCCAAAATGTACACTCACTTCGTACCACTGTGTTTGTGTGTGTGTGTGTGTGCTGTCCCTTCCTTGGCAAAAAAGAACTTAAATGGAGTGCAAGCAACAGCATCACTTCCTAAAACACATTGACAAAGACAAAAAGTAAGACACTTGTTAAGGCCTCCCAATGTAAACACTGATTTGAAATGCCATCAAAGCTAAAGCATACACATCACTTAAGTAAAACAAGGCCATGTCACGTGTGTTCGACAGAACCTGATTTCTTAGCATAATTGCATAACCACCACCGCGATCTCCAAGTAGAAAAACGTCCTGCCGATATTTCTTTTGATATGAACGTCTAGTTATGTTGTGGTACAGTTTCCTTAAATGGCTTCTGAGGGTAATGCAGACAAATCTGGTAAATGAATGGCAGAAAATTTCCAGACGGGATAGGCTAGAACAATCTGACAAGTTATCATCATCAAACCTGTGTGATTCACTTTCAGATCAGCATTTTTCCTTCAAAAGGGTTTAAGATGGCACCATTTCCTGATAAATGCTTTCAAGAAACCCAAAGATGATATTGAAGAACTTTTTTTGAAATCTCTCTTTTCTTAAAAAGGTAATTATAGTCCTATCAAACGTTAAATTCCTAAGAAAAGAGGTCAATCTAAAAGCAAGAAAAAACATTTTTAAAACACACTACAAGTTGATTTGAGTCAACAATTTCAACCTAAACAGGGTCAACATCAGTAGATAGTCCCGAAAATGAACACTTGAATAACTCTTGAATAGCTTTTTGGATGTTGTTACTCAAATCTCTAACTCCCATGTAAAAACTCAAAATCTTGTAAACTTATCTACCAATCATTTTCCATTTATCTAAAGAAGGGATGGAGGGAAGTGGAGGAATGAATGAAACAAATAGGATGATGGGATAGAACAGAAATACACTTTTTTCCGTCAATTTACCCCCTCATATTCCTCCAATACCCCAATCTGTTCATATATTTCTTTGTCTTGAAAAATATCTTTGCATTAATTTGTTTATTTTTAGTTTAGCTACAGTTACAAATGTAAACGGTCTTTACTTCACTAGCAGCCCCTAAAGAGGTACCAAAAGATTCAATTCTAAAATTAATATACATTAGCATAATGTATTGCTAAACATAAAATATATATGTATTATTGACCCCGGCATTGCTTCAATGATGGGAACGAGTTCAATGAATGAGTGGTGAACTTCAGAAGAAAATGATATTTAAACCGTGTACCAAACTGAACTCGGATGCCTTCACTTGTTGCTTGGACAAAAGGGCTCAATATAAAAAGCTAGCGTTGAGCCAAAATTCAAACAGGATTTTAAATATTGTGCAACAAAGGTTTTCAGTTATATTTTAGTACTTGAAGGTGACAAATTCAGACTGTGTTGGTCTATATGTGAAGATCTCATGCCAGTACTTTAAAAGAAGATATGTACTTGGCTTTTATAAACTATGACGAATCATCCCTCAGACGACAGGATTCAAGATGCTCCAATGTCAAAGACTGCTTCTGGTTATAAACATGGAAACAGTGCTCTTGATTACTTCAGTCAAAAGTTGGGCCATTTCCTCTTGTAGCATTTAGCACAGGAGACAGAATTAGCTTTAAGAAACTATTGATTCAATTTAAAGATATTTTACCATATTTGTACACAAAAGGATTATTTCCTGATATTCTCTTCATAATACCAAAATTACATTTAGTGGAGAAAATTATTTAAAATCATGGTAATGACAGTGATTCTGTTAACTTCAGAGCAGGAGCTATAGACGGATCTGCCATAACATTATAACCTGCCAAAGAGTCCAGTAAGGGTGTGAACAAAGACGTTATCCTGGAGTGTGTAGTGCTGGAGGGTTATCAATAGATCTGTTAACTGGTATTAAGTTTGCTTGACAGTTTATTGGTGACTAACCTGCATCACCTTTACCATGATGTGGACACTGATGACATGACTGTATGTCAACACTCAGATTTGATCAAAAACTCCTCATAGTATTGGTATCATGTCAGCTGAGCCTCCACATTTTCCATAGGTAGTGTACATACATGCGTAAGTGGAAAAAAAAACAACAACAACTAACTAGTGAAGAGCAGTTGTCATAGCAACCAAAGATGGATGTTTGTCCAGAGACTGAACATGATGAGTTTGAAAATTATATACTTTGTAAAATCTGTGGATGCTTGAAAACTAGTAAAGAAATTATTCTGGCTGACACGGAACATCACAGACGACAACAAAACAATCATGTCTGAAGGAAAAAGCATAGGTAACCAGGCACTGAGCGGAACATTTTTCATTTAGTTCTTTTGGATAAGCATAGAAAAATATTTTTTCTCTCTCATTCTTTAGCTCATTCCTTGCACCTTTCCTTTCAATCCCAACTTTTACAATCCTTCACAGGAGTTCCTTTTTATTTCGTTGTTTTCTCGCAACTAAGGCAGCAAGGCGGGAGGAGTCTCAAGATGGCCAACAATTTGCTTTTCAAGGACTCGATCTGTCAACTCTATTAATGATAAAGGTGAAGAACATAAAACAGGATAACTGAAGGGCTTTTCAGTAACCATGTGTAAAAGATGGATTGAGAGCAACTAATGGGAAATATAAGGGATTGATCAGGTAGAGTTTGGAAAAAACGTGGTAATCTTACTTCAATGAATAATAAAAAAAAAAGTTACTTCATAAAGTCTTCTGATGGTTTTCAGTATTTCTCGAGTTTAACACGTAAAAGTCCCCATACGTAGAAAAGAAAATGCATTTTACAGATGCTAACATGCTACATAGAGGTAACCTACTGAACTCTCAGCAACATGAGATAAAACACTGTAGGCAAGAAGCTCTGTAGACTCTGTACAGAGTTTATACAGTTCACCCAAACAAGTTGATCCTTTTGATAAAATTTAGGGTTTTACTCCCTAAGCTTCTAAGTTTCTCTATAAAACTTTATAACCTAAAATTATGCAGACACTAAGAAACAAAAAGTTACATACTACAAACATGTTGACCTATTAACAAATAAAAAAAAAAAAGAAACATATGTTGGAAAAAACAATATGTAACATGCTATAAACCACTGAACAGACCATACGACGTGTAAAAATGGTGTCTCACATGCTGTGAAACAGGCGGGTTGGTGTGCAACACGTGTGACCCCTGAGGACTGAGAAGCTGAGCACAAGCCTTCATTATGTTTACATCATCGTTTGGGGACGGACAAAGCCTTTGATCCTCACTCACATACTATAAATGCAATTACACAAATGCACACATGCACACAACCCCCTCCGTTGCTGTACCATTGCTGTTAGACGGCTATTATCAATGTAACAAGTCTCACTAAGAACGCAAACAACGTAACAAAAAAAAAAAAAAGCTCAAAATGTCTAATTTTTTATAGTACCATTTCCTGCAAAAAGCATTATTTGCCTTTACAAAATAGCATGAGAAAGTGTAGCAAATTGCATTTTCGTACAATAACACCATCATCATTATTATTATTATTATTCCCATTATTATTATTATAAATGTTAAGCAGGTTAATAGATGGTTGTTCTATTAGGCAGGCAGCCAGGCACATAGCTAGTATCATGGCACAGAGGAAGGTAGAAAATAATGTCATTTAGTTTAATCCAAATGGATGAAGAACACTTCAGTCTGGACTCAGACCTCTTTTATCAGTTTAAATTGGCTTTAAGCAGTTTCAAAAAGTCAGGGTCATTTCGAGCCCAAGCAGTCTGCAGCCACCATGTGGTGATGGTGATTTTGCATTGATCCGGGAGCTTGATTAGATTGAAAAAGAGCAGGGGCACAAGTAAAACCAACTGAACAGCCAAAACCGGTGTCAAACAAACTGGGATCATAGTCCAAATTTGATTTTTTTTTTTACATTTTACAAAAAAAATCCATTTGCAGAGAGAGAAAGAAAAACAGGCTCTGGGCAAGAACTCAGCTGTTCAAACCAGATCAGATCTGGCGGTGACGGAATAAAACCGTCTGAGTGACACGTGAGATTAGTTTGGACCAGCTCTTTATTTTTTTGCTCTGCTGTATTGTGGCTATGCAAGTGCTGAGCTCCTCAGAACTCTTCCTTGAAAAGACCAGTCCGACTTTCAGTCCAGCTTCCAATCCTCTTATATGGAAAGCACATGAAGTGGCTGTTTATAAAAGGTGATTTCAGCTGCTTGCCCGCACCCCTGCTGACTTCTTGCCACAGAGCTGTCAAGTGGCCGTTACTCAACAAAGGATTCAGGCCGTTTCCCCAGACTACTTCTGCTGTAGTTCAGCTGGGTCCTGCAATGATTTTTCTGACCGTTTGACAGCGGAGTGCTTCCAGCATAAGGATGCGTTCCATTTAGTGCCCAGGATAAGCCCATTTAGACATGAGCTAGCCTCCAGGAACATGAAGGCATAGAGCTTATTCATCCAATAACATGTTTTTAAAGGTTTTCATGAGTCAAAGATGTTGTTTAATTTCCGTCAGTGATCCCATCTAACTTCTTAGAGTCTGTAACAGTCATAACCTCAGTTGTTTTTGTGACGTCGTCTCCGACATCCGACACATCTTTGCCTCCCGATTCCTCTTTTGTTACATCCTGCTCCTCTTGACTTTCCTCATTTTCAGCCGCCATTCCGCTGTCACTGGCATCGCTGCCTGTGTTTTCCTTTGCTTGGCTGTCGATACACGTTTCAATGACATCATCACATCCACCTGTAACTTCTCCATCTTTTTGCTCTGCCGTCACATCTTGACACTCACGCTCAGACGTCTGAGTTTTGCCGTCCTGCGTGTGACCCGTCTGTTGTGGCATTTTGTCTGTGTGCCTGTGTAAGCCCCTCTGTATGTGTGTGGTGAAGTCGTAACGGTCCACACACACGTGGAGGCAAAAACTGCATTGGTATGGTCCCTTGTCCCCGTGGCAACTCATGTGCAGGGCATACATAACCTCGTCTAGGAAGTAGATTCCACAGTGGGTGCAGCGATTGGTAAGGTCGTCCTGCGTAGCCGCTTCCACCTTTGTGAGATTTGACACGACATTTGACTGACATTTCGTCAAATTATTTTTCTCATCCTTCCCCACCTCCTCACTTGTGTTCCCGCCTTCATCTGTCCCCTCCGCCTCCTCCTCTTTCCAGTTCCCTCTCAGCCTCTCAGTTAGAGGCGACTCCTGTCTTTTCCTTTCGGCACCGTTTGTTGACATGTGTGTGTTCACAGCACTCTCTCTTTGTCTTATTGCAAGATCCAAAGGAGCATCGTTTTCTAGCGATGAAGAGGATGAGGTCTGGGTATGAGGAGGAGGAGGAGGATAGTGAACAGGAGCTGGAGGAGGGGGAAGAGGAGAGTAGGGAGAGGTGCAGTAAGGCACCGTGTAGCTTTGCTGAGGATGCTGTACAGGAGTCACCATTGTACCGAGATAGTGAGCGTTATTTCCAAGGCCACCAGGGCTGCTTAGATTACTGATGCTACCAGGGAACCCAGAGGTGGCTGCCATGTTGTACTTGGTCAACAATCTAATCCAATCTACATCAGGTTTAAAATCAGGGGAGACGGTTAAAGGATGAGGCAGCGAGAAAAGAGGATACTGATATTTTTCAATCGGTGAACCTGGAGGAGAATAACTAGAGGGTTTGGATGGACGCATGTACTTTTCAATCGGACTTCCTCTTTCTGATCCCCCCCCTCCTTTCCCGCCATCTACTTTTGATGTCATCCCTCCCTCCGTTATGGCCCCATTGCCCTCAGCCACCATGGCTGAGGCGGGATGGGATGGGAGGAGGAGAGGAGGCATGCGTCTGTGGATCTCCAGCGTCTGATTGGCTAAGAAAGCCTGAGTGGATCGGGGGGAGCGCGAGCGCGGCGAAGGCTGTTGGTTTTTCACAGATGAGCAGCTCCTGTCTGACTCCTCCCCGTTCATGCGGTCCTCGCTGGTGATTCGTTGTTGCTTCGGGGCGGGGTTTTCAGATGATAGGGAGTCGGGGTTGAGGCGTTTTCGGGTTCGCCGTCGGATTATTTGTTCCCCGTTGTTCTGCTTAATGATGTTCAGGGGTCTTGGTGTCTGAAAGAAAATGGGGGAAAAAAAACAATAAACCTGTTTGAATGGTGAAATCAGTAACTTATCTGTGTTTTCTCAACATAAACTTTACTGATAAGTTTGTTTTCACTGTTTAAGCAGCTTTAATCTGTTAACAGCCAACAGTAACAAATCTCACTCACAGTGGCTGCAGTTTTTGCCCTGACCACAAGGGGGAGCACTTACATCTTATGTAAATGCAGGAGGACTTTGTTCCTTAAAGTCTGTCCCTCTCAAAGTCAATGGAAAGGTCCAATTTAATAATAAATATTTATTTCAATTAAAAATCTCTCAGTAAAATTAAATAAAACTAAAAAAAAACTTCTGTTATACCCACAACACAGAATTCCTTTAATACTTGTTAATTGTTCCATTTCCATTTCAGCAGCCAAAAAACATTTCTAAGCACATAAGGAGTTGCTTCCCTGACAGGCAAATAAACACTACAGAGTCAATGGTTATTAAACAACTAAACATGCATAATGAATTACTAACATGCAGTCAAGTTCAAAAGCTTTTCAAAGTTGCTTAAATACTTTTAAGTTTATTTTCAACCTGCCAGATTGAAAGATTGGCCACAAAGTTCCAAGGTAGTGATTTTAAACTCTTGTGTAATTGAATTGATGTAACTTTTCCATATAATTATTCATGACAAACAGGAATAAAAGGGGGGGTGGGGGGTACACAGTGGTATACTCCAATGACTTGGAGTATACCACTGTGTATGCAGGTGTATTCTTGTTGCTTTATGTCGAAAGCCCTGCATTACTGTAAGAACCTACATTAAAACAACTGTCTGCACGCAGGTAAAAAGACAAAGTCTGTCACTTTTAGTGTGGAGTGTGTTTGGTATAACAGATTAGCTCCTGCAGATATTTAAGAAAAATCATTCATAAATTAAAAAATTACCACATTAATGGTAAAAGTCTCCAGTGCTTAAGTGAGCAAACTGATAAGTAGAGAAAGAAGAAGTAACCCTGATTCGACAATCTACTGATCCACATGTTTGGAAAGGTGTCATCCTTCAGTTGGCACACAGCTAACAGTGTCTACTGTTCACTAGGGAGCTGTCTAAATGATCACTTCCACACACGGTTTGGACACGTGGATCAATATCAAAACGAGATTACATCATTGAGACCAGTGACACCCTAAACGATGACAAAAATTATAACGCTGACACTTCTCTTATTCTCCAAGGGATTGTGTGTTTCCAGCTAAAGAGGAGTAAACAAAGAGGTGAGTTAAAGCACAAGGGGAAGTGGTGTGCAGAAGGAGGAGGAGTGAGAGGAAGGTCATGAACAAAAAGAAGGCACTAGAGACCCTCTTCTAAACTACACCTTTATTCTAAGCAGGAGCTGAACTTTAGAAGTTTGACAAAATGGAGTTATATTAAAGGGCAACTCATTTTTGTCCCACTAAAATCAAAGTAACATGGAGGCATTTTATAACAGCAGTTTGACAGGCAGCTTCACGAAGTTAATGTCTTTTATCTGCTTATTGTTCATCTCTGTTTTTAAAATAGGTTTAAGATATGAAGATGATTTGGTCAAGTCTTTCCTGCTAGTTTATTTTCAAGCGTCTTGGCAGGTTCAGTGAGGAAAATATAAACCGCTTTTGATGAGTTAACTGATAAAAAATGCTTCGTAACGGCAGAAGTTGGAGCCCAATTAGCTGCTTCTTCACATACAAAGGTAGGTGCACATTTTTAGGAATTTTGTATGTGGAATTTTGGGCTGCTGCCCATCAGAGCAGCTGCATTAAAATACGCAACATGAAAGAAGAGAAACAAATAGATGTTAACTGCTGACATCTTGTCATTAGGTATCTGGTGTTCTATTGTAGTACTATCAATATCATAATGATTAATATTTTCCAGAAATATGTTTTTTGCCATTTCACCCATCATAACTGTGGTTAGATGTAAAGACTAGTTATTTAAAAAAATAAATCCATAAATGTAAAAAAAAAAAACCTTCTGCAAAGACAGACAGTAAAGATTTTTATAATTCATACCTTCAAGTTATTCGATGCAAGGTAAATTATCTTTTTAATAAAGTTTTACTCTGAAGACAAAGATGTTTTCTTTAAAAATCTGTTTTTATGGCTGTTAAATGCATGTAAAAATATATTTTGTTGTTTTTAAATGCTGCTCAGTAATTTGTTACATTTTCTGAAAAAGGAACCGATGACTGTCTGGTTCATAATGAGACCCATTCTTTCCCCCCCTTTTAAATAGTAATTAATATCTAATAAGGCAAAAGTATTTCTTAGTATTTCCAAACACTCGATTAAGATAATTGATAGACTATTTGATTACCTAAATAATCATTTGCTGTGGTCCCCGTATAATCCTGTTAGATACTCAAAACAAGGCAGTAGGAATGTTGGTCACTTTTATGGTTTTAGAGTTGAATTTACCTGGACCTGATTACTGCTCGTAGACATAACTCTTGTTCTATTTATCGGTTTTTCCAACTTCTCTTTTCCAGTGCATTTCCTCCTTATCTCTTTCTCCAACTCTTCTTCTCTATACAACCCCAAGCTTCATTATCTAACTCTGCCTCTATCTTTTTCTCTTTACTTTCCAACCTTCTCTCTGCCTTTATTTGTCTTTTCTCCCTTCCTTATTCTCCCTCTACATTTTTCTGCCTCTTTATTCATAACTCTCTCTTCCCCTCTAAGACTCTCAAGTGTTTTACTAGCTGCTATCCTCTCTAATAATGTGTGTAGAGCATATAAAAGTTTTATTATGGGATATAAAATATGGTTGTCGTGAAGACTGCCAAGAGTACAGGGAGCTGGAACGTGATGAGATGAACGGGTTGAACCAAGGACATCTGCAGGGGTAGGAAGGAGGAAACATTCAGCTTCTTGTCATCCTCTAAAGGCTCCATTTGATAATTGTAGGATTTTGTAACATGATGGATTTATTCACACCGTGTTGTTTCATATCAAAACATTCCCATGAATTTTTTACAAGCTAAGCTCAAAAACAGTGTCTGAACATGAGTCTGGTACATCTGAAGTCTTGTTTTAATGCCGGTGATACATGTAAACGCACAGTTGCGTTAAATACCTTCAGAGCGTGTCTGAAGTGAGTAAGTGTGATATTGTAAAGTCAAATAAATTCCAGACCAAGTCTTTATCTCAGCTGCACTTCATGCTGTTTAATTAAATTTGGGATTTCCACTGACTATCCTCAGGCTTAGATGGTTAACTCTACTCATTCCATTATATTATTCACTTCGTGAAGCAAGCTCACCGTGAATGAAGAAATGCTCTGCAAACACCCAGCACCCATCAATTTTGGAAAAAACAAACAAACAAAAAAACAAAACTTTTTCCACAATACTACTTTTCCACAGCAGGATTCACAAAATAGAAGCTGGAATTTAACTGCAGTATGCACCATTTAATCTGCATAGTATGCTAATTAGCCACCCAGAGGGAATGATAATTAGTGGTCAAAGCCACCCTGTGAATGTACTAAAACACAGCGCTCCATAATTGGTGACAGTACAACATTTATGAGTCTCTTATTAGTGGATATGGCTTCAGCACTTCAAATTCATTTCTATAAAACTTGTTACATACTTCGCGAAAAAACAGAGGACTTTGTTCTTTTTCTCCAGGTGGCAAGAAAAAATAACGAAAAAAGTTTGTTTTGGCTCGGTTATTTCATACTTCATGAGAAGCTTCATCCGCAATGGGGTAGGGAGGGGTGTCCGTGTCTTCGTGTGAAATGTGCAGTTGGCTCGGTTATTTCATACTTAACGAGAAACTTTCTCCTTGGCAGGGTGGGGGTTGTGCATGCTGCGGTGTCCATGTCTTTAGGTGCCATGCGTTTTTGTACTCTCACCACCTTGACCATCTGTGCCTCAACAATATCCATGAAACGTTGTTGAGCATCAGCGGAAATGCAAAAATGACAACTTTCCGCTTCAAGCTTTGGAGCGTTGACCACGCCCACTTCAAAGATGACCCAAAAATTCCATCTCCCTTGTTGATATCAAATTATTGTCTTTGAGGGGAATTTCTAATCAGTAACTAAAGACCAATATTTGTCAATACAGCAAGTTTGATCAAATATGCAAATGAGATCATTTGCTGTCCTTTGAAATTTAAAGACTGGAGAAAATAAGGCTCAAAGTTCTTTTTACATTTTGTTTATGCTATATGGAAGCACCATACACGATGAATACTGAAAATGAGTCTAAGCTCTCCTTCAGTGTGGGGATGTGTTGGCATGCCCGTCTGCTAATGACTTACCGAATGCAGTTTTTGGTATAGACCACATGCATTGCAGACGTAGCCCCCGTTGGCATTTTTCCTCCACAGCGATGTCTTGGTGGTCAGACAGTTTGCACAGAAAACTCCACTACCTCTGCGCCGCTGTGGAGAGAGAGCAACAGAAGATTAGGACAGTGAAAGTAAAAACAGAAAATGATAAGGAAACACAGAGAGGATGAGAGGAGATGTCAAGTAATTGAGAGAAAGTAGAAGAAAATAATCCAGAGTATGTAAACTTAATTTTGATTCCTTTTTAACCTCCGCACCACTTAAGACAAAATGACTTGTAGCTAAGGTTAAGAGACACATGGAAACAAAGAACAGCTTGGCTTGCTGGCTGACAGATGATTGCTCTCATTCATCATGCCAAATGGGAAACCCTACTGAAAACAATCCCCCTCTCTGCTGTGATCTTCTCTCCAAAGAACAGAATTATTTTTTAAAAAAATACCAAAAACCCTCATAAACCAGAATTAAAAAATGTTGTCAAATGTTACTTGCAAGACACAAGGAGGCTTGCATTGGGCTTCTGCCTTGCAGCACAAGTCTATGCTGCTCTGACGTGCAGCGGGCACATTACAGGCCAGACTTTGTTTTACTTTTACTGTATTCGCGAACATGTTCTCATATCCACACCTCTGCAGTTCACGACGCAGTGGTGCATACAAAAGCAGTGTGTGTATGGAGGGGTGGGGGTGAAAAGGCCAATTGTGGTAGCAATGTGCTCCATCACAGTAATGAGCCAATCAAAACGTTTCTCCATCCCATTAAGTCTTTGGCCTCACTCACCACCTGTATGACCCTGAGAGGACAGCGTACCTCATCTTGCTCCTCCATGACTCTGTTTCTCCCTCTCTTTAAATGTCGAAGCAACCCTCTCTTCCTCTTCTTAAAGTTAAACCTCATCATTGTTCCTCTTCGTTTTCTCCTCTCCTCAGTCTTTCCATCCTAGTTCTCAACCGTGAGAACAGCAAATGATCATGTAGCTGTGTTTCCATACACTGGCAAAGCCATTTAAAGCAAATTTGTAATATATTGTTTTATTATACTATATTTAGGATCAATTTATATATTACATTAAATAGATTTATTATAATTTCCCTAAGGGGCTTAATAAAGTAGAAAGTATGCATCAGAGTTGTTTGTATTTGGACTGAAGCTGGTGCGGTGTCATCAGCAGGTGGCGGTACAGGCTATGTTGCACATGGTTAATAGTTATGATCAAGAAACAGAAATCTGAGGGAAAAGATAAATCAAATTTTGAGGGAAAAATGGAAATGTCTTCAGTAATAATTTTCAACTGTTTCTTCTCTAAAAGAAAAACAGCTGGTTGTTGGTGTGATTCGTCGTGACAACGATGTTCAGCATGACAGAATTGACTCAAAACAGGTGATTAGGTCTCTCAGGCCAACTCTTTCTCAGAAAAGACTAAAACACCCTGAGGTGAACATAAAAACTTTTAGGCAAAGTATGTTTTGTTTTTTTTCTCCCTTCAAACTACCTTATATAATCCACATCTGCAAAAATATGCACTAAAAATGGTGGCTACTCAAAGAGCTTCATCTAAATCTCACACATTCTGTGTTAGTTTCATTTTGGTGTCTCAATCAGATTTTTCCTCTCCCCTCCATCCTGGATTTTGGCCCATCATGACCTTCTCCTGTCAGTGCCAGCTGCTTGTTGTTTTATGTTTATAACACAGCCAGGAGCGATGGATAGTCCACTTTTAGAGGTTAAAAACACAGAAGAATGCCTCACTTTAATCAGGCTCTCTGCAGTCTCAGAGCTACAGATGCAGCCACTACAAGCTCTTCCACGGAGCATCTGTTTTGCGCTGCCAGCTAAAACCACCAGAGTCCGGCGAACACAGCGCTTTTTAGTTTTTTAGTTTTGCAATCTAATGCAATGCAAGGATCACAGCGCAATTAAGCACTTTATGTTGCTTTGGGGGAACACACACACAGACACGAGCATACATTATCTGCATGGCCTGATCAATGTATTTGGAAAGTAGAATTTGTAATGTGAAGAAGATGGAGCAGCAGCTGTGAAGAGATGAAGTTCAAATGCTACATGGTGGACTTAGAGAATTTGTCGGAATCTTAAACATAAACGCATGGATTGTTTCCAATAGTAAGTGATGTTTAGTCCGCTTGATGAATCACAAACTCAACAGGCATCGATTTGCTTCACTGTGCAACAAAAAGAAAAAGCGCCTGTTTGTGTATTTATCCTGCAAAAAACCTTTGTTTCCCGCTTTTAATGTGTGTATAATAAAACATCCCGTTTCCAATAATGCTGAGTATAATAAACACCTGAGTTAATTTTACCACAGTCTCTGTGGAACACATGTTTTCAACCATCTGACATCAGACAGAAGAATGCTTACATGACCGAATCCTCAGTGGCACACTGAGCCAGAGTGAGTGTGTGCCTCTGTGTGTGTGTATGGCGCACACACACCATACGGTCACCACATGTAGAGAGACAGAGCCAGGTGATTGATTGATGTGCGCTTCCTGTGTGTGTCTGTGTATGCGCATGTGTATGTGTGTCTAGTGTTGCAAGCCAAACAGTGCGTCTGTCATCAGAATTCGGTTTCCCTCCGAGCATCCAAATCACTCACATATGGCCCCACAGCTGCCCCTCACTGCAACACACACACACACACACACACACACACACACACACACACACACACACACACACACACACACACACACACAC
>JBBBVU010000018.1:16981971-16995733 GCA_037177055.1 Atherinosoma microstoma
AATATTTGCTTCCACTGGCTAATGAAGGCAAGCTAGATTTGGATGAGGTCGCAATCCAAGAAATGTGTGTGTGTTATAGATACATTGGCTGGACTTGTGCTACACTGATAATACAGAGTGTGTGTGTGTGTGTGTGTGTCTCTCTCTGGAGGTAGAGGTTCAGGTGTCAGTTACACAGGAAAGTACAGAAATAGAACCACACACAACATTCGGGCTCATGATGTCTGACTTCCTCTTCAAATCATCATCTGGTTGGCTTGATATTACTGCCTCTACTGTACACACACCAACACACACAGCTCAGTGTAAACATGCAGTAAGTACTGTAACATGTCTGTCTTGGTATCTCAGTCAACACAAGTTTCTGTGCTGGTGTGTGGATACACACAGTGTGTGTGAGAATCAGTGCATGTTTTACTGATTTATTACAGATACCTGGCCTCTCCCACTCACCTCAGCCTGCAGAAAGGGCTGTGGGTAATTAGAGCTCTGAGTCTTAATGACATCTATTTATCTGCAGCCTATAATCGTTCAGTCGGCACCACCACCAACGCCCCCTGACACACACACACATACATAAACCGGCAGTGCACAAACTCAAAACTTGGAGATGTTCAGTGGTCAGAAAATTCAATTCAATGCTACTAAAGGAACCTTAAGATTGATAGTTAGATTTCAAATTCAGGTGCTTCCAAACAAGTTGGGGAATTACTGAAAATGAATGGTTCCCGGAGAAAATGTATCATTTTTGTGTTGAGGATTTTTAAGATGGGCCAAAAATAATGACTCAGTAATGCAATGGAGAAAAACTAAAGGAAGACCCTACCCTTAAAGTAGCACTATGTAACTTACTGACCTTAAAATGTGTGTTTCTGACTTGTTTTGATGGCACAGTGACATTAATTATGTACATTCCTGGAACTGTAGTTACCCAGCAGCATCCCGAGGTTGAGAAACAGCACCTCACAACTTTGGGTTCCAGCCTGGAACTACATGATACAGCTGAGTTTCACTTTCATTTTACTGGATATCAACACACTGGCCGGGTTGAACGTGCACCGTAGCAGATTAACGAAAGAAAGGCAAGATGACATTGTTGGAGGAAGAGGGGAAAAGAAAGAAGGGGACAGAGCAAGAGATAAGACAAGGGTCAACATTGGACAACCTTTTATTTGCTGGAGAGAGCTTAAGGTAGGATGCTGAATATGCCGTTGCTAGGCAGTTTTTTTTTTCAGTGATGCATCCCCTAAGTTCATCAGTGTCTCTTCAACACAAACAATACAGGATATAGAGGGCTTTGTCATCTAGCCTACAAGTCAATCTTGCTATGCAGCTAAAACCTAGGCAGCCAACTATGCAGCAGTGATCCTGTGAATGCATTTTCACTAGATGCCAAAATTCGCATCAACATCTGAAGCAGCATCATCTTCAGTTCCAATGCCAACACATCAGTAAGCTGCCTTCTGTGTCGAGTTATTTCCCCTGTAAGAACCATCAGTCTGCTCCTTCAGTTTCCAATCATCATGATGTGATTTTAAAATTTTATTTGGTATCCACTCAGATTTTTGGGTGGTTAATAATATGCATTTTTTCCATGGTTTTATTAAAGTGTCTTTATGAAATTCTTGAGAGTTGGAAGAAATGAATCAGCAAGAATTAAAACACGGAGAGGTTGACAGCATGAGTAGCTTTTCTTGGTCTCATGATGATCATGAAAAAAGCCAAGAATTAAGAGTACAATCTACACAAGTGAGGCTTCGTATAAAGCATTTACTGGTTTAATAGCTTTAACAATCAGCTGGGTCACTCTCTGCTCAGATACACAAACAGCTCTAGCAGAAAGCCTTCTTGTCCCTTGTGGTGTTAAATTTAATGCAAGAATGCATAAACGAGGCAACACAACCCGACTGTTGGAGAAAGCAAACACTCTGAAAACAGGCTACATTTTAGTTGTCTATACATCAATATACACCGATTTAAAATGTGTTTTTTTATGAGCTTTTACAGCTTCACCAACTTCCTATTAAATGGGGTTCGGTCATGGCTGTTCTTTAAACTCAAACAGAAGTTAGGGTTGTTTTCTGTGACTACTTATAAAATGTACAAATAAATTGAAAGTTAATCTAAAATGTTTTTTCAACATTTAACATATGGTTTAACCGCACAGTGGTTGAACACTTCAGCTGTGGCTTTTAGTCAACTTTGAGATTCTCTTGAAGCCATAAATCTACAGATGTTATACCAGCTGTTTATACTGTGTGGTGTTTTGGATCTTCACGGAGGAACTGGCCGGAGCATATAAGCATCCAAAGGTTTAGGTCCTGTTGCAACATTGAGCTCTTCAAAATGTATTTCAGCATCTGCAGGCAATGTGTGGTAACATCTTTAAGCTCTAGCAGTGCCGCAGCCTACCCGTGAGCTGCTGCATCACGGAAGATTTAAAATCCATCTTAAAAATTAACTCAGAAAATGTGTTGATTTTCGAAGATTACAATTAAGGATGTAAAAACTTAAATTTAAAGCATATGAAAGCTAACAGTAATAAAACATGGAGAAAACATTTTTTAAAAAAAAGGAATCTGGAGGAGGAGAAAGAGACGAGAAAGAAAAAGATCGAGGCACCCTGTGGTCTAAAATGAATTTTAAAAAAAAAAAGAAAAAGAAGAGAGCTTTGAAACAAAGTCTTTCAAAATTAAATTACATTTAATTCAATTAAGGAGCAAGTCAGCTCTGCTTTTAACATACAGATGCATCGACACAGACTGACATGCATACACACATACATCTGTACGCACACTGACTTGCATTAAATCAGCAATTATTTAATCAAGCGAGAAGACTAGCTGGAGGAATTAACTGAATTCCATACTGCCAAGACTAATATCCTATACAATGAATCAGACACACACGTCGTCTTGCATACAGATACAAAAGGGAAGAAGAAACAGACCTGAGTAGGAGGATAGAGGGATAATTTCAGATAAAGAGTCCCCTTTCTCACTCACACTGAAAGCATATGAAACTAATCTAACAGTGCCCTCCTGTAAGTGCTGCCAACCATCCACTACCTCTGTGTGTTAGCATAGATGTGTTTGCATGCTAATGCATATGGCTGCAGAAGTCCATCTATGTGGCTTTGCATTCAGTCTACTGCATAAATTTAAAGGACTTCTCCAAATAGATAGATTAGATTTAAGTTGAACGATTTCAAGCTGGATGGATTGAAATTAACTCCACTTGTAGGACAAAGAAAAACAAACTACTAACAGAAAAGAGGCCAGATTCCACACTGTATCTCAACCATGTAAGGTGATTTGTGGCATCAATAATTTGAATTTATTTGCAGAGCTACAGATTTGCTTTTCGTTTTAACCCCTTCCGCTGAAGCAGCAATTAAATATATCTTAAGTGTCAATGTACAATCAGGTGACACTCACTTTCTAAAATGGAGACATTGTAAATAAATAAGCAAGTTCGTCACATATAAAGAATTTGCTTAATAAGAAACACAAGATTCAGCTAAACTAGAGACCAGCTTGAGTAAAAGCTTGTCTGACACTGATGCAAAGCAGTCGGAACGGTCTGTAAACTACTCTCAGGTGGAGAAACAAGGCCAAACTCTTGAGGATGGGCCAAGACATAGCTGAGCTTAGCTGATGTTCAAAATGTAAGACTGGAAATATGTTGAATGACAGGAACAGATAAATGTATGGGCAGCATCTAACAGAAGAGAGAACGATGAAGCAGTGGATCAAACTGGCTTAGTAAGAATATTGTATTCCAGTGTTTTTGCCCACTCTGGAGATCGACGTCCACAGCTATGGTACGGCTGATCACGAAGAAGGGAAACTCCATTCTTCAGAGACATCCTGCACCTTGCAGTGGAGGATAGGGATCCAAATGTACCTCACAGATTTGGCAGAAATGGATGTCACAGACTTCCCCCACAAGGCACAACTTCACCTTGTTGTAGTCTGAACATGCATATGGGAAAACATGGTGTTATTACAGCAAACAAAAACCAAGATATCCTGACATCCTGGAATGGCAAGAAACGTATGGACGCAAACTTCCAAAAATGCCTTGGCCTTGTAGCTCTGAAGGCGAGCAACCAAAAGACTAATTATTTTTTTCCAGAAATTAATTCATATTTCAATAAATAATGATAAGACTGAAGAAAAAGTGACAGGCTGTACCTTTATGTGAGCTAGCATGAATGCAATAGGCGCATCTGGTAAGAAATGTAGGAGATTTTGACCAGTTTGTTTAAAAACGTCACATCTCATTCATTTCAACTAACCAATCGCTGGTTGTTAATGCGGTAACCTACGGCAGCCTGCAGAAATCCTACGACAGTTTGCTTCAGCAGGCCTCAGATTTCCCAGCCTAATCCACATTCTCTCTACTTTTTAAAGGCTGTGGTGAAAAAAAGTTAAAATACATCACATTTCAGGATGAAATCCTGAGCTGTGAGGCTGTTATAAGAGGCTGGCAAAAGCTTGTGGAGTAAAATCCATCCTCAGACATTAGGTATGCAGAGTGAGCAGCGGCAGCAGTGGAGTATAAAGATGCTGGATTTGTAATCATTTACTGCAATAACACTAGCAAGGGCATTCCCTGCTCTGAATAAACACAGTACATATGGCATGATAACAGTGTTTGGGCAAACACACCTGAAACTGTAAAAAAAGAAAAGAAAAAAAGATTAAAATTAAACTATTTTAGCTCCCAAGTCATAGTGGTATTTCGAGGTCAGTTTAAATGGTCAAACTTATTATTAGCTGTCATAAACCCAACCAGATGAGCCAGACTTGCTACAACAGAATCAGTTTCACCCCTGCCAAGAAGATCAGGTGTAACAACCTCTATCCCTGCAGCCTTAGGCCTGTACGTGATGGTATAAGCTGAAGGAATGTGAAGATTGCTCGTCATTGATTCGTGTTGGAGGCCTTGGAGACTGCGATAATGATGACGATGGGAATTTGTCTAACAGCGGTGGCCTGAGACTCTTTATCAGCAGCTTCTAATAGGGACCATCAGTTTTTATATGTCTTTGTCTTCCTGTATGAGCAAGATGTGGCAGAACCAATAGCTTATGCAGTAATGGCATGATTGTTTTAATAAGTGTGGGATATACCTGTTCTATACATATGGGCTGGACAAATGAAACTATAATTCATCTGTTGCACAAGAAGCATCTTATTCTGGGAGTGTTTCTTTATTTATATTTGTGTTTGCAGAAGAGTAAGTAAAGAAGTATAAGAGCTAAAGGAGAAAAGAGAAGCTGCAGAAAACACAGAGCAGGATGACATCATTGTAACATGCACACATACGTCTCCACTTCATACACAAGAGGAGCAAGGTCAATGTTTTTGTCTTTCTCTCCTATACACACACATACATATAGATGTAGGCCGCAGTGTGTGGCCCACTTCCCCTTTTTTCTTCCTTTCACTCTTTGTGATTACTCTTTTCCGGCCCGCTTTTCTCCCTCTGCCATTCTTTTCTTGCTTCCTGTGTTAGTGAATACAGTAGTTGCTACCTTTTGTTGTGCAGCAAAGATGGTCTCAGAGTATCTGTGTGATTTAGAGCACAAAAACCAAACTGGGCTACACTTAAGCAGAATCCAATTTTTAGTCATCTAATTTTGATAAACGATTGCAGACGCGTGGACTTCACAGTTATGCGTTCTGGGGATAAGCCTGATAACAAGTAAACAATGGGCAGGGGGCTGCAGGGAGCAGGTGAAGCATCAACAGAGGGGAAAAAAAGGGAAACTGTTCCACACTGATCTAATTTTGATAAACAGCATGCAGACCTGGAGTCTATGGACCTGGAGATCACAGTTGGGGTGTTTGTGAGTGTATGTTCTGCACTGGTGTGCATGTGGGTATCTGTTTTCTTTGTGTTTGGATCTGAACTACTGATATCCAGAAATGTGTGCTGGTGTTTTATCAAACAAGTCATTTTTATAAACCTAAATGTTTCATTGTGATAAGATTAGATATACTGTGTATTTTCTTCCTTTTGTAATTGAATAAAAGTCCTTCTGGGACTTTGTTTTTTGCAGTGATGGAGCATGTTACTCACTGCAATATTTATATGGAAGTGCTCTTGAATCTCTTCTTATTCCCATAAACCAAACAATCCCTTACAAAAAAAAAAGCAAAATTCCCTTGATGATGTCTGACTAATATTACAACTCATGATTAAAAGTCTGAAGTGGGCTGGATAATTTCCTAGAACTGATCCCTCGATTTTTCCCCCCCTACTTCCAGGTGAGACGTATCCTTCATTAAAAAGTTACATGTGCATTTCAAGGGTTCAAAGTGATTTTCCTTATCTAAAATTATATTTCCTTCCTTTTTGAGTCTGGAGAGCAGTGACCCACTTCATGCTGACCAGTGAAGCACCATGTCAGTGTGTATTTCAAAGGAATGCATATGAATGCTTGTACAAGAGTGTGTGTTTATGTGTGAAAGAGGAAGAGAAGGAAGTGCGTGTGTTGTCATGGGAAGGCCCCGTAGGTTGAAATTAAAACACGAAGCTCCAACATACACACGCACACACATTTGCACATAATCTGGTGTGGAAACCAGGACACTGAAACCTTAACTCATCCCACTGCCCAAGGAAGAGAAAGGAAGAGAGAGAGAAGGATACAAAGAGCAAAAGAGTAAAAGTTATTATGATGTGCATCCTTAATACCTGCAGTGTATCCAGTGGTATTAAGTGTCTTATTAACTGTCTTTAACTCTATTTTACTGTTTATCTGAGAATGGGTCAGTGGGCTGATTCCCACACAACAGAGACCCATTCAAGTAATCCAACTTGGTCACGTAAGAAAAATGATATGTGAAGTCATCAAAGTCAGCTCAGATGTAACACTGTCATCCGAATCGTAAGCCAACGCCAAAATCTGTCATCCAATAAGGATTAGGGAATAAGGCGGCCAATTCGAGAGAATTTAGGAATGGTTTAAGACCCATCTGCTGTGTTTTAAGGAAAACTCTCCTAAATTAGCACTATCCCATCATTGCTCATCTCAAACTGGTTTTACTTTTGGTAGAAATGTATCATTGCATAAACAAGGAAAACATATTTAGGATTTAAACAAAGCTCCTTATGAAAGGATGCAAAACCTTAGAATAAGGTTTCTCGCGCAGGAAACATGGACGGGAAGCCAAGGCATAGCAACAGCTGCCCAAGGATATCTGGCAACCCATTCAGACCTGAAAGTAGAAGCAGCTAGCATCTCAACCTCAGTCCATTTCAATATATAAAGCTGCAGCTAATAGCTTAACCTTCCCTAAAACATCATTTTGCACTGGTGATAAAAGCTGCGATGGTGATTTTATGCTGTTTTACCAAATCATGCACACCGCTGCAAACACATGCACAGACACACACACTCCCACATCATTAGTACATATTAATTACCGAACGACCTTGGATAGACAAGATTTTGCTAACTGAGGAGAGAATGAAAGATTAAGGAAGTGACAGAGAAACCAGGTATAGATGGAGGGAAATGTGAAATAAAAGAGTGGGAAGAAATTATGGGAAGAAAAAAGAGAAAGAGTGTAATCACTACTGAGCTACATCACAGAGAAAAATACACTTCTTAACCTCACACCCACACAATCCTTGCCAAATGACTATCTTCCCAATTAGCCTGGTTGGAAAGAGTGAAAATAGGAAGAAAAGGTTAGGATGGAGTGAACTGATGAGAAAGAAAGGAACTTTTCACATCATTGCCATTTTTATTACAGTTAATTCCCAAGTAATAAGCTGTCCTTCACAAGAACATTCACCAAGCCCTCTTCCTACAAGTCGCCCAGAGTGTTGTATCAACACACCTGCCTCTACGTTTCTCTGTGCGCTGTCAATATGTATTGGCAAAATACCATTTATGGCTGCAGGGGGAGGAGAAAAAAAAGAAAAAAGGGAGAGAATGCGAGCAAAGTGAGGTTGGAGGGTCGTCACTGAAGTGGAACATTTTTAGAGCTTCTCCCAGCCTCAGTCTGATGGCAGATTGCTGATTTTTTTCCTGCTGTATACGAGCATGTTTATGTGCGTGTCAGAGGTCATGGTGGTAGGAAATGAGCAACACCGAGTGGGCACAGGGTTCAAGGTGAACAACGAGCAGAGGAAGACACAAGGAAACACACATGGGGTATACATTCACACATGCAGAGAGCAGGATTCACTCACAGTAGGTGCTGACTTCTGTAACACAGGCTTTGTAGCACAAGTGAAGGAGCTGAGATAGAAGGTAGGCAACAGAATAAACCACAGCATGGTTTAGCACAGCGGCTCCCCAATAAAACTATCAAGAATTTAGATATGATTGAGTGCAATCAGCGTGTCAGTGTGTTAATCATAAAATGTCCAACTTTTCTAGGAGCAGCTTGATGGGTTCTTAAATTCACAATTTTTACCGTCTATTCAGGTATTGTTCTCTCCATCTCCGTCAGCTCCTTCTTAACCTATCCGCTCAGTTTTTTTTTTTTTTCCTTTTTCACCATATTTACACAGTTGTGGAAGCAATTCATGCCAAGACTACAAGTACCAGTCATAAATAATGCCTCAAATTACTGGTACAATGTGACCTTTAAGCATCATTACTCCAGAGCTGACAATACTGCAGCACTTCTTTGAGCAAATCTCAATATGAGGCAACTGTCAGCAACCCTCTAACATAATTCATGGTGCCGTTGACTGTACATTGACATTGTCCTTCAGTAGTATTGATAATGGAGAAGGCAGTTTCCTGAATGCTTTATGTGATGCATCAGATATCAGGTACAAAGAGTGTATGGGATGCTCTGGATGAGGCTACATTATTATTTATGGGGAGGGACTTTGAGCTGTCGATACGGTCGCACTTGTTACTGAGAGAAAGATACCAGCTGCTATGATATCTTCAGTCTCAGTGCCTGCAAACAGACACGCACTGAAAAAAAGAACACACCATGTCTAATTAGTTTACATTGCTCCCATGTGGAAGCTGCTAATTTAAAATTGGCTTTTTACTCTCCATCTAAATAAAGTTGCTTTCAGCATGATTGGTGATCCTTGTTTCTTGTCACTAACAAACAGGCAGGAAGAAACTGTTTGGTATATCATCATGAGTATGTGTAAAGGGTAAGGGGTCTTGTTATAACAGCTCTGTGAAGCTGTAAAGCCACGAGATGGCTTCAGATGAATGTTAATATCAGGATGCTCCTAAAGGCCCTGTTAACAACTGGCATTAACATGCGTCCTGGGCAAGCCAGTCACCTGTGAGCAACTCTATGTATGCCATTAGTATGCATCTCTGTTGGCATCTGGAGGGACTCAGATTTGTGCTCAGATCTTACTTCCCCACTCTGCACGCAAACAAACAATTCAGCCTTGATATTTTCTCTTTGCAAAGACCAACTGAATGACTCCAGCATACCAAAAATCCCCTGCAGCACCTCAGTACTGAAACCGACCCTTAACTTGAAGTTACTATCCAGACTTACCACTAAGAATTGGCACATCATTGAGTTTCACCTTGCAATAGACATGTTCAGTTCTTTTGAGTAGTCAGGAGCGCTTGATTTCTAATAGCTATAGATCATGTGATTCTGTCTCTCTGTCTCGCTAGAGTTGGAAAACCTGTGTTGATATTTTCATATCGAAAACAACTTGGGAATTGAGGATTTGTAGAAGCCATATAAATTTCCAGGCACTTTCTTATTTTCTTTTGTCTTCAAATGTGTGCTGGAGTGAATGCACAAGGTGTTCCACAGGGTAATGCTTTGGAAACTTTAATTCAAAGAAACAAAATGTTAAGCCTTAAGAAAATTCAGGGGATCACCAAATTCATAAGGATTGTTAGTCTTGAAACCATACTGAAAAAAATTCTATATATTTTCCCGGGTACTGAAATGTTTACCAGCTGGTTGAAGGCAGAAGTCTGAATAAGTGTCCCTCTGGGCACTGTGAATGCCTGCAGCAAATTTCACGCTAATCTTTCAAACAGGGTTAAAATAATCCAGCTCAGGCTGTCTCAGTATCATTTGTAGAACTATTGTGCGCTAGATTAGGATGGAGAGTCACAGGATATGTGTTTCTAAATATCTGTACTGTACATTTTAATGTATGACTGAGTGCAGGTCTGTTTGTGTTTGTTCTGTGTCACCACTGAGGCTCCAGCGATGCTAAGTGGTGCCACAAGCTTAGAGCCCATTTGACATTTTCCACCTAGACAGGGCCTCAGGGCGGAGTTAGAAACTGAAACATCAATATCTGAATTACTCTAACTCTTTCTCCAGCCCTTCCTCTCTTCATCCCCCCTCTTTCTCAAAGTCCTTTTGCTGCTCTGGGGCCACACACATGCGCAAAAGAAAAGAGATGCACACACACACACACACACACACAAAAACACTAAAGGTGTTGATGGCCATGCTTGAGCTGTCAAGAGGAACGGAACAGATCAGCTATCCTCCAAATAGTGTGTGTGCGTGTGTGTGTGTAATCGATGTCTCATCTTTGTTCCATTTGCTCCAGACAGCAGCATGTATGATAACCCTCATGTTATCAGAGACAGGGAGAGAAATGGTTGCTTTGGGAATATCACCTGACACCCTATTTGTTGAGAGATATTCATACTGTGATTCACACTGGCCTCCATCTGATGAGAGAACAGCATCAGAGCATGGACATAACCTATCTGGCAGCAAAAAATTAGACGTCACTTCATGAGGCCTGATTGCACTTCTCAAAAAGGCCTCTCACACACACACACACACACACACACACACACACACACACACGTGTGTGTCAGAGCCTCTACCAAACAGGCAGATCTATCATTGAGTGCCGCACCTGGCTTTGAATCCAACTTTGCTCTGCCACATGTAAAGGCAGCCTGCTAAAGCTACATCAAGGCCAGAAATATATATAGCCTCATCTTAAATGATCGATACAACACTAAACTACAGTATACTGTGCCTTATAGATCTCTGCATTGTGTTTGTAGCTCAATTATCGATGCATTCTCATCTTTGATCTGTCTAAATGCATTTAAGTTCTGACTTTTAGTGTTAATAAAGTTTCATGTTTCATTTCAACTATATCTTTAGTTATACAAAAAAGCATTAAAACAACTGAAGAAAGAAAAGTTTATGTTGATGCAAATAAAGGCAAACATTATGGTAATGAAATTAGTCATAACCATATCAGTGTCATAGATTTATAACTACATTTCCACAGTTCTACATTTTTGCATTTCTGCTTGTTGACATTTAGACAGCTGTCTAAGGTCATGAAGTGGGCAGAAAAGTCAAAACCAAAGCAGGATGGGTTAGCAGTGTGGGATGGTAACAAAGACAAAGGATGAAGATAGGAGGGGAGAGCAAATTCCAGCAAATTTTTTTTTCTTAACAAAAACCCAGACAAAAAAAACAAACTATTCCACTAAATAACTTTTCCACCTTAAAACTCTGCGTTCCGGACTCGTTTGATGGCACAGCGACATCAATGATGTGCATTTCTGGAGCTGTCATAGCCCAGCGGCATCCCAAGACTGAGAAATCCCACTTTCACAACTTTTTCATCAGGATGATGTGTGACGTTGCAGCGGTCACGTCACACGCTAGCAAGCGGATATAAACACACCGGCAGTTTTGAACATGCACCGTGGCGGATTCAGCAAAGAAACGCAAGAAGACATTGTCTGGGGAAGAGGGAGACAAAAGAGAGCCAGAGACGGAGCAAGAGATAAGACAAGAGTCAAGATAGTACTGTCTTTTACTGTCTGGAGAGAGCTCACAGTACAGGTAGGATACAAGATGGATGCCGAATTAGCCGTCAATAGGGGGGAGAAAATGGGAAAAATTCTGCAGTGCGTCTTTCATAATAATAAGACATCTATTTACTTGAAAGAAAGCAGCTGATTTACTTTACAACTAATATGCAGACTCACCCGCTAGTTTTACAAGTGAAGCAGAGGAAGCAGCACATTAAAAGAGTCAACATCACCGGGCTGCCTGCTGTTCAGCACAGTCAGAAACGCAAAGATAGGCAATATTATTCCAGGAGTTTCGAGAATTTTTGATAGAACTGTGTTTGTGTAGTTATTCAATCACCTAGCTCATGGTGATCATAAATGCTTGAATAGATGGCGACAGGACTTCTTTTCCTGGTTCTTGAAGCGGGTGAATCTCCCGCATGAAAGGATTCCTAAGTCACGGAACAATTTCTCCAACAGTCCAGCTGCCTTCTATTCAAGAACATCGGATTATGACTGAGCTGGAGCAACGATGTACCAACAAGCTGAGAGGAAGCCACTGAATACGTTCCAAGAATTCTACATCTATTATTTCTTAAAAAGTGACAAAAAAAATTTCTTATTATTTTTGACTTGAAAATATGAATTTACAAAAGGTGGAAGTCTGTATGGAGACCAATCTGCAAACAAACATATTATGTGCTAAAAACAAACAGTTATTTGTACATTCTTTATCAGCTTTTGCTCTTAGTGGGAGTACTACATAAGTTCAATAAACTGACAAATTGTGGTTTCAAGTGAGAGGTGAAAACACACATTGAAGGAGAAAAACTATTTTTTAAGAAAATATGTTTAATTATATAAATGATATTTACATGTTTAGCCTTTTGATAGAGGTAACCCATACCTTGGCTTTACCTCATACACCAAGAATCATTACAGTAACCCTTTTTGCCTTGCCCATTGAAGGAGGGACTGTTGCATGTTTGTTGAATCCTGCTGTCCTGTTTTAAAGTTACAATGAAGAAGTTTAAAGCACACAAAGTTATGGCGCAATATCAGCAACTACTAATGTGAATGAGCAAAAAACAAATAATGAGGTAAGAAGTTTGCTCTTTGCATCTGTGTGAGAATGGCTGGTAGCTGCTAAAAAAGAAAATGATATTAATTACATCCTTGTAAAAGACACAGTGGTTGAAAAGAACTACAAAGCAGATTTTTCGTTTATGTCGGGGAGAGAAGCAACTGGGTTACTCAAGGACAAGGGATCTCAATCTTTCTCTATCTGTACTTGTGTGCCACCCCTGCAAGAAGCAATCTGTTCGAGAAGGAGGCAGAGAAACAGGGAGAGGAAGAACAAAAAGGAAATGTGGGGAGAAACACATGGAAAACGAGTGAGCAAATTACTACTGGTGTACGAGATTTTGTACTAACGGCTTAATATTACCCTCCAAACCCATGCACACTCGCATGCGCACACACGCACGTACAACCTAATTCATCCTGATACTGCCTGAGGGCTGACTTATTCTTCTCACACTGCTACATGCACTCTCATAATGAAACACACAAGCTTGAAGGCTCACTAAAGACACCTACAGCTTTGCAAATACCAAGACATTCAAAGTGATAGTTAGCATGTAGTCATTACTGAGAGGAAGAAAAAAAAGGGAGAGAGGGGTAGAAAGAAGGGGGTGACAATAAAATCATAGAATGACACAGGGAAGGGGGAGATCCATGGCACAGATTTTCCTTTTCCTTTCATATTTTTATTTTATCTTCAGCGATATCTAGTCACACATCTCTTTACGGCAAGAAAATAAATCAAAGGCAGAGAACCTACAGGTTGGAGAAGAGTAAACAGAACAGGGTGGAGGAGAGCTACTGATTATTTCCAACAGTTACTGTGACACAGAAAGCCAACAAAAAAAGACAAAGTAAAACTAACAAATCTGCTCTAGAAACTAATAAAAACTAAACTAAAACTAACAAATCTGCTCT
>JBBBVU010000018.1:17010651-17035816 GCA_037177055.1 Atherinosoma microstoma
CACACACACACACACACACACACACACACACACACACACACACACACACACACACACACACACACACACACACTTTCAGTTGTGCATGTGTGTATGTGTAAGCTGATTGTAACAGTAATTGATGTAAACGTCTAAATTACAGCTAGGAGCTAAAATAACCACTGTGTTTTACCGTTGCCATGTCGACATGATGAAAAACACCTGGCTGTTCCGCTGGTGGGGAGGGTGGAACATGTGTGTCATGGGTGCCCAGCTGGACCAATGAAAATGCTGCGTGACTAAGCGACATGTGTCTGAACAAATGAAATACTGCAATGAGACGATATCCAAGCAGACGGCATGCTAGGCCCAAACCAAACTCATTAAATGACATTACATGACATTATGAGATATAAATGACTCAGGGAAAAAAAAGTCAGTTGGTTCTGTTTCTTCTGTAAATCATTTTAGATCGACATTCTTGTAAAACCATCATAAAGCTGTATGCAAGCTATCAGTTTCTCCCACTTTTGTGCCAAACAGTTGCAGGTTGTCATAAATCAGAGTGTTTGCTGAGTGCCAGTAAAGTTCAGATAATTACAAAAACATTTTCTTTGATAGCTCATTGATTCCAGAAGGAGAAATGTCTCATCTTGCTGTCTGCTCTATGGAGGAAGGTCTGTACACCCAGCAGTAAACCAGGAGCAAACAAAAGCCAGTTTATGTTTGTCAGTTTGCGTAGCTTTAAGCTGTCTCAGAGTGAAGGATTATGGGAGTTAAATCTAAACCAAGTTACAGACACAAACTGGGCAATGATGAATGCCGGTTGGTTGGTTTGAGCTGGAAGTGGAACAGCTAGCTACACAGGAGGAAGAGCATCTGCAAGGATCTGCATTGCATCAGTACAGGTGGAAAGCACCATCATACCAGGACCTTAAGCTGTCCACGTCTTGGATGGGGGAGACACGTGGGAAATGAGTCGAAACTTTCCGGTTAATGGGACATCTGACTAATCAGAGTCCTGCCCTGCTTCCACAAAGTAACCCAAAAAAAACCCACACTGCTAAATCCCAGGATTTCAAAGGCGATGTACTGCACTCTTCTGTGAATGATACACTTTCAGAAGTGGTATGACATTGCAAAAAAAACATCATGTTTCCCAAGCACCATCAGAGGGAGTGTTTGACTTTTAATCTTCATTCTAAAATAAATCAGAATCAGGCAATTCAACGCACACTTGAACAGAGGATTACCATCACAAGCCAACGTGTGCCAAGCAAATATGCAAACACTTGATGCCAAGCTGTCACCTTCTCCGAACACAGTCGTGTATGAGTGTGGCGTGCATGGAATTACCCATAACAGGCTGAAATGTGGTTAAAATAGTGTCATTTGTTATTCAAGGCAAATGTAATGTTCCTAGCAGACAATCAGGCGGTCACACCGCGTAAAGCCACACACCACCGTGGCACTCATTTCCCCAGAAAGCAGATACATATAAAAACTCACACACGAAAACACACACTTAATCACACATAACCTTATCTACCAATTTTTCCAGAGACAGACACTAAAACCACACATGGGTTAAAGTTACTGCAAACAGGTTGTATGATTTTGTTTCCATTACATTAAACACAGCCAGTCTTTTATGCACTGAGCACACACACACACACACACACTTGCACTTATTCATTTTATTTAATTTTTTTTCTTTCCAGTATGACGGTGTTTATTTGAGTCTGTGTCCTGATGGGAAATGTGACTGCTCCACAAACAAACTGAACCGCCTAGAACAGACGACTCTGTCTGGGAGTGTGTGAATGTGTGTTTCCGACAGACAGACGGGGCGAATATCAGCGTGTATTCTTTGCGCGCACACACAAGCTCAAATACTCCAACTAGAGCAGAAAAAAGGAGGCTCTTTTCACCCCATCCTTAAGAGACACCATAAGAGACGCTGAGTATCTTTAGCAGTGCATCTTTATCTACGGGCTAAATCTTTTAAGAGTGTCTGTAGAAAATGTGGCTCTGAGTTCAGCCTGATCTCTGCTGTACTGTCGTATCGACGTTAAACGGCTGGTGGGCCGGTCAATAGTTAGCAGTAGGCAGTACTGAGGTAGATGCTGGCATATGCGCTTTACAAGCACAATGCTGCATGTCTAACAAACTAAAGAGAATCAGCACACAGCAGCAAGTCCCAAATGTGAACTAACTTTCTCTCTGAGTGATCATCTTAGATGTAAACAGAGCCCTAATCAAAGCACAGCAGATGTTTGGGGTGATTTTCCCAGAGGACATCGTAGACATAAAAATCTGAGAAAGCAGACTGACGTGTGGTCATAACAGACCGCATTTTGTAACATATATATATTTTAAGGGCAGATATTAGTCGACAAGAGGCAGAATATAGATATGTACTATGATCACATTATTAAATAGTCTTCAAAAATACATACCTAACTTGCTGGCAGGTATATCTCGTCAAATATACATGAATTTCTCCTGACAGCAAACTTTTATTCAAGATTCTTATCCAAGACCAGGCTGAGAATCAAAAACAGAATTCAGCTTTTTGTACAAAGTAGATGGATGTCTGTCGTCATTCAGCTGTGAAACAACTGCAGTCAACCCTTATGTCTTGTCCTCGTCTGTTTTGTCATGCTGATCCATCCCACTGCCAGCAATCTGTATGTTATTTCTCACTATGCTTCATAATGCAAACTCAAAACATATCACACTTGTGTCTGTTCTCAGTATCAAAGGTTGGATCGACTTCTTTATGGTTGAAAAGAAGCCATCACACATTACTAATTTCAAAGCTCTACTGTTTGATATGGCTGTATAATATAAAGAAAATGGATTGTTTTACACTTCATTGATGTTGCAAAGAAATGTTTATTTTAACTAGGGCAAGAACTATAAGGACTATATTCCACTTACAGGACACGTTTTACAACTATCAACATGTACAGGAGAAGAAGTTGAATGTGGCTCTTGTTAATGCATCATATAGTGAAGCATTTGTTTATGTTATATTGTTAATGCCCAATAAAATTGCAGATTGCATGTTTTTCCTGATACGATGTAGTGCTAATGTTTTAAGCTTTCACATCTTTTCTCTAATTAAAATCTAGAACAAAACAACACAAATCAGTAATTAGTTGACCTGAAATAATAAATTTGCATATACAAACGATAGAAGAACTGGTCGGTTTTAGGAACTCAGCAACTTGCAAAGCAAATAAACTGCAAACTGCCTGAAAATGTACATATTTGTTCTCAAGTCTCTCTTAAAAACAGAGCTCCCAATCTCAGTGAGATTGCTAGGTTGAAAACAATAAAACATGGAGAAAACATATCTTTGACAATATGAGTCTATCACTGAGGTCTACCTGATATCTTCCTGAATTCACTATCTGTGCTGGTTCTGCAGTTCAGAAGAAGCAGTAAAACACAAGTGTGCTTTAATTGTAAATCGTAGTGTTTGGTTTTAGAACAAATTGGTAGGGTGCTGCAAAACATAACAGGCTTTAAATAGATAATACTCACTTACTAAAACAGATAATTTTCATAGGAACACAATTTCTGAGCATTAGGCACACAAACGCACAGTGTTTCACACATACATGCACAGTCACACACACACACACACACTCAGTCGTAAGCTCTGTAATTTCCTGCAGCGGATATAAAGTGATGTCAAATTATCGACATAGCAAATAAGTTAAATTCATGCTTTAATTTCCCTATAAAACACACACTCAGGCAGAATGCAAATGCATACTTGTTGCACGTGGTTACATGCACAAGCAGAGGACCGCACACACCGGTGCATGCCCGGAACTGACACGCGTGAATTTACACAAAAGCAGAGGAAGGAAGGGAAACACTACATAAAGTAATGAGAACTTCATGGAAATACAGCTGTGTGTGTGTGTTGCCATTTGTGCGTGTGTCCTTTAAACATAATTAGCTCCATCAGGCAGAAATGTAAACTAGAGAAACTTTAATGAAACTCTTCTCTGATCTGCTGAAAGCACACATTCCCATTTATCTCTTTTTGGTTGTCTTTCTCCCCGTTTCCTTGGTTGACTAACGTGTTATCATATGCCACGCACAGGCCTTTTAAAACCCCAACTGTTCATGTTATAGTACTCCATTACAACCACATGAGATGAACACAATCACATTGTGTCTGTAAGATCAGATCCACAAATTTTTCCTCTTTCTGCTTGCGTCCATTTACTCTCTCTGCTGTCCTACAGGTGGAACTCCTTTTGAAGATGGAATCTGGAATTTATTAGAAGTACCAAATTTTCTGTCGATTCACATATGTTAAGGGATATCTACATGTGTTCACATATGTTTGGCTTAAAGGCGAACCTTTCTCAGCCCTATTTCATTTAAAAAAAGCCGCCATTGCTCAGTCTGTCTCATTCCATTTCTAAACTAAAACATCAACCACACGCTCACTTTTATTCCATCTCTAAACTTCATCCGATTTCTATCCTCGTCTCATCCTTGCAGTCAAACAGCTAAAAAAAAAAAGAAAAAGAGAGAAATTTCAGACGGAGAAAAATATGTTGAATGCAAAACTGAAACACAAACCAATAGTGGAGCGATGTCTCAACAAGGCAGCACTGTGCAACAATTATAGATCAGGCCCTTTAAAAGGAAAATATTCTCTCCTCCCTGGAAAGCAAAAGGCATCACATAGCAGCATACCAAGAACCCAGATTCTTCATGTGTATATATGCATGCCTATGCCCGCTTGTGAGCGCACGCACACTCAAATGTGTTTATGTGTGTGAGCTGTGTATCGATCCCCGTGTATCGGGTGAGTTGTCCTTTGAGGAAAAGGAGGGAAATGAAAGAAAAAGAATGAAACGAGAAGGAGAGAAACGGATCGATGCAGCGGAGAATAGAAAGCACAAGTGAGGATGAGGGAAACGTACGGAAACACAGACGCAGACGGGCACAAAACGAAAACACACTCGCACAAACCCAGGTGGAGATTAAATATGACTTTAGCTATTTGTTTCTGCTTTTGTCTCTTTTTAATCTCTCACTTGCTCGGTGCTAGCTCGCTCCCTGCATTCTCCCATCACATGTCATTTACAGAGAGTCAATTTGTATTTTGGACATTTTCACTTACACCACATCAGTCTCTGCCCTCAAAGGTTTCATTTAAATTGAACTGAATGTACGCCTCTGTGTGTGTGTGTGTGTGCGTGTATCATGATAAACAGTAGATGTGTGCTTGTGTGTTCTAAACTGTTTAAGATGATGCTTTGCATTGATGCCTCTCCTCAGTCCTTCCCAGTAATGAGTCAATCTGTGCATGTGGTGTATTTGTGTTTCTGTGCGATAGCGCATGTTATGGAATAAAAGCTGTGTTGTGGAGGTCAAAGATTGCAACAAAGGCCGTATCTTATAGAGCAATTAAATTAACAGGCCATGTTCAACTTTTCCGCAATTAAAATATTCCTTCTTGTACTATTTGCTTCTTTCTTAACCTCACCCACACAAATTCACCATATAGCTTTTTTACTGATTGCTTATGAATGCATTGACTCTTTCAGGCACACATCTAACACAGAAACATGGGTGAAACAGAGTGTAAGAAAAAAAAAGTGCACGTGTTTTAGCCCTCACTGATCTGCTGGGTTCTGCCACTACAAACTCAGGACCAAAGATTTAATACAGTTAATGTTTTAAAAGGAGTGGATATAATGTTTCTTTTTTGCTTGGTCCTGTTACATACCCCATACACACAGACTGAAAGGAAATTACGCCTGTGCCTCTTTCCCAAGATGTATGTATTTATTGTGCTGCAGAGATTTAAGTAAAGTAAGCATGCAAAGTAGCTACTCCTGGCCCATAGGTTGTGTAATACCACAACATGTCTCCAGAAGAGATAGTGAGTTGTTGTAGCATCTTGCCTTTGCTGGCTCCAGCGTGAGGTTGTATTTTTTCTTGTGATGCATGACAGGTAGTCGATGAGTGAAACTGTAAACACAACAGCGGTTTGGGTTCTTGGTTGGAAGAGAGGGATCAACATGGGGAAGAGCTGGCTGGTTAAACAAGGACTACCGTTCTCTCCTGACATTCTGCCTATATCTCCAACATTAGCATTAGGGGATGCTGTATGCATGAAAAAACTGTGTATGCCTGTTTCCATTAACCCTGTGGGATAAATGATAATTTGGGCTCTAAAAATGCCATAATTCCACTTTGTGAGTGCACTGAAAATATGCTGAAAACTCCCAGAGTTGGTACATCTTCTAACTTTGCCAAAACTACAATCACCTGTAGAGGGACCAGCTTTCTCTGATCTTGTGAGACGGATGTATTCTGACCTCTTATATGATAGTTGAGGCGAGGTGAACAGAAAACCCCTTTAAAGTCAATCATCTTGTGTAAATGATCTTATGGGTGATGTAGTTAATGTGATAAGTTGTTGGTAGTTAGTTGTGGATGGAAGACATCATGGGGAGAGCATGCATTGATGACTGGTTTATGGGCAGTTCAGGTTATCAAGAGCTATTCTTTTGGATCTGTGCAGATCTGAGGGCCAGTTTGTGGACACAACAGCAACTATCCGCTCTTTATATGCAGTCAGCTCTGGCTTTCCGGTACCTTCACCTGGGCTAATTCCTCCACATTTTCTATTTTTCTGCAAGCCTGCCTCTTTGGGCAGACTGCATTAACTGTCTGAGTTACATCCCATCATTTTTCATTTGTTACTGAACTAGAGGATCTTCAATATTTGTGATCAGCACTTCTTATTGAAGTTCCTCTTCCTTGGAGTAGAAAACAGCAACCATTTGCACAAAATCATTTTCAGCACATGGTACATGTAGTTGAAGTTAGGTTAAGTTTAGCCCAGCTTGAAAAAAAAAAACTTGAAAAAAGAGCCTATCGCAGTCCAAAGTAAAAAGCCCATCCGCCCTAAATCTCTGTTGATTCAATCCAGAAAGAAAAAGGGAAATCTATCAAAGGAAAGTTTTATGGTTTTTTTCACAGATTATTTTTCCATGAGGGAGAAAAAAAAAAGGTGTAACATTTCTTTAAAACACACTTATCTCTAACTCTCCACATATCTCTTGCCTCATTCAAGCATGCAGTCTTTTTTTTATTAATTTATCTCACTGTTAGACTACTGCTGTCTCACTGAGACACACAGCCCCACCCACAGTAATGAGTGAACCTCATGCTGCCCCACCCTGCTCAGTCTGCCAAGTCACTGCCAACACCTCACGCAGACACACAAATACACACATGCAACAGGCCACACCACAACTGTACAAAGAAGCCATAGACTCAGCTCAAACACTAATGTGTGTATTCACACTCCAGCAACACCCCTCTCACACTCCACTACTACCACTTACATAGACCCATGTCAGTGCCTAGACATCACACAAACACACACACACACACACTTGAGCCTATTCTGAACTAATGTGATCAGAGCAAATAAGCTCTGCGGCGCTGGTGAACCACAGTCTATTCCTGCCAGTCCGTGACATCACTGTGAAGTGAAAGGCATTGTGGTCCACAAAGTATGGTGAGGGAGCTGAGTGACAGGTGGTAACCATGGGAACTGTCAGTTTGCCTCCTGGTTGCTATATCAACATGGACATTTTTCAATGTTGTGAGTTAAATTCAAATTTATTTATTTTTTTAAAAAGGGAAAGATGAATGTAGCCGGTGGGAAAAGAAATTAAGTCATGCATTCATACCCAAAACAGATACGAACACCCGCGTGCATGAGGAAAAACTTGCACACACTTTGCTAGCAAGCATAAATTTGCATAAACCCTCTAAATACGATAAAAGAATAGCAGTTCTCATTGTAGCATCTCGCTGCATGAGATCTAATCCTCCCATTTGATTCAAAGGGAAGATGATTTGGGGATGAAAGTGTATTAATGGAGGCACTCGACTAATGCTCTCAGTAGGTAGGATGTGGATATAGAAGCAGAGCTACAAAGGCCTTTATTCAGAGAGCCTGAGATAAACACTTGTGTCTGGGTGTAAATGAGACAAAGAAGAGAGATAAGGCTCCATTAGGGGAAAGATCAATATGAAATGAAAGAAGTGTGTGAACATGTTCTCCTTACCCTTAGCAGGGATTGGGATTCCTCTTTTGTGGCTCCTCCCTTCCCCTCCTGTGCTCCTCCTCCTCCGCTTGTGTACTGTTGAGGGGGCATCTGGCTCTGCTTCTCCCCTCCTCCTCCACCACCTGTAGCAGCTCCTCCTGGCCTCCCTCCTCCATACAGCTTGGTATCTCCTAAAAACGACTTGGTGTCTCCCAGGTAAACCATGCTAGGTGAAGCCACACCTCTTTTCTGCTGTGAGGCCTCATGATTGGCTGAGACAAAAGACAATGAGAGGGGGGAGGGGAAAAGAGAGGGGCTTCCGCTTCCTGCTCCTCTTTCTATTCTTTCAGGTCCCATACGCTCCTTGGGCACCCAAAGCAAACCGTGGGCCTGCTCGCCTCCTCTTTCTCCGGGTCCTCTCGTCTCCCCGAGAACCCAGCCCTTCTCCCGCTCTCTTTCTTTCTCTTCACCTCCCTCGCTTTTTACGACCCCGCCCGCCTCCTCCCTGACTCCTTCTGCCAACCGTCCCTCAGGCGGCGCGAGGGAGTAGAGAAGGCGTATGTCCCCCTTGCTCTCTTCCTTAATGGCTAACGTAGAGGGAGCCGAGCAGCCATTAGCCGAGAGTGTCAGCGAAGGTGTCAGCGAGGCAGGCAGCGAGCCTAATGAGGGAGACGAGTCGTGACAGTGGGCCGAGTTAAAATGGTCAAGGAGAGCTGAGGAATCTGGAGCCGTGAAGTCACAGCGTCGACATCGGCAACACGCGTGGACACGCCTGCAGGAAGAGAAAAGTGGTACAAATGTTTGTTTTCAAGTTTAATCAGGGGGGACAGATTAACTCATCATGTGAGGCTAATGATGAACAAACACACAGTTTAATGTTGGGAACGTGACTTTTTGTGAAATGCATCTTCCCATTTAGAGTCATCTATACTGAGTGAGTCACACTGAAGTCATAGCAGAAACATTAATGTGACTAAAAGCAGCACTGAAGACATAACTGTGTTTCATTTCCTCTTTATAGCAATACTTAGTTCATCTCTGCATTTGCCCATTTAAAATGTAAAAGACACTCATTCCCATTGCTTGACAGTGAAATTGCTCACACTTAAAAGAAGAAAAAAAAAAGAAAGAAGAAATTCCACTCCCGGAACCGACTAAATCAAAAGTGCATTACTTTTGCTTAGTTTCCTCCAACCACTCAGGTAGAGTTTCATGCAGCTTGTGGCCAAAAAGTGACTCAGTATGCAGCTAAATCACAGCGAATTACTTAAAAATGGTGAAGAACATAAATGAATCTGAATGACAAGTACTGAATCACCCATCAACAAACCACCTTCATTTCCTGTTGGCTCGGCCCTAAATGACCACCTATATATCCAGGATAATGACATCAGAACTTTTTCCTGGCTCAGAAAACCGTTTTGGTGCTTCTTGTGCGGGCCAACAAGCAAAATCAATAAACCATCTACAACACAAACTTGGGATTGCCGTTTACAGTGGACTTTGGTGGGCATCTAATTTACATCTACATTATATGGGAAATACCAACAAGCAGCTGTCACATACTGTACATACATAAATGAATATGAGCAAGCCCATTATCGTTACCCTTAGTGGGATTACTGAATTATCTACATTTATACTAAAAACTTGATTTTGATTTTTTTCATAAATGTTTTGCAAGCATGCTAGTATGAAAATAAATCAAATTCTTTTCCTTCTAACTCAAATGTCTGCTGATTATTTACCGTCATACCCAACCATTTTCTCACCACTGTCGTCTTAATGCTGTACTGCTATGATGTTGTGTGAGTGTTTCACAATAACAGGATGTAAAAAGCATGAAAAATACATTTGCATGTATGAGGGGAAAAGGCACAAAAACAAAAGAAAAAATACTGAAAACCAGAGCATCAATGTTCGCCTATACAATAAATGAGATGCGTACAGAGATTAACACCCACAAATGAAAAAGAAATACATTTTCATACTTTCCTCATGTTCTTATACGCTGCAAACAGCAGGTCAGAAGGGTCAAAAAGGTCTAAATATTTATGGAAATTTGTAAAAAACATGCCAGTGAAAGAGTCTAGCTCACACCAAGTTACATTAAATGTCTCCAGATGCAGAACAAAGACAAAGAGGCTTCTGTCTGTCATCAGCGTACACACACCACACATGCATGCTCACTGACTCATTCACTCACTTCCTTGCTCTGTCACTGTTCCTCTTCACACACACATTTATGATAAATTAACATTATATATCATTCTTTCTGCAGCCCAACTTTCCCCTGAGCGGTCGACAGCAGTATCGTTATCGCTTAAAATCAACAAGTTTTTTTTTCCTGATTAAAAAATACACATTGGAAAAAAAATAAATAAATAATCAAAGTACTTTAAATGCTTTGATGAGGTGGGAGGTGAGATGAAAAACTGTTCTTCCTACCTGTTTTGTTGGACTTTTCTATTAGTTCAGATTATTTGTTGGTGGGTTGAAAGTAAATGACTCAACAATTAGAGGTAATTATTTCGGGGGGAAAAAAGGAGAAATTTAGATTAAAAAAAGATTTGAAAAGTTTTGAAGAGATGGCACCATCTAGAGATGTAAAGGCTAGGTTGAGTTTAATATCCAATGATATTTTACAAATTGTTAAAAGTTGAGAAATAGAAGTGCAACATCCCATTTCGCATACCATCGCCCACTTTTGCCTCATATTTGCCTTGCATCCCACATGTTGATAGGATGGGGTCTTTTAAACAGTGATAAATCATGTAAAAGCCAACGCAAATGCATATGCTATGTAAGCAAAAAAACATACACGCCCCACACGGCTGCATTAGTTTATTAACTAGGCATGTAAGAATACATGGATTAGTATCAATTCAATGATTAAAGTTTCAACTGCATCGATCCAAATAGAAAATAGCAAACATTGATACAGAAAAGAAAAAGCTAACTTTTTTAAAGGAACATATTTTTCAACTAAATGTTGAATTAACTCAGGAATAAAATCCTATTTAGCTGTTTAAGTTGCTCTTTGTGACCTGATGAATGGAGGTGTTAAATCAGCACGTGATATCATCCATCAGTCACTAGTTCCTGAATCTAATTGAGTTTGTGATATCGGCAAACAAAGAATTGTTACCCATAATATTGTAATGTTATCAAATTAGTGATTTACACCTCCCATTGTTAGCATCAATAAGTTGCATCAACTACCTAAAAGTCTCTCCAAAAACTGATTTACAGAACAAGTCTGCAGAAACACAAGTTCACACACATTCACAGTCAAAGAATAAGCTGTATCCATACTTACACACGTTAATGCACAAAAACACACATTCTATAGAAAAGCTTAAAGTATTACAATTACATAATGTGCACTCTCAGTCAGAACAAACTACCTGAGAATGGATGAGTAAAAGTGTTTAGGCGTTAGAGGTATTTCTATAGATTGATTGGATTCTTTCAGCTGGTGACTTTATTCCCTCCAACTCACTACAATCCTGTTTGAACAGCCGATAATTAAATTCTATATTTTGTTGTCTAAAACTTTGGAATCCTTTTAGCTTTGGTTGGTTTTACTGGTAGTGCAAAACTTTCTGGCTTTATTTCACTTTTATTTGATTTGAGCTCCAAGATTCAGAGCTTAGATTTTGTTAAGGACGTGAGTGGACTGTTAAATCCCCTCCTAACTCTGCTTTGTCACCCTCTCTCTCCCTCTTCTCTCCACTTTACTCTCACTCTTCTTTCACTTTACTTCCCTCCTCCACTCTTTTTCTTACTCTTTCACTCCATCCCTACTGCTTTTCTGTCTTTCATCCTCTGATTCATGTTTTCAGTCTCAAATGAGTCAAACTTTAAAATCTTTTACTCGTTTGTGGCAGAAATCTTGCTAGAAGGGCTTTGTATGTCTGCCGTGTGTGTGTGTGTGTGTAAGGCAGAAAACTTGTGTGCGAGTTTGGTAGTGAGCGCACATCAAAAAGCATTTCAGATCTGCAACCCAGATCAGTATTTAAATAGTGAAAACTGTCACAACTACCTCCAGTTCTGCGTATATCTCCCTCTAAATCAATGACGTCTTCAGTCCCAACTTTCTCACACCACTCCTCTGACTTTCCCACCCTAACTCACTCAACTTTTCTCTATCATTTGCTGGCTCTGTCATTGAAACACCAGAGAGCATATGTGTGTGTGTGTTTGTGTGTTTCTCTGTCTGTGTAGACAACAAATTGGCTCTGGAGTCTAGTCTGATCTCTTCTGAGTGATAAGAGATCTGTGACCCTGTGCTTATGAGTGTTTTAGCAGGTAATCACATACATGTCATGTACTGGTTTCCTTCAGTCAAATTGACATTGCAATCCTGAGCCCCTCAAGGTGTCATAGGGTAGTTTTTTTAGCTTGTTTGGGGGTTTTTTTATGCAGAAGGAGTTCCAGTGTTGGTTCAGAGCCCGAACCCAACTTAATAGCAGTTTCACCACTGAAACAAACGGTGCTACATCAGAACCAGCTCTTTACTGGGCCAGAGGCAAAGAACTTTTAATGTTGGGAACAAACTAAAATGTTCAGAGCGTGATGTTTAAAAATTCTGAGAGGACAATATGTTCCTGCTGTTTCATGTTTTAAGACCACAAGTATGTTTATGAATGCTGCAATAGAACAAAATACACAACATTTATAAACAAAATTTTTAAAATAGTGTTTAGACATTGTTGTGGTATTATCCCGTATGTACCATATTGATACGTACAGTTTGAGACCTTTTGCGTCACTTCATGCTAAAAACTTGGCTCAAAACCTTGTTGAACACAATCTGATACAAAGTTGGCCCGCAGTGTAAATATATTTGGCCCGCGAGGCAATGCCAAATGACTACTAGTGCTGGCCCGCCGGTATTATACAGCACATGTACTGCTAATACTATAAATCCCAGAATGCTCTGCTGATGTTTTGGCGCCAAAACACCAAAACATCAGTCAGGAGACGTCAGGAGTTCAGAGCCTCAGCCCAGGCACTGATAAACTAGCATCAAAGAAGAGATGCGAGGTATCTTGGGGAAGATTATGAGGAAGATTTTTTTTTAAAGTTTTAAGAGGTTTACAATTCTGGCCCACTGTGTATTTGAGTTTGACACTAAATTTAAAGATTGGTATATGTCCTTGCTCATTTAGAGCTTGATATTGTTCCTTTTGCAGTGCAAGACAAATTAAATATACACTTTCATGACCTCATTACTTGAATTTTTAATTTAAGGTCATACTGTATGCATTCATTACAAGTGGACAATTTGAGGGTGACTGCACCCAAGATGCATCAAAATCCCATCACTCAGTGAGTGTTCAAAAAGGCCACATTTCTGCAGTAGTGTGATGGCCAATGTATCCTGGGAAGCAACAGTTTGTGTAAAATCCTGCAACATGTTGGTTACCCACAGCAGTTAGCCATTTGTTTAGTATTAGGCTGTTGGCCAACTGTGTAATAAAGTAAAGCACTTTTATCTAAGTGACTGTGTAGCCTTAAGGGTTAGGGACCAGACATGATTTCCGTGTAATGAGTTGGTTCCAGTAGTGTACAAAGGCCTGTAGATATTAGTTTGCAAAACAGGACATGTGCAGGATTCTAGTGTTTGATCTTTGCAAATGCATATGATGCAGGCATTAATTTGAATATGGAGCAGAGAGTGGACACTCAAGGTCCATGTGGAGCTAATGGTAATTGATGCATTAAATATTAGCTTTTAACCTTGTCTAGGTTCTACTAAGCGCTTCACAATGTCTTTCTCATTCATCCATAGGGTACTTCTTATTCTGTACATATGCAGCACTTTTCCTCTACAGCCACACAACGATGAGCATATTGGTCCATACATAGGGTTCAGTGTCTTTTCCAAGAACACTTTCAACAGGGGCTGGAGGTTGAACTAGCGATGCGATTGGAGGACAACGTCCACCTTAAGTTCCTTAATGCCCTGTACTTGTGATAAGATCATTCAACATTCATGATAATACCTGATGTAAAGAGAGCCGTATTCCATTCTGAGCATAGTACTGGACATCATTTTCAGGCTTAAATGGGCTGAGTTCCAGAAAGGGTAATCTGGACAAGATACAGAAAAGTCTAACAGAGCTCATCACTGTTATTGAGATTTCTGGCAAAACTTCACCTACATCCAAGGACAATTTCAAAAGGAAAACCGTCTTCAGCTACCATCAGCTTGTAAAGTCAAAGAAGAACTTAATGCGAGACCGATGCATTTCAGCATATGGCCCGCAAGAAATTACAGCCCATGTGTTTATGTGTTGATTTCACAGCAATCTGCAGAGCTACTGCTACTATGTGATGCTCCACACATAGTTATTTAAAATTCAACTTAGAATGTGTGACAAACTACAAATATGTGATTAAGGCTGCTTAGCTTCCAGCTCTGAGTGTCTAAAAAGCATCTCTAAGCGTCTTATGTGTATGGTTTTATAAAGGGGGGACCACTACTGAAAATGAGTGTGCTCAGTCAACATTTCCTGGATGAGGATATCAAAGAGCAGGCAATAGTCAATCATCATTAAGACTTGAGAGTGGAATGTTTTTGGGTAGTTGATTTTTATTCATTTCCGTTTAGTCACACATTCTAACTGGAATATTCTCTCTTTGGATAAAACATATATGCAACTGCTAAATGAGCCACTGTGAGTCAAATCTTGGAGAAACATGTGGCAAAACAGGAAAAATCTGGCCACTTAATAATAAGATTAAGAAGAAGTAAAAGAAAACACCACAAACAACCAATCATCCAATTTCCTGCTCACCTGTAGTGTCTAAATATCTCATCTTCCACTTCTGTGATGAAATGACACTTCGTACACGAGTATTCTCTCTCTCCTGCTCCTCCTCTCCCTCCATCCTTCTCTCCCCCGAGTTCCTCCTCAGCCTTGACATGTGGGGGAGCCCCCTTTAGGTTGATCAGGGTGTGGCAGCTCTCGTAGTGTTGCAACAACACATCGATGTCAGTGGTGGCAAAAGCGCACTGGTCGCACAAGTGGGTGACGCCTGGAAAAGCGGAACAAATCAGAAGCAAGCAATGAAAAAAAAAAAAAAAACTGAAGAATTAATCTAAAGAAAAAAGCTTGAAAAATAAACTCAAACAATGATGTTGGCACTTGACTGCTAAATGCACATGTTTAAAAGAAATTATCAGCATATGTTTTAGATTTGCTGCATGAGGTCCCGATGTATGCCTTTAAATACCTTGTGTGACAACAGGATGTGCAGGGTTAGAGGGGTGAAAGGTTGAACCAGAAATCACACCGGGGTCACCTCTCGGGTTAGGAGGGGTCACACTGGGTGAGGTGGTGCAAGCAGGTTTTGAACTGATGGCATCCTGCTGTTTGGTGGGCTGAGGAAACTTTGAACAGCATTTGGGGCAGGTGGACTTCCGACAAGCAAATGGGTGGGACACCTATTAAGACAAATTAGACAGTTAAAGTTTTGTGGAACAGTGTCGCCATGCTTTAGTTATTACTGGAAATAAAGTTTCCATATGGTTCATTTAGTATGCGATGAAATGAGTAGTATCAGAATAAATTAAAAAAAACAAAACTAAAGTATTGCATGTTCTGTTTTGCTTGTTTTTTGTTTTTTTTAGACTGTTTGATTGTTTGGCAGCATGGAGGGCAAGGAGAGTGGGTGGGCAGATTAGGGAAAGCAAAAAAAATTTCAGCTAAGCTGTAAAGTGGAACAATTTACACTTTATACTTGTTTGGATATTTTCATCTGCTGGCAAAAGGCTCATTTTTCCCCCACTAATTGCCAAGTAAACACAGAAATGACACACAAATTAACATTTCAATATTCCATTAATCTCACCTCCCCCAGGTGTTTATGTGGCTGACAGAGCCCCTGAGGACAATACATGCAGTGCTGAATGCAGCAGCGGTGAATGGAGTGGTTGTGCTGGTAGTGCAGCAGCAACGGAGCCACTACGATCACGTCGGCACTGTGGGCCATCGAGTAACGGAAGTCACACAGCTGACAGTTATAGCTGGTCACCACTGCTTCTGAATCACTGCTGTTCGGGTCTCCTGGGAGCAGAAAATAGAAAGGTTCATTTGTATGTGATGCTTAAGGCAAACAAATATGCAAAGTAGTATAAGAGCACTACAACGGAAAAGGAAAAAGAAAAAAGAAGATGTAAGGGAGCATTTTAAAGCTGGCAACCACATTTCACCCAACTTTCTCCTGTTTTGTTACCTTGGCTGGAGCTGGACGGGTTAGACAGCTGATCTTTGCGGCTTTTGGATACCATGTGGTCACGTTCTCCTCCATCTCTTCTTCCTCCTCTTTCCCTCTCCATTCCCACAGGAGCAGCATTGCCGGGGCTCCCAGCACCACTCCCATTCCCTCTGTGTCTTTGTTCATAGTGCTCCAAAAGCTTTGCCGAACCCCCCGCCCACTCACAACTCCAGCTACAGAATTTACACCAATAATACACCTGCAGGGCTCCTCGACCTGCCTCCCCCGTCCAGCCTGATGGATCTGAACACCCTCTGATTGGGATGAAGTACCCAACCAGAGAATCGTCTTCGGCTCGGACTGCCACACGCTCGGCCCCGTCCAAGATCGGACTCCTCCCCTTCAACAGGTTGTCATGCGTTGTTAGGTTGTTGGTGGCCAGCAGGGGTGTGGTTGGTGGAGTTTTGACTTTGTTAGGATGTGAGGATAAGAAATGCTGTTCAAGTTCCATAGAATTACTGCCCATATATGTGAAGTTGCAGAATTTGCAGCGGAAGTACTTAGTGTTCCCCTGACAATCAGAGGTCTTGCGGCCAATTCCAATCAGCGTCCCGCCCAATGTCACCTAACGAAGATCAGGAAAGGAGATGAAAAAAGATTTACTTAGATTTCAAATAGGATTCAAAAACATCTATGAAATAGGCTGGATCCGACTGATAAAATAATCTGCTGAACTGCTGAGGAATGTTACAAATCTCATATGAAATGTGTATCTGTTGATCTTGCAGAGCACACTGCAGTCACTGATGGTGAGCAAGCAATGTGTCAATCCTTACAGTGACGTAAGAGTTACAATATCATATTTTTTTTCTATTCAACTTTTTACTTTAAACAGTTACGTTATCATCTTAATCAGACTTTTCACAGGTTTATGAGTTGATGCCAATTGAGTATTAAGTATTAAGTATTATAGCAACGCTGCATTTCAAGTAAGCGTAACTAACAGAGAAAGAAATAAAAAAAAAACTAATTACACCAGCTCAGTATTTTCCTGCAGATGGGTCAGTTATAACATCTGCTGAAAATGTTAGAAAATGACCTTGAAATTAAATATCTACAAATAAAAATAACAGACAAAAAAACAAAACATGAAAAGTGCCATATGGGACGGTTTATCTCAGTTGCAGAGAAGTCACTGATGCGTGTGATCACACAACAACGCTACAACTATCACAGCCCTCAGGACCCTAATTAAGCAATTAGTAAAAATGCAAACAACTTATTTCACTGAGCTTAAATAATACAAAGATACGAAAGAGAATATGAAAGGGAAAGGGGGAAAGAAATGAAGCAAAAACCAAAGTTGAGGGAGAGGTGTGGAGAAGGAAAAGGTGCGAGATGGGTGAAAATTGAATTGAGCAGTTTAAGAAAATTTGATTAGAGTCGAAACGACAGAGCAAAGAAAGAAGGCAGAGCAGAAGTGAGAGTGATGAGAGATAAAGATTTAAAAAACAGAGACAAATAGAGAAGAAAGAGAGAAAAAGAAAGGTAAATATGTCTGACAGCTGTTTCATTACATTTTCTAACAGCCGATTATAACGTCTGCTTCTGTCTGCCGCTCACAAACTTCTCTCCTTTCCTCCTTCATCTCCTATCCCTCTCTTACACTGCTTCTTTTCCCCTATCCCTCTCCTCCTTGAGATTTTTTTTTTCTTTTCAGCATCTCATTGGTTGACAGGGAATCTCGTCTCAGCAAATGACAACATGGAATTTTCCAAACGTGGGAGGGAAAGAGAAAAGTTAAGTGAGGGATGGAGAGAATAGAGACTCCTTTCATTCGATTTTTTTTCTCTTTTTTTTTTTATACTTTCACTTTTTCTTCATAATGACGATTTAAGCCCGCTGGATTTTCTATTTCTGACTCTGTATGTCTGTGTGTGTGCGTACGGGTGCTCCTGACTACGGTGTAAGCGTGCATTTCTGTTGCCATTACGTGACTTATAGTCATTACAGACTGCTGGTTTGAATGAAACTCCTAGACTATCCCTCACACACGCATTTTTATAAAATTATCTCGTTTAAACTTTTCATATGATTTCTGTTCACGCAACCTAAACCTAATCCTTGATCCAGATGTTACCTGACTTGGAATAGTCTCTAAGTGCAAAAAGACAATTAAGAAAATGATCAATGATGACTGAAAAGCTCATTTTAAGAACAAAAAACATACACAGAGTATAAACAAGTGTTTGGTTTGACACTCTTAATTAAAGTTATTTGGAAAATTGACAGACCTTACCAGGAAATTAGAAAGATAATATAGAATGGCATTAAGTTTTAAAGCTACAGGAAGTCAACAGAAGGCTGTAATCTGGATATAAATGTCTGTTTCTTGGCAGACAAGTTAGAAGTTTTGTTTGATGCTTTGAGGTTCAGGAACAGCAAATCAGTGTTGAGTGGAGGTGTTGCATGTTTTTTTTCTTGACAAAGTCTAGAGTTGTTGATTTCAGTGATTAGGACCCCTTGATTTAAAGTGGACCCGAATATAACAAAATTACTGAGGACATTTTTAACCTCCGATTGATTGGTTCGTCAGTTGACGGCCAGACCCCCATGTGAAAATTACAGGCCACTTAATGTGCACTGTTGGCGTGTGATTACAAGGGAAGGCAGCGTTTACCTTGTAGAGGGAATTAGCTGAAAAATCTGCCACATGCCAGTCATTAGCTTACATTTTCTCAGCGAGACAAATCCTAGCAGATCCTAGCCTTTCTTATCCTGAGAGATTAGCAAAGCATTTACATTTATCAGCCAATACTTAACGCAGATACAATGATACATATGTACAAGTGAGTTTGGAGACAGATAATAAGCATGTGTATGTTTTTGTGCTTAAATTTATGACGCCTGTCTGCCAGGTGCCCAGCTTACCTCCTTTTCAGTCTCCATAAATGTCTATAAAATTTCATAACTAGCAGCACAATGCCTCACTGTCCAAATAACACACACACAATGTTCCAAATGAGCTGCAGCTTGCACTACCCAATAAATTATTCAGTTCAGTTATGGGTGTTGAGCCACAGATTTATGATCATACTGAATTTAACAAGACCTGGTGTTGCTTGTTTTAGATCAAGGTTTCTAACTAATATTGATCATTTAAAACTTTTGCGTTTGCTGCATGTCAGGTGAAAAATGATGGATATTTAAAATTATGTATACAACAAAATAATATGTATTTGATTCTTTTATGCTGAACTTAGTTATTTCTCATTTGTATGCACATGTTCTATGGGTTGATACGGGTTTCGGATGTATAGTTTTGTTTTGAACATAAACACATCTGTTAAACTTCAGTAACTGTAATCATTGAGCAGTACTTACCTGGACGTCATATGTGCCGTTCATCATGGTCGTCCTGTGCTGCTGGTTTTGTGTATCTGGTCTCATCTTCACCAACTCTTTGGTTTGGCTCCTCTGTCCCTGTCCTGCTTGCATGTCTGACATCAGAGATACAAAAGAAAGGGTTCAGACTGACAGTAAAAGATAAATGAGGAGGGGTCAAGGTACCTGAGGACAGGTGACATCTGGTAGGAAGGAAAACTGTTAGATCAACAATCTATAAATTGTCGTGGCAAGTAGCCCTCTGCTAGCATGTGATTTAAAGCTTGCTCTGAGATAATTAATTCATGAACCTTTGAGCCTCCCAGTAAAAAAGTTCTGGATTCAAACCTGTTGTTCAACTGGAGCCGTTCTGTGTGGCATTTGCATTTTACCCGGTTTCAGAAATGCATTGGTAATTCTTAAATGCTCCCATGACCCTCTAAAGAATCAAAGTGTGCATATCTATAGATGGATTAATAATTCTATAGTTTAGAAAGTGGAACTTCTTTGTAAATAGAGATGGAGTTACCTAGGTTTGTGTGTTGGGGAGCCATGTTGTGGAGGGCCAGGATGTGTGTGTCAAGGGCAGCATCCTGTCGTGTGCGGTTGTGCAGACCCAGGTGATACTTCCTAAAGTGCTTCACCAGGTCAGCAGGGTCGTTGCCATAGTAACCGTAACCGCACACATTGCACTTGAAGTCCTGGAGTTTAGGAGAAGGGCTGGAGGGCAGCGGAGGGGTGTCAGATGTCGACTCCTCCCCTCCTTCCTGTCTGGACAGGAGGTTCGGAGCAGACGGGAGAGGAGGAGTGAGATGATCTCTGTGGCTTCGCTCCCCCTCCTCCGTCCCCTTCTCGCCGTCCTCGGGCTCCGACTGGCTCTCGGGTCTCTCAGCCAACACTGCTCCGACTTGTTTCGCCCTCGCCTCCCCTCCTCTCCTCCCCCCTCGCTCCTCATTACTGTAGCGATCGCTGACGGATGAGGGAGAGACGGACGAGGAGATGCACTCGCTTTCTCCATCCTCCTCCTCATCTCTGATGCGCTCAGAGGACTCTGGCTCGGAGGGTCGGTTGATTCGGTCTGCCTCTGCTCCCACTCTCTCCTCCTCCTCTCCTTCCTCCTCTTCTTCTCCTGCTGGCCTCTTCCCCTCTTCTTCCTCTTCCTCCTCACCTCCCACACTCCGGATAGGGGGATTCTTCTTCCTCACCATCTCTGAAAAGGTGACAAGAGACAGAAAAAGATTTGGTTAAATACATTTACTTTTATTTTTCCCCTTAATATTCCTCCAAGGTGCTTCCAGAAGCGTGAATACAAACAAACACAATGAACTTTTCTGAAAATAATGGGATTTCTGCACGGAATTACTTTAATTTCATGCACAGGGATCTTTAAAAATTTGGAACGACCCTTAAAAACAAACCCTGTCAAAGGAAAACAGACACATCAAATGTGAAACATCTTAGGCGTGAGAGATATTTAAAAGGGTGTGTATGAGATGGACGTTCCATCTCATACGCAAACCCGTCATGCTATTTTTTTTCTCTCCTTTAACTATGGAATCTGGATCTGAATCTTTTTATCGTTATGGAAACCATCCGTGAGAATCTTCAGCACGTGACCACATCAAAACAAAAACCATATCAGAGACTGAGACGGCGAAGAGGGTGAGGCACAGGGAGACATGGGGGTGAGACAGACGTAGGAGAGAGACAGGGAGAATGGCCAACACACAACCACATCAAACCGAACACCCCATATCAGAAAGATGGATGAGGGAGGCTGCAGACGGCAATTCGTCCCCTCCAGCGCTCCAAATTTCTCTCTCTTTTTCGCATCTCTTTCCGTTCGCCCTTTCATTCATTTTCTAGTCTGCAAACTGCTCTTTTTTCCATCTCTCTCGCTCCATCTGCATCACCTCCTGTCCCTTGGCTTCCTCTCCTTGTTTTTATTCTCTTTTTCTCTGCTTTTCTTTCTCATTTCACATCTCATTTTACTTTCATCCCACTGCTTATTTTCAATTTTTGTCTCTTGACTTTTCACCCTCTTCTCACCTCTATACTTGCATACAGTCCCAGCAAAGTACAGCTTTTTAAAACAAAAAATAAATAAAATCAAGGCGGTTTGTCCATTTCTAAACATTTTTTTATTCTCTATCGCCCTCTTTCACATGCAACAATAATTGCTACAACAATTTAAGCAATTCCATGAATATTATTTTCCTTCTGTTCTTGTCTTCTCTGAGTCTTTTTCCCCTCCCCTCCTTTTCTTATAATCACTTTACAAAGCCATCAAATAACCACCCATGTGTTTTATGTTAAACCATAATCTTTCCTTTGTTCAGAAAGAGAACAATTGTGGTTGCACTATTCGCAAAAGTCGTGACAAAAAGATGCTGCATGTGTTTTTTTGCGAGGGATTGCATACGCGTGCATGCACTGTGTTTATTTGTGGTTGTTCGAGTCAACCCTTTGACCCGAAGGCAGTGTTCACATGTATGTGTGTGTGTGTGTGTGTGTGTGTGTGTGTGTGTGTGTGTGTGTGTGTGTGTGTGTGTGTGTCTTCGGTCATAAACATTGTCAAACCCAACAGACGCCTGATAGACGGCAAAAGTGATCACTTTTAGATCGATGCAATATGAAGGGGGGTGGCAGCGAATGCGTGTGTGAGTGTCTTTCAGCGTGACTAATGCATATTTGATGATACGCCTGGAGGAGAGATACCATGTGTGGCCAAACAATGTGCTAGTGTGGCAGACTAATGCTTATTGTTATGTACCGATAGCAACTGGCAAACATTTTAAGTATGAGAGAATGGACACACACACACACACACACATACATACACACACACACACACACACACACACACACTTCTAAAGAAAATAAGTTAAAAGGAATGCAGCTGAAAGCCAGTAATCAGTTGACCATAAACAAACACACGCTGATACACATAAACAGATTAAAAAGGACACTTTAAAAAAAAACAGCCTGTAATGTTATCAGGAGGATTAGAGAAAGAGAGAGGAGAAAAAAGACAGGAGGAGAGCTAATGCTGCTTTCTCTCCTCTGTTGAATTCAATTTTCTCTCTATGGTCTTTGTAGTATTTTACAATTTTCTCTCTCTCTCTTTCTCTCCACCATACAACTATTAAAATAAAGCAATTTATGTCTGCGAGGGCCCACGCCTAGACCAGCCCTGGCACTCGCTCTTGTATGTGTGTGCGTAACAGGGAGTGAGCACAGGGAGCAGAGGAAAATCTCATCTGATGTTCACCACACCCAGTCAGAATTCATCATTCACTTGCACACACATGTGCATGCACACACAGTGGAAAACTACAGATCGCGGTGGTAAAGCAATGAAGCCGAAATCCCGACCTAAGAAGCACAGACTGACCTAAATATGTTTCCATCTGCCCTGTGCGACTGAAGCAAGGGGACTTGAGAAAAAAAAAAAAAAGTTCATAAGCGCAATAACGACAGTAATAATTCGATTTATAAATGATTTTAGTGAAGCGTGAAATGAGTACACCATCAAACAGTAAGAATGTTCGTATTATATAACATTTATTTACAGGGGCATCACTTGTTTTGCATATTTAGGACGCACTCACATGAAAAAAAGAGGCAAAGTAAGTTCGAAATCAACATTTCAGAGTGTATGCTTCCAGTTTTGTGTGTTCCTTTATGTCGCAGTGCAGCCTTTGTGTGCTTCAGGCTGTATACACAGACTGGAACCATTACTATCAACTACAATTAGGTACAACCCACTACAACATGCTGCATAACAACTTCTGCTACTAGCTACAATTAGCCCCTATGCACCACAATGGCCTCAATACCACAGCCAAGACAAATGTGACAGCTAATCATTTCCATCAACTACAATTAGCCCCAAACACCACTGAGGCTTTTATCTGAAATTGCCAATAATCGTCCCAGGACAGCTGCTGAGAGATCCAGCACCAGCAGTGTGGTATGCATCGGTAGGATATGGCAGGTATGGTACGGGGGTGAAGTGTAGAGGAATTTACTTTTACCGTGTTGATTCTTTCAATAGATATCTGCTTGGACAGAATTAATAAGCAGTAAAAAGTGTGAAATGTTTTTTACAGTAGCTGGCAAAAGGTAAAACTCAGTGTTTCCCCTAGGTTTTTGGCATTGGGATGCTGGCGGGTGGGAGGGGCAGCCGATTGACGCCGGCTGCTGTCAAATGACGGGGGCGGAGGCAGCAGCAGAGAAGATGAAATTAACTTGACCTTCTTGGGAGGTATTGCCATTTGTGGGGGCAGGATGCCCCCCCTTAATATAATGGTTGGGAAACACTGAATCATGTTGAATATAATATAAAATATTTTGTTTATTCTTAAATAAGCAACTTATTCATTAAACCTCAGAACAAAATGTTAAAAGAAATGTCAGATTGCTTGTTTTGCCTTGTCAACAGCTTATAACAAAAATAAGTATTGTGAAATAGTAAAACTGTAACAAATGTATGAAATTTTGGCAAAAGATTTACCATCCAACAGCTTTCAGGCACCCCGTCTTCATTAAACATAAGTCCAAAAAAAACATTTCTCTTCAATAAAGCTTTTTAAAAGAGCTGTCTCGCACAACTAGAAACCGTCCTTCAAGAATCTTACTCTTCAGCCAAGTAGCTGGGGAACCTCTCATGATGCACCAAGCACCGTTCCTCTACTCTCTACTTCACCTTTCTGTGCCTTACTGTTGCATGTCATTTACTCTTTCTTCTGTAACTTTTATTTACTTTGTTTGTAAGGTATCCGTCTCTCTAATATGGCGTCCCAACCCAGTGTTTATTGCTTGTCCATGCCATCCTTTTCTCTCCAACTCAACCCTCACCACAACCAGTCGAGGCAGGTAACCACTCTACCTGGCTAGATGTTTTCTCCTGTAAAGAGTTTGCTCTCTCCACTGTCGCCGAGTGTGTTCTCAAATGGAAATGTCGGGTTTCTTATTACTGAGAAGAACTAGTGTAATATGAATAACAGGAGATTGAATTGAAAATACAATTTCCCACAAAAAACATAACTAATGATATGATAATTAGAAGCAGTAACTGATGTCAATCCTGGTGGTTTGCCTTTGTTTTGAGAGGTCTGTTCAGCACACACCAAATAATCATGTTAAGAAACATACAACATAGAGCTTAACCACATAAATGTGTGCAAGATCCCAGAGTAAAACCAGCTCAACATCAAAATTCATTCACCCTACAAGAAATAAAAAGGATGGTTTTGTCTTTCGGAGAACAATGTTAGATGTCACTAATGGAGAAAAACAGATTACCGGTACATCTCCACCACTTCACCCAGTGACTCCCAGATAATTCTCTAAATGCATATTATTGAGTCACAGTAATGGATGGGTTTGATACTGACTCTCAACACATCCCTTCGCTTCTGCTGCCTCCAAATACACCCCCCCCCCCTGTATAGGCTTGCCTG
>JBBBVU010000018.1:17035916-17050229 GCA_037177055.1 Atherinosoma microstoma
CCCCTCGTTGGCACAGCTGTAGTTGGCATCTCTGCCTTTCATAAATACAGGATTTTCTTCTTTTATGAATAAAAATACATTTACAGAAGATGGAGGGAAGATAAGCTCCACACAATAAGAAGTAAAAGATGACTCGGCTATCATTAACTAAAAAGCCTTCTCTAATGTCTTAAGTGTTTACTCTGACTGGATATGGTCATTTCACAGACCACATCCAATCACTCTTCAAATTTTTTGTGGAACCACAAAAAAAACTGGCAAAAGTTGATATCTAGCATTTTTTGGGCCAAATTTGTGCAACACTTGAAATAGAGGCAATCATCAAGACGAGATTCCAGCTTATTGTTTTTCAAACAACCTGCAACATTATGGCTGATGGATTTAAACAAACTAAACAAGACCTAGGGGATGTCATTAAGAAAGAAAGCCACTGACAATAAGTGACTGTGTGGACATAAGAGACTGATATCATATGATACAATTATGAATCACTTTGTAGATGCTTTTTTCGGGCTAGTTTTTACAGTCAGGTTTGCTTACAAGGAGATCTGAAGGAGTACCATATAAAAGGTAAACCTTGTGACTACCCACAACTACAGGCCAACTCCAGAACCTCTGAGTCCAAGAGACTCAAATAAGCATCAACTTCTTTTATTATATAACCCACATATACATTTTTCCTACAAGTCATTAAGTTTTGTGAGGCTTGCCTGTATATTTTTGTCCAATCAAAAATATGGTCACTTCTAAACAACCCAATAACAAAATGTATACAGACAATTGATGGACTTCAGGCTTAAAAAAATGGAACCTCAAAAACCAATAAGTGATGCCTTTAGGGTTAATTGCATTTTGTATACACCGTCTATGTGTGACAACATCAAGGTTACTTTTTTCTTACTTTTTTCTTTTAAATCAGGTTTATTGATTTAAAGTTGAAGGACTAATCAGTTGTTAAAGGCTAATAAGGTAGTTGATTGAAGCAAAAAAAAAAAAAAAAGAGAAAATCATTAGGCATTAAACAGCTGAAGGTGGAAGATTACCTTCTTACCTTTTTATTTACTATAAACAATTTACACAATAGAAATAATTGTATAATAATTATCATTTAAGTTCATTTCTTGTGTTTAATACTAGGGTACATTTCTCATTAAAGGGATGTTGTGTTACTTTTGGCCACTAGGGGTGTAACTTCCCACAGGGCACACGATACCCGCTTTCTCTTTTTGGCCTCCTCAGACACCGTTTTCACCTTCTTACCTTGTTCAGCCATGGGAAACTTTCGATTGAAGAAGAGGAAAAAATAGCATACAAAAGTTACAATGTCTGGTTTCTGAAGAGAGCAGCCCCCTCGGAGCGCCGACATGTGTCAAGTAGTGTATATTGACCGCAGAAATCATCCATTATTTCTCACATTAGTCTAATATTTGGGTCAAAAGTTCCCAGTATCCCTTTAACCATCAGTTTCTGTCTACAAAGGTGTCTCTCCTTGAATCCACACAGCTTGCAGCAACATTGTAGTTTTTAATTTAAATGAAAATGCCGGTGATAATTTCTTTAAAGAAAAGCCGCCAAAGCACAATATGGTAGGAACACTGAGAAGACTGATATCCTTAAAAGGTGGATGATCCTGGAAAAACTGTTCCAGGAGCATTTTTTCCCATATTGCTTAACATCCCCTTCACACCCTGATTGCAGCCAATTAATTAAATGCTCTAATGTAAAGATAAAATATTTTAACCATCCGTGGAACGGACAGGACTGAAAAGGGCTACAGAGTGATGCCATGGTGGACATATTTCTATCTGATAGAAAACCACGGACCGACAAGTGTCACTGGTTGAAAGAAAAAAAAAAAAAGCCGGTGGACATTCCTGTGTATGGATTATTAGACTGTGCTCTCCGTTTTGCTACCCCTGGTCACAGTTTGATAAACTTCTGCAATCCGGCCTCACGGGTTATTAAACTATGTTCTCTTTACAATCCATGGGCACACGTATTGTCCAGAGGCCTCATTTTAGTTTCGAGACGACCAATTTGGCTAACGAGGGTGTTATAATAACGTTAGCAGCTGTTGGCGCAAATTTTAAACGTCTATCTCAGTGTAAAATACTTAAACATTAAAACACGGAACTGCATTAAGTGTACATATGACAATAGACTAGCAGCTGTGGGCAATGAAATCCAAACTATCAACTGAGATCTCTGGCCAATCTGTGCACGCATGGATTGCAAACCGAGCAGTTTTATGAATCCGTGCTGCAGGGATTTCCAACTGCTTTTTTTTTCTTTCTTTTTTTACACCGTTGACACTTGCTGGGCTCTGTAGTAAACAATCGAAGCTGCTCAGTGCTCGTGAACCCTCGGGAACAAGTGCGTTCCTCTGCTCTGAGGCGTGGCTTTGGGGGAAAATTGAAGAAAGGGGTTTGGACTTTTGAATTGTGTTTTTTCAAAATGTAGCTTGCTCAAACCATTTTTTCAGGATCTCCTACCTTTAAGTTGCCTGTAATAGAAGAAAAGCAGCTGAAAAACATATTAATGAAAGCATGCTTGTGACCCACGCAGACAAAACTGATCAGTCCCATTAATCCAAGCTTTTTTTTAAAGTGGCTGGATAATAACAGGAAACAACCACGACTACATGTTGTGTTTTACTTGAGACTCAAGTGTCTCGCTTCTTTGAAAACATTGGAATAAGAAGAAGAAGAAAAAAGTTGGCTGATGAAGGATTTCTGTTTTGGGGTTTGACTAGTTAGAGCTTGGAATTGATTTTACAGAGGCGGGTAGTCTAATTGAAGGAACGGGGGGGTCAAGAGAGAAACAGAAGGAGGAAACTGAGTCCACCTGCCATTTTAAGATTAGAAGCTTGCAGTTAACTAGTAGGCCCCTAATCAATGCCAGAATTCCTACACACACACAATCTGCTTTGGACCAGGGGCCCAATTCTCTTCTGCCATGCATCAAGCAAATCACACACATACACATACCGACTTGCATGCAGACACTCTCCACAAGTGCAGGACTCATTTGTAATGGGCTAACAGCATGCAAAATATGTCATCTTAAATGTCAAACTTAATCAGAGGTTCATATTTCAATACCTCTCTCTCATAATGGGCCTCCCTCCCTCCATCCCTCTCTCAATAGTTCTCTGGTTTGATTCTCCGTCACACACTGCCACAGACAAGCTAGTCCCATGAACACACCTCACTCCTCCTCCTCGCCTCTTTCTCTCTGTCTATCTTTTATCCAGAACTCTCTCAAATTAATCTCTCCCCCCCCACTCATGGCTGTCTTCTCAATCTCTATTTCTCTCCTCCCATCTCTTCTTCCCTTTCCTAACATGAGCAGTGATGCATGCCTGCACGCCTGTGTGTGTGCGCGTGTGTGTGTAAAGCCTAAAGTTTTGAAAGTAAACCAGCTTCCATCACTCCAAATGACAGACACATACAGAAGGTATCTATTAAATAAGAGAAAACACACTTTTAAAAAGATGAAAAAAACTACAGACTGAGTCCCTTTAAGGTCTGCCTGTGATTGGACCTACATTAGAAACTTTATTAAGACATGACATTTCTCAAAAAAGAAATAAGCTAGCGTTAAACATTACTTTGAGTAATTTGTTTGATATTCAATATCCATATGAGAAAATCCAACTTCTCTGTGTGCTCATTTTTTTCCCCTTTCATTGAATGCCTAATTTTTTGCAATTAAAAAGACAACTTCAGTTAAAAGCAGACCGTTTAAGCATCTAATCTTAACTTTAGCTGACAAACACAGAGGAATGTAGCAATATTTAAGTCCAAGGTTTTTGGTGCCAATATGTGACATAGAAATTACTAGTTTTTAATAGAGTATCACCCAACTAACCAGCCCCTACATTACTACCGCCTCTCTATCTATGGAGCTGTGATTTAATAACCAACACTAAACTACAGATGAGGGAAATATAAGTTAAAAGTGCCAGTTAAGTATTTTTCTATCATTATGATGCGTGAAAGACTGATCCTGGCCTGTTGTTTGCAGCGTTCATGTCTCTGTCGGGTTTTGACCATAGCAAGTCAGCCATTTCTTTTTCCATTTCATTTATTACTTTATTAAAGTGTGTCAAGCTTTAAAATGGGGGCATAAATTGTAGATTCAAATAGCTTCCAAAAACCTTTTTTAAATTTGATTTTTTTTTTTAAAAAGGGTTATCTACAGTCCATGGATACTTTTATTTATGAATTTAGTACATTGTTAATTTATGACCATGTAATCGTGAAAACAAAAATATTATGATGGCTTCATTTATTCATACAAGCCAAATATTAAATGACTTTAGGCTACATGATTTGTTTTGATTTATTTAAATCTTAGCTTGAACTCCTGTGAATATTTTCATCAAGTGTAAATTGTTTCACATCTTCTAAACCGCAGATAAACACACAGTCCAGGTCTTGTAATGTCCATTAGACTTGTGTATGACACCGATCAAAACTACATTGTGACCATCAACAAAAAACAGCCAGAGTTGAGTCAAACTGAGCAGAGAGACTTCTGGTACAGATTTGATTCAGGTTACTAAGGCGGCAATTGAGATGCAATGTGCTAAAATAGCAATGCTATCCAATTAACTGACTCTGAGAAGCACCAGAAATGAGGTGTGAGCATTTGCTGATCAGAAGTTAGAATAGGCTGACCGCTGATTGGTTCGCCATTGGTTCAATGACCCTCTCCTCCATTGCAAACAATAGACAAGTATTATAAAGACAGTTAATTTGCTGTTAAGAAAGCAGTAAAGCTTTCCTTTTACAATGTTTTTATTTGGTACAAGTAACATAATTTCAATGTCTTGCTCAGATTGCCTGTTACAAGTTTGCAAATGCAACAAAATAACAAAGATTAAGAACCAATCCCCACATATCCCCAAACATAAACTTATTCATTCTGAAGGTGGGGAAGCAGCCCAGCCTCCAACTGCAAAAACTTTATTAAAAGTCTATTAGCCGAGTCTGACCTCAAATAACTACTTTGGATTACTGCACCAGACGGAGTCTGGGAAGCACTGCATTGTGTGTCTAATACTCTGTAGGAGGGAAGTCTAACCCTTTAGGGACTCAAAGGAGAACACTGGTTTACATCACAAGCAGACACAAACACACCACTGTACAACTAGGAGCAGCCTGTTGGCCATTTACAGATGCAAAGTGTTGATCAAGTGCTACTTTAAAATAACAGGGAAAAGAAAGCCCATTTCTTACCAACTTCTCCAATCTGGTGGACAAATTAAAACACAACATGATCTGGTTTCACACTTTCAAGCTCAATTAACAACACACACATGAATGACTGTTTTTAGTGACAGAAACCCAATCCAATCAGGAAACCTTTCCCACTGCGACTTGCTCAGCGTGACACAAACTAGCTGTTTTCACCAGCAAAGGCAAATATGGAAGTACTACACCGATACCCCATGGTCTATAAAACTTTATTTTTGAGCGGCAGAGTCAGAGGACTATAAAAACAGGTTACTCAGTACTTCTACAGGAATCTGGATGAATGTATTAGGTTGTCCACTTCTTCCTAGTATAAAAAAAAAAAAAAAAAAAGGTCTATCGAAGTAGACACAGTGGGACTAAATGTTGGACCGTGACAATCAAATACCTGCCGAAACTTTATTGGTTTGGTTCCCATTGGGACCATAAATGGTGCTGAAATAAATCAGCATCGCAGCTTACACACACACATCAAGGCACACACATCAAGGCACACACATCTGCATCCAAAACTTCAAACACACCTGTGTTGTTTCATTAAATCAACATTTATACACTTAACTTTATACAGTAGAAGGTCCTCTGCTCACATCTGTTTGGATTTCTGAGTTGTCTTGGCATTTTGTGATACTTAAGTGAAATAATGAAACAGAATACATGTGTGCTCACACACTCACACACACAAAGACTGTATATCTCCTCTGCTATTTCAATAATCTGTGACCTGAGAGTTTATAAGACTCAATAGTCTGGCCTTTGGAATGGCTGTCTGGATTTTAACTTTATACACACACTCAGATACAGACACAGCTCCCCTGCTATGGTCCTTAGAGCATATTCTGTGTGTGTAAATGTGTGTGGGGAGCATACCATGTGTGTGTGGTCACGTCTTCGAGAGCTACTTTAAAAATGGATCTTTCTGAGTCTCTTTCTCATCATCAGTGATGATGTCACCTTAAGCATCTCTGATGGACAAACTGTGGACAAAAGCGATTTATAATGTGTATTTCTGCATGTAAAATCTCATTTATTTATCCAACAATAAATCTTGTAGCGGTCACTGGAGACACTTTCACACATGAGCGAATAACACACACACACACACACACACACACACACACACACACGGGACTGCAAGGAGTGTGTGTAATTAATTATTCTAAACTGGCTGCCAGGAGACAGTCTGGCAACGACAGACAAAAATGGAAATAAAGGGGAAACCAATGTCCACATAAAGAATTGCACTTTATGGGTTTGTGTTAACAGGAAACTACCTCACATAGATTGAAAATAGTTTTAAAAAAATTTAAAAAACTATTAAATTCTTCCAAGATGGAGCCAACACAACAAATACACACCCACTTGCACAATGTTCCAACAGGGATTGATCAAAAAGCCATCAATTACACGTTAATGAATTGTGCAGATTTGGGACTAATTATGGTTAGCTATCGTAACAGGATCATATTAAAGATTATTTTGACCATTTGCAGGATTTAAAAATAACCAAACTTTATATGAGCAAAGAGAAATCCACTTACAAGAACATCATAATTGTTCCGAGTGTCAAAATCACTAGCTCCATATTATAAGAGGTGACAACAAAAGTAACATTTTAAATTTCAAAGTTGTGTTTACTAGCCTTTAATCAAGAAACCGTTAAATACAAATAAGACCTAACAAGATATCTATGACTTGCATCACCGACTTCCTACAGCTACCATATGAAGGTGGTGCTATACAAGCTCAAAGGTAAGATGTTTTGTTTTTGGGTTTTATTTTAACAAGAACTGAAAATTCCCCAGTGAAGCTTCAACAAATCTGAAGTTTTAGCATCCAGATTTTAAACTTAGTATATTTAAACCAAATTTAAATAATCCCGCTACTGTGAAAAGCATGTCTGTAAACAAACTTGAGATACAGTTTTAGAAAATGTGTCATATTATGGCTTCCGCTTAGAAAGTGACAGGGCAAGAGTTAACATGGGACTGACTTTTACTTGCTAGAGTGAGCTCAGAGAGGAGACGGGATGCAAGATGGATGTGGATAAGCTTTCGTTAGGGGGCACTAAAGTGTGAACATTTGTTCAGTAGTGCTGCTTTAAAGTAACATTATATAACATTTTTAACCTTAAAACTTTGTTACAATAGACGTTTTCTCTTTATCAGATAAGGAGAAAAAAAGAAAAAAAGAATTCATTTCCTGTATTGTACGCTCACCACTCTTCAGATTACCGTCATACATCTTCCCTACCATAAGCCAATCCTGAGGCAAGAGAAAAAATCTATTTGTGGTGCACTACGACAAAGAAATAACAAACTGAGGTGTTTTTCTGGTGAAATAGGTTGAAACTGACTTTTTTTCTAACTTAAAAGAGAGATATTTCACACCAAGATGAAAGTACTAAAACACAGCCTTAAGACCAAAGAAAACACCCTGACAGTACACAGATACAGAGTATACAATGCACAAAAAATACATCAAACACTGTTTGCTAAATAATTGAGGGGCATCCTCCAAATCCTAAAAAATAAAGGGTTTTGTTTTCAACTCCTCTTAACCAAGTAGTAAAAAAGGTTCAGTAAGAAGGAGAGAAAATGTCCACACATATACCACGTGTCAAAAGCCCAAACCTGAGAAATATGAATATCAAATAAAGACTAACCCATAGATTGACACCATAGAAGGGCTAAGAATATTCAAAAATGACTCATTTTATACTCAAGCAATCAATCCACTCAGTCTGATAATCATATCAGGAGTTATGATCTGAATCCCCAGAGACTTTTTAGATGGTAACATGACATTTCTTACAGTTTCAAAACAGACAGTGACATAGTGGTAGTCATATTGATACCGATTTACTACAAAACCATCAGTTAAGCTTTGCACATACACACGTCTAACATGCACCAACTTTAACAGTCAAAAAGTACTAGAAACTGCTTGGTGCCACACGCTGCAGTCATAGTATACTGTTCTAAATCTGTGCTCAAAAGCCGTGTTTTATACCTGTAATGAGGGGGTTTTCCACCTTTAAATGACTGGAGGGTTTCTTTCTTTCTTTCTTTCCAAAGAAAAAAATAAGGGGGCGAGGGGGTCAAGGCTCAACATTTGGTTAGCCCTAATAGCATGATTGACTAGGTCATATTTTAAGGTTTTATACAGAATGATGCACAGTGAATCAGCAATGTTATGAAAGTAGAGTCAGTTAGATATCACAATTTAGCCAAAATATGACTTAGGCAATTATCCTATGGGGCAAAAAATTTATGGTTACAGGTAAGTGAAAACAAATATGAAGCAGTCATTTTTTTCAAGACTCGCTGATAAGCCATCAGAAATTTAGGAGCCGAAAGCTTTGGTGTGTCATGATACATCAGAGGTGTGCTGATAATCTCTGCACCATCAAAGATCCTTACATCGTATCACATGTCAGCCTGAAGAGCTGAACTTATTGAAATGTTAAATAACTCCAAAATGACTGAATTAATTTACATTCATTGATTTTATATAGACATCAGTAGACCTGCTGATGTCCTGTTTGTCGCTCAGCTGACAGCTAACTGTGTGATACCAGCTATGTTTTCATTAGGCTTACAGAGGAAGTAACAAGTGGTTATTCTGGAGACATGTGATTGCAACACCAGGTGTAAACACATGTACTCTGTGCTGTCCACTTGCGATCAGATCACACAGAACAGACGATAGCACCAAATTTTCCTTTCATCCGCCTGCTTCCTCAGTGAAATGTTTCGAGACATCGAGCTGTGACAGAGAGCAGAAAATGAATGAAATGTGCTCTTTCTGAGCTTGCTGAAGGAGTGGCAGATGCTTCAAACTGAAAGTCAGAGCCAAAAAGAAAAGATGAAAGAAAGAGACAAGGTGGTGTAGAAACAGACAGGCTTCTCACACAGGAAAAAAAAAAGACCATCACACCTGAGCCCTGTCTCCTCCCCTTCTCTTTGCTTCTCTTCACCCTTATTCACTTCTCACTACCATTTGCCCTACGAGTGTGAAAGCGTGGGTGGAGGGAGGGGAGTGTGTGTGTGTAACAGAGACCCGACAACTTCCTCTAAACTTCCTGTGATTAGAACTTAGGGGTCGCTGCGGGAGAACCAGGAAATTACACACACACACACAGACACACACTTGAACAGAGCTTAAATGAAGTTTTAAATAAATCAAGACTGAGCAACAAATACACAGTTCAACTTTGTGAACTCAATGCTGAATACATGCAACCTATATTTAGATGAAATACCATTCAACTAAATGATATTTTTCTGAAAATATATTCCATGACATCACATGGAAGGAAATAAATAAACACAACTCAGTGAAGGGTAGGATCTATCTGACAGTATCCACAAGGTGAGTTTAAAATAGAAAATTTGCCCCAAATGGCTCATGCAAATGACAAAAAAAAGAGGAAGGAGGTGGCAGCTTTGCCCATTATTTCACAATTAAAACTGAGATTCAATCACTTCCTGACTCTGTGTACATACAGTACGTGCAAGTGTGACAGTGTGTGCGCACACGTGAATGTTACACAGCAAGACAACAACGGTACGACTAGTTTTTTTTACCCTTATTTTTTAGTATTAACTTGAGCATTTTCTCATATGTGTATGGGAATAGACACACAGAGAGAAACATAAGCATGTGAAGGACACCAAGACAAGTTTAGGAACCCTGAGGCCTAGGTCTGAGCTTTCATTTCCTCTATCCTGCACAACAACTGACGGATACACACAGACACACTCACAGATATACATAGACAGAAAGTGCAATGTTATGAGACTCTTCACCTGCCCAGAGGGACTCTCGCTGTAGACATCTCTAATATTAGAACAACACGTAATAACTACATAACTCCAAACAATCAAAAACATTTAAAGCAGGGTAAATGAATGATAATCAGTTTGTCTGGGAATACAGTTTTTTAGATGAACTGCAGAGCTGCTTGTTTATGGCTCAGTGATAATGTCAGCAGTGGAGTAAGATCCATGCATCATAAACACCAAGATGCAAACAGTCAATTTCTAAGACACCTGGAGCTGTGAATTTCTACAAGATGTAGTAGACTCACTTCTTTTTAAGTCACATTTTGCTTTAACTTCAGGCTGCATTTCATTCGACAAGACAAGATGCCACATTTTTACAAGATGGGCAAGTCATGAAAGCCAAGGGAAACGCTTCAAATCTTAGATGTGAGAAAAGTTACCTCTCTGATTCAATCTACAACTTCGCTGCCTGTGAATAAAGTGACAGAAAAGATCTGACAGAAGAAATATTCATGAGTTTCTATAGTTAGTGGCATGTTGTTCCCTCGCTAGTTTTCATCTTCATTATTCACACCAAATTTGGTTTCCTTTCAAGTTAATTATGTAGCCCTAACCTGTTACCTTACTCTTAACATACACTCTGCATCCTAACATGTAATCATTTACACTAAGGGGACAAGTACACACACACACACACACACAAACATGCAGACTGTTAGCTTTCCTGTGCTAGGGGAAGTTGCACATTGTTGCGACATCAGTGTTTTAGATAAGAGCGCCTTAACACACAAACATGTACACAAAAGACAGTCACACAACATGTACTATACATTCAGCTCAAAAGATTTTTCCCCCTTTATCTGAAGAATAACTATATTAAGAAGTATTTTCATTTTGGAAGAGTTATCATTCATGCACATCTTAATGTGCAGCTTTTTATGTAATCTGCACTGCAAAGATTTTTTCTACTAAGAACTGGCTTTCATATAAAAATGATACAACGCTGTCATGTGGTTGCCTATATGAAAAAGATGAGTGGGAGGCGTGAAGTAAACCCACTATTGCAGTAATCATGAATTCACTATATTTGCAGAAATATCTTTACAACATTTGAAAGGCCTTAAAGTGGTCCAGTGGTTGATAATGTTGCCTCACAGAAAGCTAGACAGTTCACCAGTCTATCACGGCGTCTGAATGGAAGGATGCTAAATAATAAAAAAAGATAAACTCTTTCTCTTTAAAAGGCAGGCGACATTCCCACAGCAGTCAATATTATGTGTTATTTAACATATCTTGTATTTCAATGGTTATCTGGTTTAGAAATTACCGATCAAACGTATGAAGTCAGCCTAAAATGACTTTTTCATTGCAGCCTTTGCATCAAACTGCACAGATTACAAACACACACACACACAATCTAAGTGCCTGTAATACACATGATTTGATCCAATTCTGCATTCTCAACTTGATAAACTGAAATCGATCAGGTGTGACTATCAGTCTCAGAGTGCTTGGCATGATTTTATGGGAGAGTGATGAGTGGTGGCTTTGAGAGCAGGATGAAGGTGGAGATTATTCACAGAGGGTTGTCTTGACACGAGTGCTCTGACTGAAATATTGACAGGGTGGCATGGACCATTAATCGCATATTGGGGTCCAGGAGCCAGCTCCCCACCGCCGATGCACTTTGGATAATAACTTAAATAAGTCCAATAATTCCGTGTAAACAGAGGCCTGTAGTTGAAATTCAATTTGACTTCACGGTGCCATTTATCATTCTCTGGCCTGAGGGTGCATACATTATTATAGCCACCTTGCCAAAAAACATGTAACATGTTCATCAGGTGCTGAACAGAGATACAGATCTTTTACAAATCAAACATCTAGCTGTCTGCAGGCCAAAAAATGACTTGTAGTTTAACATTCAATAATATCTATCCTCTCATATACAGAAATTTTGCAATAGAGAGGAGTGCACAAACACAAAAGACACTGTTGGAACTCTTGATCTCACTAAAGCAAGCCTGTTTTCTCAGGGTGGGACATCCACTGTTGGCAATCATTAGGCCTCCAGCTAAAGACGTCTGTTTGAAAACAAAAGCTCAACACACCCAGTTTCTCAGAACGTATCTGCCTTTTCCCCAAGTATGTAATGAGGATAAATCATGCCATCTCAAACCAAATCAGGACACCTTAACTAGGTCAAAGATTTACAAGAGCTTCAGGTGTGGATCAGTAATAAGAGCAAAGGTATGTAACGCTTCACACCCATCCAAATGCTGGTACACCCTTAAGAAGACACATTAATACACATAAATGCATGCATGGACACGCACACGCCCGGAGTCAAGAGCTCAAACCTATCTAGCTGATACTACACCCAAAATCCTTTCATCTCTCATTTTAGATCTAGCCCCTCCCTCTGTCCTTCCCTTCTTTTCATCTCTTTTTATTCTTCTCCTTAATCTCTCTGATCTATGTTGCTGATGAATGGCAAAAAAAAAAAGACAGCCTTGGTGAGCTGCTGAAAATGTTTTTTCTGTGTTGATTGAGTGAAACTGTCATCCACATGCAAGACAATGTTTCAAAGCTCCAGGGTCAAATCACAGATAGACTATTTTACGAACTCAGATGAACATAAGCATCAATGGGGAAATGAGCCAGAGCTGCAGCTGAATGCTACCCTGTAAAGTAGTTGTTTTTATGGTCGGTTTTAAAGAACATGCAGACTTGTATCATTATGTTTGAATTATGCATAGCTGAAACACAAAAAACCACATTTCAGGCAAAAATTCAAAAACTTGAAGGCTTGCGAAACTAAAAAGAAAAATCACTGCTAACAGTTGGCACAAACACCAAAGCCAAGAGATGTTTGTCCAAGACTGTTTGTCAGCTGATGTGACCCTCTAATCGTATCAGGTCTCTGCACTAGACACTCCAGTTCCTTTGACTGTCCAAAAACATGCCTTTTAGTTTGTGAAGTTATGTTATTCAGTCTCTAGATGTTGGCCCTTCCATTTAACAGTAACTTGTACAGGGTGTAAGTCACACCAATGGCAGCTAGGACAAGATCCATGGATGGATGGATGGATGAAATGAACCAGAATTCTTGTCCTGGTATTACAAGACTGAATATATGCACTATATGAGAACATATAGGCTTTTTATATTATGTGGGTAACATATTTGCTTTGAACTCAATGCCAAAAATATGATGGGACTTTTATTAAAAGACTCTAATCAAATTCAAACCCTACCAAGTTTCCCCTACTGCTAAATTAAGTGTCAGAAAATATTTTTTGCCTAGTGAAATAACTAGTAAAAACTACTATCACATTTTTTCCAACTCTGTTTTATTATAAGTGGTATTTATATGTGAAAAGACTAAGAATGCTTGCTTGTATGGTCAGTTAACAGAAAGCAGGAGCTTCATTGTGTACTGTCTTTAACCCAAAAATAGGGTTTCTTTTTTTTCCTTTTTTTTTTTTACTATTTAGCTGTACCCATTAAAAGGAGGACAATTAAAACCTTTCGTATTGCCGCTACTACATTTAATCACAGTACATTGAGGGCTACCACTTACCTGTGAGTGAGGGAAAGAGTCCTAATGGATAGATACATGAACAAAGAAAGATGGGTAGATTTATTACTATTGAGCCTATTACTATTCAAATTTCCCACTGTGATGAATAAAGTAATTTTCATTTCATTCATTCATTCATTGAATTTCTTTGACTTTTAAAGATATAACAGAAAATACAGTCAAACTGATCGATATGCAGTAAATGTAAGAATTGTTGGAAAATCAAGATAACAATATCTATCCCCGATTAAAAAGAAAATGGAAAATAATTGATTCTCAGCATTGCCTAACCAGCCAGTACAACATTGTGCAGTCTTAGTTCACTCCATACTAGCTAACAGAAACATGTCTAATTAGCATGTTCTTTTATATAACTTTTCCAAAGATTAGAATTCATTTTCACGATCATTTGGAAACAAAGCGAATGAAAATTTGACAATAACTCATCATTAGACATTGGAGGAAAACATAAGATACCAATACCGTGAGGGGCAAAGAGAGAGATGAAGCAAGTTTGAAAGGAAAAGACAGGCAGAGAGAAAGAGGATGAGATGCAAATTCATTGCCTTAAAAGCAGCTGTGAGTCTACAGCGAGCTACGAATCAGACGGCAACACACACACACACACACACACACACACACACACACACACACACACACACACACACACACACACACACACACA
>JBBBVU010000018.1:17072067-17082733 GCA_037177055.1 Atherinosoma microstoma
AAGTATTTGTGTTGCTAACTTCTTCTTCTTCTTCTAGAAAGCAACAAAACTGATCCAGTGTGTGCAAGCCAAAGAAACTGTCATTATCCAGAAGTGTTGCAAGACTACCCTTCCAATGATGTTCATTTGCAAAGGAGGGAGAATAACTAACCCAATGCCCGGGAGTCGTATCATTCCTATCATAGTGTAGATGATACGACAGTTTCCAAAAACTAGATCAAAAGAAAAAAGAAAGAAAAATGTACAATTGTTTAAATATTGATGTTAACTGCGCCTTTCTTTTTCCAGTTTCTCACAACCCATACATCAGAGTCGCTTTATAATCAGACACACATCAGTCAACAGTTTTTTGGCTTTAACAGTAACAATCTGTCACAGTCAGATTTACGGCCCAGCGCACGGCAGCACACTTTCTCTTTGCAGACCAATAACCTGCATATGAAAAGTTAAAATGAGCCCTCTTTTTAATCATAAGCCTCCTTCTCACCTTCTCACGCATGCTCTGCAAACCGCTCATCTGGTGGCAACTGAACATGTCAGTGTCATGTATGAATCCCCCCCCGTTGCTTTCCTGTAACATTTTAACACAGAAATCTGACTAGCTTGGACCTAGTAACATATCCGTATCACTTTCAACATAGTGTAAGTGTGAACTGCTGCAGCCATATTAACAGGCGAACACGCACCAGTTAATATGAAATATGATCAGCTGCTCCGCGGAATCCGACAGGTTGTCGTATTAAATAAATAAATAGCAGCGCTGCGAATGTTCCTCCGTCATGGTTTTAATCTACAATAAATAGCTGCAGCACTGAGTCATTTCATACTTTGAGCCAAATGAAGAAGAAAAGAAAAGTGTTTAAGCTGTAGCAGAAAGTTTATGCTTACTGACTGATCATATAGCGGATCTGCAGCGCCCCAAATGTTTGTTGCACTCTTTTAATCTCTATCTCCTCTTAGATGTCATCTGTGGAGATCTAAGATCCACTTTTTTGCCCCACATTTACTCCAATCTTCCTTCAAACTGTTTAGTTTAAAACAAACTTCTCCGTGTTTCATGGCTGGATATTTTTAAGACAAAAGTAAAACTGTAACTCTGGATAAGTGAAATAACATTACGTTTTCCTCCTGGCAATAACGACTACATTGTTAGTACATCACATTTAATATCATATGGTTGTAAAAATGTAAGCAAAACATTAAGAAAAGGGATCTTTCAACCGCCTTCCTCCACTGTTGCCATTTCTAAATTAAGATTTAAGATCTTTATTTATCACTTAAAAGGGAAATTAACATGTGTATCAGCAGCAATTTACAGAAAAGAAAGAGATAAAAACAGTAACAGTAGAAACAGAACAGCATACCAATAACCACAGGAATCACAAATTACACAACCACTTCACATTGATCATGCCAAAATCAATTCTTAAAGTGATATGACACGTTGTGAGTAAACTGTCCCTCCATGAGGATCATTTTATTATACTGCACATCATGTACCATCCAATTATGAGTGAATCTCACATATTGTGCACACAGTGGGTCTTTCGATCACATTCACAGGCATTTGTGAATGAAGGGAAAGGTACATTAACTGAAAGATGGCCCATGTATGCATGACTCAATGCAATGTCTTTAAGAGATCGCTGAAGCTATTCATGTTACACATCTCATGTGTGAAAAGAGCTATAGTAAGGTAGACGTGGAGCTACAGCCTAATTTCCACTCCAACAAGCCGTCCTCCAAAGGAGTGAGCAGAAAGTGCTGCATGGAGGTTTGAGCTGTGGCACGCTTGCTTGAGTTTTTATTCAAAATAATTTCCTCTAGATCCTGGAGGCTGTGAATGGCTGCCACGAACAGCATGGCGCTAAACGGCAATCATTCAACAAAAATTACAAGATTATCTTTTGTGAGTTTAAACAAAACTGCAGTGCCCCAAACGTTTGCTCTACTTTTCCAACCCCTGATCCCAGCTCATCTGCTGAGATCTGACACTTCTTTTCTTCCTACATTTCCTCCCCATCTCCACCATTTTCAGCTTTAAAACGTAACACTGCCACTTCTTAAGTTCTTATTCTGAGGAGAATTTTAACATCCAACAAGCTCTTTGATGCCCTTTGCTTCCTAACCTCATGTGTATAGTCTAAGTGAAGTTGTCATCCCTGAGTGGAATGTTACTGGAGTAGATTATATTCTAAAAACAAACCAAGACGCACTTGTTTTTGATCTTACTCTTTATGACATAAAGCCGCTTTCAGTTCCCCACAAGATAAATCCAAAGTGCACTTCTGCTTGACACCTAGCCGAACTAATCCGGAATACATTTTAATTGTTTGAAAGCAAAAAACATGGGGTGGTTTTATCACAGCAGACAGATCGTCTGAAAGTGTCAGGAAGCATAACCTTTAACCGTTTTATACAAAACATGGAGCGTCCAATCGTATGAAAGAACACAAGACAGCAGAAGGAGTGGCTACATGAAGAGATTACAAATCTCTAATCGTGCAAGATTGACCGTAGTTTTGTTAAACTACTCCCAAACAAGAATATTCAGACACAATGCAGACATTTTTATATGGGATGGGAATTCAATCTGACCACTTAAAGAGAGAATTTGCAAGCGAATGAAAGAAGGAAAAGCAATTCTTCCAGCTTGATGAAATCAACCTCTAAAGAAAAGGAAGAGGACAACTTGAGTGTGAAGCACTAAAAAGCCCAAAAGCCATGTTGCAGAACAAACGCCATGCCCCCCACTGTGCTATTCCACCCTCTGCAACACACACACACACACACACACACACACACACACACACACACACACAACTCTCACACATGGGCCTGAGGTAAATTTAACTGTCAGCCGTAAAGTTTTCAACCATGGCAAGTGATCTTTTGCCCCCTTTTCTCGCCCCAGTTTTCCTCCTCTGGTTCATGCTAATGAGTCCGTCCTTCTGTTGTCCATCCCTTCTTCTTTCCATTTCTTTTCTAACTCTTATCATTCTCGTTCCCCCTCACGTTCGACATCTTTGTCAATTGCAGACTCTTTTTTTGTTTGCCTTTCTCCTTTCCATCTCTGCTCCAGTCAGTCTATCAGTTTTTCCATCCCTCACACCCCGACACCAACCAGGAATGTCTCTATACCCTATATTTCTTATCTCCTACTTCCTTGCTTCCAAGAAATGAAAAACTATCCTTTCCTCTTTCTTTTATCTGTCCATTCTAGCCTGACCCCCACCCCCTCCTCGATTACCCCAACAACCCACACACACTTCTGACCGTGGGCCTCTGACACCCACCTCTTCGTCTTCCGCCAACAAAGGTCTGAAAGACCCCCAGATGTGTGCCCCCTTCATTTCCATTTCAAAAAACAGAACCACCTCCCTCCCTCCATCATCCATCTATCTATGCAACCACTTTTCACACAGAATAGACTTCAAAAACACCCTGTTACACACTTATCAGAGAGGGGTTTTTTCTTCAGTTTCCTGAGAAACAGAACTGAAGAAAAAAATGCAACGTTAGCCATGACAAAGATCTCTTATCAGATCCTTCAGGAAGGAGTTCTCCACTGTTTAACACAATCTACTATTAATAATAAAAGACTTCCTCTTTTAAAGATACTCTTTGAAAAAAATGCTGACTATCAAAAATATTTCAACTCAGAAGAAGAAACATGCTGATGAAAACAGATTTTAGATTTCAGAGAATCTCTCTGCTTTTACAATAATGGTTCAAAACCACAATGAGCTCTGATGACATGATCCTTTCTGTTTTCAAGACGCAAATTTGCCCGAATAAATCTTGATTCTTCAAGGTTACCAAAAGTGGTAACACTTAATTATGCTGTAATCATTACAGTTTAATAAATTAGGACTATTTGAGATAATCACAATTATTTTGCCACTCCACTGTTATGCTTTGATATGTTGGTACAGCAAACGTAGACGGAGTTCAGCAGCTATTGATAAGCATTAAAAAGTGGACATTTTAACGTCACATTCTATAAGCTCAATTAAAAACATTAAGTGAGCCTAACATATCCAAAAATGAACAAAGAATTGTCATCTTTGCCCGACAACGCTGAGAAATGGAAGAAAAATCACCAAATCTGTGGCAACTTCTTTAAGCCAAGGATCGCTTGACCTTACTCAGTTGTAGAAACCGGTTTTTTACCGGCTAGCTTTAAGTATACGTTCCTTTCACATATTTCTCTTTAAATAAATGACTATTGCTGCACTCTCCAGCCATACTGAAGCCCAGGTAAATCAATTCAAACAGCCATTTGTGACCAATGTAGCATTATATTGTAGTCCCTAAAGAAAAACAGAGATTTTGGCTGATCTGACTGATTTTATCTATTAAGTAAAATGTGTAGTTACTGTATATCATAATTTGTTGATGCAAAACTCAGCTGTTAACAGGTGAAAATATACATATGCATAGATGTACATGTTTATGTACATATGCACATTACGAACACATTTAAACAGCAGATGGATCAAATAATAAATCAGTTTTGTTTCCTAATTATCTAATGAATGTTTAATAAATTAATCAGCTGGTCTCTTCAGTCAGAAAACACCAGCTCTGAAGACATTTTTTTAGATTTCACTGAAATCTAAATTATGTAACAAGCCTGTTTCCTTTACCTGGTTTGGAGAGAATAAAACCGGCTGCAATCACTAACCGAAGGGCAATAACTACAAGTAAGAGGACCCAAGCAAAACCAGTGTCCCTGTCCATATACAATAAAAAATAAATACATTTCTAAATGTTTTCAACTGAGCACAATCAGATTATTTTATCATGTCACCATGAAAAAAACTGATGTTGTTTCATGTGATTAGTTGCATAAATGATACACTTGCTACATCAAGGCTTATTTGCAAACACTGTGCGAGAAATGCATCTCATTCTCTCCCAAATCTAAAGGTGATGTCCGCTGAAGTCTTGCTCTCTAAATAAAAGCGAAGGAGCCAAAAGATATTCAGTTTAAAACCACAGGTCCAAAAGGCAGAAAAAAACCCTGCTTCAAAAAACTAAAACATGAGAAACAAAACATGTTCGCATTATCAATGTGTTTGTTGACTGACAAATTGATTAAAAACTCCAGTTTTAAGATATTAAATTATTTATTTCCAAAAATATGTGCAACAATAAATGCTTACTTCAAATCAAACCATCCAGCTCTACTTTAAAATCTGGTGCTTTTTTTGGAAACAACATGGCACTAATTGCACATAATCTGCAGAAACTATCCACAGAGCCAGTCCAAACATTGCAGCTCCATGCTCCAAGAACTCTGTAGGGCTTTAAAAGAAGATGAGTCCCATTTTTATTTTCCAAAGTTTACGTGGTTTGAAGTGAAGCCCTGAGGGCATCATCTCAAACCGTCTTTGGGGCTGCAGCTTCCAACACCCAAAGCAGCAAAAGCAGTATTATTTTACAGTATCAAAAGCATTAATAAATAAAATAAAATAAAAAAATCTTCATCCTAGAGAAAACAGGTGAGACAGTTAGTTTTGCACTTGGGGAAAGCTCACTGTCTTACAGACTCCTTCAGATTTGGGATGCAATGTCAAGCTAGACCAGAGGCGAGTTGAAAGGGTGTCATATCTCGCCGTGCTTTCTTCCTCTCTGTTACAGCTGAGCCAGCCAGGGCAACATGAATAAAATAACACAACAGGCCAGGCTGGCTGTTCATGAACTACACTTCTGTTTCCTTATTTTTTGCTGTCCACAGACAGAAGCACACACAAAAACAAACAAATAAATAAGACCGGAAAGGCAAGTGTGACTACTTGCTTTAAGTTAAGAAAAAAAAAATTTGAAAGTGCATGCCAATTGTTTCAATCTCAGTTTTAATATGATGGGACGCCATAAAAAGTCTGCCTCCTATAACACACACATGTACACAGAGGAAACCACACACTGACAGACACATGCATGCATTCGCGCAGACTGAGGACAAAGACTACTTTGAAAAGTTACTCAGCCACCAGATGTTTCAGGCTGATCCCAGACTACAATACTAATGGGGCTGTCGGTACACATGTGTGTGTGTGGCTGTGTGTGAGAGTTCAGACAAATGATTTTAAAAAGCAGCAAAAATGAGTCCCTTTCCCCAGTAGGTATAATGACAAGTCTACTGCTACACCTTTAACAGCCAAACCAACTGCTCCACATCACATACTGCAGCACGCGCAGATACAAACAACACATTGATTAACAGATTAATATGCTCATTTTCACAGCTAACAGGCTCAATGCTGTGGGCACATGTGCATAGGTGGATGGCTGGGAGCATTTCACACACATAAACACACCCATTCATGAAACAAAGTGGCATTAGTCCACAATAATGCTGTACCCCTGCAAGGTATGTTGTGGATAAAAATGCACAGAGGCTACAGAAAACTTTGGAAAGTGATCTTGTGACTAGGGAGAGCACAACAGCAAAGAAACGGCACCGCATATTTACAGCTAAATGCAATCTTTTAGCAAGAAAATACACTATCTTGACAGTGATTACAGTATTATCGTGAGCACATGACAGTAGCAGCCTTTCTCGTCTTGCATCACTGTAAAAATAAAAGAGACAAAGATTCAGCGATAAGGACACGTGGCACTTCTAGGTACAAATGAAAAAGTAAAGCAGACAAAGGAAATTAACAAATTCGATAAGAAATCTGTGCGTGTCTATGCCTGTACAGGTTTTTGATTTGACTGATGACCCAGCAGACAGTTAACCTTCAGTACAGAAATTAAACTATCAGCAAGTCAGTTCAATCATAAGCAAGTAGCAAAGGAAATAGATTTGACCTCAACGGGAAGAGATAAGCTCCTACAGACTTTTAGACCAGCTGATCTATCAACAAGGTGGAACTGTCTGCAGATAAATGGTGACTAATACTGCACGCGAAGCACGAGATGATGGGCAAAGATAAACAGTTGGAGCGGATGCCATATTAATGAACTACACAGAAGATTGAAATCACTTGTGAACAGACAGGAACCACATCAAAAATAGCTGGTAGAAAACTCCAATATAGGTCAAGCTAAAAGCTGAAGTTACATCAAGTGCAGTTAGTTTAGCTAACATTATCATTTATTCATTCAAATCTTAAACCTTACAAAGTAGAAAAACTGATGCAAACAGCAGGTGGATGTGTTGAATCCCAACTGCATAAAATCCTGAAAATTGCCTGCTGTAAAGATAAAGACAGCTTTTTCTCCAAGCAGATTCCCTGATTTCTTTTTTTTCTAATTAATTTTTTAAAAAAACATCTGAATCAAGCATGCAGTACTTGAGGAAAATGCGCCCCATCCAGAGACTTTTCAGCTTCAACACAAGAAAGCTAACAACATAAATCACATTTAATTTCATTCCACTTATGCCACTGTCACATTTTCCATAGTTCATTTTCACTCTCTGCCTACTGGGTGTTGTGTGAAAACTGTGCACAATTACAGATGGTGTTTCACGCAGGAATACACTTTAGAAATCAGTGGAAATATACTCTCCACAGCAAGTTCAGATCCATTTTTGCAGCTTTCAGTGGATGTCACATTCTCTTGATTTAAGTACTTATCATGCATGCTCTGAAGGATTTCTACACCGTAGAAGAACAATAAGCCCACATTTTTCTGACTCATTATGGTAAATTTGGATTTAAAAAGTCATAATTCCCACAAAAACTAACTTGTGTCATTTAGACTTTTCACACACCAGTAACTGCTTTAGAAATGATACAAATAGTTGAGAGTTTCTGCTGTGACAGATGCAGGTATAATCTGTCCACTTCACTAAAAGCCATAAAAAAAAACAGGAAAACTAGATCTCAGCTGATTCTGCAAGGATTCACTGAACAAATTTTATTCTCCTGAATTACAGGTTTTATTTTCATGACAAAACATTTCCAGCTTGCTTAGCTTAACTCTACCTTTTATATCTTTAATGCCACATGTTTTTGTTTTTAACTTCCAGTCTTCATGGGATGATTGATAGTACTAAGTTTGAATAAAATAAAAAGGGGGTCCAACTTTCCTTTCAGATCTGCGTGACACCAACATTTCGAACATGTGAAAGTCTCTTTTATTCACACAAATCTTATCAGGCGTTCTGGTCTGAACTCACTCTGTTTCAACACAGTCACTGACAACTGATTACTGGAAAGCTACTCTGTTGCCCGATTTGGTTTTCTTAGCAAAATCTTTCCAACCTGCGAGAACACCTTCCTTAAGTTTATCTCAAGGAAAGAGTGATGGTTATCCACAGGCTGGAATCTTCACATTTGTGAAAAACATGACAAGTACTCAGTTGGACCACATCGTCCAAAGCATTTTACACAAGGTCAAAACCCATCTAAACAGTGATTTACAGCTGGGTGTACGGGAAGCATCGCGGTGACTCTTGCACTGCTGAGTCAAAGCAGTCAGAGCTCACAACTCAAAGCACATCACATAACAACCCAGCAGGTTTCATTTTACTAGCTGCCTAACAAGCCAAGGCTGCAAAGGCTGTAAATACTTCCCTAATTATTTTTGATTCTGTAAAAGTCAGTGTGCATGTTTGCAACTAGCGCTATCTGCCACAGTTTATAGATTTTACTCACGTACGAGCAGTAAGCGGGCGTTTCAGGGCCTGAGCATTACACACGTTTGATAACAAGCGAGTCTCTGTGACCACAAGGCTATAATGCTGCCTGTGCCACCACCCTCATGTCGTGCATGTTTAACTCCACCACTTATCAGATTCCACCCTATCACGACAGAAAGGTTTATTCGCTTTCAGGTCAAAGACGGAAAAAGCGTCCCATATTTAAGTTGTAAAATGTCCCCCCTCCCAAAGAAAAGAAAATCTAAGAAAAAGAAAAAGAAGACTTGGAAAAAAGAATCATCTCATCCTAAACTAAGACCATGTGCTCGTTATCTGAAGCGGGCCATCTAAAAGACAGACTTTTAAGTCTGAAATAGACTAAAGACATTAGAGAAACTCAAGCCTAAACACGACTGTACAAACCACAGACGGGATGGGGATGACATTTTGGGTATTTAGCAGACACTCTTTTCCAGACTGACTTCCAGTAAATGAAGCAAGAGAATAAGCTCAAACCTTTGCATCACCACCATTACAGGCAACTAATATAAAAGTCATGAAAGAAGAACCAGAACAATAAGCCCAGACAGTAAAAGAAGTTACAAACAACTGTGTCCTTAGGATATGAGCAAAATAGGACATCGGGTAATAAAACAGTGCTAGCTAAAGAACTGAGAGCCAACAGAGCCAGAAGGCTAGAAAACTGTTTTTTTTCCTTTAAATAAACTACCCGTGACAAATGGGTGTTTTCCTTTATCTGAACTGCAGGCAGAGCAGAGATGAATAACGGCTGATTGCTTTAATAGATGCTATCTTTTCATCCTTATTGGAAACAATGAAAAGTTGGGACAGTCATGATCATAAATGAATGGGATTAGAAATTAGAAATAAAATAAGAGCCGGGAGTTCACGTAAAAAAAAAAATTGACACTAAAGAAAGGAACAAATGGTGCCGTATTGAGGTGTTTGGCAAGCGTCAGCTGATAACTTTTGTAATGTACTACTGAAGCAATGCTTCCTATATTTTTAACCATCTGACATGTGAAAATATATAAAGCAAAAACATAACTCAAACTTAAGTTTTCCTAACATATTCAGCTGAGATTTATTTCTGAGGCTTTTATCTCCTCATAAATCAGCATTTCAAATATTCACTTCTAGTATTCATCCAGTAGGTTTTGAGGTTGCCATAGCAATCACTGAACACAGTTGTTATTTTAAGCAAACGATAAGACGGTACTGGAAGAAAAAATCTGTCATCAGTTCTTCTCAAATAAAACATGAAAAAAAAAAAGGTTGTGCATTGTTTGGACCAGGGGGACAGTGACAGCAGTAGCAGAGTCTGCAGAGGAATTCCATTTCCCTAAACTAGGGATAAACCTAACAAGTAACTTAAGTAAATACTTAACCTCACACGGAGCTTCTACTGTAGCACGTAGATGAGGAGCAACAAGGCTTTAGTAGAGGTTTTACAAACTTTTATCAATCCTGCAAGCTTGTTCCATGTCTATGTTCTTCTCTGGGGTCAGTGAGATTATTGATTTTATGGTAGAAAAATTCAAAATCCCATCAGGTTTGCAGAGCTTCTTTAAGGCAGCAAAAATCGATCAAACGTCTACCAACTATTTACACCTAAAAGTAGCTTGGACCGGGTTAAAGTCTCCTCACACTCCCGTCTGAAACTGGCCCTTGTTCCCCCTCTACTGTAATGCAGCGCTGCATTGAAACGACCAGAGACAAATATATGGCAGCCCACAAAATCACTACAGTTGTTCCTCATGTCTTCCAAAACATCAAACCATCAATAAAACACAGGAGATACATTCCAGCTAGTTGAACAGGACATTTCTGACTTCCCTCGCACCATGTGTTCTCTCTGCCTCTCTCTCAAAACTTTCTCTCCTCGGAGCTCCACCACAGGGACTTCACATATTGCAGCCATATGAGCGAGCCATGGACGTCTCTGCAGCACATACAGACACACACACACACACACACACACACACATTTGCACTGGAATAAGCGCTTTGCTGTCTCCCACTCTGTCTCACACACACATACGGGAAT
>JBBBVU010000018.1:17082833-17125520 GCA_037177055.1 Atherinosoma microstoma
AGGGACTTCACATATTGCAGCCATATGAGCGAGCCATGGACGTCTCTGCAGCACATACAGACACACACACACACACATTTGCACTGGAATAAGCGCTTTGCTGTCTCCCACTCTGTCTCACACACACATACGGGAATGAGTTTTACAAGCAAGAGGCTCTCTTTAGGAAGTTGTCAACTGTTTTGACGTTTAATAGCAGCTACGAACAAGGCCGTAAGATACAATAATATCTAGTGTCTGGATAGCGGAAAATTTTAAAACATCACCACATCAGGCTGGTACATTGGAGGATCGAGCATTTTAGTCATTTTATAGAACACAGTTAAAAGTTGTACAAGTTTGACATTACACATGCAAGTTATATGATCATGAAGCAGCCGCTGTTGAGTACGACGGCTCCGGTGTGTTCAATTTAAAGCGAAAAATTGACTGACAGAGAAGTTGGATGTGAAACGACATCACAGCGCAGTTTTGAATATTACAAATAACTTTAAAGTTTTGTTTTAAATGAGAACTGTAAGTTGATTAGAAGCAGATGATCCTGATCTAAGTGCATTAAGCTGCTGAATTGATAATATCCATGTCAGCTTTTATTTATCTTTTTTTTTTTTTTAAAGCAAAAAAAGCAAAAGAAAACATGATTAGTAAGAAATGGCATCATTACACATTGCAAGGCATTGGAAAGCAGATGTGAAAACACTCGTAGAAAATTTTTAACTTGGAGCGGCATACGTCAGAGTTTCTGTGACCCGTTTAATGCTCTTTCTCTTACACCGTTTACTAACCTTAATGTAAATATAACAGTGAAAACTCAAAACTACAAGTTTTGGTGTTGCCATGCTGCAAGCAAGACTGCAACACAAACTTAAACTTAAAAGTTGAATCCATCGTCTTTTTCTCCCTTAACGTGACCCTGACTGTTTTATGAGCAGGACAGAAGCATCTGGTTAACTTTTCTCCTTGAGCTGTAGCTGAGAGAAAAAAAAAAAAAAAAAAGGTCAAAACTTGCCCGTGTTATCACTGGGGGAAAAGTTTTTAAGGAAATAGTAGTAACCAGAACTCAAAGGATTCAGGATACAAATTTAAATCTGAAGATTTAAAAGTGACTTTCTTTACCAAAGTTTGGAATAATTTCTGCGTGATAATGGAGTGTTATGAAGCTCCCATTTAGATTGCTTAATCACTTCATAAAGTGTGAGTTCAAACAAGCGCAAGGGCACAGTGAAGTCCAACAGGCCTGCTCCACTTTAATAAAAAACTTCTGGGGTTATCTGGGGAATAAAAGTCGCTCCACACATAAGAAGCTCTTTTTTGGGGGGTGGGGGGGCGAACTGGAAGAACTCTGGTGAAGGACTATGTAAAAAGCTTCCTTGCAGTGTGTGCCTCATTGTACTGGCTTCACATACTCTGCTCTCCCCACAGAGTTGTCATGCCTACCCAGCTCCCTTATCTCAAAGGAACATCACAGTTTCTTACAACGAGGGGGGGGGGGACTTTTGTCAAAGTTGAGTGGAAATGCAACTCAGGCTTCCCGGCATCACTCATGAAACCTCCTGCAACAACAACAAATAAATAAACCCGACATACTTGAGCTAATATGCACTTGTTTACTTTAAAGTTGATAAGAGAGGATGTTTAGGGGAGATCTTTTACGACTATTCACATCCACCATGCGCTCTTCCCAACAATGAAAAAAGTGAGAAAAGAAAAGAAAGCAGCGCCATATCAGTTGTTGAGCATTTGATAAACAAAAATCTCTTTGATCTCGACACACTTGTTTTCCGCCTTTAGCCCAATAAACTACAAACATCTGAGCGTGGTAATCTTTCAACACTTTCCCTCTATCTGTGCGACATGCGTCATTCGGGGGATCAAGAAATCTGAACTTGAGTATCAAGTTTGCAGTTTGAATAGTGATTTAAAAAAAAGTTATCAATGAAATTTTTTTTAAAAAGTAGCTCGCGAGCTAGCGGTTACACGACAAAAAATCATCCAGAGGAACCGGCTTTCCCTCAAGTAAATGAGGGATGCCACTTATCGTAAACTGAAGGCAGAGAGAAGAATCAAAACTTAGAGAAAACACAAACCTACTTGAGGCGACTAAGTCACTCCACGGTCCCCTTCTTGTTGGCTTCAAACTCAGTCTTAAATCAAAAGCTAGTAGCTGCTCCCGGTAAGCCCCCCTCAAATTTGTATTTGTGTAGCGTTTGGGTGTCCTAACCTAAATGTAAATTGCCATGTGAATTCAAAGCGGTGCTGCTCTTTTTTCCTCCCTCTCATTCAGCAGATCCCTCTTTCCTCAGCGACGCTGCTCAGGCCGTTAGTTACATAAGACGCAAACCGACTGCTGCCCGTCGTAAAAACTACCAACGGCTAACAGCAACAATTTTGTCTCCTAAATCGCACGGCTGGTTTCCAGGATAAACAAAATTCATCTCCCCCACTTGTCCGAGAGCATGCATTTCGCCGTCTACAAGTCCAAACCGGCATCGCGGATGCATTTATACATATATAGATTGTTTCGTAGTTTTTTTTAAGAGAAAAAAAAAAGCCCCTGCACCATGTACTAGAGTTGTGTGCATTTGTGTTGCTAGTGTTTCTTTTGGTGCTGCTTACCTGTTGATCAAAATAAGCATTAGCCTCTTTTCTCTGTGTGTGTCTCTTTCAGCAGCCTGTTAAGATGGTGGCTGGCTGGCTGGTTCGTCTCTTTGTGGGGTTTTTGTTTGTTGATGATGTCGGACGGGGTGACTGTGTCTTGGCTGTCTCTTTTTTTTTTCTTTGGTCTGAGAGGGAAAGAGAGATAGTTAAAGCTTCACGGCAGCACATGAACTAGGCTAATACCGACTGATTAGTGGGTGAGTTTGGCTCTGGTATTGCAATTTTTCCGATGGTATAGGTTTGTTTTGTTTTGTTTTTTTGATTTAGCCGCCCGGATTTGCTGGCCACAGCAAACCAAAGCAGAGCAGCTCGTTATCTTTTTCTTTTTTCTCTTCTTTTTCAGACTAGTGTTATCGCTTTGCTGTGACAGGACCTCTTTGCCTGTCTGAAGGCTGTGGGCATTACGTCAGAGGAGGAAGACACAGCAGCTCTATTAATATCAAGAAGCCACCCGAAGACTGACTCTTAAAGTGACACACACTGTAATCTCACTTCTACATAGTTCATGAAAAACTGAATCAACTACATGAGGAAAATCCAGCCCAAAGACCCACAGAGTGTAATCCCAACCACATTAGCAACTACATCCCGAATAGCAACAAGATTGTGTTTGCAAACCAAAGCAACCAGTCAGCCAAAATAAAGACAACTTTCTTAAAAGTGGTTTATTATTGAGCCAAATCAGCCATTCAATTTCAACAACGCTGACTGTTAAAGGTGTAGTGTGTAATGAAATCAAAGGCCAGTGACAGAAAATAATAATATATATCTGAAAACTGTGTTTCTATTGTTATCTAGTCACTTTACCAAAATGATTATGGTTTTATTTTCGTAGAATGAGCCATTTATATCTACTTGCCATGGGTCCACATGGAAGCTGCAAAAAAAATAAAAGGGATGGAAGTTGCCATATTTATGCCACCATTTTGACTACGGTGTGTCCAATTGAACAAACAGCTCAGTGTGTGAAGTGAGAACCCTCTGAGCTTTAAAACTGCAGTACCGATTTTGTGTAATAGGTTCTAGAACGTCGTTTGGGATAATTAACGCCTTAAAAGGCAGCAAAAGTAGTCACCTGTGGTGCAGTCGTTGCTGAGCCCGAGGCCGATGGATCTACTCAAGATGAAAACATGTTTGATGGAAGAATATTGGTCACTAACGGCCGCCATCCATTCACAGTTGTGCTTGGCATTTGAAGTCATTGCTATGACTATTTTTACCACTAAATGTCATATCAGTAATTCTTACACAGTACCTTTAGAGTAGATGCACTACAGAACTTGCCATTTTCTCAGTGATGCGCCCCCTATCGACGGCTAATTCGGCATCCATCTTGCATCATATCTGTACTGTGAGCTCTCTCCATGCCAGCAAAAGACAGACTTATCTTGAGTCTTGTCTTATCTCTTGCTTTGTCTCTCTTTTGTTTCCTCTCCTCTTCCCATAATAACTTCTAATGTGACTTTCACTGAATCAGCCATGGTGTGCATTCCAAGCGGGCAGTGTGTTTATGTGTGTTGATGATACATGGATTCCATTAAAAACATATGGATTTCTATGTCTAAGAAGAATCTAAGTCATTCGTGGTTAGGTTCATAGTAAAGCCAAAATGTTTAGATAAAAGAAAACAGGACTTCTGTCCTTTGTTAACAATTTTATAAACTGGCAGAAAGAAGTCTTCAGTCCTGACAGACTGATGGGAACTTCAAGATTGTGTGATGTCATGTAGTTTTCTAATATTTTTCAAATGCCTTTTTGACTTAGTAAAGTGGATCAGAAGTCACCATTTCAGTAGCATCTGCAAACACCAAATGTCCCAGCTTATTCTCATCTATATCCTGAAGGGTTTTACAGGAGGCTTCGGTTATATATCATTAGTAGCCTCATTTATATAGCAACACAGGGAGATAAACAACTGCACTTGGTCACACACATCCCAACACACTTTCACTTATCATGCATGTCTTTGGACTGTAAGGGAAAGTCACAGTCGCTGGGGGAAAAAAACCCCAACACACACACACAGGCACAGAGGAGAGTATGCAAACTTTACCCGGTAAGGGCAGAGCAGAATACTTGTTATGAGGGGCAGTATTAACCGCTGCACCACCATGTCGCTTGGTATTAATACCCACTGCCTGTAATATGTCAGTAAAATTTAAACAAGAACTTGGATCTAGGCAGTATCTAGTATTCAGCTGTCTGCCCTGGATATATATATATATATATATATACACATTTATGATACAAAAAAATTATGATCTGGGTGAGTTTCCATCGGTGATTTGTTAGTTTAAAATTATTCACCAGTAGGGTTTTGTCTAATAAATAACACACTATAATCTCAAAGACTACTGAAGCAAATTACTCAGTAAATTAAAATCCAAATAGTAGACATTTTTAGTGACATTCATATCACTTATTTCGTTGATAGTGAGGGCACTAATCTGAATTAACAACTAAGAATGGCACCTAATGTAACATAACATGCATATTTCTTCTACATTCCGATATTACTCTTCATAACATCTTCTTCATCTTTGATATTACTTTAATAAAGGCATTACAGGTAAAACACAATCCCTAAATTATGCAAAATCTGACAAAGGATGAATTAGTAAAACCAGCATTATTCTCACCTGCATGCCGTCATTTGAAATTGAATGAAACATACTTTATTAATCCCAGTGGGAAATTGCAATTTCCTTCGTCCTTATCATCACTGGCACAAATTGATTATATTCCCTACTTTGCTTTGCAGTTGATGTAAATGAATATTTCTCCTTTGCTAAAGGAATGGCTTTTGAGTATGTAACAGGATGTAGCTAAATGAAGCTGTAATCAATGAAATAGGCCTACTTACACTGCAAAGACCAGTTGAACTAAATATTGCTCTACAGCACCCCAGGTGGTCAAGTCCCCTCCAAAATAGCTTTGCAATTCTAGATTAAATTTAGAAAGACACAGTTGGTGGCTAAAAAACACACAAGGCAATTTCACAATTGCTTCCTTTTTACAGTATAATCTCTTAAATAGTTTTAGGTGTAGAGTCTGAACCCTATTTTTGAACTAGGTATTTACTTTCAACACAGTCTCTAGATTGTAAAGCTCCACCAGGTCTCCAAATAAGTGGAACATTTAAGATAAGCCTCAAACAACATGTCCACAGTCAAAGCTCAAATTAAAGCCACTGGCCATCATAAAATGAAAATAGATTTTTTTTTTTTTTAAAACAAAACCATACAAACAAAAAAACAAACAAACTCATAATTAAATTTGCTGGTGTTTTCTTCCACACTGGAAGATCAAGGGTACTTTAATATTAATTGTTCTTATCTTGAATCACTACCTGTTGAACCAGAAGCCAAATAAAACAGAATCCAGCATGATCGAAATCTTAATAAATATAATAAATTTTGAAGATAAAAGCTTACCTCAATGCATCTACTGAGAAATCAGTAGATAAAGTTTGGGCAGGGGAAACAGCTTGATCAACATCAGCCTCTGTTGTCTGCTAAATCATATCTGATTTCATGTTATCTCCAATCCACACACAACAAATTCTCCAACAGAGTCACAAGTGCATTCAAGTGTTTGGTTAGATGGAAACCCGGCCACATAAAATCAAAATGAATGGTGCGAAACAGCGATGATGCTCACGTGCAACTCAATATTGCATTCTGCCAACAAATTCAAATTTAAACTGATTTAAACTTTTAATGTTATGCTATGGATCAAATAAAATGTGCCGAAAACCATTACATGGCCCAGTTCTGTTAAAGTCTGTCTAATGTCAGAGTCAAGAGAACATTTCTGCAATACTAAACAATATTAGAGTAAACATTAAATGGGTCTCTACGGTTTTAGCATCACACCAAGTTAGCAGAGACAACATAATATTTAAATGGCAAACAACCTGTCCGCTGGATGCCCCAGTCATCTCCACTAGTGTAAGCAGATTATTCATCCACAGTTGTCACTTGTGAATTAACCACAAATAAAAGACATCCAAACAATGAGAACTGACACTGTTTACACTGCACCGTCAAATCCAAAGTCTGGAAATCATTTGCTTTTTCAAAGGAGGAAGGAACAAAAGTCTATAGAGCATCAACTAACTACAGCTGTAGTACCTGGCTAAAGGTGATCATGAACTCTTGGATGTAAAATCAGTTAGCTCAACCAAAGCGACACATCAGCTGTGGTACAAGACGCACCAGACCTGATGTGAGTTTATTAGTTTATCTCATCTTTTTATTTGATTTTCTTACAGCACTTTGACATTATTCCTCAGTGTAAATGCTTTGCAAATAAAATGCATTGTTATTATTATTATGATCATCGCAGCATCATTTATCTAAGTATGTATGGTATCGTATATATGTATCTAAATTAAACATCTTATAATTCAGTTCTAATTTTTCTTTTATTCCCAAGGAGCAATTTAAAACAAATTTATAAAGGTTTTATCTTTTTGTTTTATTCCTTGTAAAATGGTGCCAATATTGCAAAGCTGATCAATAAACAGACCACAGGGTTGTTTCAGGAGGGGATATGAATAATAAATCTGGCTTTGTTAGCTCATGTGAAAACCAGCTTGTTGGCTAACCACTCACAAGCTTCCCCTCACCACTGGCCCTGAATGAATGAATGAATGAATGAATGAATGAATGAATGAATGAATGAATGAATGGATCAATCAATCAATCAATCAATGGACTTTAAACTTTTATTCTCTTTCAAATACTCCTCTTCAGAAGCCACTGGTAAAAAGAAAAATTTTGCTTATAGAAGCGATTCTTCAGCCTCCAGTCATACTCACTGCCAGATCCACCACCTCCAGAGCAGTGCAGGCTCTGCACAGACCTCAGAGAAAAAGTCACATTTGAAGGAATATAACACCTGCCACCTGCTCCAAGTCTTAAACAAAAACCTCCAATTGATTTTTTTTCCTTTTAGAATGTTCATAGCCTCCTTATAATTATAACTCTTATTATCATTACTTACTGTACCATAGGATGAATGAAACACAGGCCAGCACAACTCAAATTTGAATCAGTAATCAATACATATTTGATTGTAATTTATTCTATCAACTGGGAACTCAAATTTGGGCAGGGAAACCACTTTGATCTGTTTTGGCTTAGTTATCTGATTTCATGTTTTCTCCAATGCACACAAAGACAATGATAAATGCATGGAAATGTTTAGTCACATGGAAATCAAGTTCGATAATGACAAAATGAATGTTGTGAAGAAGGAATCTTGTATAAGTATTCTTGCATTGAATTGGATTTTTCTTTTCTTTTATCCTTAGATTGTGTCAAAAACACAAAACAGTCAAAGAATAGTCTGCAGGGATGCTTCGGGAATAGACATAAATAATGAATCTGGCCTTGTTAGCTCACATGAAACCCAGCCTATTGGCTAAGTCTTTCACCCTTCTCTTCACAAGCTTCCCCTCACCACTGGCCCTCAGGGAGGAATGGACTGTGAACTTTTTAGTCTATTTCAAACGCTGCCCTTCAGAAGCCACAGGTGAAGCATTTTTTGCTTACAAAAGCAATTCTACAGCCTCAAGTCATACACACAGCAGGACCCAGCACCTCCAGAGCAGTGCAGACCTCAGTGAAAAATTCTCATTGAAAAAATAAAACACCTGCCACATGCCGCAGGTCTTGAAGAAAAACCTCAATTTGAATCCTTTCAGAAATTTCCCTGATTTCAATGTCCATTAATATGTTCCCTGTTTCTCTAATTTCTCTTAAATTAAGACATCACATATCATTGTAACCCTTTTTATTCATCTCAAATACTGCCTTGCTGAAAGAAATGTGTATCCAAAATCCTATACAGCATATTTAGTGGCAAATGAAGATGATCACTGTTTTCAACTAAGACCACCAGAATACTTTTTTTGATTTATGTTGTCATCATGATCTCTGTTTGAACTTTGGGGGATGTCACAGCTCGTGGTATCGGGTTCTGGCGGGACAACAAAGGTCTTTGTATCATCCCTCACTTCAGCATCCAATTGCATGTCTTCTTTTTGTCACAGAGGTCATAACTGACTGCTATCATTTTTACACTGACGCTCACTCTTTGAATCACATTGAAATCAAAAGCTGGCGTGCATATGTTGCATCCTTTTCAAGAATTTAGTTGTTACTCTTGCTTCAACCTTACTATTCCGATGTAGTATTTTAATCAGATAACTTCAAGGGGAAATGTTGACCGTATAAGGTGTTGCACATAAATTCACATAAAGTGTTGTTTCTTAATAGTAGAACTTCACCACGTAGGGATTTCATTAGAATCTTAATCAAAAGGGAAAATATAGAGGTCCCCAGCTTATACATGTGCCTTTTAACTTAGGGTGGGGACACCCTTAAAAGTTTTAAGGGTGTCCCGACTCTATCTCAATCAGATCAAGTTCCCAAGGTGTTTTTTTCATGATTCATTTCAGTCAGTAAGTGCACCTTGCTTCCCCATTTCTGCTGTTTCATGTCAGTTGGGACAGTATCATGCGATTAGCAAATGGCTTATTAGCATATTGATACAACAGAATATCAAGGAAGCTATTTATCAATATTTATTGATAAAACACACACAGCACTTATTAGTTTCTAAAACAGTTTCTACACACAAACCACTGAGAAGGAGGGATAATCGAAGACAGTTGAGTAGGTTTGCCCAGAAACTATTATCATTTGAGTCATTCAAAGGTTTTTAATTAGATTTTCAATGTGATTTGTTCCTTTTATTTTCTGTAATGTTACACTAGGTGTAATAAAGGCTGTCTAGAAATGAAACTTTATTTCATTAACCTTGTAATTTTATTCACATTATTTTGTTTGAAAGTAATTAAACGTGTGTGCTCCACTGTAGAATCCTAAAGAGCTTTCTTTGAAAAACATTTTCATTTAAATTTGATTTTACATTGTTAGTTTTAAAGTATTTCAATTACATTGATGTAAAATATCTTGTAGTTTGCAACTGTGTACAAGGAAGATGCAAGGAGACTCTGTATCGACCAAAATTACTCAGATTGGTAAAGCAGACAAAATAATCTTGATCTGGATACTCGCCTTTGCATATGTTTTGCTATTAGTAAGAAGTATTAGGCCTAACTTAAAGGCCTAAATAAATAACGTTGGCTTCTTCTAATAAAAGATAATCAAGAAAATCAGTTTCACTTTAACTTTTCCTGAATCAAAACTAAAGATTAGAGACCAAACGAAAAGCTTGATCACAAGTCAGTGATAATGGTGCTGCAAAAAACTATGATATAAACGTCTGCAAGACAATCAAATATGTTGCAACAGAAAAGATCACCATACACCATCCTCCTACAAAGTACTGGTCTTGAAAAAATGTAAAAGAATAAATGAATAAATTTTTTATAAAAACCTGGGATTTCTCTGTGCTCTGTTCTTGAATGTGTACACTGTTTTTTGCTCTCACCCGAGAGTATCTGCACGATGACGAAACTGTGAAAGATATATTTCTTTGTCAGAGCTGTTCTCACATTCTGTCCTTTAAAGTGGGTCAAATGACGTGATTCTCCTTATCCATGTGTAAATGATGCTTTGTAGAACAATACAGGGTCTCTCCCTCATGTAGACAGCTTGGCTTTCTGCATGACAGATTAACCTCCTGGCCACAAGTAAAACTAATAAAATGCAATCATTTTGATGCACAGGATCTCTTCATATTGCAGGATTCTTACCACAGTGGGTTTTATTCAAAAATGTAGCCACATCCAATACAGGGCACACCAGGTGGGAAAATATATGCTCAAATAAAGTCTTTTATTTTACATTCTAAAAAATACTGTTTAAAAACAGTATTTTTTCAAGTAAAACAAATTGCTTAAGAGTGAAAATACACAGCAAATTCAAATACATAAACATGAAATAATAACTTTATTATATTTGTATGCTGATCTATAACTACTATTAGAAACTTTTCAACAAAATATAAGAGTTTTACAAATGAATGATGGCAGTCTTCCCGGATGTCCAGCAGTGTGAACATTCCTGTTAAAATCCAGGGCTGTCAGATGAGGACTGATGCTGACCACAGAAACAATACAGTTATGGAATAACACAGTATATGGTTTCTATGGTCAATCAAGAACATGTGACACATTCAAAAACATGAATACAAATAGATTCTCACATGTCAGGTAAAATAAAGCCCTGTAATAATAATGTATATCCTTCGCTGGAAAAAGAAAAAGATGTTTCGCTTGTCTAAGAAGTTAATGGAGTAATAGAAAGACTCTTGTGTTCCTCTGTAGTCTTGGATTAATGCACTTTTCATCCTTAAAGCCAATATTTTGATCTTATGGACCTTAATCAGACAGTAAAAAAGGAAGTGGCTATAAACATAAGAACAAGCCATATGCCAGAAATCATCAATAAACATAAATACAGAATAAGAACTTTTGCATCAGCATTTTTCAAAAATTGCTTTTCTGTTTGTGCTTTATTTTCCCCATCCAAAAGAGAAATGGATAAAAACTGAAACAATGTAAGAAAAATGATTGGTGTTTGCCATAGAAAGGTGATAGTTTTCAAACGATTTTTAACCAAAAATGCAATGCATAAAGAAAACCGTAAAAACAAGTCCTAAAAAAAAAAAAAAAAAGTACACAAAGAAAATAACCTTTGAGTATTGGGACTGACAAGCCAACTTAAAAGAGAATATAGATGGAAATACACCCATCAAATGCCATTCACAAGTTTTATTTGAGACTGTGTTATAAATTCTCATCCTGTGTCACATATGTAGCCCGATAAAACCTCAATACGATGACATGATATCAGGTTTGCTCCTGGATGTTTAACGATCCCATTTGACCATCCTTCGAAATTAATGCTCCTTCTCTGGTTCTGTTGAAGCCCTACACTTTAAATGGGAAATTACTTAAAGATATAGTCACATGGTAGCTAAGAGACAGACAGCATATTTAACTGTGTCAGGATGAGACATTTGCCAGATGTTTAATGAGCTGATATGACCTTCTCTAGATTAAATAATAAACGCCTATCAAGCATTTTATATATAATTTGATGCCTTTTGGTTTTAGTGTCTTTGTTTCTCAACTTTATACATTGTCTATCTGTCTACCCTGCTGTTCAGTTTTCTATTATTTCCACTTGGTCAGAGTGCCTTACTTGAAGTCAGCTGTCTTGAGGGCGACTCTTAACTTCTCCAAAGAGGCTCTTTCTGCATCTTTCTTCAGCAACCTCCTGGTGATATAGTGTTTTGTGAGCTCCATTTTCCTTTTAAAAAGTTTTCGCTGTTTCATTCTTATTAGAAACATTGTGCTTTCTACAGTATAGCAATGGGAAAAAGTGAGGCTGACAAAGCCGCTAGGCTGCTCTCAAAAATGGTCTGAGTCTTGAAATACTGAGTCACCAAGACGTCCCACCCTGCTTTCTATATTTTCCACATTAGACTCTTGATTTCTTGTCAGTTTTAAGACTCACTCATATTTGTGTTTGCCAAAGTAAATTTGTTTTCTCTTTAAAATATCATAACTTATTCATACCCATGACCTTCACATTTCCATTGGCAAGAAATGTTTGTTTTTTGAAAACATTGAGACTTTAATTCTGACAATATTACTGGAACAATCTGCTATCTTTTTATTGTCAATGTGCAGGAAAACCTTAAAATGCTGGAATAATCATTGGAGTACAAATCAATTGCATTGCAGGCCATTGTTGTTTCAAGTTAGAGATACTCTGTTAAATTGCCCATGAAGTCTGTATATGCCGTGTTAAACAGGGGGACTGCAGAAACTAAACTTCAGCCAAAACAAGTGCCAACTTTTACCATGTCTCCCAAAGCAACATTCAGTTTCGTGTCAAATTCTTGCCAAGTGCTTTATCTGCAAGCTGGGCTGGACCCAAAGAGTCTGAAAAATAGAGGACTATGTCCTGTGGTGGTCCAGCTAGGGGACTGTAGCCAGGATCATGACCACAACCATTATTATCACTGGAAGGAATGAGCCAAAAACCATGGTTACAATTTCAGTGTTAGGGTTTCTTATCACCACAGAAAAGAAAGGAATTATGAGTTGAATGTCTTTCATTTGGTATTTTCTTCCTGTAGGGATTAAATAAGCCAGTATAAAAATAAAAAAAACATCTAAATGAAAAACCCCAAACTATTTTATGTCACAGTTTAATCTGCCATTTAGTTGGAAAGATATGAGTTTAACACAGCTAAGAGTCTTACAATCAAAGTTGTTTTCTTTACTGTGTTTGACCTCCAAGACGCAGATGGATCTCTATCTTGTTGTCGACTGACCCTCAGTGAAGGAGGCTTTACTGATGCAATTACATAATCTGCTAACACTGTCAAGTCAGCCTGTATTAAATGTGATGGGTGAGGTTTTTTGCAGATCCTCCAGGATGTTATTAAGTTCCACTGAAAAAATGCAGATCATCTACCTATGGTGCAGCCCTTGATTAAGGGACTGCACCATCACAAACAGAGTGAACCTGTCAGCATAGTAATCTTAAAGTGTTTAGTCTCATTAACAGTGCAGAACGCTGTTTACATTTGATTGGATGACAATGCTGTCAGGAGTGTGTGTATGTAATATTTTAAATATTGTAGATTGTCTTTAAAGAAATATGGGAAAGGAACAGCAAAAGATACCAAAACTGCAGAAGCCTATATATAAAAAAGGTGAGGCTACCCTGAAAAAAGATTGTATGTTGATAGAGTAGAAGGATGAGCCTGTGCTGGATCACTAATGGCACCACTTCAAGTCAGGCTCCTGCAGAGTGGAGGAGGATTACTTATATGGGTTTCTATCATTACGGCTGAGCTGACTGGACCTTGTTGGGCTGAATATGGACTGAAAAACAACTGCCTATTTCTGGATAGTGCTACCTTCAAGCTGTCTTGCAGGAAGACATTTCGGCATTGACATTATGTGCTTAATAATAAACAGGGACACATCTTAGAATTCACATTTGAGACTTTGAGAAATTTTACATTTACAATTAGGGAAGACAATAAACGTTTTTGTACAACAGTTAAGAAGTTGTTGTTTCTGCTTCAGCAAAAGTTGATCGAGAACAGACGGATAGTTTTCAGTTCCATTCAAAATTTAATTGGAACGTCAACTTATTTCATTGCAATGATTGTAAAGAAAAGTGGCTGCACTGGTCACATATCTTACATCATGCTGAGATATACCAATTTTTTCACCTAATAGCTCTTTGGGATTTTTTTTTTGTTAGCAAATGAAAAAACAAAACGAAATAAACAAACAAATTCCTCTTAAAATGGTTAGGTTCAAGCCAATTTGAAATTTAAACAAAAATTCTTCAGATTTTCTGAAAGTATTTAATATTTTTTCTGACTTCTGGATTAGATTTCAAAATGTTTTACTGCTTGGAGGAGTGCTTAAGATACAGACGCAGCCTTTGATTCTCCTGGTCACAAAAAACTGTACTGATTGCACAACTCCAGAGCCCACGCAAATATGCCAGTTTAGTGCGACTTAAGTGCAACTCTATTTTGCCCTCTATTTGCTTTAGCAGTGTATCACCAGTCACTGACAGCTTTTTAACATGATCAAAGATGAACCCTCCTTCAGAAGAGATGATACTTTTAGGGTCAGCATAAGATTCAAAATAGAAGCAGCAAAAAACATTCATTTTTTGCAGCAGGAGGTTCAGCTCCTTTAAAATGATTGGGTTGATGGTTAAACCAGCCTGACATTAACCCACAGGTCAAGAAGATAAGTCTGCTTAAAACTTGGTACAGTTCCTAACAATACCTGGGTAGAAATTGCACCCAAAAAAGGTGAAATGTTTTCAGAGATTTCCTTACAAGCACTCCAGAAAACAGAGCTGATAAAAGATGTTTTTTTCTCTTTCTCTTTTAATTATTTGTACTTCAATATATTTTCAGCCCTATATGGATGCCCCTGGTTTTAGATGATGATGCTTGAAATCATGTGCAACAGTGATTAGACAAGTGCACTGAGGCCTGGGTAACAATACTTACTAATACACAATGCGGCTTACATTATCTGTCCTACTTCTGATTTTGCAAGAAATAGATGAAGGTGCAAAGTAAAGTGTGGTGATGAAAACTGACACGTAAGGTGACTGTAATGATGTGATTTACCCGGTTTTTTTGCACTGGAAGGTACAAAATGCATACTAGAATCACCACTCACTGATCATCACCATGATAATAACTTATTGGAAATTGTTACCAGGGAGGGAGCATCCTGTCACAAGATAGAGCACAAAAACAAACTAAAGGCCCTCATGACTTTTTGAGCTGTCACAATTGTATCATTTTAAAAAATTATGCTTCAGATTCCTGGTTCAAGACATCCCTACTTGAAACAGGGTGTAAATTCAACAACAAATTGGAAGGATGAACAAGTTAAAAAGCTGCTTTATGCACAGCTCAAAAATCCAATTGGCACTTTACATAATTTGTTTTCCTTTCCTTTTTTTTTTTTTTTTACAAAATGCAACCTTTAGATACAGTAGAAACCAGTTTTATTGACCTCAGATAGTGTTTGTTAAGATTTTTTCACAATGAAGTGTATCTTTGTGGTGTTTCACAGCATCAATATGATGTTTAAGTTAATTCAATACGATGAAATTCCAAACAATTTGTAGCTGAGGGGCAATTCAAATGTCCACATCACAAATAAAGGTTTCATGCTTCAGAATGAAAGATACAATCAGTGTAGCTTTATTGCTCCTGCTGCCAAGGCACAATGTATAAACAAATTTGTAAAGGCAAAGGAAAAAAGTTTTGTATTAAATACCATATGGGACAATTTATGTTTTTTAAGATGATTCCAACCGTATCTCCTAAATTTTTACTGACAGCATTTCATAAAGAACAAATCTGCGATACAACATCAGCTCACAATGACAACAGTGTTATTGTTGTTCAAGGCCTGGCAGGATTCGCTTAAGGTTGGGAAAAGATTGTGGTTTGGTTTAATACTGGAAAAGTCTGCAGCGACGTGAGACACAAAGTTTTGTTGTTTAAAGCCTTGACTGCTAGTCCTTTACTTTACATGCCAACCAGTCACTCCCACAACTTTGTGACTCCAGTGCAGCACATAAATGTAGTGTTTCATTCATTTCAAAAACACACAAATAAGAAAAAAGAAAAAAAAAAGCCTCTGATTGTAATCCAAGCAGAAATGCTTGCCATTACAGCGTTAAGTAGAAAATCTAATTTCAGACTGTAGGGGAGAAATATAACATATTCATAATATATTATACATCCAGTGTAAATGATTATCTCAAATATCAAGTAAATCACACACAGAGGTCTACATTTGATGAATACTCAATTATATCTTTTACTTCCACACAGTTATTGGGGTCTGGCTTTATGAGGAGCTGCATGAGAAACTGTTCATGTCATGAAATTTTTTTTTCGCAGAAATAATTACAAAGAAATATCTAGTATACAATGTGTAGTATAATGTTATTTTCATCCTCTGGTAATCTACCACTAAAGGCATGATTAAAACCGAATTTTGACATCTTTGTTCTTAACAAAAGTAAACTGAGGGCACAAAGGGTGTAAAGGCAATGCTCTGAAACAGAGGTCGAAAAGGCAAAATACTCTGCTTTTAAACACTCTTTAATAAGCAGGACATATCAGGAAAAACTTCTTACAGCTTCATCTTTCATTGTCTGAATAAGTAGAAGTACTATTAGTATTGGTTGATTGCTTAAGTCTGTTATACACTGTGTATGTGTCATTTTTCATTCTGTCTACATATTCGTTTTGAATGTCCTTATAAAAATATTTTTTGTGGTTTTAATTGGAAAAAGTAAAAAGAATATCACTGATTTCTTCTTAATAATAATCGACAATGAAAAAAGGAGAATGATTACTGTATCTAAGAGTATTGCTAAATGATGAAAAATACAAATAACTCTGTTAGGAGACATTTAATCACTGTGTAACTTACAAGATGCTGAAACATACAGTATACTTAAAATGGTGCATCATGAAATAATCATTTGGACCAGTCATGGTTTATGACTACAAAACCAATGCAAATGTTTCTCATAAATACTTTAATAAGTCATATGCAGACAGCAAATGTGTGGTATGTTATATTCATTTTCTTGGATGTGAATGTTTTATATAAATCAGATTTAGAAAAACATTAAAAATGCACAAAAAAACATGAATCTGTATCCACAGTGTTTGTTTTTATTCAAATTGCAGCTTTAAACATACTGTGTTTAATGTTCAGTGTAGTCGCTTGAATCAAATTACAGATTTATGTGGAAACTGTACCAGGATTGTCCACATATTTGCAGTCAGCACTGCAGATGACACCCTTTATTGCAGCTATCGAATCACAAAATCTTGTAAGAGCAACACAGGTGGAGTGACAGCAACATGGGTAATACTTTTAGTCTTCTTGTTTTATTATATATAGAAACTTTCTCAAACTTTTAATAAGCTGAATTTAACTTACAGAATTAAAAGAAATAAATCTTCTTTCCTCATAAAAATGGTCTTCTCTTGCATTTAGAGTTTAGTCAAGGGATATGAAAAGATGAAGCTCTAGTATGTTATGTAGATGAAAATATGACTCTAAATCTGTGGAAATCCATTACTTTTATTAATATAAAATCCAGTGTCTGTCTGAGAGCTGTAGGCCTTGAAAATATAAAAGTGTAATAGAAGTTTTTCTCACACACTGTGCACCTCTTGATAAATTTTCTAAAGGCTCTTTGCTTTGAGAGTTTTTGTTTCAGAGTCATCCGTCACAAGCAGCCCAATCAAATAAAAACCATCCCACAGAGTATAATAATATCTGAATATTTGTTCACCGGCGGTAAAATCAAGACTTTTGTAATTATATCACTGAAAATGTGAATGAAGCAATTTCCATAAAATGAATTTATACAGTGGAGTTGTTTCGAGATCTAAGTGGGCTGGATTTCACATAAAGAGAGAAGTAGGACAGGGGAACGAATGTGAGATGCTGTTTAATGGAAAGCATGACTTGTGAAGAGTAAATCTGGTTTCAGTTTACATGCTGCCTGGCTGCTGGTGCTCTATATGTCAGAATAACATTTATAGATTATACATACACACTTCTGCTCACAAATCAACAGTCTGTCTATTTTTTTTTTGTCTTTGTTCTTCTCTTCCTGCCATTTGTTCATTGTATCTCTCACACTGATCATTTAAAATGCTGTTTTGAAACATTGAAGCTTTTAATAAAAGTACAGATATAAATCTTTCTGGTTTCCGCTGTGATGGGCAGCAATGGAAAAAAGCAAAACAAAGAAACAGAGCTTTGGTTTGAAAATATGTAAAGGCTATATACCTGTGTGATGGCTTACTGAATTAAAAAAAACAATTAGGCAAGTTGCTAAAATAACCCACTTCTGATTTTAGTGCAGTAGTCCCTTGCCTGCACCGCGACAAAATTTATACAAAGAATAATTTTAAACACAAATCCTCTTCATACCTACATTTGGACACAAGGGAAGCCAACTATGATGCCTGACTGTCAATTCAGTCTGTAGACAAGTTTTTTTTATTTTGAGTGAAAACAGCTTCTGTTTTTAAAGCAAAAGGAGCATGTCGAAACACTTTTTTTCATTTTAATATGTGGGATACATTCACTAAAGCAAGAGAAGTAAATCATCTCCCATTGACAGTAATCAAATCAAATCAAATTTTATTGAAGCACTTTTCATACAAAAAAGCACCATAAAGTGCTATAAATAACAAAAACATCAATTTTTGCAAGTTTAAAACCACATAAGTCTTCACATACCCAAGTATATGACCAAACTAAATTAAAAACACACCTAATCATTTATAGTCTTTCACTCACTCATAGACACATACACCCAAATATGTACCCTCATCCCACCCACCAATCCCATATTGCATAAACAAAATTTCCGATCCCTAATATCTGGCTTGACGCTGCTGTGAGGAAGTGATATCTTGGGGATCTGTCCAGTAATGAAGCTAAGGGTTACAACAAGCGCACAACAGTGGTTACACCCAGTAACTATTACTACTACCTCTAAGGGGAATAAGCCTTCAAGTTATGATAACATGAAAGGATTATGTAATATCCTGCTTGCTATGCTAGACCACAGTTTCTGATACAGACAACTTTCTGAGCTAATTTGGCAAGTTTCATATTTTTGACAAAACTGTGAGCATTTGGCCCTCACAGCTGTGAAGAGATTGAATCAGCAGCTCTCTTGCAGACAAATGAAAATAAACAATATTGTTTTATTTCATCTTAGGCTTGCTATCACATTCAAGGTCTCAGAATGAACAGTTAGAATCAGCATATGTATGTTTCAGTAAAGAAAAAGTGAGTGACCACCCTAGCAACCCTGAGTGGAGCATCTTTATTGAATGTGAGTATGCACACCCATATATTATGTTTCCATCAATGCTAATTGGAGGTCGAACAGATTAATATCTGTGACTACTGCTGAGTCATTTAACACAGGAATGAATGCTAATTAAACTCTTTCTAGTTGTATCCAAAAGCCAGCTTTTAGGGAGTGTAAGCGTTTTTAGACCCTCAACTAATAAATGGAATTGCAAATATGTTTTTCATCTTCTTCACAGTGTCTAACTTTGCTGTTATTATTTAGTTCCGCTGTTTTCATATCTGTTCTCTTTATCTGTTAATGCACAAACTTTCCTTGCTGTGACTGCTACGATGTTTATGTTTTCCACTGTATTAGGAGTCGCCAGCAGCTCCGTCAGAGAAACAAAGAGTGACACTCTGAAAGCAGGTCCCCACAACCGGACTGGAATATTCTGTTTACAGGTTTGCTCACTGTGACAGGTGGGCTCAATTCTGTGGTATTAAAGAAAACATCAAATTCCAAATAAAGATAGTTTTTCCAGGCTCAACTTGGAGCTTTGGTCTAAACAGATCAAACATGAGTGACTGCATGACTATAAAAGACATTTTTACAGCATATATCAACATATAAACTATCCCTTTTTTTTTTCACCAAAAATTCTGTCCTCCTGTGTGTGTGTGTGTGTGTGTGTGTGTGTGCGTGTGTGTGTGTGCATCTCCTGCACTCTGGACAGACAATAGGACAGTTATACTCAGCAACCAGCCCACTCCTCACATTTTCCATTTCACTATGTTCATTCGCTTTGCTTATTCTTCCCTTCGTCTTCGCTTTCTGCTCAGAAGAGATGAAAAAAGAGGGCTTATTTATTTATACACAGCTCGGCTGAACCTTATATTATAAATATAAATACTTTTTTTTTGTTGTTGTCAGAATCGCTCTTTTCTTAATTCTTCATCCTTATGTTGCTTTCTGGCAGTTGACACAATGTAACTCAAGTATGCTTTATAAGGACTTGAATAATGAAAAAAGAAAAAGAATAACAATTACTTTTATGCACTGTTACAAAAACATAGAAGTCTAATCTTTGCAAACAGACACACATTTTCTTCTGCAAACCAAAGTAAGAATAAACATTTAAAATTGAGAAAATCTGTTGCTGGAAATATAAACACATTCACAGTAATAGTTGCTCAGAAACTTTTTTTAAATTTTTTATTTCTTTTTATTTTATGGTGTTCCAGATGTGTTTATTGTTCTAGCCAAGTACTGGATGAGTTTAAGTTAAAGTCTATTGTGTAACTAATCACTCATGGCTCGTTTGATCATGTTTTATCTGCGCTGCAGCTTAATTTATGAAAGGGTTTCACAAACAGCTTTAATCAAACCAATACACATACAATGCGTCAGAGTAATTCTCTTTCTTACTCTGAAGTTGATGTGGAAGGAGTCCAAATACACGTCCACTCACACAGTTAATTTGCAGCTCAAAGAAACTCAGTGTGAGAGAGGGAAACCTAAAATGACTCCTCAGGCAGCTTTGTTATGAAGACGTGAAACAACTAAAAAGCGGTATTCAACAATAAAAACCTGGCTGGTAAGATGACACAGAAATTAGAAGGAGAAAAACTCCAACTCTTAAGTACTAAACTCCTAAATAATAATAATTTTCAGACTTTTTGTACAGATACACACTTTTATGAACGACATTTAATCCTGCTGAATGAAAGGAGATTTTCAACCTTGATACCTTGAGCTTGACAATGATCTATGTAGTTAAGAGTTTTAGTATCAAGTCAAAAGTTTGGACATTTTTCCCATTAAATCTAATGAGAAAGCATGTCCAAACTTTTGAGTGGTACTGTAATTCAGAGCATCTTCTTTCAATTAATCTGTCTGTACAGATACTTGAAAAATTGACAGTAAAAGCACCTTTATCTTTTTTGTAAGTTGGGCCTTGAAAGCAACTGCAATGTTCTTTGGCACTGATTTATCATGAGCTGCCAAAACAAAGAATAACAACAATTACGATGAAAATATGGCTATAAATACTGTTCCTCGTCACAACAACAATGGCAATGATAGTCACAAATAATGCTGTTGGTCACACTTTTGGAGTGACAGCCATTAAAAATACAGCTGTCCTCTATGGTGCTGAATGATGGACAGCTTCAAGGCTCTGCATCACACGGTTTTCTTTAAATTATCCATATTTTTTATAGTAAATACTGGGGAAAAAAAGCCAAACAATATATTTTATTAATGTTGTGTTTTCCTTTTCTGACCACAGACAAGCTAATTGATGGTGTAGGAAAACCTCCACTATAATAACCCAGACATGTTTATTGATTACAACTTAATGTTAAATTAGCATAATGATAAGCTGAAAATTAAACATAAAATGACCTGCTACACAATCATTTGTGGTCTTTGATGGACTCTCTAGAATTGGTTCTTTGTAAACCCACAAACCTCTCGTTTTCTTTTTCTGTGCTACACACAGCTGATCATTGAAATCAATGTAATGATCTGGGTACAGGCCGTCTGAGACGGACTGATGTCCAGGATGTACCGTGCCTTTCGTCTGATAGCTGCTGGGATAGGCTCCAGCCCCTGCGGCAACCCTGTATTGAACTGGGTGAAGACAATGGATGGATAGATGGATGTATCTGGGTACAGATGAAGCACACGGTATGTATTTGGTGTTTATAGCTGCTGTGTTACAGTCCGTAAACCTGAAGGGTTAGATCATTATGCTTCTCAAAAAATAATCATTCTTATTTTTCTATTTCTAATAACTTTTTTCTTAATAATTTTTATCATTATGACGTTATGATTTCAGATTTCTTGTTCAGATTTTTAACACAGTTTCTATACAGAGCACCCAAATTTATAATAAAGGCTACTCTGATTCTCATTCTGATTATCGACCCTCAGATCCAACTCTGGCCGCAGTCACTTGCCTGGTGTTGGACTTTTTAAATAGGGTTGGTCTGGGCCAGGCTTATTTGGATAAATAAATAACCTAAAACAATGCTGATTGGCCAGGGATGCAGAATGTTGTGTTCTGGGTCTTGACAAAACCACTGAGAGAGCAGCCTCAGGCCACCTGTTTGCCAAAAGTTTAGGACACCCATTCTGCCAGTGTCCTTCACCCAAGAAACTTAGACATTCAATACAGGAAGTTATTGACCAAATGCAAATAATTCTCAATAAATGCTGACAGATTACAACTAGATACAAGCACACTGTATAAGTAATTGATTTTAACGCGCTTAATAATTTTATATTTTCAGATTAATCTATATTTAAGGGAAGTAGCCGTCTCGATGGGAGCGGCACGCCAACGCCTCGTATTTAGCCACTCCCGGTCCAACTCTAACTGAAAGGGTAGATTGTATATCAGTGTCAGGAATAAAAACTCTCACAGTGCCTTGTGATTTGAAGAGTGCAGACAGTTCTATCTCAGTAGGTGATTGCTGAAGACAGTGGAGTAACAAAAATCAATCCCAAAATACAGCTAAACACATGCCAACATTCAACTAACGCATGGTTCATTTTCAGTCATGATCGAGAATTTCACTGAAATGTTCTCCAGTGACCTGCATGACAAGACACAACTCTTTAGCCATGATTGAGGTGGTTGTATGTTTGATATTGAAAAAGGGAAGCAAGAAGACGATCGATGTAAAAACCTAAAGAAACAGCTGTAGTGTTTTCTGATAACATTATACAGTGCATGTCTCATGGTTATCCGTTGGTCTTGATCAGCATCTGGTGATGCTTGTTCTGGATATGACGATGACAAATTCCAAGAAGTAATGTGACATATTGATTTGGTCCTTTGTCTTTTGATGCACTTAGCCTCCATTTTAATGCACTTATTTTGCAGCACGAAACAGCCAATCAGAGTAATCACTCTCCTTGAAAGACCTGACACCATTAGTATATACTGTAAAGGCCAGGGTGTTCTTCTAACCCAAGCTTATATCACTTGTCCCAAAGCAATGAACTCTCTCACCCTGAAGATCTTCTCTTTTCATACATTTGTTTTACATGTGCCACACAATCTGCTGTGTCACATGTCTGTACTTTACTCTTGTCTCTCAGTGGTCGCAAGGCTCAAAATGCCTGCCGTCTTTCACTTTTCCTTGTCTTGACTGAAGCAGATTTATGAGGTGAAATCAATACAGAGCGAGAGCTTTGACCTCCATCTACTACCTGCTCATAACGGTTTTGTGAAAGGAGCAGCGAGTCATGATATGTTGTGCATCCGGTGAATGATGCCAGGCAATCGTTTAGTTACTGTTTCCTGAATTTACATCATGTGTTTTCAGGAATGCAACCAAGAAAAAAATCACGAGGATTAATAAATCCAGACCTCCCAAGACATTATACATACAAAGCATCAAGTTAAGTCAAGTGTACTATAAACAAAGTTGATGAGGGGAACAATGGCATAATTCATTACTGTACCCCACATACACACAAATGTAAAACCATATATACACCTTTACTCGTGTAATGCCTCAATCTTAAACACACATCCACACACATGCAGAAAAATGCAGATCTATCTAAACACAGTCTAATGCAGTCCCGCACACTACGGAAAATGTACACGTGGAACAAATTTGATGTTTAAATAGAAAAGTTTCAATTTGAATCGTCGCCCAGTCTGTTATGGCTGAATAGCTAAAATAAAGCTCAGCTTGTGGAAGTGGGGAGAGGAGAGAAGAAAGAAGGAAGAGAAAGAGAGAGGGTTTGGATCACCATTCAAGGTGATTTGAACGATAGTTTCTGCGTGGAGCTATGAGACTGGTTGAGCGAATATGAGCATCCAGCCAGTGAAGCCAATTTTATTCATGGCTAACTTTTCACTTATGTTATATACCTGAATGCACGATTGCAAACACACACATACGCAGACACACATGCAATATCAAAATATGCACAAACTGACACACACTGGTACACATGCTCACATATCTTCATATTTATAATCTTTTCATCCTTGTTACGACCATTAGAGCAAATATGAAAAAACTATTTGTCTCGTGTGACTCCAATGGCAGGTGTGAACATACAATGATGGACACAGAACAAGACAGTAATAGAGAAAAATAATACATGCCAAAACTAAATGAACACAGAAACAAAGTTTGTGTAAAGCCAAAGTTATCTCTAAGGTGAACTTCTATGTAATGGAAAGGATATGGTAATGGAAAGGATATGGTAATGGCTGCTTCCTCAAGGTTACAGGTATTTTATAAATATTGTTGGTAACATTAATTAAACCTCGTTAAGCATTGACTAATAGTGGATCAAAACATTTACTAATTATTAGCAATGTTTATCAGCTTAAGTGTTAATCTACTTGTAATAGTTTTCTTTAGAAATATTATCATCAGTCAGTACATAACATAGTAACCATGATGTATTTGTGAGGGACAGAACACCTCAGTCAAAGCTGAATGAACGATGCCTGAATCTGCATCTGGACTGATATAAAAATGAATCACTTCTTAGCAAAAACCAAAAAAGAACTGAACCCACTACATGACCTGGGTGAATGACTGTGTTACCATTCATCAAGTCTTTCAATGGTTGTCTTTACAGGTCTACCAAAAAAATCAATTAGACAACTCTGCTGCTCGAGTCCTCACTAAGACCTAGAACGTGGACCACATCAGTCCAGCTCTGAGGTCTTTACACTAGCTACCTGTCCATCACACAGGTCTATAAAGCTCTGAATGGTTTAGGACCAAAATACATCAATGAACTCTTGACCCAGTATGAACCTACCAAGACCTCTCAGGTCATCTGGATCTGGTCTCTTATCAGTTCCCAAAGTGAGAACCAGACATGGAAAAGCTGTATTCAGCTTCTATGCTCCACATGTCTGGAAAAAACTCCCAGAAAGCCTAAGATCAGTTGATTTAAATCCAGGATAAAGACCCACCTATTCTCTACTGCATTTCAATAGCTTTTATTTAAAAGTCCAAATCTGCACCGTTTCTTTGCTTGAATTCTTAAACTTGATCGTGTTTTTGATACTGTTTTTAATCTAATGTTCTTTCTTTTTCCCTTTCTGTTGTTTCTGATGTTTCAATAAGCTTCTTAATAGCTTTTAGTGTCCAAATTAAAAAAAAATATGTCAAAGACTGTATTTTTAAAAATATAACTTTTAATTTGAAATACATTGCTAAATATTGTTTATAATGTTTACTTTGTTAATATCAGTAACTTATTACTGGACACACAAGTTTCTTACCAAATAACTGTTAATGCAGCAGCAATAACTAATTTATTAATGTTCTCAAACTGTAAGATTTTTAATCAAGACTTTTTTCTGCTGAATAAAAGCTAAACACATTCACTTCACACACTTATTCCACTTATTACTACACAAGGCTTAATAGAAAATAAATCAAGTTTAGTAATCCTCAAAAGGAATTTTCTTTATTAAAAAAGTTAAGAGTTAAGTTAGCTGCTTTTTGATAGCAGATTCCCCTCTAGTTAATCTACATTTAAAATGAAAGTATAGTTACATTATTGTTCCTTTTAATGAATTAAAGCAACGCTGACAATGATACAAAAGACAGAAATGAAGGAAGAATTCTGTCTAAAAGAAATAAGAGCAAATGAGATGCAATAATGAAAGGCTCTTTCTGAGCATAACATCATACAACACAGCATGAAATTACTTCAATCTAAGCATCTTTAACACTATATATGGAACACAGAAGCAGCTGCTTATACTCTCAGTCCGACATGTTATTAAATCTACTAAAATGTATATATATGACTGTATTTCATATATACCACAGTATCTTAAGGAAAAGTGAAACAAAAATGGAAAAAATTACAAGTTCAGGATACAGATAAACAGTATTTGCCAAAAGTACAGGAGCGCCCTGTGTTCTTTCCTTCTTTCACTCAGGGTGTGGTTCAACAGACAGGAAACGGTCCCCTCTGCTTTTAGCTGGGGCCTTACCCAGGGTGTGCACGTACTGTACATGTGTGTGAGTATGTGTCAGGGTGTAGCGTGCCCACTCAAACACGTCAATAAGTAAAGAAATACTCTTCCCATCTCTTTCGTCAGCGCGGAGCGCAGCCATCGGTGTGCTTGTGTTGCCAAGTTTGAGTCATATCTGAAAGCGATTCCTAAATCTGAGAATTTTGTTTATCCAAAATCTGCGAGGACATCTCACAGCAGAGCAGAATCCAGTGTTCAAGACACACTTCAACACTCCTAAAACAGAATATATCCATTATTAATTTGACATACAGCACAAATATTTTACTCTGTTTTGCTCTGTGTTGGTCCGTTCTACTGTTTGTGTGTGCCTGTGTGTATGTGTGCGTCCAGACGGACGTCAAAGTGGTCAGTTCATCTTAACTATGTTGCCAAGGGCTGGACCGCTGTGGTTGTGTTTGAGCTTAGTGCCAATATACTGTGCATGTGTGTGTGTGCGTGTAGAGTCGAGTTGTCCTCAGGCTAAAATGAGCACCAACCACAACAGACAAACAGATCGACTGATAGACAAAAAGAAGGGAAGAAATTGAGAGAGCGACCACAGAAAAGAAAAAAGGGCCTCCCTGTAAAATTTAGTTTCCAAGCACAACAACTCCCTTACACACAGAGGTTTTTCAACATGGAGGCCTCGGACCTCCACTGGCCCTTTGCTACACATGGATCTAGGAGCTGCTGGGGCGTTTGCAGATTTCTTGTTTTCCTACTTTGTAATACCAGCAGAAAAAAAAAGAAGAACATCTGCTTCGGCCTATGTTGCAGTGTGAGTGTCAAATCTGAATGTCATGTTACAGAAAGCACAAGCAATTATTTAACATTTCACAAACAAGATATGAAGGATAAACATGTGGGACATAAGGAACAAGCTGACATAGATGATAAGTGATTTCATCTGAGGCGCTTATAAGGTAGCAGCTGATTTGTGCTCAGTTCAAATGTCAGAATGATGATAAGACCACATGAAGAAAAAGTCACATCTGCAACCTGCATTCTCCCTGACAAGTAATGACTGAATGAACAAGCAGAATAGCTAACCATGAGTCTTATTTGGAACAATGTATTTGTAAATTGCACATGCTTATTGTATTGCTATAAATACTGTACAGACAGTGAAAACCTGGCATAATCATGATAATAAATTAATATTAATAAACTGATAGTTATGTATAGTGAGATTTCTCCCTAGATACAGACTTTGGATGACAGACTTTTCAACATCATGTGATTGCTTTCCTAGGAGTATCAGAGCTGTACAGAATATCGTACCAATCACTGAAGGCTTTCTACAGTACCACGAAGCAGCCAAAAGAAACTGAGGTTAACCTGTAATTGGGGTCATGTCCATTATTGTCACTTGTGCAGTATATGACTGAGATAATTTGGCTTTTCATGTCTCAAAAAACAGCTAGTTGCCATCACAGCTTGTGGCTTTAGAGCTGCCCAGCCACAGAGCCAAAAACTCAAAGAGGCCACTGTGCTGCTAAAGACATTATTGCTTAGAATAACCCTGCTGAGAGTGTGTCGGGCTCTTCATGGATATGCGGATGTGTGTGTGTGTGAGTGTGTGTGTGTTTATGTGTAGCTGTTTTGACCTGTCGTTAAAGGACCGAACATGCAATCGGCTTTTCTGTGGTAAAATCTCTGTTTTTCCTCTTGAACTTTTTCTGTTGTTTTCACGCATGGCCATCAACTCAGCCTCCACCCGTTCCTCCCTCCTTCTGTTTCATTCTTTTCTGCTTCTGCTTGTCTTCATAAAACTGTTTTTAAACTTTGTGTATCTTTTCTCTCTTTTTGATGAGGTTTTGCCCTCCTCTCTAACTCTGTGCCCTAGTGCCGTGTGTTTTTCTGTCTGTCTTGTCCAAATCTGTCTTTCTGTCTTTGTCTATCTTAACCCTAAACCTCCGTGACCTGAGACTGGACGTCTTTTCTGGGGATACCACTCAGTTTAAAAACCAGGACCACTTCTGTGTCAGGCAGAGGAGTTGTTTTTACCAATATATTGCCCTGGTTTAACTGCTCTTCCAAGGTCAGCCACACTGTTAACGTAATATGAGTTTTAAGTTTTTCATTCAACCATTCCCCCCCCCAACAGTGTCACTCATTGATATTCCAGCAGAAATGAGAAAAAAAAGGCCAAACATGGCAGTGTTGGCTTGCCAATCCAAAGCCCTATTCACACTTGACTTCAGTGTGATTTAGCCCTGCATTTGCATTTTCTGTTGCAGGGTTTCATGGGATAATCTAAGTCAATGTTTCTCTCATACTTACAAAGCAAATTCCAAGGATTATCTCCTGATACAACTGAAAAACTTTGAGCCTATTTAATTTGCACCAGAAATGTTGCAGTTTTCACTGAGCCGTATCAGTCTGGACCCCCAAAAGGAATGAAGGGAAACCAAAATAAGACAACAAATTCGATGTTGCCATTTACGATAATTATTCATGTTGTACGACATTATTAGATGACTTCTGTATTTGGACAAGTTTGTGGAAAAATTTCATTTTCATGGGATTTAAAAAGTAAACAACCATTAAATCCATCATAAATCAAGCAAACAACAGTAAAATGACACACAGAAGTCTGAAGAGATTATCGCTGGCTAAAACCAGTGTAATACTGACCACAGTGGACACTGTGTAATTTGTTTTCATCTGCAAAGATGAGATGAAGACTGCTCACGCAGTTCTCTGTTTTAGTTCGTTCAGAGTGAAAGAAACTAAATTACTTCAAGGTCAATATTTATTACCCATTGAGGTTTTATCAAGTCCAGTTTATCCACCACTCAGCAGCATGCCACCTGTTTATTTGGCTTCCAAGAATTCTAAACAGAAAATGACAGGCAAAAATGGCTATAATTAAAGATGAATATAATCCAATAAATAGACTCAGCCAGGTCCATTTATGCCTTTCTCTCCCTGGTCCTTTCTTCTATCCTCCTGCCTTCTTTCACCGTCCCATTTATCAGATGAGTGCGTGTGTTCAGTCCTTCCATTATGTTTCTTCTCATTGAAAAATGGTGCTTTTCCTTATTGTCTATTTTGCTCATCATGTAGGCAACCAGCGCTAACCAGAAAACTAAGGATGCCTCGCTGCAGAACACCGCAAACATCTGCTCTAGGCTCGCTGTCCTTGAATAGCTTATGTGCCAACATTTTTGCCATCAGTGTAATGAAGTACCTCCAGGTGGGACTGCAAGTTACATGATATTTTCTCAAGCTTTTCCATTTTACAAGGGTTTGACCAAACAACATACAAGTAAGGCTCAGTACACTCAAGCGTTTTATTATTTATTGTTTTAAATGTACATTACACGGAAATGCATGTTGCATTTAAATAAAGGTTGCTGATCAATAATCAAAGTCTGTAAAATTAATAGAAGTGTTTTTTCTATTTCTGCATAATGCAAATTTACAACAAATTATCTTTTCATCTGTAGATAAGAAGGCCGATTTATAGACTATGCTGAAGAGGAAAAGGAGAAAATAAAACAAAGTGTGCTAGCTTTGTAATGGTCTCTCCAATCAAATGAGGTTAAGGATGAAATGTTATCCAGGTGGTAACCGAATGGTCTAAAAGTCCCCTGAAAGCTCTGCAGCTCTTAACCATCGGCAGTTAAAATCTAAGGAGTGCCACATCCAGTGATGAGAAGGAGATGAAGTCATCAAGTGGTTTGATGAAAACGAAAACCAAGATCACAGTACCAGATGTGGATGATGAGGATGAGGTGGAGAGAACACCTGATTGCAGATGACAGAAATGAACATAAAAAGAAAAAAAAATGTACATGAGAGGGTGAAATGCACATGACAGGTTGTGGGATTGGATCAAAGAGGGATTGCAGGAAAAAGAAAAAAAAATCGAGCAAAAAGTGACAGGTATACGCAGTGATAGCAAAGAATGAGCGGCAGGAATGACAAACGTCTTGACACATTTACACAAAAAAAGAAACAGCTGCTGGGAAGTGAACCAGAGGGAAATCAGAGCTGTGACTGACGTGCACTCCGATCAATTAAAAGTTTCGCATCTTTGTGCAGGTAGTACATGTAAGTGCTGTGTGTGCATTCATGTGGGAGAGAATATTTCAAGGGCAATAAAGAAGGCGGATCACAGGAACAGAAAGGAAATAGTTGGAACATTCAAATTCATGGTTTCACCAGGAGAGATTTAGATTTCCTCATGGTTAAACGGAGAAAAAGAGCTTCTCTCTTTCTGTCTTTCCATCTTCACCACAAGACAGGGGATGGCATAACAATGAGAGTGTTGTTTGCTTTCCCAAAAGAGATTAAAATGCAAGCTTTTCTGCCATAATTTACATTTAATATGCAATTCCAGAGAGGGAAAGGAAGACAAAGCCAAAGGGCGGGGGGAATTATCAAGGGTCTGCATGTGCATGTGTGTATGAGAGAAGTGACTGATTAAAAACAGAAATGTTCTTATCAAAAAAGAAAAATCTTAAAATGCAAAAGTGGGGATGTATGTGATAGTAGTGCAAGGTGAAGGAACTTGTGAATCACAGTAAATGTGAATGAAGTAAAGTAAAAAGTTTTCTGCACCAAAAACATTTTCAACATTGTTGAAAAGTTGTAGGCAAGACTGCATGGTGTGAACAGTGATTGAGGCTCTGGGAAACTTGGTGAACTTTGGCTTATCAGCTTGTGACAAATCCTCAAGTGCCAATTCTATTTGCTGTTGAACCTATTATTTTAGCTGTGAGGACAAATCAAAGTCAGCTTTTTATGCCGACAGGTTTATCTGTTGTATTGTTGGAACTAGTTGAGGCTGGACTGGGCTGAAAAGTCCTGAATTTGATCAATTGGTCAATCACCAACTGTACTTTGAGGAACTTTTTCTCTTAAAAACCCATCTGCACATTTTTGTTGGGGATTCGGACACTGTACCAATATTTTGTGCAAATGATTTAATATATTTTTCATTGTGCTTTATGAACTTCCTTTTGTGGAATGAAAAAGTCTGCACAGTCCCCATACCTGCTGCACTGGTACTGAACAGTGGTGACTTGTGAAAACGATATGATGTGGAAACATCCATCACAACCCGAAAGTAGCAGCCAGGGAAAGTCCAGGGAGATTTTAATTCCCAACACATCTGTTTTGTGGCTTTTCGTTGCTTCATACAGCATCCTCCCAGCATCTATACAACTATGAATCAGTCGCAAATAAATCCACATTCACGTTGTGCATTTTCATCACAGTCTAACTGTTAACTGTTCGGATAGTTTTGGCACCACTCACCTTCATGCATAGACACTGCAGATAATGCAGAAAATATTACCATCATTATGCTCACAATGCCCTATTTCACCATCTGCAAATGCTGCTGTTATCCTTTCCTCCCCTCAATTGGTCTTGGGCTCTTTCATTAAGTTTCATCCACTCTCTATATTTTGTCTGTTGTTTACCCTCTAAATGGCGTGATTCATACATACAGGCTTCTATCCTCTGGCTGCAGCTTCTTCAGCTCTTCTGAGGGTTCCCAGGCTAACAGGGACCCACAATCTCTCCAGCCAGTGACAGGCTCTGGGCTTTTGCCCAGCTGGTTGTGCCTAGTAGACAGAAGTTTATCTACTCTGAAGTACTCTTGGATTTCCAAACTTTTTGTTAGACCTCAGAAAATAACCCCTGACAAACTTGTATTTGCCTCTTCCATTTATGATCTTGTTCTTTTTTTCATGACTTTGGTTTATGGCTCAGCTCTTCCTTCATCAGTAAGTGATAGATCTTTCACCTCTTTTTAAAGGTAGCATGTAATTTTACCAGAGGAGAATCATGGCATCAAATGCAGACAAGATGACCTGCATCCACAAACGAATCGCACTCTGCCACAAATTTTTTCAAACCTTTTGAATGAGCCCTTTCTTCCCCTCTATGGTGGTGATGGAGGGACATTATCAGCAAAAAGAAGAGATGCTGTATACTCAAGTCTGGTGTCTTTTCTCACCTCAGTTATGCTTTGACACCCTGACAAGGAAAGTCAAAAATAAGTAGGGAGACAAATTGGAGCCTTTGTGAAGTCCAGGCCTCACCCTGATGGGTTGATTTAATGCATGAGAGCACAGTGGCTGTACATGTACTTACTCAGCACTGGTTTGTACAGGTGATCTTTTATTGGTCACAAACAAGAGCTGAGAATGCTACATGCTGCTCGCTGGTGTCAAAAAGAAAGCTGTCTACGTGAAACACTTGCCTTATAAAAAAGTTTAACCCATCTCAATATTTTCTGCCAAATGAAAGACAGCAAATTCTGAAATCTCCTTGTTTTGACCTGAACTTCTCTCAGTCCATTTAGTTTAAAGGCAGCACGCTCAAATTAGTTTGTTAATATCTAAAAAGCGATTATTCTGAGTGCTAGGATTTTTTTTTTAACACCTGTCTTGTCCAGCATTGTAGCAATCAGAATGATTGTCTGGCTGCTGTTTTGTGCCAAGCAAATTTACTTTGTCAAGTAGAGCTTTATATGTATCAAGACACTCATGAAAAAAATCTTTATTTTAGTTTTTTATTTTGAATCTGCACCTTATTGCTGGACCCGACCAGAGGGGACAGAAAGGGAAGAAAAAAAAAGAACAAAGAAAAAAGAGAAGTGGAGGTGGGGGAGAGAAATAAAACAAAAACAAACAAAAAAACACCATACAGAAGCAATGTAATCCATCCAGTAATCCAACTGGACTACAAACAGCACAGTACGCAAATACACACACACGACCGATACCCCATGCTTTTGCAATGAGGCAAAGTTTAATAAATAAATAATTAATTATAACAATAATATTATTACTATTATTATTACTATCACCGTATCATTATTATTATTAACAACAACAACAGCAAGAAAAGGAAAAAAAAGGCTAGCTGAAAAGAAACAAAACATCTTGATACCAAAACAGTAAGAACAATAAGAACACACACAGAGAGAACTACCTGAGAGTATCCATTGGTAGATACAGCTAAATGACAACACAGTGACTGTGGCAGCACGCTGAATATACAGAGTGCAGACTTTGACATGCAGAGTGGACATGCAGAGTGGACATGCAGAGTGGACATGCAGAGTGGACATGCAGAGTGGTCATGCAGAGTGGACATGTAGAGTGGACATGTAGAGTGGACATGCAGAGTGGTCATGCAGAGTGGACATGCAGATGCCACCGCGCCTGCATAAAGGTCAGTGGCAAGCCAGCAGAACCCCCAAACCTGGGTGACCGCCAGCCGCCACGGACTACGGACCCCAACCCCCCCACCACGGAGAGACCACACGCCCGCCTGGGAAGGCACCAGAGGGAGGCCCCAGCGAGAGCCCCCCGCAGACAGGGCCCAGGGCCCTCGGGCCCGGGGACGCCCTCCACCCCCTGAGGCAGAGGGCCCGCACCGCCACCCGGGGGGACCCGGCCCCCAGGCACCCCCAGACGGCCACCCAATGTGGATCTAATTCCTAATAAAATCATGAAGCACATTTATAAAATATCTTCACGTCATCCTCATAAGCATCTAGGGAGGCTGAACATTCATTATGTAACAATAAATGGTGGCTTTTTCATTTTGTAGTACAAAAATAGTTCTGTTCAACTCAGTACATTTTTCTAGCTGCCATTACCTTCAGAGAGAGAAGTTCACTAAGCAGACCCACCAGTTTAGTTAGAGAACCTTTTTCCCCACCTGAGTGGCTGCTGAGCCGCAGACATTGATCATCAACACTTGCAAATCTCCTGCTCATAAATTATAGCCATTTTGAACAGAGCTATTGAAATATTACTGAGTGCACCTTTAAATTCAGCTACCAGAGTCATTAGCATGCTTGCAGCATAAATCCCATTAGTGCAGTACGACATACTTTAGTATTTTTACATCAGCTAACCTGAGATAGTGTGTAGCATATTAGAATGAGCGAGGCGGGAGCAGGATGAGAAAAAAGGTGAAGGATTGGTATGCGCGCATGTGTATTGTGCACTCACAATAATTTAGCCATTTTAGATCTTAAGCAGGTTTCTACCTTTATGAGCACAAATGTGTGTGTGTGTGTGTGTGTTCACACAGCAGCTTGGCCCAATTTAATTTTCCAGAAATCCCATCATCATCAGAATGATGATAGCTCACTGCAGACAAATATCTGATCAATGATTTCTGTGCACGAGCTTGCTTGTAATATTGCATGTATGTATCACTATAAATCATATCTGATTATGATGATCAGGCAGGCAGAGAAATGATCGATGAGGATGGAGGGAGGGAGGAAGACTGAAACAGGAGGAGAGAAAAACAACATGCACAGTAAGATAGAGAGTTAGATGGAGGATGGAGAGTGGTATAGTGGCATTAGAGAGGTCATAATTCATCACAACAAACCTCCAGCACTCACATGAAAAATGATGATGCTTCGCTAACATTAAGTCACAAATCATTCATCCACATAGGTTTCGTATGTGCTTGCATTTGTTTTTAAAGACTGCACAGGCATTAGACGACTTATAAGTCATTCCAATAATCATGTGGGTGTCCTCCTGTGTGCTGTGAATGCTGGTTGAAAGCATGGTAAAGAGAAATTAGGAGACTGGCCACCATCATATTGACTCTATCAAAGGGCTCATTCATGATGAGCAGGGTTGGTTTTGGTATACTAATACAGTCATTTGGCAGACACTTTTATCCAAAGTGACTTACAATTGAGTACACTAGTAACACAAACCCTGGAGGAAAGTGTCTTGCTCAAGGACACAATGACAGTTGACTGGGGTGAGAGTAGGATTTGAACTGCCAACCTTCAGGTCATTGGACAGCCTGATCTACCGCCTGAGACACTGCCACCTTGATAACAGTGTTGTCAAAAAACCCTGTATATGCTGCCCAATACACAACATATACTGTAGTTTAAATCCTTATTGTACATAACTGTAAATCTCTGTAGATGAAGCTAAAATAAAGATCTGACCATTGATCTGTACAGCATGCATGCAGATATGCAAATGATGTCTTTCTACAGCAGGCTCACAGAAGTTTTACTTGACACTACATTACATGGCAGTTTCAAGTGATAAATTAGATAAATTAAACAAAAACTCAAAATGGTACGTGAAGTATTTCTTTTCAAATAAAATAACTTTATTGTCATTGTACATAGTACAATAAAACTGAAATCCAAACTTTTTACATCATAAGAATATTTCAGATGAATTGTAATAAAACTAAAGGTAACACAACACACTGCATAGAAACACAAGACAGCTCTCCACAATTTTATAATCATATTAAAATTGTACATAGAGATAGTTTTAGCAAAATTCCAGGCTGTTATTGCTTTGGTGTATAAACAGTTTTTTAATCTGTTAGTCCAATGTTTTTATTGTCCTGTCTGCCTAGGGGCAGAAGTTCAGATAATGTTGGGATTGAGACGGATCATCACTGAAAAAATATTACCATCTCTTACAGTTTGTCAGAGATTGGACTAATCTAAAATACCTCTGTGAAATCCTGTCTGTTGGTATTCAATTAATATTAAATGCAGTGCTAAAAACAAACATATCATGTTATATTTATAATAAAAAACTAAAAGAAACAATAAAAAGGAACAAAACCAGGCAGAGTATTACCAATGCTGTGGACAAACACCAAAAGTTATTGTAAACAAAAAGATATGAAGGACCAGTCAAAATTAAGAGCTATCAGTAGGGTTTCTTATGAAGGCATTTTAAGAAAAAACAACTCAGACAAAACAACTAAATGTTAAGTTCCCTCTTCTGGCAACCAGTGGTTGAGTTGGATCAAATTCACAGAAATATTCTAAAAGTGGATAAAATTTGCCTTTTTCCACAGTAAGCATCTATAGTAAAAACCCTTAAGCTTAGGCTAAATTTTGTTGTGATTCATTAATTCAGAACAGCAAACAAACACAATACTGAAACACTAAAATGGATCCAGCCTATCAAAGATAGAACTGACTGTTTTTTTACTCAGTCCAAAGAGGAAGAAAAGGTCAAGATCACTCAGAAGATGAAAAGGATCGCTTGTCTAACAACATGTGTTAAGTTATGAGCATTTTGCGCCTGTTCATGTCATAAACGAACGATTTGTGTGATAGTCATGGCATTTCTTCAAGAGATCTTTAATGAACAGTAAGTTGTATTTAAAACAAATACATTTTACCAGTTAGTTCTTAAAATGAGTTAATATTCTACGTTTTTAAAATAGAAACATCTAGTGTATGTAATATAATAATTGATTACTGATTATTTGCCTGAATTAGGCCTGAAAGCATGTTAAAATGACAGTTTTTCCAAAGTAGCTATTTCTCCATTTTTAGCATCACTTGAAAACCATCCATGATACAGTGTTAACATACAAAAACTAACGTAAAGTAGCTAGTTTTTTCTGAACAAAGAGCGATGTCCTTGTATAAACTCCAGGGGAGCAGTAATGTAGCCGACCCTGCGGTTTGACCTTCCTGTTGAGGAGGCAAGCAACAAGATGAATCTGTCATTTGGGGATCAATAGAGGGGGAAAAAATGAAAGGAGGAGAAGTTTTCTATGTCCAAAGCACAAAGCCTAAGTAGCTGTAAAACATGGTTGGATGTGCTGCCATTTACACGTTTAGTGTTTCAAATACGGTCTGTTCGTGCAGCATTTCACTTTTTTTGCGTCATCTTCTTGCAGCGTTTGTGTGTAATCACGGCACTATGCATGGTGGCCAAAGCTATATGGACCAAGAAAGATGAGTACAGACCTCGTCACCAGCTTAAGCTCAAAGTGTGTGCATGCATGTGCATGTGCTTGTGTGTGCATGGAGTGTGTGTTGATGATGACAGCAGCTGATCAGTAACCTGTGTGTTGATTGCAGACTAATAGTCTGTGAGGGGATGTTGAGAGTGTGTGTTGATTGCAAGGTGTGTGCATGTGTGTCTGCTGATTGCAGAGTAATGCAGATCAGATGAAGCAAGAAATCGGCGTTTTGGCTCCATCAATCATCTCTCGGTCTCTCCTCTCACCCCCGTTTCTCCCTTTTCTTCTTCTCTGGTTCACTCATTTTCTGTTAGCTTCAGTGTCTCTCTTTTTTCTCTCCTTTTCTCTCACACTCCATCAGTTGTCGCCCTTTATCTTTTTCACACATGCTTTATTTCCTCTTTTGAATGTGCCCCAGAGCCACTGAATTTCACACACAACACAGTTACGCCTGGCAGGAACAGGTGACATTTTCGACTTTTCCCCCATATTTTCTCTGGGTGGAAACCGTCGAGTGTCTACCAGTGCTATTTATAGTTGAAGGTTTAATTAAAAATAGATGGAATTCATCAAGATTAAATAAGGCTTAGTTGAAATTTCTGTTCAACAACTATGTAACAAACTGCTTGCAACACAAAGATTCTTCAAGCCACAGAAAGGAAATTATCTATCTATACTGTTTTTGTTCCATTGGCCTTCTTTCAACTACAAGAAGGATTTTTTTAAATATCTAAATTGTAACAATTAAATCACTATCATGATTAAATTGGGTGGGATCAGTATGCAAATGCCTCAAACAGAACAGATTAGAGGTTGAAAACACATGTTCATTACGTACAGATATAGTCTGTAGTTTCTGTATCGCAGGAGACACTTCAAACACATTTTCTCTTTTGATCTTGCAATCGTTACACTGACTTTTGCTTGCAGAGGTAATTCTAAAAGGCAAAAAGACACACATTAGTCAGTATAAGTAAGTTATCCCTGTTCTGCAGCACCCAGATCTGTCAGCAGGAATCATTCAGTATTAACTGCAACTTAAAGCTGGGATTGCCTTTTAGTATTCAGTGTGAATTCACAGAGATTCACCTGGAAGTCCATGGGCTGCTTTCTGGTTCTTTTTTCACTATTAAGCATGAGACCATAAAGGGATTGTTTTGTATTCATCCAGAGTTATTTAAGTAGAATTAGCTGTTTGCTGTGGTCTGAAATCGATACGAGACACAGAGAGGGAGAGAGGATTAAGCAGATAGACGGCAAGGAGGAATGCACTTCACACACCTGCATATCATCCAACCTATTTCTCTTGGGGGTTACTTTTAGAGGTTTTTACCAAAACCCTGGAACACATGATGACAGAACCACATAGACCGAGTCTTAATCTATGTGTTTAAGATTATGTTTAGCATGTAAGTGGCTTCATGAAGACTCTTCCATGGACAAAACAATCAAATGAGGAATTAATGGTGCAGTTATATAAACAAAGATATTAAATTATATGATCTAAACTACTTTCAATTCACTTCCATTACCACGACAACAAGTTGACGTAAGTTAAAAGGACAAGTGTATTAACCATAATCAGCTAAACTCACTGATAACTGGCTTGATTAGAAATGTATGCTAATAGTAATAGACTGTTAGAGTTGTTATTTCTGAGCTGCATTGAATGCAGCACATTAGAGTGTTGCCTTAAGTTTAAGTTTCACTTTATATTCCTCGACCCATGGCTGGTTTGAGTCGCCTTCTCCTGCATTATTTGGAGAACTTAATTGATAAAATACCTCAGTCTTGTCCAGAAAACCATCTTGCAGAACTTTAAAGCCAAACTGTCCGTGTAAAAGATCCATTCTGTGTATGTTTCTGCTGCAGGAACCCAGCTGCTTTCTACATAACCTCCTGAAATTATGCCAATGGTGTGTGTTAATTACACGTTAAAAAACTTACCGCCATTAAAATGAATTTGCGTTAACAGGTTAACTGTCGATGCGTGGCTTCCTTCCGCAGTCCAAGGACATGCATGTTAGGTTAAATGGTCACTCTAAATCAGGGGTGGGGAACTCTGGCCCTCTAGGGCCGCATTCCCATGCATCCCTTCTCCAACACACCTGATTCCAATCAAATATATCCAACAGCCTATCAAAGTGGCTCATTAATTTGAATCAGGTGTGTTGGAGCAAGGATGCATGGGCAACTTGCAGGATGAAGGCCAAGGTTCCCCACTACTGCTCTAAATTCTTCCTAGGAGTGAGCGTGAGTGGTTGTTTATCATTCTGTGTTGGCCCTGCAATAGACTGGCAACCTGTGTACCCTGCCTCTCATCTGCTAATTGCTGGGATAGGCTCCAAATTCCCCATCACCCTGAACTGGAATAAGGGGTATAGAAAAGGAATGAATGAATTGATGTATATATAGTATTTATTAAGAAAAGCATGAGGAAAACCGTTGAATAACTAACTGCAGTGCCAGTTACTTACCAACAATAGCAAAGATTTTTTTTTCGCTCTCTCTCTCTCTTAAGTATATTCCAACATATAGACTTGTTTCCTACTTAAGCACTAACTAGGATACAGAACAAAACCTAATGCCTAAGGATCAGTTGGTAGGTTATTATAACAAAATTTATAATAGAGCACATCTACTTATTGCAATGTTAGAGACGCTGGGATTGGGAGGGCAAATCAAGGCAAATGACAGTCGAACTATTAAATAGGAAAACAAGACCTGTCACACTCACAGGTCACATCTCTGTCTGCTTATATCTTAGTACTCAGTCACTGTCAGCACCTCAGTTACTTACAAAGATGTTCCCAGCAGAAAGACAGGGATGGAGACATACAGTAGAAACGGCAGCATGGAGAAAACACAATCTCTTATCAATCTCACATTCTACTGATTTAAACATTGCCTGGAAGCCCATAAAATTAACTGGAACATTAGTGTCCAAAATTAACACCATACAGGGTCCCATTTGTTATTACAGCTGCATCAGAAAGTGTTTTCACCTGTACAGCATCTAGGCAGGAAGTCTAGGACCCACAGGATAGTGAGAGGCTAAGGATCCAAATGCTACATCCAAAGTCCTACAAAACTAATGGAAAAAATAAAACAAAAGGCCCAGAAGTGTAAGGAAGTCCCCAAACAAAAGTTCAAAAGTTCTGCCATGAAGGTTGTCACATGTACATTGAACAAATACAAGGATCTGACAATTAAAAAAACAAAAGCACTGAGTATTTACACTGAGGAAACGGATGAGTAACATGCAGTAGGTGGTTGTAAATAGCTAACTGAATACAGGTGTAAAGGGTGAGCAGACATAAAGAAACAAAGCTAGGAGCAAGGAAACAAATTGAGAAATTGCAACAAGAATACAGGACATGAACTGAAGCAACACAGACAACCTGACATCTCAAATCCAAAGTAACACAAACACAACCAAAAATCAACAGAAACCCACAAACCATAGGAAAAAATATTTACAGTTAACCAACAAATGATTAAAGCAGCCAAACTGTCTGTGGACGTTTGTTTAGTCAGTTTTGTCTCGTCTCCTGTTGACTCAGAGTCATATCCGTTAAATTATTCACACTCTAAACACATATGAGCCAATAAAACGGAGTGTGAGAGTTTTTCAGGGAAGTTAAACCTTTTTTTAACGTGAGAGTCTCAGGATCAGAGATTTTGTGGGGGCCAGCACAGTTTATGGTCCTTTCTTTCACTGAAGATTAACTTTAGCTTGAATGCTTCTTGAATGATATTCTGTTTGGTGACAATCTACAAATAAAAAATGGCTAAAACTTTTACACTATACAGTCTAACACAGACACACACATTCAACAAAGACAATTATCTCTGTCTTTTTTGCAGAAACACAAAGGAGAGATAAGGACAGTGTAGTAGAAGATAAACAGGGACAGATGAAGAAATTGAAAACATTGCAGTTTTGGCTATTTTTGGTATTTGTGATGATGATATTTGTGTTGCTGCCTGCTGGCCCTTCCAGTGAGTTCTTCGAGGTCACTCTGGAACATTGCAGAACATTCCACTGCATTCTGATGGGAATCCCAGATCTACCAGTGTAGCTGTCAATTATATCCAGATTTTCAACTTTACTGGAGCCTCGATGCCACATCAATACAGTAATACCATCCCTTCATCTATCTCTGTCCCTTTCCCTGTCCCTCCTCCTGTTTTTCCACACTGGCACAATAGCAAAAACAATGCCAGGGTGCCACCACATCAAACACCATCGAGAGACTATTAGAGGGACAGACAGAGAAAGAGAGGACAGATGAGGAGGGAGACGGAGAATTACAGTGCGGGTCGAAATCTGATTGTGCATCAAAGCAAAACTGAGGGGAAAAACTTCCTCTTAAACTGATTATATATCCAAGAGAAGAAAAACCACAATGGCTCTCTGTCGATGTGTCGCTATTTCTCTGCATGTCTTTGTCTGTCTCATGGTGCCAACTGTCTACACGCCACCAGTGTCTACTTTTGCACATTGCTATCAAAGCCATTTCTGTTGGATCATGTCCATACTTTCATACGGTTTTTCCCTTTGTCTTGTTTCAGCTGTACTATTAATTTACTCAGCATATCGTAAACCAACAGGATTTTTGCAACTGCGAGACTCGATTAACTCTTATGTAAAAAGAATTTACCCTGAACTAGACTTGACATTTTTTCTTTTTGATCTGTAGTGCCTTAAAGCATATTTGGGGACATAAACAGGATCAGTTTTGGGGAATATAGTTATTTTTCCCTTTTTAGAACAGTTGAAAAAGCAGAAAATTATTATTTGGTTTCATGGAAAAGCATCTACAGACTTGATCATGTATTCATTCTCAGTGGAGGTAGTCTGCATATGACATCTTTGCTGGATTACAGAGTTGTTGTAACAGAGAAAAAAGGGGGGTAACAATATATGGATCTGCATCAATACCTGGATTCAGTGACGAATGAGCCAGCAGCTTCAATCCAAAATTGAAAACATCAATCAAACATTAATATAGTAATGATTGGTAAGACAGCCTTAAGAAAAATGATGTGCACATGTTTACATTTATCTTGTTCTAACAAACAAAAATTCTTATTCCAATTTGATGAGGAAAATGCTGATATCCAAAGTTAGGGTGTGCAAAGGCTGGTACATACTCCACAAGAAAAAATTTATTTATTTGTTCAATAAAGCAAAAACATGAACAAAATTCATTCTGGTCAGGATATTCATGAGTATCTCATACGTCATTGGATGGGGTTTTGCATCAGGGTGGTGTCCGTGTCTTTTACATGATGTGTTGTATAGATTTTCATAGTTTTTCAACACCTCGGCCAGCTTTTCCTCAAAACTATCTATTCAACCTGGTTGAATTTTTCAGTGTAAAAGTAGAAATGACATCCTTCTGCTTGCCATATTTCTGAATTAACCACGCCCATGACGGTTCTCTCCAGGTATTCTGGCTTGCTCCCACCATCCAAGACATGCATGTAAGGTTAATATGTCACTCCAAATTCTCCCTAGGAGTGAGTGTTAGTGTGATGATTGTTTGTCTCTGTGTTGGCCCTGCGATGGACTGGCGACCTATCCAGGGTGTACCCTGCTTCTTGCCTGCTAATTGCTGGGATAGGCTCCAGTCCCCCCGTGACCCTGAATTGGACTAAGCGGTATAAAGAATGAATGAATGAAAATTTTTAACTCAATATGCAGAATGTGACACAGTCTATTTTTGTTAAAAGATTTCAGACTGAACTCAGTAATCAAAATGTCAAATGTACAGAGGCTATAGCTCCTCGATGCAGCTGGCCCAGGTTCGAGTCCGGCCTTGGGCCCTTTACTGCATGTGATTCCCTGCTCTATGACCCCCTTTCCTG
>JBBBVU010000018.1:17155257-17175672 GCA_037177055.1 Atherinosoma microstoma
CACACACACACACACACACACACACACACACACACACACACACACACACACACACACACACACACACACCATGCAAAGTGCTATTATTTTATCCCTGCACATTCAAATCTCTTTACAGTGTTACAACCAGCTGGAGTATTTCTCCTCTCTCTATTATCTATCTGTATGGCTGCTTCTTATTATTGGTCTGCTGGTCTTGCAGTGATGACATCTGAACTTTCTGGTGACTACAGACAATACATGATTAAAAAAAACAGCTTTGGTTGCATATGGTTTATTTTCATAGAGCTTTAATAATAAAAAATATCTTTCACAGGATCGCCAAACTCACTCAGCTGCTTTAATCTTCTCTTTTCCAAACACTCTTCTTATCTCTTGGTTATACAAAGTTCATATTTCAAGTGGTCTCAAAGCGAAGTTTAAAAAATGTGCCACAACACATGCCTACTCACATCTATGCAGAATGCCAGACCCTCTAACCCAAGTGTTTTTATTTCTTTTTCACCGTGGCAGCCAGAAAGGTTAGCAGACAAATCTCATCGCCAGCAGAAGATCTATATTCATTAACATAAGAGCTGTAAATAAAGATTTGAAGTTGATGTAAGTTCAGACACCATCACATATTACAGAGATCGAACGAAATTTAAAGAGGGCATCTGAAAACGCGACAGAAGAATACAAAGAGACTTAAAGGCAGGAAGAAATGCAGGAGAAACGAAAATTTACAGAATGCAGAGAGGAAAAAGAGGACTAGATAGCTCACTGTGGTCAATCCATTCTGACTCTTTTAATGCTCAACTTTCCCGTAAAAAGATGCTTTCCTCTTTGCGGTTTACATATCGTCAATATTCTGTCTCCAATTTAAATGGTTTCAATTCTTTTTCACAAAATGTAACTCAGAGCTCCAGCAGAATACAAACACACAAATAAATACAGCTCTGAATTAAATCTACTCTAAAAGATAACTGGTGTAACCAAACATTACAATCTTATTTCAAACTAGAAGCACACAGAGAGTGCAGACCTCAGCAAAGACTAACTCGCCTGAGAAAAAGCACAAAAGGTCCAGCAGCCCACCCAGTCCCCCCTATATTTTGAACCGTCTGGATCCCTGGATCTAGAATATCAACATGATCCAGGTCAAACAATGCCAGATTAGACCATCTATGATGTCATTTTGTTTTTGTTTGTTTTTTTGCCAAAAATTCTGAGCATTATCGGTTGAGCTAGAAGCTCTCATGGCAAAATTATCCCTATCTCTCAATAGTAAAGAATCCTAAAAACAATTCCTGGATCCAGACGGTGATTCAGATCATCCACAAAATCTAATCAGTTGTTCCTTATCCCATTTCAGAGATTTCCTGAAAATTTCATCGAAATCCATCTAACTTTATGTTGCTAACAGACAAGCAGACAGACAGACTCTGCTGAAAACATAACCTGTAACTATAAATTCTTGTAATCTTGTTTAAAGAAATTGCTTCGCAAAAGGATATTGGATCAAATTACTAAAATAATTTCAAAATTACTCTTCTTTTTACATGTACTTTGTTAGTAAATCTTAGTTATTTTTTATGCATTTTAAGCTCCCATCCTTCCCCTTTGTACACTCCCCAAGCAAAGTATGGCTGCTGCACCTGTGCTTTGTCTCACTGTTGTGTTTATAAATGATGGAGGTGAGAAGTGTAGTCAAGATAATGCAGCAGCATCAAAAGCAGCAGCAAAATAAGTCACAAAATTCACATGTGTGTGGAAAGACTGTTCAGCAGCAAGACTGAGGTTGTTTCTTGTGTTGTGTCATTTGGTTTTTTCCAAACCAACACACTCCTGTAGAAGACCAGCAGCAGGGTCCTGAGTCTATAAATGATCACAGGGATACTGATCACCAGCACAGATTCAAATTGATTTATTTTAACCCACAGTCAAATGGGACATATTTCATCCTCTTTTTTTTTTACAAGCTACACATATTCTGATCATTTTAAAAATAAATTCTTATCTTTCCATGAAAATGAACTTTGTTTAACCCTGTCTGTGTTTCCGGAGCACAAATTCTGACAAGATTTGTCAACTCAAGTATCTCTTAGTAGCTATAACACCCTTATCCTAACTTATTCTCTTCTTCACAATAGACAAAGAATTGTGCAGCTCTTGCACACTGCAACAGACCAACATTGCACTGCATGCACACTGCCAAATCAAAGGAAGTATGTTTACTGAATAACATTTTTTTTCAAGAAAAAAGAGAGAAAGAAAATGTCTTGAGGCCAGCAAAATACAGTAGAGTTCTGGCTGAAAAATGGATCAAACACAGAAAAATAAAGGATTTTGTTAATCAAATGTTTACTGGTTCAGATCAGCTTTGGATTTCTATTAGCCATTTTTATGTGACTTGTATCTGGACTTTCTGACTGGCATAAGAAAAGCAGGGCCCTGAGTGCTGAGAAGCAAGATCAACTGAACCAACTCAAGGTCGCTATCCAGCAGAGATGGGGACTCGAGTTTGGGACTTAAGTGGTTGCACTTAAGTCGCATTTTCAGCGACTTGAGACTTGACTTGAACTCGCGCTCTAAAGACTCAAGACTTGACTCGGACTCGCGATTCAAGACTCGTGAACAATCTTATTTTTTTTTATGATCTTCTCTGTCTGATCTCCTGTCTGCTGTCTGTGTCGTGTGTCTGTGTCATTTCCTCAGACGCGTCTGCACTGCACGCGCAATCAGTCAAAACAAAGGCACCGCAATGAACACAGCTGCTGCTACAGCGCTGTGGTAACTTTAGGGTATGAAAAACTTAATAAAGAGGGAGGAATATAAGAGCAGCAAACTGCAACATCTGCTGTAAAATCCAGGAAGCTGGATTCACCACATCCACCTTAAAACACACCTGGAGATGTGAGTCACTGTAAGCTTAATGTTAGCATCTTTAGCAACAAGCTTAGAGCCACTGTAGTGTAAACGTTAGCTTGTTACAACCTTTGTAATAAGATAAAGTTAACTTCATCAGAATGGCTCCACTAGATGTTTTCAGAAGAAGAATGAGACATTTACTGAACACAGTTTCCATAAACTGTCATTTTGCCATGATGGCGTTAAACTGGGACCAAACTGGGCTCATACCCACTGTAAACACGGTGGTTTTACTTGGTCTGGTTATTAGGAAAGTACATGTCATCTGTTACCGATTTGGGAATGTGAGGAATATTTATTGAACCTGCAAATATTGGATATAAATTAATTAAAATATTGAGGGGTTTTCTATTCAATTTTTCACAGGTTTTATTTTTTTCTATACGCATCTCACAGTTTCTGTTTTTTTCTTTTTAAAATAAAAACTTATTTTTCTGATGTACTGGTGCAGGGATCACCAACTGTCCTGCAGATTATACATGTTTACCAGCTGCAATACACCTGAGTCAGATTATTAATGGTGTCTTTAAGAGGCTTGTGCAGAACTTGATAACAAGCTGTCATGTGGATCAGGTGTGTTGCAGAAGGAAAATGTCTAAAACCTGCAGGACAGGTGGGGATCCAGCACTAAGATGCAACATATTGGCTCCTCTTTACATTCAGGAAAAAACACTATGAACTGCAGTATTAGTATTTTAAATGTCTCTGTGGGTCAAGATGGAGTTTTGTACACATGAAAAACTCTCGGATAAGTTAAGAGTATATTTACTAATCTGAGTAAATTTCCATGTTCATCTGCAGGTTTTCCAAAATTAATACAGCAAAGAAATCATCCAGAGGAGAGGGACAGAGCATTTGTCAGTTAAAGCTAAAGATCAGTGCTGTTACTAAATGCTGGTAGATAAAGGGTGAGCACGCATTTTATATTCTTTAGATATTATAATGCAGTCCTCTAAGCAGACCATACGGCAGGCGTTGTTCTGAAATGAACTCTCCAGTCTCAAAGACAAAGACCAAAAAACTTTAAATGATACAAGCCAAGAGCTGAGGCACATAATGCTGAATTTCAATCTGATGTGGTTCCTCTACTCTAAATCACTTGCTCACCAGAATACCAGCGGATGTTACCATGGTAATCAATCTTCACTCCACCACCACCTATTTCCTTCTTCTGGTTGCTTTGTTGACAGGCAACCATCCTGAAATCAATCCGGGGTTGCACTACTGCTGCATCCATCACAACTTAATGGAAAGCTCAATTTTTCTTGTCTGTCTGTCTTATTTTCTCGCCTCGCCAGTGTGTCTGTTTCTCCAATTTTTCTTTTCAACTCCCATTGTCATGATCTGTGGGTTTTTGTTCTTGTTCTGTTGCTGTCTATTTAGATTTCTAGTCTTTTGTCATTTTTCTGTCTTGTTTCCTGTTTTATTTTGTAGAGTTTTTCGTCCCCTTGTGTATTGGGTTGGCTTTACTTCCTGTTCCCTGCTTCAGGTTATTAATTGTTACACCTGCTTCTTGTTTTGTAATCAGTCCCTCTGTGTATTGCTCCAAGTTTTCCTTTATTCATTGTATGTTAGTCATCAGTTAGTCCGTAAGCCCTGTCATTTCCATACTCTTCGTTTGTCAGTTAGTTCAGTCAGTCTTCCAGTAGTCTTCAGTTGCGACTTTTGTTTCATTAAATCTCCTTACTTCTTACAAACATCTACCTGTCACCCCATGAGTCCTGCCTTTGGGTCCAACTTCATCGTCTCCTGTTGCCACGATCCATGACAGAATGAACTGGTCAAAACCGGACCCAGCAGGAAGCCGGATCACTCAGTTTTTCTTCTGGGAGGCTGCAGCTTCCTCAAGCAGGTGGTACCTGTTGTAGAGCAGCCAAAAAGAGGTCCTAGGAGAACTTGTGGTGCCTGTAAACACTGTCCTGCTTCTGGTGATGGAGAGCCAGCTGTTGTGGATATGAGGTCGCCATTCTGGGGTACCAGATTGGCTATCTGGAGACCTACACCTGGAAGGCCCCTCCTGCCCTTGTATGTACAGCTCCAGTGCCCCGACCTGTGTTTCCACAAAAATAGCTTCAGCTTTCGTGTCCCACGGCAGCACCCAGGTCCTCTCCAGCGCCTCAGCTTCTGTGTCCCATGCCACCTATATCCCAGACCCAGTTCACACCGCTGCCAGTACCACAGCCCTTGCTGACACCGCCCCCACCAAGCCTTGCTTTGGCTCCAGTTCCTGCAGACGAAACCATGCCTCCTCCTTCTCAAGTTCCTGTTCCTGAGGGGATCCTAGAAAGGGACGCACCTCCGCCTTGAATTCCTGCTCCTAAGAGGTCCCAGAAAGTGATGCTCCTCCGCTTTTGGTTCCTGTTCCCAAGTAGGTCCCAGAAATGGACACACCGCTGCCTTTGGTTTCTGTTCATGAGGGAGTATCAGAGCAGGATTCTCCCCCTTCGCCTCTGGTCCCCGAGCGAGACGCTCCTTCTTCACCTCAAGTCTTCAAGGGGGTCCCTGCGTGGGACACTTCTCTTTTACCTAAAGTCTCTGCAGGGGTCTCCGAGCAGGATTCTCCTCCCTGAAATTTCTGCTTTCCAGGTGTCCTATGGCTCGCCAGAGTTGTCCCAGCTCCTCTGTCCCCTGGTCTCTGGCCATCCAACCATGGGGTCCTTGCTTCGTTGGCCACTCTGAGGTGTCCTGTCTGCCCGGCCTCCCAGCCACCCTCCAGAGCCCAGTCTCCTCTTAAGTTAGGTCTCTTGTCCGCTTGACTCCCTGAGGGGCCCCTGTTTCACCGGCTCCTTGACAGTCAGCCCAGCTTGCTCCTTCACCTCAATCAGAGCCATCCCATGAAAAAATCCTGTCTCTTGGACTGTTTTTTGTTTCTCTTTACCACCTTTTTGTTTTCAATCTTATTTTACTACTTTTGAATAAAAAAAGAAGAAAAATGGTCCCAAGGAGAACAAATCTGAGTTTACAAATGCAAAAAGAATATTTTCAACATTCCGACTGTACAGTTCATGCACAGTTCAGGATCCTTCTCTATACAGGATGCTAATTTTTCTGCTCAGTTTTGAGCGTTAATGGTTCATTTGTAAGATTTTATGATTATATTAATTATAAATCTGTGAAGCTCAGTGTGATTCTTTTGTAATGCTTTCTCTTGATGTAAAAGCATGATACAGATGTCTACTGATTCTACATAGTGATGCATTCAAGTGCTTCACTCTTCTCAGCTGACAACGTTTTAGATATAATTAGCAGTATAAAGCAATAAAAATAAAATCTGGATATCTGGATACTTAAATACATCGAAAATGTGTAAATCCACTTGATGTAATGAGCAGGAAACAGAAACATAACTGAGATCCATTCAGTATTTACACCCACGCTTTCAAACTCTCAAAGTAAAGCATTTTGCAAATTTTGTCACAAGTTTCTTTGGGTGCATTCACACCTGCCCTTCTTAAAATTGAATCCTAGTTAATTTACTCAAAGTCTGGTTTGTATGGGGAGGTGTGATGGACATCAAAAAAGCAAACTCTGATGTGCCTAAAATCATAGGAAAAACTTTAAATGGAAGTTTCCCTACATCAAGCAATAAATGTTCAAGTTTTCTTGTTTGTTGTTTGTCTTGTCTTCTCTTTCAGTAATTCTTGATGCAGTGCTGCAGGCGAGGTGGGGAATTACACAAAAGGTTCAGTTTGTTTGTCTAAGTGCAGTGTGAAAGCAATCGTACTGAGTTAATTGGACTACCTCAATGAACTTGCCAGTTTCCTTGTGGATCACAGATGTTTTTCTCTCGTTATGACTGACCGCATTATGTTGATATCATATGGCACAGAGTTCTATGTTCCTGCTGCTCAGGATAGATTTAGCTAATTTCACAACTGTACTGTAAGAGATGTCTTACTATTAATTACATTTTTGTCAAGATTTTTATAGATTTCTTTGTAGTTGCAACTATGTGCAACAGATTTAACAGAGTTAAGGTGGAGTTTATCACATGAAAAATACCAACCTAACTAACTTTCAAAGAAGCTGGAAATAGTGACTTTGATTAAAATATGACTTAGATGGAAATGAAAATAGATTTCATCCGCAATTTTATCCATCTGCTTATTAAGCTGAATTTTTTTCATGTTTCAACAAAAACAAAACTTCACAAAAAGCTGTGCTAAGTATTCATTTAATGCAGATCATGTGAAAATAAACAATAGCCCTCATCAGTTTCACTTAAGCCGCTTTCAGACTTGCATTGCAGAATGTGTGCAGTAAAAGCCATAAGCTCTTTTACCGGAGTTGTCTTTTCAAACATATCGATTCCTCGTGGACTTTTTACGTTGCGGCTGGGTTCAGATATGGGGAAATGTTCCGGATAAATCAATTGTCGAAAAAGGGTAAGACGTCTTTGTGTTGCGACTCGTCCGCAACATTTCTTGTGCGTTCAGTCAAAACGTCATTCCGCAACATTTCCACTCTTATGACATGGGGTCGAGCCGGTAAATGTCCGCTACAGCTCCGAGGTAAAAGAGCGGAACGTTCGTCTGAATGCAAACGGTATGAAAGACTAAGTCCGCAACATTAACGTTTTTCAGAGCAAGTTTGAAAGGGGCTTTAGGCTGTCACTTTTTCCTTCAAAGATCAAACATCTGTTTAAACAGGGGAAACTTCAAATATTAGTAGCCTGTTCAAATAAAAAAGATTATTTTGTAGGTGCTTCAGACCATAGGCTGCGTACAAAAGTGCATCCGACAATACAAAACATTGTGACATGGGATACAGAAGAAGGTGCTCTGTTACCGACAAGTTGCTATGAAAATGAAGGAAACTACAATGCAAAGCTTGCATAAAAGTCCTGTCACAATGCTAAATGATCTGATAAGCAGGTTTTGAAGTATTTTGGATATTCCACCACTAATGGTACAGAAATGAAAAAGGATGAGACAATGTCTCAACTTTGTACAAAGCACATGTCTTATTCTACAATGACGAAAAAAATATGTACTTTCTTGCCAGCCAAACAAGGCAGCAGAAGCCCCAACTAAGGTCAACTTTGTGCTATTTTGCATAGTCAGCTACAAACGTCTCCTAAAAATGCCATCGCTGATAAGATAGCATAATATTTATGCAAATATAATCTAATGGAAGAGTGGCTTTTTTTCCGAAAGTTTTCTTGGAACTGGAAACATAAATTTGCTTGATATCATGGTTCCATAATATCTTTTTGCATGCCATACAATTTCATCAAGCTTGGACTGCTGTATGACACCACACAAGGAAAAAAATTAAGATGTGCAAGGATAAGACATTTCCTCTAACCTCAGATGGATGGATTTCTCTGGCCACACATACTTATTTGACAGTCACGGCTCACTGCATTGAAGACTCATAAAAAGTGGATGATTACAAAAGAACTCAATGATGTTCAATTAGATTCTCATTGTGAGTTTATCTCAAATTTGCTTGCACTTTCGTTTGGGAAAAAGGGGACAGCCTACATTCTCACAAGATATTTCACAAACAAGTTTTTTGATAATACTGGTTTGAAACTACAGTAACACTAACCACATCTGAACAGAAACATGGAGGCAATGTCGCCCTTTGTTTGTTATGATATTTCACACATGGTTCGGCAAACTAATCCCATCTGAAAAGGGCTTTTGTCTCTGTCTGTTTCTGTCTCTCTTTCTGCCCACTTCAAGAACATCAAATGAAGACCATATTAGCAATGATGTATGGATGAATGATGTCATCGTTCAAGCAGTGGTGTTACTGTAAGAACGCAAAAATACAGATCATCTTCACCATGATTGATGGCTAAATGGTGAATGTGTGAGTGAGTGTGTGTCCATATGTGCACTATGGGGAAGGATTAAAAGTCCAAGGGATGTGGGAAGTGGACTAGGCAGTGAAAAAGAGAGATGGATGGAGCGGTATGGACCGAGTAGAGAGGGGTACCATGGAGATTTAGGGTGAAAGTCCGCGAGGAGGTGAGATTAAGAGACAGAGAGGCGGCGAACAAGAGAATAAAAGAGTAAAAAACAGAGAGAATGAGAGAATGAGACAGAGTTGTCCAGCACTCTATCACACCAAACAAGAGTAATGTTAAGGCCTTAAGGGTCTTTCACACACTTGATGGATGGTTTTGTGTGAGTGTGAGTGTGTGTTTGTGTGAAATAGATGGAGGAGGAGTATCAGCGTGTGTGAGCAACTGCTGCCTCCAGTGGCAGAAAAGGATGAAATAACTCTACTGGTGCATATGCTTCACTTCAGTGTAATTAAATTCACACTGACATATCCAAAGTGACAAGCAGGTACAACAAACCACGAAAGACCTGTATGCTTCAAATTTACTCAACATTATTTTATTTATTTCTTGCAACAACTTTTGTCTTTTGCATGACATGAGATGACATGAGAACTCTCTCTGGGCTTTTGATAATAATTCTACAAACAGCAGTGATCATGTGAAATTATGCTAAGTTGTAAATATCAGACTTTATAAAATATAATGAATAACACATTGAAGCCAGTTTTTGCTCTACATGGCTGCAACACTTATCCTCTATTCTCTTCTTATATTTGTAAAGTTGTTTAGAAGTCTATAATTTTCTGGCTTAGCTTTATTGCCAGTGGCCCAAAACTCTGCTCATTCATCAAAATGTCTCTTAAACAACCCACTCTTTGTCGTCTTCTACTTTTTCCCCCCCTTTCCCTGTCTGTCGCTCTTCTTCTGCGCTCCTGTTGTCTTTCTGGCCGTGCCTTAATTTTTACATCAAAAATGCTTTCTTGGCACATATGTCAAAAATCAACATCTTCCTTAAACTGTATGAACCTCTTGCAGTTTTGCACATTTGAATTCAACTCCACAGAAAACTGAGAGAGGAAGCGGATCATGTCACGCTCTATGAGAAAAATGCATTTTATGACACGGAGGATGATTTTCTGGCTCAATGAAACAGCAAAACTACTTAACGTTTCCTTTAATTGTCAAGGCAGGAGGTTTTGGTCCTGTTGAGAAACTTTATAATGGGACTAAATGAAAACCATGCATCTTGCAGCACAAGACCGATTTAATTTCACTCACATAACAGGAATTTTTCTTCTTTTCTCTCCAGGAAAATATCTTTGTGTCTGTTTCTCATATCATTCCGTGTCTCCTCTTTCTTCTCTATCCATTTTGAATTTTTATTTTTTTTCCCAAAGTTGGTTTTGTGTCATAATATAAATCTCAGGCAATCTGTATCCCTGTCTTTGCCTCTCACCCTCTCTTTGAGCCGTGGCAGGAATTTGTAATAATTTTGCCTTCGAAACTCATAAAACATGTTCGGCTTCAGCCCTGTGACACAAACACACATAGACACACACATATAAGTCTTGTCCTGTTTGTAATTATCAATCCATTTGGGGATTTTAGGATTTTCTCAGTAAAACTTAAAGGCTTGTTTTTCTGTTCAACAAAACCACATCAGAAAATATAAACACACAAGAAGACGCACACATGACGACACACTCACACAAAGGGGATTCTTTGCAATCATACACACTTACACACACACACACCCAGGCGCCACAAGAATCTCAAAGGAGTGGAAGCCACATTGTTTGAAGATAAGGGATTTTCCTCTATCCTTCCCCTTCTTCAGCATCTTGTGTGTTTATTTTGCAGTCTCATAAGTCTTGAGCCTTTTAGGACAAATTTAATTTTAAGGTGTTCAGAAGAGTGTTAAGACATATTGGTCACAGAATGCTGTATCGCAAAAACGTACACGTTGTCTCCCTTTTTACATGAATACCATGACGACAAAGTCGTCTGTCCCAACTAATACATAAACTGACACTGAGATAAAAAAGCTAATGTGCTTTATAGTAAAAGAAGGAGTGTTTCCCATAATGCATTACAACAAAGGCTTTCTTACAGCCTCAGAAGGAGCTAAATGTTAATCTCACAAAATGATTAAATTACTGACTTTTAATCACAATATAGCCATGTATAGTCTAATAGACATTGATTATATGTATTGGTTTTTTTCTATTATTTGTTTTCATTATGTTAAAAAAAAACTTCTTTTTGTTCCTCAAATACTGTTAAAGTGTGTTAAATTCTTTACATTCTTAGATGCTACTGTCATATAATAAATGTTACTGTAATCCTACAAATACTACCTGCAAGCAGAACGGTTATTAAATGGTCTATTAACACACACCTGAGATTTCCAATTAAAGAGTAAAAAAAAAAAGAAAAGGTCCCCTTAAAGTTCATTAAACTGTTTTTTCTAGGTTTCAGATAACTGAGGGACGCTGCAGCAGTGAACACGTACCATATGCACGCACTCGGTTTTCCCTCTAGACACATAAAAACACACAACACTCATCTAGTGTGCATTGTGTGTCATTTTAAGTTTTGAAAACCATTTGTCATCTTTGTTCCATGTTCCCCTAAAACAATGAGATACACAAGCACACAAAGGCTTTTTGTCCCAACAATGGGACATGGGACATTTAAGCACACAAAAAAGGGGAAACAGGATTTTTTGATGAAGCTTTGAATACCACTGGATTGATTATATTCTGATTATACCAGAAATAAGCCTGTCAAATGTAAAAAATAAAAATAAAAATGCACACATAACTGCTGTGTGTGAACATAGATAGCATCTGTATTCAATTATACCCTTAAAAACCCAGCTGAGCTTTGCAAAGCCTGCTTTGAACCTTTTTTTTGTTGTATACTAGAGGTTTCACAGAGTTATCTAAAGCCATGTAGTTAAATCCCTTGTAGATGGATGACAGTTCCTCATTTGGTTCCATCTGAGTGATGGCTCACCACACACATTGTGAGATTTGAGATTGAATCCTTATCTGTTATGGCAAATTTCAAATTTAATTATGATGCAGCGATGATTGTTAAATCTCCAAAACTGATCTTTTTTTTAAGGAACATTGCCCTAAAATCTGCATGATTTTCTCATATGTCAATATCAGACCATATCTCATATTCATCTATTTTCAGCTGCCAATGCTGCTGAGAAGATTTTTCGACATTTTTATCTCATTATTAATTCGAAACCTTCTTGCTAGTTCTTTGGGGTGCAGGAGGCCTTACTGTGAACAAATATGCTGACTAAACTAAACCTTTTTCTCTGGTCTCTATTGATTTAATTTTGTAACAATTCAGAGTAAATTTTAAATTAATGCTAAGAAATTATTAATTTGATAAGTATTTAATAAGGTCTAATCACAATAAAAGAACCTTTTATTTAATTTGTTTCTTGTTGCACTGAAAGACTTCTCCATCACAGGCAGAAACATTATTCCTTTCTCATTATCAAGAGCTCTACATGGGTGACATGATGATTCTGCTGAGTCTCTACATGGCACAAGTGTTATTATAATTTAATGAGATTGAGTCCCAAAGTGAGATACTGCATTGCTCAGGTTGGCTCCCCATGCAACAGGAGAAATAATATGTTTTAATGAATCCACGCCAGCAAAGTGATAACTCAACTAGGCTCCGAGGCTAAGATCAAAGAGCCTTTTACTCAAATGACTTCTTCACTGGGTGAGTTGCTTCAACATGGTCTGGAATTATTGACTGTGCAGAAACAAAAATGTTTAAAAAGTTCCCCCTAGATTGTATTTAAAAGAAAGAGCAAAAGTATGAGGAGCTTCATCAATTTAAACAGCATATTTATAGTTCTTTTTTTTTCAGTTATTCATGCAGTGTGTGAGGATATGGTCACTAACCGTTAGATTTCAAGGCTGCTGTGAGGAAAGAACATATTTAAAGTGAATTTCTTGATGTCTCCATCAAAGCCTTTAAACATCATTCCCAATAGTGCTACTGTAGGGTCATATCCTGGTGGAAAACCTCTTTAATGGCAGAATATATGGTTGTGGCTGGAAATATGTGCTCCATGCTTCCGCTATCATGAGATTGAAGGTGTTTCAGGCTTACTATGACATTGGTTATTATTTCTGGCACTATGAAGAATATCATTATTTTCCTTTTGAAATGCTCTCACATAACTGAAGTTTCACACCTCTTTCAAACTGGCCTGTGATAAGACCATGTTAATTTCTGCTTCCAGTTCCTGCTATATCTGGAAAGACTCATTGAATTTATAGATATAACATTTCGCTGATTATTTGCTTATCTCTATTTCCCATTTTTATTTCTATTAGAGACTTTGATATGTGAGTACGTGTTATGGGTTTTTATGAGTTGACAAAGTAGTTCTTGGTGGTAAATATCTAAATTAATCCATCCTGTTGAGTCAAAAGGTGATCATTCATCATTTTCATTGGCAAAGTCAAATAACTTAACTGCGACTTCTGAAAAAGAAGAGTTTATAATCTGACTGTTTAAAAAAAAAAAAAATTAAACTAAATCCATCCATCCATTTACCATACCATAGACATAACCACACACTGAGACTGCTCTGACCAAAGTGATTAATGACATATGTTTGAATACAGACGGTGGAAAAATGTCACTCTTAGTGCTGAATTTGATACAGTTGACCACCACATATTACCCAAACGACTAGAGAATGGGTGGGCCTCTCTGGCACTGTAGTAAACTGGTTCAAAACATACTTAGAGAGCAGGAAGTTCTTTGTATCAATAGGTAACTTTACATTCTAGCAGACAAGAATTACATGTGGAGTTCCCCAAGATTCCATCCTGGGGCCTTTTCTGTTTAACATCAACATGCTCCCACTGGCACAGGTCATAAAGAACAACATTAGTTACCATAGCCATGCGGACGACAAGCAGATTTATATTACAATGTCACCGGGACACCGAGGCCCAGTACAGGCTCTTGGTAAATGCATTGAGGAGATTAATGACTGGATGTGCCTAACCTTTCTTCAGTTGGAAAAAAACCCAAAACTGAGGTGATTGTCTTCAGAGTCAAAGAGAAGTGACTAAAGGTCACTACTGAGCTTCATTCTATACACCTAAAATCCACCAACCAGACCAGAAATCTGGGTGTAGAGATGGACTCAGACCTAAAGAATTATCAAGGCTATAAGATCAGATGTCTTAGCAGGACCTGGAAAAACTAGTCCATGCTTTCATTTAGTCAGCTTGATTATTGATTGTTGTCTTTACAGATCTACCAAAAGAATCAATTAGACAACTGCATTTGATTCAGAACTCTGCTGCTCGAGTCCTCACTAAGACCAAGACAGTAGACCACATCAGTCCAGTTCTGAGGTCTTTACATTGGCTGCCTGTCCGTCAGAGGATAGACTTTAAAGTTCCGTTGCTGGTCTATAAAGCTCTGAATGGTTTAGGACCAAAATACATCAGTGACCTCTTGACCCTGCAGATCACTCAGGTCATCTGGATCTGGTCTCTCATCAGTTCCCAGAGTCAGAACCAGACATGGAGAAACTGCATTCAGCTTCTATGCTCCACATGTCTGGACAAACTCCCAGAAAGTCTCAGATCAGCAGAAACACTCAGTTTATTTAAATCCAGGTTAAAGACCCTCCTGTCCTCTGCTGCATTTATTTGTTTTCATTTGAAAGTCCAAATCTGTACCGTTTCTTTTAAGATTGTGTGACAGTGAGGGTCCTGTTACTATGCCTCCGATTGATGATGTGCCTTGGCTGCTTGGCCATAGGGATATCCCTTTGGCTGACTGGTCAGCGCACATGACTCTCACCTGGGAGGTTGTGGTTTCAATCCCCTCCTGGGCCCTCCTTTGTCCTGCCACAATTGAATTTTAAACTTGATCATGTTTTAATCTGTTGTCCTTTTCATTTAATTTATTTTTTAACGTTTGTTTTGTTTTAATGTACTTTTCTCCAATGTAAAGCACCTTGAATTGTCCTGTACATGAAATGTGCTCCATAAATAACTTGCCTTGCCTTCAGTCTGGGTAAGCATATGTCAGTTCTGCAGGAGTATTGGCTTAAATATCTTCTGATACAGTTAATAATCATAATTCATATTTTTCCATTCAAGATGACAAAAGATTTCTATAAATGCAGCTTTGGTTATCTTCTTTCAAATAGATATGATAAAAGTTTAGTGAAACACTGTTATCCATTGTCCATGTGATATCTTCTTCCACCATATAAGTGCAGTATCATGTCATGTATCATATCATTCACAAGTTGTCTACTTTTTAGCAATAAACTGAAGAAATGAAATGCCTTTAATGTCTAGTGTATGTCTTTTGTGCTGCTGTTGTTCTTGCTGAATTAGCATCCAGGGATTTACCATAAAGTCTCATCAGGTGGGTGGTCAGATCTGTTGTCCTATTGCCGTACTTAACAGGTATACTGTGCAACTTTTGACCCAAATATTAGCTTAATGTGAGTAATGATGGATGATTTCTGAGGTCAACATACAGTGTTTGACGCGTGTCGGTGCTCCGAGGGGGCTGCCCTCTTCAGAGACCAGACATTGTAACTTTGCAGGAGCGATCAGTCACTTATGGGATCATGTGACCTGGAGTGCTTTGCTTTACGGCCCCCGCACAGAGGGCTCTGCTTTGTGCTACCTTTTCCTCCTCTTTGATCTAAAGTTTGTCATGGCTGAACAAAGTAAGAAGGTGAAAACCATGTCTGAGGAGGCCAGAAAGAGAAAGACTGTTGAATTTTGGGGGAAGTTACAGGTTTAGGACCCCTAGTGGCCAAAAGTTACACGGTATCCCTTTAATCAAAGGATTTTCAGAGGTTTGATTTGATGGTACATTGTAAGCCATATTAGCTCTGGGTTATTGGAAGTTATTTTAATGGTAGAATGAACTCTTTGACCAGCTTATTGCACATTTTATTTGATCCACTTGCATTTTTAATGTCAAACTCTTCCAAATCATAATGGTTATATTTTCTTCCAAACATTCTTCCAAAAGATATTCTTTCATTTGGTGTTTTGATGGTGGTGATAGAGAGCTTACTCTGTTAAACATAAGTCCAAGTCCTGATATAGATGTTCAGTTGTTGTGAGAATGGCAAAGGCTATATGCTAACTTTTATGTGCTTAATCCATCTAATGACCCCCTTGTGCAACATGCATGTTGATGTGTGTGTCCAACTTTAGTTTTCTGCCTGAAAGAATTGATTTACATTACCACTCCTTACCCACATGGTTGACAATTGAATAAATCAAAGATAATCCTACTTTGTCTTTCCATTCTGCAAAGATAATACTATTGCAAACCAACATCTTACATTTTTAAAGAAAGAGAAGGCACAGGATTCTGCCAGTTTCTTTGTGCCACATGTCTTAAAAGACACTGTTTGGGGAAAAAAACATCATATGTGGAGAAACCAACCCCATTAATATTAGATTGAATGTTTAGATACAATCTAGCAAGGGTGAAAATCCTAATCATATTCAGCAGTTATTGGCTTTCACTTGTCACTGACAGTTAGTATTATAATGAGTGCAGATGAGCACCTCGGACAGCTCCTTTGCTGCTGACAACATGCGGGCCCTGATTACCACCGTCATTCCATAAAACCTGAAAAGCGTTTGTATCAAATATGCTGAAGTGATCTGTTAACAGTGGCATATTCATCTCTCATATAGGACTGAACAACAGACTTGTTAAAAGGGAGATTTGTTGCAGTGTTTCTGCACCATGATTTGACAAATGACATGTGACGTGTAAAATAAAAGGTGCTTTAGTCAGACAAACACCTTGGCAGATGGCTGGCTCTCACACTTTGGAGTCAATTTAATGGAGAACGATCTTCTTTTGATTCAGAAAATATCAAATAAATCAAGGAATAACCAATTAAAAACAAGAACGCAGAAAACCCATTTTCCTCCATCTCCTTTCCCTGCATTTGTTCCTCCTCGTGCCAACATTTCTCGCGCTGTCTCTCTGCCCTTTAGTGTCAGTTCTCTGTTCTGGCATTTAGGAGACAAATGCTAGTGTGTCACACCTTGTCACTCATACCTCACACACACTCTCTCACACACACATATGCTTGCAGGGCTAAATGCTAGACTGTCAGCAGGCCTGTCAAATGGAGTGTCACTGCGTAGGGACCTCTCGGTCTGGCAGGACATACACGCTGACACACACAAACATGCACAGAAAGTGACACAAATAACATAGTAACATGCAGAGATGCGCAGCCAGAAACACTGAGAGGGGGAAATTAACAATATGCAAACAAGTAGCCCACCATGAGTTGTTGACACCTAAACAATGGAAACACAATTATTCCTGCTTTCAATCAAGCACACATACACACAAACACTTGTGTAAAAGCTATACTTAAACAACGGCTTCACAGGCTGGGCAGAAGTGAGACAAAGATTGAATTTTCTTGGTGTTTGTGACTGAAAGTACATAATGACAGAACTTGGCAATAGAATCAGTTTGGTACCAGAAGGATGTATGGAAAGTGTTTGTTTCTACTTTGCATTAGACAATTCAAACATCACACTTTCAGTTAGGGCTACCCATCTTACCCATTTTTTTTTTCTAAAATGCTCTTCAGCTCTTTTTCTTGATTGCCTTTTAAAGAACATAAGGGTGCTGTTGAGCTAATCTAAAACACAAAATACTGGGATACAATTTAGCTTTTTGTTGAAGCCATAGTGTTTCAAATTGTGACATGGATGTCTAATAATAGGTGCTCGGAAGTTTGGATTTTACTCTCCTATGTTTTTGTGTTAAAAACCCAGAGCCCAGATTGGACATAATGTGGACAATTTTAAGAGCTGATGAATCGCTTTAATCATCAGTAAGCATTACAGCATCATACCATACAGTTGTGCAAATGCCCTTTATATTGGAATTCAAAAGAAACTTGATATCATATCTGTACTAATACAACAGTGAACTGGGTATACTTTTACATTAGACCATACAAGATACTAACTAGATTTCTAAAATGCAAAACGCTTTAGTTGGAAATGTTTAGATTTCACAGAACCATCCATAGTTTTTTGGGGGGCTTATAACCCCCCCCCCCAAAAAAAAAAAAAAAACTAGAATTTTCATTCTAAACAGAGGTATCAGTTTAAACCGTAGCCACACACCCACAAATAGACACACATATCCAAATCAGTGTCATCATATGGCATATGCGACCTGACAGTGTTCAGCGACCACCAGAGCTTGAGACATTCAGAGAGGACAAACGCAGCGATTCACAGTATGTGTGACTTTGTATCTAATACATGACGGAGTGTAACAAACACAGAAACTTCCACACTTTTTCTAGGACAGCTGTTATATACAGATGTATTATTCATATGAGGAATTGTCTGTCAGTGTGTTTGTATGTGAGGCAGAGGATGTCTATGTGAGAGCACGCATTAACAAAAGTGTTTCAGTGTGTTATTCACTGTGTGTGTTTGCAAGGGGGTGCTGCATTCAGAGGCAAGCAGAAAGAAGGTAAATTGAGGTCAGGTGAAGTCAAAAGAAAAAGCAAGACAAAAGTTAGCATACAAACATATACACACATGACACACACAGGACTAAATTTGTAATTATAAACAGTGGTTAGCTTTGTTCATCGCCTCAGCATATTTTGGACAACATGGTCAAAAGATCATTCTCCATTGTTTGAGAGTGTGTGTGTTCTTTTCAATGTTTATGTCCTCAGCTTGTTGTGGTGCAAAATATCCAGTTTGCTTTTGTCAATGCAGAGAAAAGCATGTTGGGTCACTTTTTCAGAATAAATTTAAAAATGCAAAAAGGAAAAATAGCTATTATGTTCACTGCAACAGTGAAATTCTTTCAAAAGTTCTCAAAATATAACATTTTGCTGATTGACAAGAGTGTGCAAGAGGTCAATTATCACCAAGGGGTGCAGGTAATGGAGATCTGTGGCTTTTTGCAATCCAAACACTGCCACAGATCTCCATGTTAGTGTTCAATAACTTCGCATTATAGACGCTTCATCTCTTCACATATTTCAAACTGTTAATAAACGTGCCCTCTTAAATTTATCTGCAGAGTTCCTGCACATATCACCACATCACTGAGCTCTATGTCGTGGTAATATTATGATCAATTTTAGGTTATCATGTCCCTGTTACTGCTATTTATTTTTGTGACATTTATCTTTCCCTTCTCCCCTATAAATCAATAAAAGCCATTAGCTTGTGAGTTATAAATCATGACAGCTTCACAAAAGTAATAAATACTTGGCATGGTTCACTAACGACGTATGTTTCCATTTGTAAGATGTACAAAGAGAATTATCTTGACTCTGAAGCTTTTTTTTTTTACTTTTCTTGTCACTTTAAGCACCATGAGAAACTGCTTCAATCTTGAACCCTGCAAAAGAGAGATTCAGTGTTTGAAAAAGAGGGATGCAAAGTCATAACAGCTGTGATAAACACCTGGAGGAAGAGATTGGATGGAGATGTAAGGCCATCGACCAGCACTCGAGCTTCGACGCGACAAATAAAAAACTCCTCAGTGGCAATCATGCAGCTGAGCAGAAGAGGTGGGACTGGGGGAGCTTACAAGATAAAATAACAAAAAGATGGAGGTGGAGGAAGCTTTGCTTGGTGATTCTGTGAGAGAAAAGACTGATCAGTGTTTTAAAGCAGAAGCACGGACACAAAGTCATGGAAATAATTCAGCAGTGATTGTGCTGACCATAAACATAAGACACAACTGCTGTTATTGAGCTGTCACTGTGGAGGTAAACTCAGCACCACAAAGTGTGTGTGTGTGTGTGAAAGAAGAATCCAAATAAAACTCAGTAGTGGTGCCATTCAAAGCCACATTGTAGACTCTCCACATCACTAGAAAGAATAACAGGGTTACAGAGGTATACAGATGTGACACAGCTACTCCTCTGGATGCTGTTTTGTTCCTTTTTCCTTCTTATGTCCTCCTGAACCTCTTCATGCTGAACTCCTTTCATCTCTCATATAACATATGAGGATATCATTTAGATAATAAGGAATAATTGCTTTCAGTAAATTCTTTGCTGAATACTAGACTTTAAATTTGGGTGCAAAAAAACATAAAAATGGCCTTAGCCTAAAACCCTCCATTGGGCCAACCTTTACACACATTCAAAACACACACATTTATAAGTAGAAAATCTGTTATTATAAGAAAAGGTCAGTATGAATGGATATGTGAATGTGAGGGAGTGCATGCACGCCTGTGTGTGTGTGTGCGTGCGCATGTGACTGAACACATATTTTAGCTTATTGCCAGTAGCCTCATAAATTCCTCTTTTGTGTTTTCTAACTGACGTAACTTTTTGTGATGTGTGTGTATGAGGACTTGTGTGTTCACACTCAGCTCCGGTCCTGTAATTGCATTGCTGCTGGAAAAATCATTTCTTGATGCAGGTAGAATGAGTAAGAAATAAATCACAACAGCAGTAACATTATTTTTTCTCACAAACACACACTAACTGCACACATTGAGCCTTTCTCTCCCTGTTTGACACATGCCGGTGCTGTAATGTATATTATGGGTACTTTCATGGTCACACACACACACACACACACACACACACACACACACACACACACACACACACACACACACACACACACACA
>JBBBVU010000018.1:17182925-17199874 GCA_037177055.1 Atherinosoma microstoma
GGGAGTGGGAGCAGGTGTGGCAGATCGCAGTGGAAAATACCAAGTCCAGGGTGAGAGGAGAAGTGGCCTATGACAGTGAGGCTCTGTCGTCGTCTGCGGGACTTTTCTGGTTTTGAAACAATAAAAAAGGCCAGAATATGCTGGGAAATATTTAAATATATTTATCAGAATTTTACTGAATTAACTATGGTGCAAAATTAAAGATTTGCTCTCTAATAACGTTCATTTGTATGTAGGAGTGTTGTTTATGTCATCAGATAATTTCCTATATCACCTTAAGGGTTTGATTTATGTGACTGAAAATATAAAGTTATCCTGCTTTTATTGAAGACAATTAAACTGTGACTATGAGCAAAACAACCATGAGAGGGCTGCTTCTCTTTCCCAATGGACCTGAAACATGTAAGATTATTGAATACAAAAAAAAAACAGTCTTTGTCATTATTTACAAAGTTTATCTCGGGTCTCGCGAGATCTTTGACATGAACGCTGCAACGTGAGTGCTGTAGACACGCAAGGTTTCATTTCAAACGGCAGTCATCCAGCAGCTCTGAGAACTCATAGGCCTAGACTTTGTCTATTTTCATGTATATTTCAGGGATATACAGAAGTTTTTCACTCGTTTTTTCTCTTTCTTTTTGTAGTTTGCAGTAACAATAAAGCACTTCAATATTTTGGCCTGGTTTTCATGTCATGATGTAAACTTTTGATCACACTTACTCACAGGGATTTAAAAAAGCTTGTAACACAAATCTTTTTACGCTGGATCCTTTATTAAACTAATTTTAATTGTTTATTATTTATTACTTACTAATTTATTTAATCAAAATGGATTTGATGCATTGGAATAAAACCTTAGCAGTGCATTTATCAACTACTTATGCACAAGCAAATACTGAAATTATTTTACATCCAATTTAAAAACTAAATGCTCTATTGCCTTCTGTAAATAGTTTTACATTCCAATTTTACCTCAAATAAAGTTTATAATCTTTTTTAATGTTATTTCTCAGTATTAAAATGGTATAGCCTATGTGTATTTGATCATCTGTGATCTGTGATGACCCTGACTCTGACCCATAGACTATGCTGACCTTACATCCAGCATTTTAGGTCTTACAGGTTATACAAATGACCCAGATTGTGAATAATATAACTCTAATTTAATTTGGGAAAATACTTTCCATAAAACTGAAGGGGGACAAAACCAAAAAGCTTCATGTTTATACTCGGTAAAGCGCTCTGATACGTTGTCTCTGAAGGGGTCTCAACGAAATGAGAAATATAAAAACTTTGGCTTTCACTAAAACAGAAAAATGACTGAAAGATCTTCATCTGATGAATAACATCAAATTATGACTCTGCGATCATTGGATGTGCTGCAGATGGACAGGAGAGGGAGTGCAAGGGCCTGCTGGAAAACATTGTGGGATGGTGCAGGTCTGCAGCTGAACAACTCCAAGACTAAGAAGATGGTGGTGGAATTCAGGAGGAAGAGGGAACATATCTAGCTTGCTTCCAGTGAAGGTTCAGACATGTAGGTGATCAGAACCAGTAAATACCAGGGACTGCAGCTGGATGACAAACTGGACTGGTCTGACAACACAAGGCAAGGCAAGGCAAATTTATTTATAGAGCACATTTCATGTACATGTTGGAGGATGCTGGACAATTGGACATACAGGTAAGGAGGGCTGGGCACAGAACTGGACTCTCTGGTGTCAATGGCAGAAAAACTGACCCTGTAAGACCATCCTGGACAACACACAGCACCCACCGGACTCTGGTCAGTCAAAGGTGGATGCAGGCTGCCGGCTCCGACCTCATTCGGGGTCAGTCAGTCTGTCTGTCTGTCTCTTTGAAAAACTGACTTTTGCACTTTAACCTCTGTGGATATTTGAAGGTTTATCATTAAACAACAAATTGGGATAGAGACATGTGACCAACTGTTATAGAGAGCTCTTGACCTGAGCTATCATGTAATAACCTATGTGTTGTATGGCCTATCCATATAAGGCCTATGGATAAAATACATTTTCACCAATTTTACAATTAAATTATTAACATCTGAATCCACAGTTGCGTTTACCACTCCTTTAAACCTTCGGGTCGATCATTAATCTAATATTTGAAACTTTAAATTCGATGCAAAACCGCTCCTATTTTGATTGAAGTTCTTTAACAAACGAGCTAAAACAGTACATCGGTTACGTAGCCTAGATCAGGCCTACCTTATAAAGCTGAACTAGTGATTACACTACTGCTAGATGATACATGTTGATAAAATGTAAATATGATCGATTTATTTAAGACATAGCCTATAATCGTTTATTAAGCTACAGGAAGTGGGTGCAGGCTGCAGTTCTTCCGGTTTTTCCACTTTAGAGATGTTTGTAAAAACACACTTACTTCATATTTAAAACATCTTACAGCAGAAATTTTCGTTACTCAGCAGCCTAACTAAATGATCGGTGGAGAGAAAAAGTAATTATGTCAGTTTATTTAAGGTATTCGCCCCCACCAACAGCGGCCAATCAGAAGAGGAGAAAAAAAGTCTCAGTTGAGAGAGCAGAGAGACTTCATGTTAAACCAAACATGGCTTAATATGTTTTGCTGTTTATGACTGTAAAGTGTGTTTAATGTCGGCTACTTTTTGGGGGCAGTATCTCGTCAGGTTGTCTTCTGCACCAGATGAAGTGTTACTGACATGGCCCACTCTCAAGAACGTTTGGGGAAATACTTGGAGGGATGACATAACTGGGATTCCCAGTGAGCAGGAAGACACAGCACCGGATCAGGAAAGTTTTAGCAGTTGCCCTGCGATTCGACCCAGACAAGTGGAACCAAATTATCTCTGATGCGGCAGCAGGCTTTTATATGTTCTACTTTCTTCTTATCGAGATAAATTGATAACAGGAGAATAAAATGATCCTTTCAATCATGTAATCGAAACAGATTCCGTGTCCATGCTTGATCCAAAATCATCTGATTTGGCTGTGTACAAAAAAGAAAGAAATGTGAAATTACGATAAATATAGGCTATTTAGAATTGGGTTAGGGGCTATTTTCCAGCATATTCATCCATAAAAGTCCTGCGGACAACACAACAGAGCCCCACAATTAATTCATCAGCCCTGATGTGCTCAGGATTTTATATGATATGTGCGAATATCAGCTCATTATTTTGCTGGAAGTCATGAACCATTTGTGTGAACGGCCTAACCACAGTTAATTTAGTGAAATTAAATAAAGATATAAAAAATATATATATTCTGCATTCGGAAATGTAAAATCAAGCCTTTTGTGGAACCAGGAAAGTCTTGTAGATGTCACGAAAAAGTTCCTATTGACTTTACATTGCCCACGTTTTCGTGGGTCCATCACTTAATTTTGATCATTTACGTGCCACCAACACGTAAATAAGTGGAAGGTGTCGAAATAACATTGTGCTTATTTCACGTATTTCTGTGAGATCAGGTTGGAAAAAGATATGACAAGTCAAGATAAGAATTTTATTTTCTTGCAGCCCAGGATTCTCAGATGGCTGCATTTACATGGCAGCAACTGGATATCAACACAATGACTGTTTTGAATCTGCAGCACAACTGATTCTACAAAGAAATGCAAGAGGACATTATCAGAGGTAGAGGAAAAGAAAGAGAGAAAGGGACAGAGCAAGAGATAATACAAGCATTTACATCAGACTTACTTTTACTGGCGAGAGATCACAGTTACAGGTAGGATACAAGATGAATGCAGAAGTTCCCGTAGTGTGCCTTTAACGCTCCCGAGAGCCTCACAGTTTCCATGGTGGAAAGCTGGGCGGTCTGGATTTTCTTCTTTAGTTATTTAGTGGGAAGGACAGATAGATAGATAGATAGATAGAGCAGAGACTCTTTACTGATGACCAGGCATTTCAACTAAAACTTTGTGACAACCATGATGGTAAAAAAAAAATCAAACCCAGTGTAGCATATAATCTGCCTAATCTAAAGGATAATGTGGCAAAATAGAGTTTAAAATGGAGATGAAGTCTTAGTAACAGTGTAAGCCCATGAGGTCATTATTCCTTCAATGTTCCCTCTTGTTTAACACTTTAATATTGATAGTTTCGAAGGACATTGGTTTGATCAGCAGGACAATCAGATTGGGAATGTGCCTCTACGCTATTAATCACCATTAAGCAAAGCACAAAATGTAAACCTGCAAAGTGGGGCTGCACAATCAACTGTTTTGACAGTAGCTCTATTGGGTTGTTTTATCAGCTTCTGTTGTTTTATCTCTTATGTCCTTAAACTGCGTTTATGTTGCAACGTGGTTTAGTCCCTGCACTGTTGAAATTCACTTGACCACAGGAATCCTGCGTGAAGAAAGACTTCTTCAAGCAGTTTTCATTTCAACAGCAAGACTTGGTTGTGTTTTATCCATTTCGATTCCAGATTTAACTTCACAGTCACACATACAATCTTTAATTTCCATCAATCTTTCCTAAACAGAATCCTTTTCTCCATCTACCTCTCGCTGCTATTTTTTGTTAAGAAAAACTACCCTCCCAAGCAAATCCCACACTTCAGTAAAGCAGGAAAAATAGATTCAATTTTGTTTTGTGAAATGAAGAAAAAAGTGGTGAGAATTATATGTGAGTCACTTCAATATTTTTTTCTCTTTATTTACACTATAGGTTTCTCATCGGTTATCTGTTTTTGTTACAAACACGATTTTGTTTCTGCTTAAGGTAAATTAGTGCAAGCTGTACTTGCCAAGGCTTTAATAACCACTACTATAAATTAGGCCATGCTCCCTGTGTTATATGCTTTTAAGTGCTGAAGAAAATGCTGTTGATCTTGGTCTGTGTTCAAATAAAGAACATCATAAAGGGTTTTTCTCTATCTTTTATATACCTGTTAGTCTCACAATGTGAGAAGAAATAGGCATGACGTGATCTACTGATTTATATTGAGACATGTATTTCTTTTAAAAAAAAAGAAAAGAAAACCATTTTAATAGATTTTCTGAAACTTTCATGACAGTGTTGACACATGCCAAAAAACTAAAGATTCAACCAGAGTCCCAGTTTGATAGGGTAAATGCAGTAACAACTACTTGTTATAGAAGAGAAATCATCATGGCTTGCATTAAAAGGGTCACTGTAATAATGTATCACAACCTTGATTAAAAGGTGATGATTCCACCTCCCTTTAGCAAAAGCCCCTCTTGAATACGTAACTTTAAATGACATTGTGGGTACCATGAAAATAAAACAGAATTCAATTTGATTTAAGACTTTTTACGCACTGATGGACAAACTGCATCAGCGACTGCAAACAGCAAGGAAAAGACAAAGAAATATTGCAAACGATTAGCACTTTAAATGGGCTTGAAGCGAAAGTGGGTTTGTAAATGTCTTATTGCCTGATTTAAACACTTGAAACCTAAAAAGACTGGTGCAGAAATGCATGTTATTGGAGGACATCATCAATGACACGGGCACTGTATCTGTCACATTGCAGGATGTAATTTCCTTTCAAAATAGAATGGACATGGAAATAACTGAGCTGCAGAGTGACATTGACATGTATGTCAGGGCAAAGGACAGTACCTGTTGGGGACAGTTCCTCTCCTCCTGTGCACTGAAGGTCAAAGCTTATTTTGGCTCCACCTATCTCTGTGAGATGGCCTTTTCACAGATGAAAATAATCAAAACAAAGCAGAGAACCTCTCTGATTGACAGGCATTTTACTGATTGTTTGAGACTCCGTGTCTCAAACTATGAGCCCAACTACAGAGCAGTTTTTGTTCAGACACGCCCATCACCTTGATTTTAGAGAAGTTTTCTATAGTTTTGAGTAACAAAGAAAAAGTGTGAGTGTTTTTAGGACTTTTAACTCCTAACTATACACCCCTCCAAAACTGGATGTTTTTACAAGCAGGACTGACTATCATTCAGAAAAGGCTGCATAATTAAAAATGCTGACTTTTGGAGACGTCAGGTTTTCATCTGTCGCCAATGTGGGTTGTATTTTCTAAGTGAGTGTTTACATGCCTGTTTACTTGTACATATGTGTGCCTGTGAAAATGTCTGTGTCCCTTTAAGTAAGGGGCTGTGTTCGCCAGCACATATAAGCCTGGCAGCATGTGTTTTCTTAGGTGTGTTTTCAGGAAGGGAGCTGTCAGACGTGATGACTAACGTCACCCTCATTATACACACACATGTGTGCACACACACACACATTCACATGTAAGTTGGCAGGTTACAGCAGTTAGCTACTTTGAAAACAGAGAACTCATTCAGACAAACTGCACCTGCTTTTGAAACAGCTTAACAAGCAATTACAGGGGCAGAGAGACACACACACACGCACACACTAGAAACCACACACAAAGATAGCAAAACTCAATTCCAGGCAGACTTTTGGAAAGTAGCCAGGATAATTACTGATATTACTAGCAAAGTAAAATGGAGAAACAGAGAGGGTAAAAGAGAGAGGCGATTAGAGAGTAAGCGAAACAGATCTTAAACATCCAAATTTAACTGAGAAGCTGTTCTCCGTGCATTTATCTTTCTACAAGAGACAGGTGATGCTTCAGTATTGCACTCTTTGCAGTTGCAATTAGATTGTGAAAAATACAGGAGTATCAGGGCAGCCTCTGATAGGCTATGCTTACCTGCAATCACACTTGATTGATCATGAATACACAAGACAGTCTTCTGTTCATTATTGTAGATGTAATACTGCTGAGTGTCTGTGTGTTATGATGGTAAACAAATATGCAAGCCTGCATCTTCCAAATAACCTTCCTCATCCCTGGGACTCGAGGTAAATGCCTGGAAAAAATGCAATAATTGTTGCTCCATTAATACTGGGATGAGTTTTGAGAAAATAATTAACACTTCAGCATGCGATTGAGATTTTACCAAAAAAAACCTACCAGCCGTCAAACTGTGTGAAATTTGATTATGAGATCATTTGCATATTAGTCCTACTATGGGAAGTGTATTCCTATTGATTGGTTGAGGTCTAAAATACAGGTGCTTGTTTGGTAGATTAAAGACTTAGGAAAGTCAAAACCAGATGGAAATTCAATTCAATTCAGCTTTATTTGTATAGCGCCAATTCACGACAATGTCATCTCAGGGCACTTCAGAAACAATCAGTTTGAGCCAATCTGATTGTCATACATTGATTCATACAAGCCAATTCATAACAAATGATCCTCCTGCTGCAGCCAGGTCTTTGTAAGACAAAATAGATCAATATGATGATCACCAATCAGGTCATTTACTAACAGAGACTTAGATGAAAGAGATCTGATATTCAGCAAGCCACATTTAATAGTTTTAAGTTTCAGAAATCAGGCCTCGGGAATGTTTGGGTAGGAGAATGACTGAATTATTCATTTATTCTTGCAGAAAAATTATGGCCTATGTTTCTGGGTGTAAAATATTCAAATGCACAACAGCATCATTGCTAACACGTAAATATCTACAGTGTAATACAACGTAAAACTGTTTGTATTTGCAATAATAGATTCCCATTACGATTTGAAGGGTCTAACAGCATTATGGAAAGGAAACCTACTGAGACAGACCTTTTGTTTATGCTTTGTTTCTCCCAGTCTCAGTTGTATCATATTTTTCAGTGTCTATTATTTTTTTACATGTAGCTATAGCTTCAAATATAAAGGAACTGCTTGCATACACTTGTTTTCTACATACCAAAGCTTAATATTTGTCAATGTTTTTCATTTTTTGGATGCAATTTGAATTTGATAACATATGTATATATTTGAGCAGGGGTATTCAGAGGAAGAACTTCCATAAATTATACAGATTATCTCTATAACACACACACACACACACACACATACACATCATAACCAGCTTTTATTCAAATGCACAGGTAAAAGCAGGTATTGAAGTATCTACTAGACAGAGAAAGAGAGAGAATAGCAAGAGCCAGATAGAAATAATTTGCAAAAACATGACCTCCAAAAAGCTCTGAGCAGGTTTCTCCACCCTTGGAACAATATTATTGCTCATGCAAAGGTGTTTTTTGGATAACTATAGCAATTCTTCTAATTAAATCACAGCACTCATAATGTTCACAGCAAATACGATGGCAAACAGAGGTGTTTACATTGTAGTCCAACAACTTCAGCAAGTCCCAGCACCAAAAAGTAGTCTGTGAAAGCTTTATGAAATATGGTTTGACATTTTGTTTTAACAAGTGGTATGGAATTTTGGATTTTATTAAACTTACTGGAAAGTAAGAATTAGACAAGACACACATGGTGTGTAAATCTCCTGTGCAAAAATTAAATACTTTGGCAACACAATCATTTTTGAGGAGCCGTGTAAGCTGTTTCCAATCTGACATAATGTCTGCAGTCTCAAAGAATGAAGGCCCAAATGTATTTGGTAATCCATTCACATAGCTATTTTGACTCTTCTTTTTATACTTTAGAATCCAAATCAGTTTGTAGTAACAACCCAAAGACATTGACTCAGTAGTAATTAAATTATATGGCCAGCCGACATTTGTCTGCAAAATTATTTTGAATATGGAGGAATTTTTACTGTTACAAATTGGGCTTTGTAGTGGCATGGTGGTTAGGTGTGTTACCTCACATAGACCTTTTCCACTGGTGTGCCAGTTTGCAATGAAGCATCAAATTTCCCAAGAATACAGAGTGGAACCAAGGCCAGAACCAGAACATCGCCTGTATAAGCGGCAACAAGTTCCCAGTTTAAAACTCATGTTAGGGCCTTTCTGTATGGAGCTAGCACGTTTTCCCTGAGTATCTCTGAGTACACCTGTTTCCTCCCATAGTCCAAAAACATGAAGGTTACGATATTCAGTTATTCTAAATTGACCCTAGAAGTGAGTACTATCTATTTTAGCTTGTTCTGTTTCTATTAAATTTTCTTTTATTCTTTTTACTTTGTTTTGATTCTTCTATTGTTTATATAGTTTTTAACATTTCTTTTGCACCTTGCTGTAGTGCTTTTAATGTTTTATGTAAAACACTTTGAGCCATCTTGTCTACGAAATGTGCTATATAAACCAACCTGACTTGCCCAATATTTGTTTAATTTATTTTTTAACCCATGGTAATCAATCCAGAGAGAATTAATATATTCCTCATTTATCTTCATTTGGATTTAAGATTATACTGATGTTTTTAATATTCTACAAATTGCAATTTTGGTTCAACCCCTTTTTTCTGGGTTTTTTCCCCATCATCACAGTTGTTGGTATAGCTGCAGCAGACAGCTGTTCTCAGCTTAAAACCTCAGATAAATCCAAAGGGCATTCTTTATCAAGTACCAGACAGACAATTTTAGTGACAAGCTGGAAAATGGAACATTTGGCAACCAAGGAGTTGGAAATATTTTGAGTGACTATGGATGAAAACAGTCTCCAATGGGCTGTATTACTAAGCAGATTTGAAAATTCCAGGATGAAAGAAAAAGCTGTAATTGAGCTAGCCAAGCCAGTGCTTTCATATGGTCACAGAGACTAAGGCATAATGATGTGTCATTCACAAAAGAGTTGGCTTGATCGGCGGCTTGTTTATAACAACAACGCAGATGATGATAATAATAATGATCTTTTTTTTTCTTCAAATAACGTGAGTTTTGTGTTCTTTGCTATTTTACATGCAATAAAATAACTGAAGCACAGATTTGCTTTGCTTCATTGTAAGAAAAACCTTATTAGCCTGCACAAGTTTTATGTTAGTGTTTTGATTATGTAAAATAATTTTAGTTAAAAATGATACTGCAGTATCAGTATAAACAGTATGGAAACAATTACAAGTCAAAACTTTGCTAAAGTTGGCTAATCTACAAAAATTTGAAGTTGTACTAAGTAACGAATTGTTTGGGAGCTGAAAGACATTGACTCCAAAAAGAGCTGAAATCCTCATTGCTTCTGAGGTATGTTAAGATATGCACATATGTGAAACTCAGTAAATCCAAATAAATACATTTTCAAGGTTTTCTTCAGCTTTTTGTCCACGGATCAGAAAATACCTTTAATAGCAGCAAAATGTCAAATTTAGTGACATCTAGTGGTAAATTAGCAAAACACAGATGAACAGAAAACTGGAAATACTTCATTATGGAGCTTTTACCCATTGACCTCCAGTGTTCATCTTCTGTTCATCACAAAGAAAGAAGCTTATTATTCAACAAAGAAGTCCCTTTTTGTGCTGACTAAGTATCCATAAAGGACACAAATCCAAAACAAGTAGCAACAAGAGCCATAAAGAACTTTATTCTTCAGTGAGCTCAGGAAGTCCAGCAACCCATCATACAACTGAAATTTATATTGAAAAAAAAACTAAACAAAAAAACACAACTTTTAAGTACCCTTGAGCATCTTAACAAAGCTCCTCTAATGAACCAGCAGTGTGACAATGTTCCTGCAGGGCAGAAGTAATCAAACTGTTTAAATTTGAAGCAAAGCATTACTTATGAAGAGGTTGGATCCTTAGCAAACAGTCACTGGTTGAATAAAGGGATCGCTGAAGCTGATTACCATACTGATATTCCTCTTAATGGGGTTGGCTTATCTCGGGTTTCTGTGTCATTATGTTCACCAGCTCTACTCTCTTCTGTCATTTCACAAGTTTCAGGTCAGTGGGCTTCAAGCAGGCTTTCCACAATACACACTCATTTAAATTACGGACAGGATATGTAGACATGAATGACTGAAACCGTGCTCATTGAGAGAGCAAACAGCATGTACTAGTATCAGTGTGTGTGTGTGTATTTAAAGGTGCAGCAAAGGGCTTCATTGACCATGCTTTTCAGTAATCTATTCCTCCAGTGAATGGACTTGTGTGTTTGTATGTATGTGCTGGGGGATTAATCACTACTAAACATTATGTTTGAGCGTGTTGGTGTGATAAAATGAATCATTACTACAACATGAATCATCACTAAAGTCTGCCATTGCTGCTGCTTAAAGGCCTGAACTTTTAAAGCTGGAATAGAAAAAATGGATTCAAGCCTCTCTTGAGGGGACTAATCAGTGTGCTCCTGTTTTTGGTTTTTGACACAGCTCATTTGATTTGTCATGTTTAACAAGAGTTACACTGAGAAATATGTGTCCTCCACTTTTGCCAAAGCTGTTTGTGACAGCTATGAAAGAGATGGCATAGAAAGGAGTTGTTTGCTGGATTAGACAGTGTCACTGCACTTGAAAACTGAGGCCTCTGGTTACACAGCACAATTAATCCTCTTAGCTTAGTATGTTACTGCCAAGCTTTGTGTGGTGTTATGCACAGCTGAGAAATTAACATTTTAACTTCTGCTTCAACATCTTGGAAAACAAACTGGAAAACAGTTTAACCTTTTTATTAGATTGGATGACATTTAAATTTTCAGACAGTTACAATATCCGGTATCATTTTAGTAACTTTCTGTTTCAAATCTGCAACAATGGAGAGTTTCAGTGTTCTAGATATGTCAAAATGATATATTTAAGGTCATTTATAAGGAAGTGGTTTATTTTTTATTAACAGATAAAAGAATGTGAGATGTAATACAATAGTAATGTGAAATATTTACCTCTGCCAAGACAAAGGTCATGTACACGGCAGCGATGCTCTGTCTCTATGTTAGCCGCACAACTCCAAAATTTTCAGGAAATCTCAGAAATGGCATAAGGAACAAATGATTATATTTTGGGCATGATCCGGATCACCACCTGGAATATCTTGAACAATTCTTTACTATGGGAAAATGGGGATAATTTTGCTATTAGAGCTTCTATCTCAAAAGTAATGCCCAAAATCGTTGGCAAAAAGAGAACATTACAATGTTTTGGCAGAGGTATGCGCTCTTTGAGTGTTTTTCTTAGTTAAACATTTATTTATTTCAACTACATGTAAATCAATATCTGGTGCGACCATCATTTGTTTTAAAACATTACTAATCTTCCACAAGTTTCTCTAAAGGAAAAATTTATTAATTTTTTCAGTTGATTTAGACCACAGATCTCAAACTCCGGTCCTTGAGGGTCACTGTCAGGTTTTAGGTGCTTCCCTGCTCCAAACACACCTGATTCAAATAAAATAGATCCAACAACTTGTTGGCAAGTTCTGCTCTATGACCATTCATTTGAGTCAGACGCACTGAAGCGGGGAAACATCTAAAACTTACAGGATAGTGGCCCTCAAGGATCAGACTTTGAGATCCCTGATGTAGATCTTTTCTACAACTTCTAACTTTTTATAATCATAAATCATAAGATTTACGATCTCAATATTATTGAGTCAAGACTGGGATGTGGGGTAGTCTATTATCATGCCCACTGTCTTGGTTTTCCTTTAGCCTTATTATCCTGGGAAAATTTGCTTGGGTGGATCATTACTAACTGTGCTGCACATCGGAGTTGGGAATGGTTAAGCTGACAAAAAGTCTGCTATGGCAGATCTTAATCCCTCTCTGGGCAGCTCCTTTTCCTCCAAATGGTAATCGCAACATCTTCGATTTGTTTGCATCTTTGTACATTTCCACACCCACACTTACAATCATTCACACATGGCATTACTCTAGATTTTCTGCATTTCCACACCCCACCTTAGTTTATTTTGTTACTATTTAAATAAGGAAAATGTGGACATGTATACGTCACTGTGTAGACTCCTCTTTGTTACTAATATGAACCAAGTTTTCAATCAGTTGCCAACCTTATGGTATCATGTGGTGAAAACATCAAACATCAGCCAAAACTGATGAACCCTCGATGCACATGTGTGTCTTTTATGACAGTGCAGAGGTGATATGGGGAGGGGCTTAGAGTTAGCCAACTGTAACCAACTGTGAGGTCATCAGTGACACTGACCTGATGTAAGGACAGCAATGTAGGGCTGAGCTGGCTATGTTTGTTTCCAATAAAGCACAGATCACATGGGAAAAGGCCTTCTGTGTCATCTATTAGGTTGTGTTGACAAAGCTGCTTTTACACAGGAGGCAGTTCACACACAGAGACACTTACAAGGTTTTAGAAATGACATCTAGGAAGTAGCGCGACACGATGCAGATAAGGATGCAGAATGTATCTCTCAAGCTGTTATTAGGGAAAGCCCTGGTATTACTTTCACTGAAAAAGATGGCACGAACAGCAGCTAACAGAGTGTGTGCTAATATCCTCATGGCAAGACAGGAATTCAGAGATTTAGGCTTATGCAGGAGCTGTACCTGCACAATAACCATTCAGTCCAGGTCTACCTCAGTCTCAGTTGGGTGATTTCAGCCAGATTCGTTCTGACTGGATGCAATGACATGACGTCAAAGAGCATAGTTCCCCGAGATGAACTTGTTTTAATTTCAGCAATGGATACATGGACATCTTGACCAACTGAGATTCCCTCTTGCATTTGCGCAACACATAGACATGAATGTGTAAAAATGACCATCTAAGACCTACTCAACAAAGAACTACACGTTTGAGAACAGTCCGACAAAGTGATGCGTCAGTGTCCATCTACCTTCTAGCAAATCACTCTTCACATATAAAGTTAGAAGCTAATAATACCCTCAAGGAAACTGAGTCATTTCAGAAGCAAACAACTTCACATACAGATAAAAAAAAAAACTATTCCCTCAATGGAATTCTTAGCAAAATATGCACAGTCTGTGTGTGTATGAGCGTGTGCCCATTCTATGCCTTTGTAACTATTCCTATAAAGCATGACTGTCAAATCTGTCTTTTAATGACTTTAATAGTTCCATAATTTTTCTGTCAACCATCAACACTGGTGTTCCACATACACAATGATGTTGACTCGGTGTTGGTGTTCCTTACTGTTTACTTAAGCAAGAGGAAGCAGATATATATGGGTGTGTGTTTATGTGTACATATGCCTTCTTCTTAGAGGAATCTGTTTAGTAATCTGAAAGTGGAATTGAGTTATGCCGTCATAGAAACAATGATTAGGTTATGGGATGTTTACGAATGGTCAATTAGTGTTACTACCGCAACATATGTGAGCAGAAAACAAGAGAGGCAGAGAAGCATAGAGAGGGAGAAACAAAGATGTAAAAGTGGATGAAAATCAAAAGAATAAAGAGGATTTCTATCCTAAACTATGACGTGCTGAAAGCAAAGATGTAAATATCTTTTAAGACATCAATGCTGAAAACAAAAATTGATTTCCTGGATGCCAGCTGTATGCATTAGTAGCTTGTTGGCAAGATGTCTGGTTCATAACAACCAACATACACAGGGGGAAAAAAGACAAAAAGAGACAAGAACAAGGAGAAGAAAACGAGAAGAGGACTTCAAAGTATCCTTTTAAGCGATCTGTTTAGAATTTTAACTCAGCAGGCCTGATCCAGCAAAACAAAAGATGGAACGATAATCTGATAATCATTACAATGTTTCACAGAAAGAAAACGTTACTAAATATTTCTGTGTTTGTGTGACTGCTGAAGTGAAATGTGTTTAAAGCATGAAAAAAAAATCGTTTCATATCAGTTTAAGTGGACATGTCTTTGTTCCTTTTGTTTGTTAGGGTTCAATTTTCTTTCTGGTTTAAGGGGGATCTGCACATTTTTGTGTTGGGATTTGTCTATTCTGTATTTGCATCAAGGCAAATATGCTATACCATATGTACAGCACAATCTGACTTAAAGCAACACTACTGGACTTCAAGAGATCTTCCATACTGTGGTGCCCACTAACAAAGGCTAATTTGGGATCCGTCTTGCATCTTCTCTCTTCTCTGAGCTCACTCCAGTCAGTAAAAGTCAGTCCGATGTAGACGCTTCTCTTATCTTTTTCTCTGTCCCTTTCTCTCTTATTTTTCCTCTCTACCTCTGATAATGTCCTTTTGCATTTCTTTGCTGCATCAGCCATGGTGCGCTTCAGAATGGTCAGTGTGTTGATATCCAGTTGCTGCCATGTAAATGCAGCCATCATGTGATGCCCTGGGCTGAAAAAAATAAATGTTGTGAGGTGCAGTTTCTCAGCCTCAGGAAGCTGCAGGGGAATGACGGCTCCAGGAATGTGCATAATGATTGTCAGTGTACCATGAAAAAGAGTCAGAAAGTTTTGTATTATTGCTTTAACTGGGCTCATACGATCACATTTTAGACAATTCTGGTCATCTACTGTCCCCCACCATATGGGTTTATGCTGGTTTAATTTAATATCCAATGTTAATTTGTGAGTCTTCACAGAGGAATCAGTTTTTCCACCTCATTATCCTTATTAATAATCTATGTTCATTTATCTACTGAAAGTGGGTCCAATTGTAACCATTTATGTGTGGTTGCTTTCTCTGCTGCTATATTCAGTATCTCAAGATAATTTGTTGTCTTCATCTTATGATCATCATGTTCTGTTGTCTTATACTGTAATATATATACTTTAATTAACGTTGATATATATGCGATGAACACAGTACAGAGGAATACACTGCAGTTATCAGTTTCGTTTTAGACTAAGTGCCCGAAGCTACAGTATGTATGACTAATTAAAGAAAATTCTAATATCTAAACAGGGTTTTAGGATTATTTCTTAAAGATTAAAGTTCCAATTAAGTGATATAAATAAACACATCAAAACATATCCCACTGTGTGAAAGTTAAGTTTTAGAACAAAAAGCAAATGACATAAAGACATAATTAAAGTGCACATTAAAGTGCAAATAACATGATAACATGTTTATTTGAAAGAGGGTTTAAAGAGGTCACTGAGTCTGCTGACCTGATTTCCTCAGGCAGTTTGTTCTATAGCTTCAGGCTTCTGGCTCCAAATGCTGTGTCACCTCTAGTTTTGCAGATGCTCTTTGGGAACAGATGAAAGGCCTCTGCCTGAGGGCATCGGGCTATGTACAGGCTCACATGCAACTAAGAGGTCAAAGTGTTGCTCAAAACTTTGTGAACCCTTTGGATTTTTCATATTTCTGCATGATGACCTAAGATATCAAATTTTCAAATGAGCCCTAAAAGTAGGTAAAGACAGCCATTTATGCAAATAAGACAAAATAACTTTTTCCAGCTTGATGAGCATTAGCAGCTCTTTTTCTGCAGTCTCTGTTGTTTCTGCCATTATGCACTTCCACAAACGTGTGTCGTAAAGCTCATCATGCCTCACTGTCTTTTCACAGTTTGAAAAGACTTTATTTCATCTTCAAACGAACTGCTTATCATTGAGGTATACTGGATCATTCTCCTAAATAAATGAATTACCAAGTGTATCTTTATTTTATTTGCTTAATCATATTCGTTTTATCTCCTCTAATAACTTCTATATTTTATGAAGAAATATTGAAAATTCTGAATGGCTCCCAAATTTTCAAGCATCACTAACATATGATCGGTCTTAAATGTCAATATTACAATCTTAAAAGAGATTACAGTACGAACAAGACCAAAATAGTGAAAATACATGTGATGTGGTCACATCTCTGGGTTCTATATAAAAGTCTAGCAGCCGAGTACTCGACAGTGTGGCGTGTATTAAATGATATTTGGTAGAAGCAGGGTGAAAAGGTAGTTGCACCAGGTGAGGCATGAGAAGATGAAGGCATGTAGAATGGTCACTGTGTTCTGTAAGGCCATGCACTGCAATCTTGTCCACAATGAACAGGGTAGCTTTCTCATTCTCGAGGGTTAATCATGTTGGTAGGGCTGAATGAGGTTAGAATGACAGAATAAAAGTCTTGGAATGTGGAAGACCAGAAAGGCCTGAATATAAAGGATTTCAATTATTTCTCTTTATAATAATACTACTAATACTAATATTTATCAAAATGTATACAATAATTTATTTCCACATAATTATGTATTTTTACATTTAGCTATTTATCTACATTTTTATTCTGTTTCACATTATTAATTTCTACATGCATAGAAAGCATTAAGAAGAATTAAAAACAAAATAAACAACAAAAGTGAATAAAGAAAGAAAGAAACCCTCAGTGAAAAT
>JBBBVU010000018.1:17257284-17267414 GCA_037177055.1 Atherinosoma microstoma
ATTCATTCATTCATTCATTCATTCATTCATTCATTCATTCATTCATTCATTCATTCATTCATTCATTCATTTTCTGTTCCGCTTAAATTCAGGGCCGCGGGGGGGCTGCAGCTTATCCCAGCAATTATCAAGCAAGAGGCAGGGTCGCCAGTCCATCGCAGGACCAAGACAGAGAGACAAACAACCACATACGCACACACTCACTCCTAGGGAGAATTTAGAGCGACCAATTAACCCTGTCATGTATGTTTTGGAGTGTGGGAGGAAGCCGGAGTACCCAGAGAGAACCCACACATACACAGGGAGAACACGCAAACTCCACACAGAAAGGCCAGTGTTTGAACCCCTCCCCAGCCAGGGCTCGAACCAGCTCTTGCTGTGAGGCTGCGGTGCTAACCTGTGTTTCTATAATGTTATCAAACTAATAACATTTTACAGCTGTTTGCCTATAAAAGCTACACTACATTCTCCTACTTATGCAAGCTACAAGACTGTTCACATGTTTGAGGTTGAAATATCCTTTCTAAATAAAGAAACTCACACTGACACTCATTTTTACAAATTACACAGACAAATTTTCCTCCTTCTGTAATAACATAAGAATAAATCCTGCGGCAACATTCATTTTTCTCACATGACAGATGCCCTTAGATGTTAAAATCTATTTATTACAGACACACTGCATGCACGTTTACACTACAGGTCCACTTAGAAGTTTACATACTCTCATGTAGACATGAATGTCATGGCAAAATTAGACTTTCTGTAATGTTTTTAAACTGTTCCTTTTTCTGGGGCAAAATTAAAGTAACAACAAGAACTTACACGTTTCATTTTGTTAATAGTTTGAAATACACAAACTCAAAAATGTAAAGTAAATTTGCTGAAGAAAAACTCGTATGTTTTTTTAAATACACTGAACAAGTTACACATTGACCACATCATAGATTATCAAGCATCTGGCAGGAATTTATCTACAAAGTTCCATTACAGTTTTTTTTGGCTTAGTGATACAGACCAGACTTCTTAGCACAAGACCTCTAAGGTACTGATTCTACCACCAAAACAGCCCAGATCATGATTCTACCACAGCAGTGCTTAACAAATGGTACAGTGTTCTTTGGGTTGAATGTTTTGCCTATACCCCTTAAATCATGCCTTTGTCATCAAGGTCAAACAAAGAAATCTTTGACTCCTTTGATCATAATATTTTCCTCCATAAGGCCTGTTCTTCATCAAGGTGATCAACAGCCTAGACCTTTAGCAAAGCGTGAAGTTTCCTAATTGTTGTAAATGCAAATGATGATCCAGGCTTTTTCATTTTGTTGCAGGCCTGTGCTGTGGTGGTTCCTGGCAATAAAAATTCCTTCCCAGCTGAGGCTGACTGATTTGGTGTTATTCCAGTCCTTGGTGAAATGGGGACACGCAATAATTGGTGCTTATTTTATCATAGTTATATGTTGCACAATAATTTTGCCAATCAAAGATGCAATTAAGAGTCCAGTTTTGATGTGACATTCATGTAAACGTCCAACCAGAATTGAAAGTAACAGGACATTTAAAAAATGTAATTAAGAACTGGATTTCAAATTGACACAGTGTGGCTTTACATTGATTAAGATCAGCCAACTGTCTAATGAAACAAAACTTGAAACATAAATCAGCGCTGACTGAACAGTGAACTAAGTAATGGGACAAATTATGTCTTCTTATGTGGAAATAAATTGTCTTCCTTAAAAGGAAGTTTTAACATAAAAACCTTTATATTTGAAAAGCATCCTCTGGACCAAAATCCATTCTGAACTGCACTGAAGGGGAAAACCAGGAGTAAAATGTAGAAGGACTAAATACTGCCTTTCCATTTATCACAATCATTTTACTAAACACACAAACACAAAAATACTCAACACTCTTTTGTGAAAACCATAACCTTTTTTTTTTTTTTTTTTGAGAATGAAAGTGAAACTGAAATTCAGGTTAGTTGCCTGACTGGCTGAGGTAGGTAAAAGATAGATAAGAAGGAAACAAAAGAGAGAGGACAAGACACATGAGAGAGAAGGAAGGTAAAAACTGACAGAAGGGAAAGACAACAAAGTTAGGAAAGAAAAAAAAAAGAAAAGGGATCTAGATTGGGAGATGAGAAAAGACAGGAGAGGCAGACAGGGAAAATAAGGAGGGAAGGGTCGATGGATGAAGCAGTAAGAGAAGCGAGAGAAGAAATGATTCGGAGAAGGAGTGATGGCTGAGGGAGCAAGGGGTGGAGGGATTAAGGGGGTAAGGGAGTGAAGGAAGACGGAGTGAAAGACAAGAGAGGCATTGTACTGTGTGGCAGGCCCTGGTTGCTGTTTTCTTAGGTTGCCACGGCAACCACAAGAGCGAGGGCTGATAAGTTAACCAGATGGTTAGAGACTCCAAGATGAAGCAGAGCGTGCATCTGTGTGTGTATGTGTGTGTGCAAGCAAAGCTGTTTCAGTGGTGTCTAGGCCTTGTGGAATCTCTAGTGATGACGGATGATGAGTGACAGTTGTTTGAACTTTTTATTTCTATTTCAGTTTGTTCATGTTTACCCAGAAAGGCACGGGAACATGCAAAAACATGGAAAAGTACACCTTTTCTTTCTTTCTTTATCGCTCTCTCTCTGTGTCTCTTTCTCTCTTTCTGTTTGTATTCCTTCTCTTTTTGTTTCTTTTCTGAGCATGCATCTCTTTGGTAACATTATTTATGATTTTCTCATTACAGTTTTTATTCCTCTTTATTTGCACACATCCCATCTCCATTCCCTTCCTACACATTCCTCTGAGGCTCAAAAAGTTGGCAAAGACAGCTGGAATTAATTTCACTATTAAATAAATGTAAAATCCTGGCAGTAGACCCACCATTTTTTTGCTGCTATTTTACAAGGCATCTACTATTCACTTTTTAGATATATCCCTGTGGATCAGATTTCAATAAAACAGTGGGATTGCTATGGGTTTTATGTAATTTACAACATCTATTAACATGTTACTGGCTCTGATGTCGGTGCAGCTGCATGAATGACAAACTGATAGAGAAGGCTGGCTATGTGCTGGCGAGTGCATGGAGCCCCTGGAGCTAACTTTCCAAAGACAAATATTGCACAAGTTGCTGAACAAAATTGACAATAATGTAAATCCTCTTCAAGACATTGTGATACAACTGTGTGTTCAGTCAGAAACTTCTTCACCTCCAGTGCAGCAAAGAATGGTCACAGCATGTCATTCCTGCATACGGTAATAGCCCTACACATTAACTGTTTGTGGGTACTAAAGAACAATATAATTTGTTCATTTATACTGTAAAAATAATTTATTTTGTGGACTAATAAAGTATCATTCAATTACATTTCTGTTAATATACATAGTTAATAAAAGGCAGAAAACCATTACTAGTAACATAGTAACAAAAGTTGTGTTACTAAAACAGCTGTTACAATTTACTGAACTCTATGCTTATGTATTACTTATTGTCATATGATTGCTTGCAGCTAGTGTAACCACTGTTGTTGAAGGTAAGCCTTGTCACAACAAGAACTGAACCCTTAGGTTGGCATGAGACAGGCAGATATAGAAGAAATGACATTTTGAAAAACTTACTGGGAAAAAAATGATAAAAAATGCTGGTCAGGTAACAGAGAAAAAACTGTGAGGAAAGTAGGCCTGAAAGACAACTTACACAAAAACAGGCAGCTGGCACTGAATGACCAATTACATATCTGAAAAAATGTGATGCATTCAGGAAAAGAAGCTAAACTAACTGGAATACAACTGGGGAAATGGTTCAGTACAATAAGATATAAAGTTACATAAAACCAGGAGCATTTATTAAAAAAAACAAAGCAACAACTGCACAGAATGAATAGCTTGCCCTGAATCCACTTTACTTAGCAGGTTAGCAGATTAAGTTCTTAGTTTGGTATTCACCCATCATCAGCATTAAAACTGGGACCATCATCAGCTGAGAAATAAGCTGCATTCATGTTGTCACTGAGTGAGTAAAAATCTGGTTTTATGCTGATAAATTACATTTATTTAAACCTACCTTATTAACTGTTTCTTTACATGCAGAGACTGTCCTATAAATTAATCTTATGCTTGTTTAGATTGGAGGATGCATTGCACATAAAAGGTATGCATATTTAACTGTAGTTCGAAATTATTCTGAATACTAAGATATTGTCAGAATTATTTGTGAAGTCTGAGTAGTACAATAAATTAATGCACAGCTGAATTTGATTGAAGACTCTAAAAGAAAACATATAGAAATATACACATTGTAGGTATGTATATACTTACTTGACAACCACTGACCATTCTATGCTGCATGCTATTTTTCTTTTGGTTACACAAACAGCACCCCACTTTCACATCCCACCAGAAGGTGGAGGGTTTGACTGAATTTCCGTGTCAGTAATGAAGCATCATGTTTGCATGCAGTGCCTTGATTCTGTCTTTTAGGGAGGGCACTTCTAAAAACAATGCTGAGATGAGCTTCTGTTTGTTTCATGCCAATGTAGGTAAAGGCCTCAAATAATTTGTTTTGGTATTGGCAAAAGCTAATCATATGGCCTGAAGGAGCTGGACTTTGGAGGCATCTCAGTCCATCAGAGCTGAATATTCTAAAGCATGCGAAAGACGAGGCACTTGTGTGTCTTACTCATAATGCAGATGAATTAATGTACTCCGGTCTGCACTGAAATGCTTCTTCTGGAAAATGCAGTGATACGTTTAATCATATTCCAAGGAGGTTTTCTGTTTTTCTTCATGTACTTTGCACTCGTTCATAAAATACATAGATGCTTTCCTTACTATTGTGGTCTGGACAAAGTGACATCTACGTTTCTCTGATGGAAAGATGGGGAATAGCATGCATATTTTTTAATTCCTCTCCTATTGCTTATTTATCTTGGATGTGTGGCCAGCGCTGTGGTTTCTGTGTGCATATGAGAGAGTGCAGGTCGTTGTCAAGGCCAACAAGAAAGAGAATTTTATCAGTTTAATTTAAAAGTGTGAGCAAGTCTATGTGTGTGCACCTGTAAGTGTGTCTTTGTGAAGGAGGACCAAGAGAGATGAAAGAAGAAACTTTCTCTCCCTTTTATGAAGATTAATTTTTACAACCTGAAGGCCTGAAGCAGAAAGTGGGGAAAGAACAGAGAGAATTGAGGTGAAGGATACAGATGAAGTTGAGAGAAGCTAAAGCTGCAGAAAGGGAAAGTTATGCAAAACAAATAATGAAGGAAGAAAAGGAATAGAGGAAAGAAGCAATGACAGGAAAAAAAACATGAAAAGTCATGAATCAATGCTAATCTGCTATACCTGCTGAATCACAGGAGAGCTGTGACCTATTGTTGCTGGAGATAAGTAGCGAACACCTGGTATAGGCTGTCAGTCCATCACTGAGTTAACACAAGCAGTCAGACCCTAATCGATTACCAACACAGGTACACGGAGAACGTCATGTAGAAAAAAGAACTAGAATACATTTCACAAAAAATCAATTTCTTTGTGCCACTCAAATCATGCCTTTGCAACAAACACAACATCAAAAGGGAGCAATATTGATCAGGGATCATGTAATAAGCAAGTCCCTCTTACACAGTTATAAGTCAGCTTTCTGCGATACTTGAGTACATAAGAACATGCACGATTGTGTGCAGACCCTCAAAAGTGAATTGTTTGGAGGAGACTTATAGAGGAAAAACTTAAGCTGCAAATAAGCAAGCTTTGTTAATCATCCATTATCCATTATCATCCTTGTATATATTTATGAGATTTTATAACTGTGATGTATGCTGTTAAGACAAAACATATCTGTGTTTGTTGGGTATATTTAATGAACACATTTCTAGATCTAAGGCTCCACACATACTTCTTCAAATCTGAACTACAGTTCCTACCGACAGACACTTTTTATCACCTGGGTACTATTTACATTTCACCATGATGTTTGTCTTTTCCTTTTCACCCACAAAAAGATGTAACTACGTCCATGCTCGTCATCATCTTTCTGGCTGTCTTTCTTTTTTCTTTGCCTTTTTTTTAAATGTCTTGTTTCTTTTAATGGACACAAAACACAGGCAGAGAAGGCAAAATATCAACAGTTACCAGTTTCTTATTTGCAGTGTAACCTGTCACTGATTAAATGGAAAAATTAAACAAAAAGCCATAGTTAGTTATAAGGAGGGGAAAAATGTGTTACAAATGTGTTACCTTAGCCATAGTCCGTGCTTACTCACATCAAGCCAGCATAAAAGTTGAGCAACGATGTAATGTCAGCTTGTCCTTAGAAACATGGCCCACTTTGCCTTAGTTACCTCTTTTACTGCCTCAGAGGCACTTCAGGATCAACCCCCATGTCACCACTGTACTTTCACACAGGACACTGGTGCACAACAAAGCTGCATTATTGCCTGTTTGAAAGAGAAATATGAACAGGCTGTTTGTAACTGTATCAGTACTGGTGGTAACACTACATATCCATTTTTATTTTCCTGTTTCATATTTTCTGGTGAGACTGGAATCAGATAGAAACAAAGTCAAACTTTCCCCAGTGATTGTTAGAAGACAGTATCATGAGCATAAAAGATGACCAAGTAAAGAGAATAAATGGGACACCAGAATATATCTACAGTATGCACGAGTTTGTGTTTCTAATTCATTCTGTCTCCAGTCCATGAGGTATGCCTCCCTCATGCCAGTCTGGCTGGCACTGCCATGGATACACACACCCACACAGTTTCAGATACAATAAACACACACCAAGCCATACATACGCAAACTTTATATTAGTATTTATAAAAGTGCAAACACATGCACACACAAAACAGAGGTGTGCTGGTCTTTTGCCAGAAGACATACAGTGACAGACAATTTTGTCTGCTGGAGAAAAAAAGAGAAGAGAATAGAAGGAAGTGGAGGGGGAGAGGAAAGAGGGGGAGAGAAAAGGGAGAGTCAAAGTGAGGGTGGTCAAAGATGATATGGACAGAAAGCGTCAGGGGCGAGAGGCTGGTATATGCAGGCTGGGGACTGAGTCAGGGGGGAAGATGGATGATGGATACAGATAAGGAAGGAGTGAAATAATGAAATAAGTAGAGAGAAGGAGGGAGAGTGTAGAAATGGGAGCTGCACAGGAACAGAGAGTGTGTGTTAACAGTATGGCAGCAGTAGCAGCAACATTCCTGGCTGAACAGATCAGCTGGCCTGAGGAGAAAGACAAACACAGGAGAGGAAACCATGTCTAGACCACTGCTACACACACATATTACAGAAACACACATACACAGTGAAAAGTGAAAATACACACATTCACAGACGCGCATCAACCTGCTAGTTAGACAAGGTGGGCGACTGCCAAGCACTGCCAAGAACCTGGTAGGGGGGAGAAAAGAGGCGGAGGGGATGGAAAAATAGGAGGAATAAAGATAGGAGGGAAAGAAGGGGCCAGGAAGAGACGTAGAGAGAGGTGGAAGAAATGGGCAGAGGGTGTTACTGCCAATGGGACACCAGTTTAGCATCAAGTTTCTGCAGGATACTGATGATGTGGAAAAGTACTGTGGGTGGCTAAAGCATATTATTAAAGGTGAAAACTGAGGGGGCTAATTTCTCTTTAGTTCAGGTCTGCATAGCTGTTTTGGTGACCCAATCTGCTACTGTCAAGATTTAAAATCTAGCTTGCTCAATCACATCAAACAATAAGATTTTCAGTTTTTTTTTTTTAATGACTATTGATTAAGAACTTTAAATGATTTCACTAAACCTGAACATGTAACACAGAAAAAAGATGGATCGTCTGTAACTTCTTCGTTCCAATACAGGATCACATTTGAATAGAAATCTGTGAGCTTGTGTTTATTTAAAGATGACTGACTAAATAGCTGCATTGGATGCTTCTCAGGACACCCTGTCAGTCAGCTGACCACGTTCAGCACCTAGACATGACAACAACTTTTTAGTGGTGGAAGAAGTATATTCAATATTCAACTATTTTACGAGTGAAAATCTTGGAATAAAAGGCCACTTAAGTAAAAGTACATCAGTATAATTAGAAAAATGTACTGCCCGCCTTCATTATTCATTTATTTTGCTGTAGAGAATGCAAAGCTGACATTGTGCATTTGTTTGTTTAGACACTATATTGAATTCTCGCTTGCTCTCTGGGGATATTTTTTATGCAGGGACCCTGAATCTTAACTATAAATCATATCTCAGTCAATTTCTACTTCTCAAAACCAAATGTTAAACACCTGTCTACTGCATGTCTAATAAAATTCACAATTTTAATGTATTTTAATATACAAAAAACAAAAAACATTACTGGCAGTTTCTGGATATGCAGAAATTGATTTGATTAAATAAACCGATTAAAAACATATGGGGGTCGGATTTTGCAAGGGATTAGATGTTGGCCCAGTACTGGCTTATTAATTAGCAGATATTGCATTCAGCTATGCAAGATCAATTGCTCCTGGTGTTCCATCTTCTCTCTCTTTTTTCTCCATACCTGCTTTTTTCCCATCAGCTATCCCTGTTTTTAGCAAAACAACACAAAAACTAACCGGCAGCACTGTTTGAGGTGGTGATGGATGAGCTCTTGTGCATTTGATTAGAGATAAAATTACATAAAAGAAGTCAGGTGTAGTTTTTTGAGGGGGCAACCATCTAATAAATATCCACATTTAACTCAAAATTAGTTTAATTAATCTGCTTATTATTCGCTAAGTAAAATGATTGGTTTGTGAAAGTTCTAGTGTAAATATATTTCTATGATAATATTAATGGTAATATCAAGACTTCAAGAAAGAGCATGTAAACAAACCCACCAGTCATTTAGGAGTGAGATGCCAAGTGGTAAATCCTTTGAGCCCTGTGCCTGAAAATTGTATAAGCGTAATGAAATGAGTATATCCCTGCAACCACAAGGTCTATTTGAAAGAGTATTGTAGATGGAATTCTGTGAGATTTGTTAAAATGTCGAAATATCAGCATTATGTGCTAATAGTGAAGAATAGATAAAGATGGCACATTGCAAAATTGAAAAAAGTTCCAGGCTCACCTAAAATTTCAGATTGAATATGAATCATCCCCTAGGAATGATTCAATTGTAGCTGTAAACCTCTATCAAATCATAATACAATGTGAGCATTAAACTGCAAAGGCCGACTCTGATACAGGGAAGGAGAATAAAATAGTTTTCATATAGACAGTTCAGTCGAGGTTTCCAAAATGTGTCTAAATTAGTGGCAAAAGCTGTCGGAAGTAAAGTATTTTTTTATCAAAAAATATTTAATTTGTCAGTGTCAGTTTTGCCAAATTCCCAAGTCACCATTTAAGACTAATTTATCTCAGTGTTTCCTGGCACCCTCAGCTTTCTAAGGTTCCCTGTGTAATCCTTCCCCACCATGGGAGGTGCACAGGAAAAGTCTGAAAGCTGGTTAGGCAACTTTTCAGCTAAGATTCTCTTTTATTCCCAAAGGTCAAGAATTAACACCCATGCTTACAGACAAAATAACTAATCTCTTGTTTCTTTCAATATCAGATACTTAAATAAGTAAACCCCAAAGAGAAAATATGAATAAACACTTTGAGGTGAGTGGATCCGATGACTATGTGGAGTCAATTTGTGACATTTACTGGAAAACATCCTTTACATCCTTTATGCCCAATATACAAGTGAAGGCCACAAAGAAATTCTGCCTGAAAGAAAGCTTTTCCTGCAATTAGACTTTTTTCCTTTTAATTTTTCTTTTTTTTTGTCCACTTTCTACTTTAAAGGTCAATGACAGACTTTAAATCACAAATTTACCTCGTTAAAATTAAATTTGTTAAGCTGTTAGGTAAAAAAAAGGGCAACTTGTTATAATTGTGATGTTGAAATTAAAACACTTTACCTGGAAATATCACATAAAATTACATAAGAAGTCATTACTCCAGTTATATGGTCTAACCTTAATTAGAAACACTAAAATGTCATTCTATGATGATAATGACTGAATCAAAAAGTCCTTAATGTTGTTTGAGTACAAGGCTCTTTGGTTTCATTGGATACATTCTACAGAGACATAGAATAAAACAAAGAAGGAAAAAAACCTCCTAATCAAGGAATTTCTTTTTTTT
>JBBBVU010000018.1:17274002-17284599 GCA_037177055.1 Atherinosoma microstoma
TTAAGAATATATCAAGGTTAAAAGATCTGATGTCCCAGCAGGACCTGGAAAAACTAGTCCATGCTTTTATCTTTAGTTGGCTTGATTATTGTAACAGCGTCTTTACAGGTCTACCAAAAAAATCAATTAGACAACTGCAACTTATTCAGAACTCTGTTGCTCGAGTCCTCACTAAGTCCAAGAAAGTAGACCACATCAGTCCAGTTCTGAGGTCTTTACACTGGCTGCTTGTTCGTCAGAGGATAGACTTTAAAGTTCTGTTGCTGGTCTATAAAGCTCTGAATGGTTTAGGACACCAGTGACCTCTTAACCCAGTATGAACCCAGCAGACCCCTCAGGTCATCTAGATCTGGTCTTTTATCAGTTCCCAGAGTCAGAACAAGACATGGAGAAGCTGCATTCAGCTTCTATGCTCCACATGTCTGGAACAAACTCCCAGACAGCCTCAGATCAACAGAAACACTCAGTTTATTTTAAACGAAGTTAAAGATTATCCTGTTCTCTGCTGCATTTACATAGTTTTTACCTGGAAGTCCATATCTGGGCCGTTTCTTTTAAGCTTGAATAATAAAACTTGATCATGTTTTTAATCTGCTGTCCTTTCTTAATCTTGATTTTAGATTCTTTTTTTTCTCTCTCTTCTGTTTTCATTTATTTTCTTTCTAAAAGTTTGTTTTGTTTTAATGTACTTTTCTGCAATGTAAAGCACCTATAATTGCCCTGTACATGAAATGTGCTCTATAAATAAATTTGCCTTGCCTTGCCTTAACTCTATTGTTTAAAAATTCAATTAAAATCAATGTATCTGTTACTAATTTGGAAGAGGAAGATTTTTTTTATTATTACTTTGAACCTTTTGACTGTTGAGATGCTCTATAATCCTGAACTCTTTCAGTGTCCAACAAACGCGTTGTATCCAGAACAGTCCAGTTCTCAGAAACAACATACACCACAGAATCGATCAGAATGAGTGGTACGTGGTTAGTTTTTCCTACTGATCCGATCCTGAAAAGGTTTAAACCACTCTTCTTGATCAGAATGAAAATTCTTTCAAATTGAAGCCAGACGGATAAACTGAGGTGTTTACATGACACATTTTTATTCTGATTGGACGTTCTATCAGATTAAAAGTGCTCCATGTAAACACAGCTACAGTTTAATGCTGTAATTGCACCACAGGCTAAAAAAAAAAAGAGGGACTTCCAAACTAACGCTGGATGTGATTATATTGGTGCAGCTATCAGTGGCAGATGGTAATTTTTAAATCAACACAAACCAGCAACAAAAATTAAACAACCAAATAATGTAAGTTATCCGTAACAACTACATTGGTTACTAAATGACCCAAAGCAGCTCAATGATACTGCCAGTCAGCATGGTTGCATGCACAGTTGAGTAAAGTCATGCTTAAAAATCAACCTGGCCATTTAATTGGACCATTGTTACTTTCCCAGTAAGGTCATTGAGTTATTGAACTAAGTCTGGGAGCTTCAATTTAATCCAATTGTGGTCAGACTAACATGTTTAAGTCTGAATTTGGTCGGACAACACGTTACTTTTTTTTGTGTAATGTCCTGTGAACAAGTTCAGCGTGTTTACAAGCACAGTTAAACACAGTTAAGGTTATAGCCAAACAAAACCCTTTTTTTGGACCACTTCCCCACAATACAACAACAAAGGGAATTCAAGTTATCATTTATGAACTAAAATAATTTACAAAAATTTTAGTTGTTGGACAGTTTCACAGTTATTTATATGTCATGTGTTCTGTATGCTATACTTTTTTTCTACAAATGAGATGTACACTATCCTTTGTGATTATTCTGTTGTTACTGGCTTCTTGTGTTGCTTCCAGGTCGAAGCCCACCACAGGAGCTGGGAAACGTGCAGAACATATTTGAGTCAAATTGGGAAAAGTTCATTCAGGAGAAATCCGTTTTGGTTTCAGTTTTTTTCTTTAGGATATCTGGAATTACTGAAAGTATATCACCACCCCAACATAATGATGAAGAAATAAATAAAAGAAATGAATATATAAATTTACAGCTACTGACAAAATAAACTCCCAGACATATGATAGTCCCACAGAAGTGCTTCTTGGTAAAGATGTTATTATGCCAGTGTCTTCTATCTGCCAGATAAAACAAAGTTCAAAATGGTGTAATTTTAGATTTGCACTCTATCTTAGAGATCTTTCCATATTTTTCAATGTGTATGTAAGTAGATGGGTAACTTTCAGTCTCTAAGTGCTGTTTTTCTTGAGCTTAATTTGTTTTAATTTAGCTCTAAGTGACATACAGGATATTTGGGATTTTAATGTCCCTCTTGAATCATAAAATAGTCAGTTGGGCTTTATGTAAACATTTTCTCCAGCATTTAGTGTCACTCTCAGATTCATTTTCCTTTATCTACATCCAAAGTACCACCACAAATTAGGCATGTCATCTGAATCCATTGTAAAAAAAAAAAAAAAGGCAATAAACCTTTGATGAGAAAAGAAAGAGGGAAACATCAGTGTCTGTGTTTTGAAAAAGCAAATTATGATGAAACAGTAGAACTTTGACAGCCTTTAGAGAACAGCTTTGAACAAATACTAATCATCACTAAATGACATGATATAAAATACATTCAGTCGCATGAAAACCAGTTTAAACCTAACAGTGAAGTTAGAGCAGTGATCAGGTATGTGTGGCTGCAGAAAGAACAAAGTCATTTTCACAAATCTGCACTTGTTCTTCAATTCCAAGTTGAGACTACTGAGATGTCTGTTACGGTATCAATCAGGTCAATATCCTGCAGGACACTTCCACAATGTTTGTAACCGCTCTAAACAACCTTGCTTTCTAAGTCTGAATGGTCAGTTTGTAAAATAATTACGAAGTATTTGGAGTAATGATGGGTGCTTCGCTAATCTAGAGGTATGCTAGGTCCATCTGAACATTGACTCCATTTGAAGAGACCAAGTATTTTTCTTTTCTCTGATTTTACTCTTTGATTGGTTAGGTCTAGGGGGAAAAATAGTTAGGTTTAAAATATGGCTAGTTAGGGGAAAACAAAAGTCCTAGCTTGGTTTTAAATTGGCATGCTTACAATGTTGATGCCTTGAAAACAACACAAAAGCATAATTGTCTGTGAGCAAAGGGTTCTGACAAGCCCACACCATGTGATGTGCTGGGAGTTTGGCAGAGTCCATATTGCTGTTAAACCGAATTGATAAGACTTCACACAACAAATCTTGTGTGCAACTGCAGTGTGTTTTAGTTCCTTGCTCATGATACCAACCAACACCACTTGGGCTAATGTTCTGAAGGTTTAACGTGTGTGGTCTCTCAAACAGGGCCTGCCGCCCACTCCCCCTGACACTTGGATGAGATATGAAGAGAGACAGAGTGCTGCAGAGGAAATATCTATGTGTTGACATGCGGAAGCACACACACACATTCACACGTGCACTCCCTGTCTTTTTCCCTTTACCCCCTCCTGGTATCTCTCTCTCTTTCTCTGCACCATCTGCCCATCTTTCTGCTGAGCTCCTCTATCAGGAGAGACCTTTAACCACACTGAAACAGATAGTATTTAATCTTTATCTGGATGTGTGTGTGTCAGTGGAGCTTGCTACATCTCTCTGCAGGTTAGTGCACATGATGGGAGTTTAAACACCTTTGCTCAGCAGTGCTTCATCAGTATCAGGGAGCTCAGAAATCCAATGATTTCTGGATAACCTGAAATACAGTGACTGTGCATTGAGTTTTTGAACCCTTTGAAGCCAGGTTCTTTCATGAAGGTAAACCACTGGCAACCCATTTGTGAGAAATAACACACCTTTGATTTTTCTGAGATTATTTTAGGTTATTTAAACTCCAGCGTGATCTTTGTGCAGGAGCTGACACAAACGTAGTCCCACATTTAGGGCTTGGCAGTTTTGTTTGCAAAGGTTTGAGCTGGGCCACAGCAACACAAAATGGAGAGGAAAGTTGTCTGGCTCCTGAAAAGGGAAGGAGGAGACACTAGGGATTTGGATCTCAGCATGCAAAGCGAAAGGATCCCTGACTTGCAGTTCTGCATATGGCCAAACAGCAGGTTCTGTGACTGCTATTGTTGAAAAAATGGAAAACTTGAACGATAAAATGTTTAGGAGAGGAGGTCTGAGGGATTCCACAACTTTCATGTAAATGAAGCATTGATACAAGAGGTTGCAGTTCAGAAGGTATTGAAGTTATATTAAAGTGAAGCATCCCATTTTATCTTGAACTTCAAACTGTTAAATTGATTGGAGTATGAAGCATTTTCTCACAATGTCCCTTAAAAATCTGACAGCTTAAGAGGTATAAAATTGAAGTCCAATAACCACAAAACTCTGTTCGAGTGCAATACTCATGCAATAAAAAGTATTTTGCCACAATTGTTGTGTACTTTAGTGGAATCTTCTTTTGACCAAATTTAACTTGAGCCAGATCACATCTGTCAAAACATTTTGTTTACAGCCTGGTGGATTTATTTTCACTCCTTGGGCAAAGTTGCGGTGGATGGATGCATGGCAGTTAGGAAACGTCCTGAAGGGGCAGCAGCAACAGTATTGGCTACTGACAGTGTGAGGAGTCAACCAGCAATCATTGTTGAATCAGAGGTGATGTTCTCAACTGTAAGCCATCAGCAGCTGTGGCAAAACTTTGAAGTTGTTTTGTGTGTGTATGGCTAGCAGTCTGTCAGATTGTCCTCAATCCTTCACTTGAGCAAAGAAACTGCTCTCTGGTCAATTTAAAAGTTTGGTTGAGTGTTTGCTTTTTATTGACTTGGGGCTTTCTTGGCAAGCATCTTAGTGTTGCAACTGTCAGCGTAGCGAAAGAGCAAATATGTTTGGCTGTTGTGTTTCTGAGGTGTGTGCCTGGCACTCTTTACTGGCTTGCTGATGATGAGCAAAGGTCAAACTTGAAATGCAGTCGATGAATAGTGAACTGTCATTAAATCTTGATTGAATGTTTTAGTGATTTAAAACTGACAGTGTCATTGAGGTGTCCTCTCCCGTTTGATTCTCCTAGTTCCACTTTTATTTGTGTCTACAACTGTTCGAAAGGCATTCTTACAATAAATTCCATACTTATGAGTCTTAGAGGTTATAAACATAAACTTTGCACAAAAAGAAAATCATTTTGTGTTAGTTAAATATTTCTTTGTCGTAAAAATGCTTCTTGGTAATAAATCTTATGCCATTGGAAAGCCTGTTTATTTCCCTTTTAAACTGTGCCATATTTTTAGGGAAGATGCATTTGTGGGATGAGCTGCAGAGTTGAATATGTGGGTAGCGCCCATAAAAAAACTTTCCAAATATTCTTTTCCAATGCCAAACAGCATATTTTGCTGACTCTGACTCTTGCTCTATTTTTTAATCTTCTGGTATACCAGGTCCTGACAATCAGGTACCTGACTGGAGCCTGATTATCAACAACTGTGAGCATGGACCTCGCTAAAGCAGTCAGTTGGTGGGTGCTCCAAGCATTTCAAATGATCTGGATAGGGCCTGCAACATAGGGCAACGTCAAGCTGGTGTTTTGAAACACCAAGCTGCACCCTTTTTTTTAGTGAGAGCAAACATCATCTCCACATTGAAGTTCCATATAATTGGGGAAGTCAGAGACAAGCCGCGAAGTGGGCATCCCAAGAAGATGATATCACAAGAGAGACCTGATTGTCAGCGCCTGCGATACCAGAAGCTCAAAACAAGATTCAGCAGCATAATAAGCTGTGTGGTGATGGCAGAAAAGATTTGGCAATTTTTTTAAGGGTGCTTCCCACACTTACCTCTGCTGTTCATCTCACATATACATTTTCCTTACAAATGTGACACAATTTAAGAGAGGCCTTCCAATGACAAAAGATTTATTGCAAGAAGCTTTTTTACAACAAAGAAATATCTAAACAAAATGATTTCCTTTTTGCGCTGTCTAAATTTAATGCCAATTAGAATTAACAAAGAAATAATCAAAGATAAATTTCTCTATTTTTTTGGTAAGTTGAATAAAAACATCTTATCAAAGTGATGAGTTATTGAGGCACTCATGTTGCTATCAATATTTGCTTTAGTTTGGTGTCCCTAGATAAAAATGCAACAGATTCTAGAGAGGTACGCATTTCACTTAATTTGATTTTAAACTTTTATTCTCTTCCCCTTTTTTCCCCTTTAACTTAAACTCTCTGCCAAAGCTTAGACATTCAAAATTCTTTGTAATTATTAAGAAAACAAGTTACAAATGTCCTTTTTCTGGTTGACCAGGTGTCCCTGTCCTACCTGCAAAATACACAAAATCTGCTGACACAAACCCTCTTCCTAACATCCATTACTTTATAAGTCATCTGCCAAGGAGTGATCCCGCTTTATTTATTTTTAGTATTTTACTATTTTGCCTTTTTCATTATGAGACCAGCTGAACTGTTTTGAGCAAACATTAACAGAATAATGTTGCAAAAATTGATATTTTATATAACATGAGTTACTGCAATTGTGTGAAGTTGATAGTTCACAGGACAGTGCTTACTTTTAAAAGTAAAATATGCAATATCTCTACTGTTAATATAGCTTATTGTAACAGCAATTTATTATTTGTCATGTTTAGATATAGCAATTTTATGGTCTCTAAACCAGAGAAAGAAGTCACTGTCTGAACTTCTCTGTTGGAATTGCATGTGAGCTTGGCTCATGTCCCTGCCACACAGTCTGCAGCAGGTGAACTGTCACATTTTCTACTCTTCTTTTTTTTCTTTTTCTTCATGTTGAGCTAGAAAAAGAAAAGTGCACAAAGAGAAGAATAGAACCAGAAACAGCCTTGCCTCTCTATAACTGTATATGGAAAGGTCCATAAAAACAGGGCCAAATGTTCCATAAGAATTTTCTGTTATACCTTTTCACATTAGTTCTTTTTCTGTATTTTTTTATTCGTGCATTGCATCTTAAGCACAAGAACTTAAATATATCTGAAGTTCTGTGTTCTGGAATCATGTGAGATAAGTTTTCTACTCTCAAAGTTCTACAATTAAGTTTAACATAGCTTTAAGCTTGCATATTCCATGAGAAGCGAAAACTTTGTTCTTGTTCTCGAGCCTGCAAGAACAAGAGAAAAGTTTGTTTTGATCGAGTCAATTCATACTCCACGATAAGCTTCGTCGGCGACGGGGCGGAGATGACTGCGGGCCATTCTTAGCTTCTCGCAGGCTTTATGCCTTTATACCTGTTTCATACTCCACAAGAAGCAAAAACTTTTTTCTTGATCTCGAGACCACAAGAACAAAATGATGTCATTTTGTTTTCGTAGATGTGGTTGGGGACATCTTGGAGCTTGTTTTAGAATTGTGGGGCTCTGAGAAGTATTGTGTGATTGGACGGACATTTGAGGTGGGTGTGGTTGAGTGGAAAGTTGTCACTTCCACATTTCCGATGATACAAGGTTGAACGGATAGTTTTAATGAACAGCTGACTGAGGTGGTGAGAAAATGAATAGGCCTACAGCACATGTGGTATAGGAAGATATCAATACCGCTCCGTACACAACCCCATCCTGTCGTGGACGAAGCTTCTCGTGGAGTATGAATTGACCGGACCAAAACTAACTTTTTTCTTGTTCTTGCAGCCTCGAGAACAAGAACAGAGTTCTCGTTTCTCGCGGAGTATGTAATAGGTTTTAGTATCCTGACACACTTTTCTCTCGGATCCACAGTATCAAGTGTGCAAAGACTCATGGGAAATCCATAGTCAGCAGGAATTTAACCTTTTGTGATTGTTACCCTCTAAATTTGAGCTATATGTTTTTGTTCAGTATGGTATCATACCATGAATATAGGGCTATGAAAGTACAGAATTTTCCATTTTGGATTATCAGACAAAGTGAATGCAACAAGGCATGTATACTGTGGAAGTACAGAATTTTCCGTGTCCATACAATTAGCAGGAAAATGTCCTGGTAATTTTCTGCCAAGACGTTATTGTTTTTTTACATAATTTTTTCTTAGAGTGCTGATGGGTCAGCCACACAGACATTATGCAAGAACTGTAAATGATGCTTAATCTTTGCTGATTTTTCCAACCACTCACACAAAAACTATGTCTACATGCTCACCAATATTCAGACTATGGACCTTAATCTGAATAAGATTTTTAAATAATGGTGTTCACATGATTTACATATGATATATTTCATTTGTGTTTTTATTCACATGTTACAAAGCATTGCTGGAATAATAACTAATGTCCACATTATGATCTTCAAGCTATTTCAATGTCTGCCCCCCATTCAAAGTCTTAATCATCCACATCCCTCAAAATACTAAGCTTTGGCCTTCTCAGGTTTCTCCCCTCACCCAAAAAGTGTGCCCTTTTTTTGTATTTGACTGCAGCTTTCCTGTTCTGCTCTGAATAAGCAACTCGATCTATAAAAACAAGCCCAAAGTCACTCATAATAAGCCGACCTGGCAACTCTGGAGCTTAGAATATGTGTTGTAAAGCAGCAGTATATGTCGGACGATGTTTTTAAAACATTAGTGGGATATAACAATGCAACTAAGGTGTAAAGTTTTTGATATAATGTTATCAAAAGCAGCATATTCCACATTAAATTTAATAATTCTTTACTCTGAGTATGACTTTATTCAGGCCATAAAATAACCATTACATTGCAGTGTCTCATTAAGAGTAAAGTCTTGGTTTAATATCAATATAAATCTCTCACAGAGAAAAAAGCACATTGACTTGTTGCACAATTTAAATCTTCATCATAACATTGATTTTTCAACTTTTAGGTCACAGCTTCCTATAGAGAAGGGAATTTTGAAAACATACAAATAGCAGCAGAAGAGGAGATAACTTAATGAAAAATGCAGCAGGATATAATTATAATATATCCAGTGAGTTAAAATACATTTTCTCTGACATGAACTAGAAGTAAAGAAGCAAATGTTTTGATCTTTTTGGAAGCTCAGACCATAAAAGACTCAGTTTATAACTAATCTAATCATTGTCAGTTATTAAAATCAACTTCATATCCAGGAGATAGTCTTTATTTTGAAGTACAAGAAGCCTTTACCTAACTTACTGGCTGTTCATGACTTCCAGAAGGACCCATATGATTCTTTCAGATCTGTCAGCACAACTGATGGTTGAATGCAGACCAAATTCAAGTGGCTTCTGCGGCAAAATCAAAGCCTTTGTACTAGCAGCCACCAAACATCCAACATGGTCGAGACAACACAACACTCCATAAGAGTGAAACTTCTGAGAGGGAGCAGCCATTTGTGGTTCATCCTCAGAAGGTCACTTGCCAGCAAAATGTAAGCATGGATCATTGAGTGTGTGAACAAACAACCAGTTGTTTTTTGCTAGTGAGTTTAATCCCTATCATGTTCAGTAAATGTGTGTTCCCTCTGTGTGTGATTATCATTAATTCTTGCTGATAACTTACTTTGAGTCCTGGTCCAAGCTCTCATTCCTCTCATCTGTGTCATCTCCCTCTCTGTCACAGACACGCTTCACTGGAAGTGGATGAGGTGCTTTCTGTGACGCAGCGAGGGACGGCAACAAATTCACACAAACAGTTCATATCTGATTTAGCCCCTTTCATCGGCAGCCTCCTCAAAAGAAGGGAAGTGATTTGGTGACCGGGCAGATAACACTTTAAATCCCCACAGGCAGAATAAACTGTGGGAGTAGCGACTGAGAGGTAATCCACTCTCCTGAAGTGCTCCTCAGCAAAGCACTTCACAAAGAAAATTCCAGCGGAGCTGACAGTAGACGAGTGTAGTTACATGCAGCTTGAAAGTGAATGTAACTGATACTGATGGGTGTGAATGTGAGACAGGCTGTTGCAGCTGCTTATGATAACGTGCTTCCCCATATCTTAATTTCATGAATCACGTATCACTGCATGCCTACTGTAAATCTTTTGGATTTTTTTTTTTTGGGCTGTAGCAACAACGGTTTTACTCTTACAGGGGGTGTCTGTTTTTATACTAATGATACATCAAAGTGGATGAACAGACAGAGGTAATGTGTGCAGATGAAGGAGAGAAGGGGGGAAAACGCGATATGAAAAGAAAGCGTATGTACGTGTGTTGAAGAGGGAGAGACCGACAGAAAGTGCCTCTCTATCTTAGGCCATAGGCAGCCTTGTGTTTGCTAGTCTCTGCTTATTTGTGTGTGTATGTGTGTTTGCTTGAGAAGTGAGATAAGACAACAGTGCCATCTAGTGGATGTGCTGGTTTTATTTCATATTCCAAAGTAGGAATCATTGTGTTAAACAGTGGGCAAACACAGATGGGATGAGATGGGATAAACATCATGAATTGCGTACAAACCCTTAACTTTCTGAGAAAGCACATTGGTTTTATGTTCATGGTTTTATGTTTGATTTAAAAGAAAAACATTCACTTCAGTGTGCTATGCAGACAAATATGCAGATGTTTGAAACTTGCTTAAGGTGGGTAATCCATCACTAAGACATTTAATCAGTCTTTTATTGCTCCCTCTCTCTCTTATTTAGATAGATAGATAGATAGATAGATAGATAGATAGATAGATAGATAGATAGATATTTTAATGCATTTTATCAGAGAT
>JBBBVU010000018.1:17322954-17364124 GCA_037177055.1 Atherinosoma microstoma
GTAAAGTCACGTACAGCCTACTTGTGTCCCGCGGTTATTTTTTATGGGAGTTTTTGGTCTGTTCGTGACTTAGAACAATGTAAGAGACTATTCCAAGGACTTATAAAAGTGATTTTTGCATAATATGTCCCCTTTAATGCAGATTTAATGATGTCATAAAAACTTTAACATCTAGTATCTTTGAAGAATAGCATTCATCTTGTGTGTATGTTTTTCCAGCTCCTTTTTGACTTCTTGGCTTTTAAAAACGACATCAGCTTCTGGAAGCAGAAGAAAAGCATGGTGGGAATGTCAAGCAAGGCAGGTAGGTAACTTTACAGCACACTTTTATGCTTTACTCAGTACACCAGACAAAAAACGGTCGCAAATTTCTTATTGAGCGTTTCGTAGACTGTACATTAAAATCTGTACTCGTCAGCCTGTGATAAACTTTTAGAATAGTGTGTAAAAACAAGTGAATTTACAAGGAGTCGGGCATCATTTGTATGTGTGGACTGCTGGGCAGCCAGATGTTGGACCCAGCGTGACTCTGCCCACCTTAATAATCTCAGAGTAAAAGATGTAATTGCCTGATTTCATGTAGCGCAATATTTTATTAACAGCACTATAAATGAAGATGTATACATGTTGGCAAAAAAAAATGTTGCCACCAGAAACAGAGGTTACTAATATTTTGTCGGACCGTCCTTAGCTTTGATGCTTGTGATGGGGCATTGTTTCGATTAACTTTTGCAATGTCACAAGATTTATTTCCGTCCAGTGTTGCATTAATTTTTCACCAAGATCTTGTATTGATGGTGGGAGAGTCTGACCACTGTGCAAAGCCCTCTCCAGCACATCCCAAAGATTAATCCCAAAGATTAAAGGGGGTTTAGGTTTGGACTCTGTGGTGGCCAATCCATGCGTCAAAATGATCTCATGCTTCCTGAACCACTTTTTCACTATTCGAGACAGATGAATCCTGGCATTGTCATCTTGGAATATGGCAATGTCATCAGAGGAGAAAAAATTCATTTATCAAATAACCTGGTCATTCAGTATTATCAGGTAGTCAGCTGACCTCATTCTTTGGGGACATAATGTTGCTGAACCTAAACCTGACCAACTGCAGCAACCCCAGATCATAGACTGCCCCCACAGGCTTGTACAGTAGGCACTGTACGTGATCGGTGCATCACTTCATCTACATCTCTTCTTACCCTGATGCTCCCATCATTCTGGAACAGGGTAAATCTGGACTCATCAGACCACATGGCCTTCTTCCATTCCTCCAGAGTCCAATCTTTATGCTCCCTAGTAAATTGAAGCCTTTTTTCTCCAGTTAGCCTCACTGGCTAGTGGTTTTTCTTATGACTACACAGCTGTTCAGTCCCAATCACCTAAGTTCCTTTCACATTGTGTGTGGAAATGTTCTTACTTTCACTATTAAACATAGGTCCTTTATGTTTTTTTCTGCTTGAATCATGCTAATAATTTCACCCTTCTTAAATAGACTAACATCTTTTCCACTACTGTGGGATGTATCTTTCGACATGGGTGTTAAAGAAATGAGAAGCTACTTGTTGCATCAGTTGGGGTTAAATAACTTGTTGCCAGTTGAAAGATAAATCGCCCATGCAGAAATTATCCAAAAACTAATCTGTACCAATATTCGTACCTATTTGCTTAGGCAATTTATTTTTGCCCAGATAGTGTGCTTCTGTTGTTTCCTGCTGTGGTGTCATGCAGACTCACATTGTAAGACACTCGATTAAAGATTTTTTTGAAAGTCAACATTAATGTAACAAAATGTAAAATAACTTCAGGTGATATTTAGAAAACATTCAGCAACAATTTGAATTTAGTAATACAGATGACCAGTGACTGACCTTTGCAGAGTTGATGCTGTACCACATTTTGTGTTTGTATGCTTTTTCTTCCAGTCCTGTGGCGATGCTTCAGTACCATAGTGATATTCCTGTACTTGTTTGATGAGCAGACAAGCCTCCTTGTCCTCATACCTGCTGGGATTGGCTCTATCATTGAAGTAAGTCCACACGCCCACAAACCCATACAGCCAAATGTCTCAAACAAACACTGATAACTATAGTACTGTGCAAATGTCTTGGGCCACCCGTTATTTCTTTATATTTTCCTTTAAAGGAGCCAGACTTTCTTGTAATATTTTAAACTGGAGCAACGATTCTTCCAGCTTTCTGAAAGGCTTTCATGTGCTTTCTTTGGATATTTGGTCTCTTCTTTTTTTTTTTTTCTCATTGTCAGTCTAGGTCCTGTCCCTGACCATTTTCAAAAAGATGTGTTATCGTTTTTGTTAAGCCACTTGTCTAAGATGGTTTAGACTGTGTTTAGAATAAAACTGGTCATATATAAATATTGGGTTTATAACTTTTTAGGATTATACAAACTGTTTATGCCTTTTACACTGTGGTTATGTTTTCAGTAAATGGCTGCATCCATTTTCTGTTTTACTGATAATTTAAAATTTTTTACTGACTTGCACAGTACTGTAGCCTATATACTGTATAGAAAGAAGCTCTTATCTATTTCTGAACTAGACTAGTTACTGCTATATTGGTTTCATAATAAAACTAAATATTCTTGTCAATGCCTAAATGAGTAGCAGAAATGACCAACTAAAAGTGATGGTAAATGTGGTTTGTTGTTTGCAGGTGTGGAAAGTGAAGAAGGCCTTTAAGATTCAGGTTTTCTGGAAAGGAGGCAAGCCAACATTCCTGGTAGGTGTAAATATTTCTATAAACATCTACCATGCATGTCCCATCCTATGCATGTAAGAAATCCAGTCCTTGCAGCAAGAGTGGATCATCAATATTAAAATAACTGTATGACCGTCTATGTGCAGGTTTTGTCCACAAGTATTTACTGTGATAAAGCTGCACACTAAATTATTGTAGGTCAAAACAAATAATCACATTATGCAAAAGAACAAAACATGTTCTTGTGCAGGGGTATTTTTAATTTGCGGGATAACACATCTGTAATCGAAAACATAGAATGCTACATTTGGCAATTCTAACATTAAGTTATAGTTTACAGCTGTCTTTAATTTTAAGCTGTACATATCTATGAAATGTGTGTGTGTGTGTGTTTCTTTTCTGTACCACAGTTTGGGAAACTAGATGAATCGGAGAGGAGAACAGAAGAATATGATACTCTGGTAAGAAATCACATACTCACAACTGCACGTACACTCCAATACAAGAGTTAGAGCACTTGATCTGTTACATTCATTGTGTGCTTTGTTTTAGGCCATGAAGTATCTCTCATACCTCCTTTACCCACTTTGTATTGGAGGGGCAGTGTATGCTCTGATATTTCTACGATATAAGAGGTAGGACTTGTATGATACTGACTTAATCTGATTGTTCTGACTATTAACTCACTGAAATGCTGTTTACATTTCATCATTTTCTGTGTAAATATCTTTTCTTTTAGCTGGTACTCATGGTTGATAAACAGTTTGGTGAACGGTAAGCTGCTTTTTATTGTGAGCACACTTATAAAAGATAACCTGTTGACTCGTACATTAATCTTTGTATTAATTAGGTTTGTTTCCATAAAATTAAGTTTAATGGTCTACAGCAAGCTTTATTTTATTGTCACAATTACAGGTGTATATGCATTTGGCTTCCTCTTCATGCTTCCTCAACTGTTTGTCAATTATAAGGTGAGTTTTCTCTTTAAGACCAGAAGAATTGCTTCCAGATAAATCAAGTATTATTAGAAAACACTTTCCTAATTTAAAGCATTTTTTTGTGTAGGTTTCTGGGGGAAATGCAACTTGTGCATTGTATTAGGTTTTGTTTTTTCCATCTTGTAATATTCTGCTTCATTCTTTATTCAACAGCTAAAATCTGTGGCCCACCTTCCTTGGAAGGCCTTTATGTACAAGGTAATAAAACAGTTTTGGTTGATGATTTAACCTAATCTGCTTGTTCACAGTATATGGCAAACAAATTGTGTTCCGATTCAGAAAGTTGTTATAAAAATTCATCTTTCACACTTGATTATGTGTGTTTTTCTTTATTTTTGTTTTGATTATTACCAGGCATTCAATACCTTCATCGATGACGTGTTTGCCTTCATCATCACCATGCCAACATCTCATAGACTGGCCTGTTTCAGAGATGACGTGGTGTTTCTCATTTACCTTTACCAGAGATGGTATAACCATACACACCGTGCACAGTCCCAAATTACCAACCAAGGTCACAAACCAGTTCTCCAGCCTAAAACTCTCTCTTTTCCTTTCCCCAGGCTCTACCCTGTGGACAGAACAAGAGTAAATGAATATGGAGTTTCATATGATGAAAAACCCAAAGGGAAGACTCACAAGGACTAGAAAGAAAACACGGGCCACTAAACTCTATGATCTGGTAACTGTGAATGTAATTTTGTCTCTACTCTTATCCACTGAAATTAAAGGGGCAGTAAGAGGGATTTAGTGACATCTAGAAAACTGAAGTTGCTGATTGCAAACAACTAAATTTCCCTCTGCATCACCCTCTTCTGCAGTGGCTGCTAAAAACTTGATAACTGCGAAGGACCTCTGTAGAGCCAGTGTTTGGGTTGTCCATTCTGAGCTGCTGTTGAAAACACGGCAGTACAACACGGTGGACTTTTTTTGAAGGGTATCCATGTTGTTAATAGATAGAAGTCGCTAAAAACAAACCAATTCTTACTTTCACACTATTTTATTCTTGTGAAAACCTAGATCACCCTTATTATTACACACTGGAACTTACTAACATCAATTGAACAGAACTTAATGGTCCAGCTGGTTATAAAAGGACCAAAGGCATTAACATTCTTGTGGTTTCTACCATCCCAAAGTGTAAAGTTCTATTTTTTATTTTTTTAGGGCTGCTTCTGCTTTCCTGGCCCTGTGCAGTTTGGAGTGGTATTTTGTATTAAGCAGTGTGTGATGGGGCAAAGAGATCATATTTTGCCCTTTTATCGAACTAAGGAAACAACCTAGAAAAGAAAAAAACAAAACAAAACGTGTTTGAGATTGGTGTGAAGGCCCTGTGCAGTTTGCTCCTGAAATGGTCCAGTTGTCAATTCTAATATCACTGAGCACAACACTGACGTTGGTGACTTTCCTATCAACATAATACTACACTGGGAACTCGCAATGTACGCTGTAGCCACTGCAGTTGTGTACTAGCAGTAATATTTGTCCAAAAGGGATTTTTTTTCATTACTTTGAACAATGTTAAATTTACAAATTCCAGTTAACTGACATAAGTCTGCTTTGAGAAACCAATACATACAGTATACACGGGATTTGTAATAAAAACTTGAAGACTAAATTTAAAATACAACAAAAAACAAACAGCTCTTGTTGTACCAAGATTGCAGGAAAGCTAGTTCTTACTTTGCTATGGCAGAAATACCGCTGTATTCATTCACTGGGGTTTTTTATTACCTTAAACAATTGACTTAGGCAAATGTGTTTATATTTGTCTCTATTTGTTTATATTTTCATGCACCCTCAGAGTACTACATAAATACCATATTGGATATGGCAGAGCTTTCAGAAAACCCAATTTCCAGTCACAATTACAGGTCTGGCCTTCATAGCAGAAGCTGGGAATTGCAGTTACTCAAATATCACATAAAAGCTGCTGGAAGCAAGGTGTGCTGTGCGGCACCCCTAAATTAAGTGTGAATAATTATGTTTAAAAAACGTTTGATTTAAATGTGGCTGTTAACATTGAAAAAGTATCAACACAGATATTGATCAAATATTATCCAAAATAATAATGTCAACAACATTGGTGAGTTAGTCTGGTACACAAACCAGGGCAATTCCTTTAAACCCACCTGTCATAGCTATAATAAATTGTATATAGGCTTAAAATGATCTAAGGCTGCAATCAAGGAAAAGTTCATTGTGAAATAAGTGAAATTAATTAAAAAAACTTTTGAGGAATGGTACAAGAGTTGCCATTGCCACGATTACAACAGAGAAGTTTTAGCTTATGTCTAAGCAGACACGAAGGGTTGATTTTTTGCCATGGTGACTGAATGAGTTGTGTGAACATTCCAGAATGTTAAGTTTTTGCAATGTGCGAAGTTGATGCGTCCATTAGATCTTTTTTTTTTCTTTACTGTTATACAAAAGGGCACGCTGACAACCATTCTGTTTTCTCCATCCATTTTGTGTTTGTGGTTATACCTGGCTGGCTGACTTTTTTTTGTCATTTTTAACGTATCAGGGCCAAGAAAATATGTTGGTGCCAAATGTACGACTGATTCCTTAAACTGTTTGTCAGCATTCGATGTGCACCACCATAGATGATCCTTGTGATGCTCTGAATGGATACTGACATTTTGGAGGATACGGTTTTGGTAAAACTCAAGTATTAACACATTTGGATTTACACCATCACATTTGGATTTCCATGGGTTTTTATACCTATTTTCTTGAAGATAGAGAAACTCTGTTTGGAATCAATATTCTTATTGTTTATGTATCAAGATCTCTGTACAAAAAGGTAAACTTGAGTTTTTTTTGTTAAAGAATAAACGCAGTCAGAACAGATTTGCCTCTGAATTATTGAACTTATTGTAATGTTTGTGGTTTTGATTAAGATTAAATAAAGATGACTGACTTAATATTTTTTGTAGGGGTCATTTTTCTTATATAGATATTTTCCACAATTTTGCTGAATCCTGCACGAACTAGAAAAAACGATTAAATCAGCACACTGTCAAATCTTGGAAAAAGCACTTTTGGAGAATGTTTGTTTATTTAGAAAAAAAATAGATAATTCAAAGATATAACGAAAATTATTTAATTAAGCAGCAGAAAAATCTAGTTTTGAATGAATTAATACAACTACATTTGTTTACTTATTTATTTGATCAAGTAGAAGAAATAATTATGTAATTGCTGCAGGACCTAGGTACTTTTTAAAAAGTACCTTGGTCCTGAACCAAGAGGTGAGAGGGAGTTATTCAAAACATATTTCTAATTAATTTTGTGAAAACTTACTAAGAAGATTGTAACGACTCCAGAAACCGGAAGAGTCGCGGTTCAAATCGAAAATCAGATCTACGTTTTGTGCGTAAGTCGTCATCATCACGCAACTCTGACGCATTGTATATTGGTCATCTCCTGCCCTCTTCCCTCCCTTTTCCGCTGTAGGAAGTTAACGTGTCTATAGGTGCTCGGTTCTTCATCCGAAGCTAAGGTCCACAATCCGGCGACTAGCACCGTCAAATTTAGGCATCCAACGTCATAGATATAAAATCTAACATCTACAATGGCATCTGTATCCGAGCTCGCCTGCATTTACTCTGCTTTGATCCTCCACGACGATGAAGTCGCCGTTACCGTAAGTGTCCCTGGCTACCCCCCGACAGCCGAAGCAAGAGCTACACATTGGGCCTCATGAAGCACTGTGCTGGGTTTAAGAACTCCCAAGATTTAAGTCTGATTTAACTGCGACTACCTACGAAATATAACATCATTATAATAGACAAAATAGAAATGTAGGCGTCTTATGTTCTCCTGTCTACCGGCTAAAATGGCGGCGTGCTTGTTGCTAATGTTAGGCCATGTTCTCACACCCAGGACAGTTCAAGTTTGTGTTGTTGAGACAAAGGCAGTAATCTTTCATTTTTGTGTCTCCCGACTGTTGTTGGTCACCACAAGTGAACATTATAACCATAGCTGCAGTATTCAGTCAGTGACAGGTGCTACCTAGCAAGCTAACAAAACTAAGCACCGGTACATCATGCCTTAAGCTTACTGGAAGCGCCGTTGTCCAAAGTAAAGACTTAAACTGTAAACGCAAATAGCAAAATTTTTATTACTTGTATTGTTTTCTTGTAATTACTTAATGCTGCGTTGTTGTAATCGCTATACGAAAGTAGCTGTTGTAGCTGGTTACCCTGACAGTGCTTCACGTGGAAGCAGCACAACACGAGTTGCATCCCTGATGTGGGGCATTGGCACTGAAGGGCCTATAAACTGTAAAATATACCATCAGATGTAATTACGAGTATTTTAGATGTGGCTTACAAGTTTGATCGATTGTATACTCAAGGATTTCCCAGTAATTTTGAAGCAAAAATGTATACTAAATATCTAATTGAATAGGTGTAACCACAAACTTAAATTTGTAGGTGGGATTTGATTGACTAGTTAATAATGTGGAATTAATTGTTTGTTAATGTAACCTTATTGTTTGGTTCGTAGGGGAAAAGTGTATTTAGTGTACACATAGAGCCCCTCCAGGAACAAATTCCGGTTATTGGCACATGTTGACTTTTATACCCATTTCTGTCTGTAGGAGGACAAGCTTAATGCTCTGATCAAGGCTGCTGGAGTCACTGTGGAGCCCTTCTGGCCAAGTCTGTTTGCCAAGGTAAGAAAACAAACATGCACCCCACATGTGAAACCCATGAGAGATGATGGGCGTTAAAACCATAAGGACACGTTGAGCATTCTCTGTAACATTTTCATACATATCAGTGACGTCTTAATTTCAACAATACTTAAAACTCTTGTGCTGTTCTGTAGCAGAACTGAGACGCAACCTTTCCGTTGTTGTCATGTACAGCCAGGTTTATGATGAAAGAAGCTCCTTGACATTGCTCAGGTTTGCAGAGTTAAATCAAAAATCTTTGATAAGAACACGCTGAATGCAGTTTTTTTTTTAAAGAGCCTGAAGAAGGTTTTAATGTACTGTATTTATCTTAACATTTCAGGTACAAGGGCTTGTTTTAATCCTCAATCTATACGCCACACAAATTTATACTGTTGGTGTGATGACCAACAGTACAAGTTTGTGCTTCGTTTACCAGATCAGGCCAAGAATATGTAAATGAATTAACCTGTGAATTATCTCGTAGGCGCTGTCCAGCATTGACATCGGCAGTCTGATCTGCAACGTTGGAGCCGGAGGTGCAGCCCCAGCTGGTGCCCCTGCTGCAGGAGTTGCTGCAGCTACTGGTGACGCCCCAGGTAACTGAACTAACATTGGTTTTAAACCAAAGTTATAGATAAGCTCATCATTTGGCCATTTTTAAAATCCTTCTATAACATTAAAATTAAAGCATGTTGTTACTTGATGTAAATCAAATTGGCCTTTCCACATTTTGTACCTGTATTGAGGTGTTGCTGAGAGATAACTGCAGACTTTGCACACCTGGGATACATGTTTTCTTTCAATTGCTTTAGCATTGACTGAAAGATCACTGTGTCACATGAACATTTTTAATTTGATATCCTGTTTACCTCAACAGCTAAAGAGGAGGAGAAGAAAGAGGAGAAGAAGGAAGAGTCTGAGGAGTCTGATGACGACATGGGCTTTGGTCTCTTTGATTAAAGAAGTTGTTTTTCTAAGAAAACAATAAAAATACAAAAATCTCTGGCTGTCTAGCACCTTTTTTCTGTTTAATGGTCTGTGCAGAAATTTTACACGGTTCATTTAATTTTAAGCTTTTATGTACATTTAACTGAAGTAGTAATAAACAGAATGCATTTTTGGTGGGATACTATGACGGCAACAGTTTAAATTGCTCAGACAGAATCACAAACTTGAATTAAAATACTGTTGATTGTGAAAGTAAAATGTAAAGATAAGATTTTTATTAATCCCTTAATGGGGAAATCCCAGTACAAACAGCAGCCAAGTTATTAATATGTTATAAGTTACAAAAAGTAATGAAAATGTAAAACATCAGCTTTTTATTGTATGTGTGTAGATTATAGGAAGTGTAGTCTGAACTGCTGTTCCACAATCAGATCAGCAACAGCAAAGGTCCAATCTCTTCAGATTACCGTTTCTTTGGTTTTCTCCATTTTGATCTGGTGGTGCTTTACACTAGGACAAATTGTCTGTACTCTCTTTCCCATCTGAGGTGAGGCAAACGGTAGCATAGTTGTCAGAGATCCTCTGCTGGTGACAGGTGGATGTGTTGTAAGAAAAGTCTGCAGTGTATAAGATGAACGGAAACAGAACCTGGATCATTCTCTGCAGGGCCCCAACTGCACACGACCGCGACTCCTTAATGGAGATATGAAACACATTTCCTACTTCATTTGCTGATATTGTACATGTAGTGTAATCCAGATCAGCGCCATGTTCAACGTGGCTGACTGCCTAACAACAATGAAGGAAGAACAATTTAAGTGCTTGAACCAAAACCGCTAGAACTAACGGTTGACTGGGTGTCTTTAGGGGCCCAACCGCTGTGTCCGCAAACGCCACAAGGAACCTCTGGAAACGCCTCACATACATCAACAGTGAAAACACTCAATTTTAAGATGTCCACCTTCATTTACATTAATATTAAACTTTTAAATGATACTCTATTTTCTTATGATGAATTACAGCATTATAAACAAATGAGTTTAAAGGCACCTTTGCTAATTCAAGTAAAACTACCTGCATAAAAGTGAGAGCACTTGTAATGTGAAACATAAACGCAGATGGCTAATCTGTAACATTACCTTAAACAACTATTTAAGGTGTTTGCTTTTTTTTAAAAACGTTTTACATTTATGTCTTTTCTGTGACCACATTACAAGTTTAAACAACTTGCTAACGGTGTTCAGCTGATTAACTAAGCTTATGTAGCTTAACCCTAACCTCATTATTCTTACTTAAAAAAAAAAAATCAAATAACAGTCAATATAACATTTATGCTTCCCAATTATAAGTAATTTTGTTACTGAAACAAGATTTCCTGATAATGTGTCTTATGGGGGATGGAGTCCTGATTTATAACATTTAAACTGGCCAAAGTTACCTCAGTGTCAATTTTGATTTCCTTTGACTGACTGTAAGAAACACTTGAAGTGTTTCAACAGGAGGACTTTACTTCAACAAGAAAAGCAGTTATATTTCGAAATGAGGATGGTTTCCAAATCACACACCGAAGGAACGGGACTAAAAGGTGTGTGGTACAAAAAGATGTAGGGCTGAATTTCAAAAGTATTGTGAACATGGGTAAAATGAGAAAGTAAGGAGCCCTACAATAAAAACAACTGGGAAAGCATTGTAATGATAACAGTGTTTTATTTGCTTGGTTTAGCAACTGTACATGTGTCTCCTTCCTGAGATTACTGCTCAGGGAACAGCAAGAGCATCAGAGAGGCAGGAGAGGAAGACAAAGCTTACGTGAGGGAGGGATAATTGGAGGAGATTTCTAAGGTGCCAGAGAAAAGGAAGATGAACAGCAAACATAAATAACTCCTGTGAAGTGAGGCAGAAAAACAGGATGACCGAGTGGGATATTTTAGGCAGAAATGTAGTGAGAAACATTTCATTTGAACGCTGAGTCAGTACAGTCAGTTGTAAATAAAGTTGAAATGAGTAGATTCAACTGTTCCCCAAACGTTAAACTAGTCGGAGAAATTAGGCAAAGATGGTGAATCTGAAAACTTGCGGCGTGGTTTTAAATGAAAGAACAATTTTTTTTAAAAAAAGGAACAAAATGAACCCTGATGTATTGATACTTATGGCTTCAATTTACACAGCAGGCAACAAAATAAACATGATTTTTACAGGTTTTGTAGAAACAAGTTGAGCGATATCAGGGCATTTTGAAGAAAATGCTTCTTTTAAGCCAAGTGCAGTTTATCTGGCACGGGAAGACTTTCTGGAAGTTATAATCAGCACCTTCACTGAGATTAAAAAACCACCTTTCCTTCACGTCCCAGCCCTCTGTGCCCTCCACTCTCCCCCTTATTCACCCTTCTCCATTATTCACCAATAATGCATGCCACATAAATGTGTTGAAAATAGAGTTTCTTTGTATATTTACTATGTGAGTTAATTTAAAAAGTGGCGTGTGGCAGTTTTTATACTTTTCTCCATACAAAACAAGAGCTTGCTCTTGTAAATTCAGCTGTTATGCCACCTGAGATAAAAAGATCTATAGAAGGAGAAAAGCTGATGTTATAACAATTATAAGCAGCTGTACTGGAAATCAATCATTTTTGCTCAAAGTTCAAGAGGAAGACTGACATACTGCAAGAGTCAAGGCAAAATACAACAATAATATAATAATAATTAAAGATATAAAAACATTTTTAAACAACATTGCAAAATAATCTTCATTATCCTCCTCAAGCTGGCTCATCAGTTCCAGTTCCTGCATATGCAGTTTTACTCATGTGTTATGTCCTTCAAGTGAGCATCTGAAACCTTTATTTAATCTGCTTTGTCAGACTTTAAAATGATCAATGGGTGATTTTCAAAAACTAAAAACATGATGGGAAAGATTGCTTCTCTGGATGCATAAGCCAACGATGAAACTTAAATAGAAAATAAAATATTGACCTAAACATGACTGTTTCTAGAGATAAATGAAAGAGTGTTTTTTGTTTTTATCAGGTAGAAGAGGAGGAGGCTGATTGTTTCAGTCATGTCTGCTGTCCATTCATTCCTTGTTTTCATTTATCCATCGGAGATTTCAAACATAATGTCTATCCACAAATCCATTACTTTCTGTCACTCTTCCCTTGTCCTGTAACGGAACCCTCCAGCTCGACTGGATCCTGGACTAATGGAAGCGGGTCTGGTTGATCATCTTGAGCCGTGATTGGTCGATGACATCCAGCAGGTTCTTGGCATCAACTGCCAGGGCGTGAGCTGCCATTAGCATCTGTTTCTTGTAGTCTTTTTGTAAACTGTCCACAACACAGACAAAGGTCATAAAGTGAACACAGATGTAAAAAAATAAAATAAAAATATTAACACCGTGTTCCTTTTTACCTTGTCATGACGTACTGTTGGGCCAGTTTCATCTTTGCTATTAACTCTGCCAGATCTGAATTTAACAGCTTCTGGGCCATTTCAATCTATGAGAATACAAAGTGTCAAGATAAGATGTCCAGTGACAGGTTATTAGAGAAACAACTTAAAGAAACTTCACAACAGAATAAAATAAGGAATAAAAAGTCTGCTCGCAAGATTAATGAAACAAAATGGTTACACATGTTTGCTCTATTGTGACATTTCAACATATATTTAGGAGACTCAGACAACAGAGGTAGACTAAGGCAGCACATACTCGCTTTTAAACTTTGTGTTTCCGTAAGCTAGCGTTCATTCTGAGTGTGATTATTCACATACTTGCATGTGGACTATGCTTGTTTCTGGAGGATTCCACACATGGGCACATTAAAGAACTCAGACCAGACAGAGTTGCATAATTTTCAGGGTGTAAGCAAAACCATAGACATGGTAACAATAGTGGAGGTTAGTGTTTGATTCATTTTGGGATCACAGCAGAAAAAAACAATAGCAGCAGTTTGGAAGATGGTACATAACCAAGCTGTCTACGAATCTTTCCATCAATTTTACACCAGTGCCAATAAGGGTCAGAGGGAGGGCGGTGAGTTGGAAAGGCTCATCATAAGCTGTCTGAGTTTAGAATTGTGTTTTGTACTGGTCGGCATGGACCGACCAGTACAGGATTTTTCTCTTTTTCTTTTCTTCTTTTCTTGTCACTGCCTTGAGCCTCAGCTTGATCAGGGAGGGCGGGCCATTGTCAAGAACTCCAATTGCAGTATTAATTCCTCTTCCCTGTGGTGTGTTCCTTTTTCCTATGTTTGAATTGTGCTTCATGAATACGTGTGCCTTTGGGGTGTTTTAACTCATGATTTAATATGATTTGAATTATTTATTATTGCATGGACTGGACTGGACTGAATTGTTCTTTAGTGGGGGATTTCTACTACGTGGGAAATATTGGGGAGTCCTTAGTTCTCCTTGTGGTGGATGCTAATTCTACGGTCTAAGTCCTAGCTGTCTATTCTGGTAATAAAAGCTTTAAAATTTATCGTGGCTTCGTGTTGACTGTTGCTCGGAAGGATCTGGTGACTGTAATGACGGCATATTTACCTCTCTGTGCGTGCTGGCAGGCAGCACAGGAATCGTCTCATCCACTGTTGCCAGTAGCGTTCTCAGAGCCAGACCTACCTCCTTCCAAAATACACACACATGGATTGTATTCTTAAACAACTTACACTTTCAAGCCTGTTTATACATGTTTTCATTAGCGCCTCTCAATAATAACTCTCCGTTGGCAGTTACCTTGACCATGGGGACGTACTCGTCGGGTGCAGCAGGCTGGATCCTGTTGGACATCTCAATCACAGCTTTGACCAGTCCTGTCACATTCTCATATACTTTGTCATTAGAGCGATCCAGGTTGGCGGTGGGTGGCGGGCTGATCTCCTGAGGCTGCAACTGTATCAACAGACCAGAGTATGTCAATCAGAAAATCAGAATGTTTTGGTATAAATCTATTATTTTATTAACGCTTTTTAAGAGATGAATTTACTTAGATATGAATGTTTTCATGAAAGTGGATTTTATAAAAGCATTTGAATGTCACTCAAACTCCCAGCAGGACATTTTCCGGCGAACTTCAGTGTAAACCACTGTAAATTCAAAGACTCAACACTAGGTGGCAGTATATGCAAACACAAAAACTAGACTAAACAAAAAACTTCAGTATCACAAAAAACTGTGTTGTTCTTACATCTATTCACATGCACTTGTTTCTACATATTACTTTACTATTATTTTCTCCAGTCTGTGAGAGGTGTGTGGGGTGTTAGTAAAGGCTGGTTGTTACATGAAACACACAAAGTTGAACCTGCATGAAGGGATTTCTACACCAGTGGTAACTCAACTGCAAGGCTTCAGTATGCTTTTTCTTTGAGACTTCCTTTTTAAGTAACTGCATTGATTTTCATCGTTACCATGAAATTAAGTTTGTTTAGTTTTCTGGAACCCCACCCCAACAAGGATACATTTTCAAAAAACAAAAAAAAAATCACTTGATGCAGGTTTAATTCAGTGTCACAGATCCACTTCTGTTGCTTCTACAATATATTGAAAAAGGTGGATGTTTCTAATTTACCAAATCTCTAATCAATGATTAGAATAATCTAACTTCTAATCTAAATGTGCTTCATCTTGGTCAGTTTTCTACACGTCCACTGACCTATTAATGACCTATGTTAAAACAGTTATGGTAAATGGTACACTACTGAGGTTTTTCTTCACCAGAACTACTACATGCATATTTGCAGAAATAACTGAAGTATAATACCACTCATGAATTAGCATCATTAGCATGTAATTAGTGGTAGCCTCAACTTTTAATGGGACCTGGAAGCATGATTTCTTGTCCCTCTTTCCTGTTTTGTCTCTGGTGAAGAAAAAGTCCTAAAAATGTGAATGATGAAACTTGTTTGCAGATGAAAGTGATGGTTATTAACAGCTAAGTAACTCTATAATTGTAACAGACACACACAGATCAGCTTACCCTCCATGGCTACAGGGTGTATAAAGGTTTAAAAGGGAAGAGGATGAAGTGGATTGAGGAGCAGAAGGTCGGTAGAACAGATTAATGGGTGTACAGATGCAGAGTAACAGGTCAAAAACAAAGGATGTGAAAAATAAACAAGATGGCAGGGTGTTGAATTGATAATGATGGGATGTTAATAACAGAGGGAAGGAATGTATAAAGGGGGAGAGAAGAAGGAAAAAAAACATTAGGCTAAAGCCAACCACAGGCAAAGCATGACAGAGCACAGCATCCAAACCATCAGCACAATGTCAGAGATAAATTATAATTCCAGAATAAGTTACAGAGGGGAGGGTGAACCTAAGAAAGTGTGCAAGTAATCCAATAAAATACAGAACAGACATTAAGTTTCCATTAGATTCCAGTGTTTTGCCTCAGAATGATGCTTTACAATGGTACCCTGAAACAAGCTATGAGCAGGCTGCCAGATTTATTTGAATGGCCGTCAAGTATCAACATTGTGTGGGAAACCCTTGATTTAACTTTTGTTCACTGAAGTCAGATACACCCGAACACTTCCTATAACTATAGGCCCTTTATGAAGTTTGCTTATATGTACCTTGACCCCCTCGTTGTAGCTGTCTACAGGGGAGGGACTGAGCAGGTTGCTGAGGTGACCAGGTGCTCCAGGGCGGGGTGGCTTCTTAGGGGGGGCAACATGTTCTGCAAAAAAAAAGTAATATCATTGTTAATCCCTGCATTAAGACTTTCAAATGGTCATCTATAAAAACATTTTTATTTAGTATTTAATCTTTCTTGTTTCATTATTAACCAACATATATTGTTTACTGCCATTCTACTGAATACTAAGGATTCATGCTTTTGATTACATTTAGGATTGAAATTGACTTTCTTTTACAGTTTGTGAAGTTACTGGTCACTTATATTTCAAGACTCAACATGGGACAGATTGTAAACATTAAACAATGCATCAGTAATAAAATAGCTTAATTATAGTATGTAACCCAAAAGCAGTTTAAACTTGTCAGAAAAAAAGAATTTGTTAATGCATGAATTATAATGCTTCCACTCTAAATGCTAAAGCAGTACATTTGCCTCTTTATAAGATGAGGGAGCAGCTAATTTACTTATAGTTTGGCATGTTTACAATATGTTATGAATACTTTTACTTAAGTATGTTAGTGAGATGACAAGTCTCTCACCTGGTTTCCCAACAGGCTGATAGATATGCTGACTTCCACCCTTTGAAGACAAACACAACTTAACGTTAGCCAACAACAGTCTTTTATTCAAGGAGAAAAAAACGAAATAATTATTTCTCAAGAAGAATGCGATCAACCATAGTTGCTGCTGTGTATTCAGAAATCTCTCCTGTAATGTTGATATTCAGCTACAGTTGAAGCTTTGGAGAGGATACCGAGCTGAAGCTGTACAGTAAATGTGCAGTTTTTCAGGGCTTAAAGTTCCCATGGGTGCTCTGTGGTCAAGTGGTTGGTATGTGGGCAGTGCCCTTTAGGGCACACGGACAGAAATACTTTCTCAGCTTCTCCCAGTGTCTGCGATTCCTTTCTCTGTCTGTTAGTTGCACCGAAAACAATTCCTTCTAGTCTCCACTTCTATTTTGCATTCCAGGAACTATCAATAACTACGTTTCCCCTCTGCTTGACCTCCAATTCCCTCCATTCATTAATAACTGTGTGTCTGTGATTGAAAAGTCAGTCCTGCTTTCTTACAGCTTAATGCAATCAAAAGTGAATCAAATTTTTTTTCTTGCAAATTCAAAATATTTACATGTGTACAGTGACAGCGACTGACCGGTACTTGTAGCGTGCCATCCTCTCTGTCGATGCTGCCTCTGCTGTTTCTGGACTCTGTCTTCTGTAAGGAAGACACACAATTAACACCCAAACTCTGCAGTTTTAGCCTTTGATAACCAAATCTTAGATTTAAAAAAAGTCCCATTTAGGCACAAAAAATGTAAAAAAAGCAGCTGCCTTTAAGCCTCCCAGTCACAAACCCAGGTCCTTTCCCAAATAAACACCAGCAAAGTGGTTTTGCAGATTTCAAACCCCACATGTAAATACCACCTGCCTCAGAAAGCCGACATCATCATCAGGTTAGTGAGAGGAAAAGAAGAGCAGGACACAAATGCAATCCTGCTCACACACACACACATACACACACACACAATACCACGACTGAAGCTTTTGCTGACGCCAACAAGGACATTTGAAAACTTTAACCAACTCCGGATCCCATTACTTCTGTCTCAGTACCGTTTTGGTGAAGCACGCCTTGAAGAGATGCATCCTGGGAGAATAGAGCCTGAAGAAGACGGGAGGTGGAACGTAAAGAGTAGAGGCCATCGAAAGAAGACACAGTGTAATGGGAAGAATGATGAAAAAGCTTAAGACATGAGGAGAGATGGAGGACAGAGAAACTTGTGGACTGTGCAAGGAAATGAACTGAGAGAGAGAAAAAGTGAGTCACAAGGGAATGGAGGAGGAGGAGGAGGAAGAGACAGAAATGGAGAGTTTTTCCAAAGGAGGAAAAGCTCCACTGAACCACAGAGACAAAATCCTGCAGAGAAAAGATCCAACCGTCTCACTCTCCTCTGTTTCTCTCCTTCAGCTGTTTCTCCCTCCCAGTCTTTCCATTTCTCTGCATCTCCCTCTGATGGGTGACTCTTCACTCATTCCTCCCTCTCCACTGCTTCTGCCAATCCCACTTCCTTTCTCCCTCCCTCCGTCCTCCTCTTTTACTTTCCTTGTTTCTTTGCTTTTCTCTTTTCTTTAACTCTCTCGCTGACCCTGCATTCATCAATCCCAATCTATCTTCTATTACTTACCTGAAGTTTTTTTTTTCTTCTTTTTCCATTTAATATTCCAGCATAAATTCTGTCTATGTAAGCTTCTTTTCACTTAATGCATCTGTCATTTGTCCTAAAACTAAAACCCTACTTGTCTTCTTCTAGCCTGAAAGCATATTTTAGTGAGAACATAACAGCGGCTTCAAGTGGATTCTCTACGTTGCGAATACAGCACAGTAACAAATCTTTGTTCTTGAGGTTTGGTCATATTTTCGATTAGAAAATGAATCTGTCAACCTTAAAAATACACACACAAGTGATAGAGAAGGGAAATTGAGGAGTAACTACATTTATTTCAATGTGCAACAGTTAGGGTGTTTACTTGTTGACATGCACAAGCTGACTGGGATTTGGTGTATGTTCTGTTCCTTCCACCTTTTGGCTCAACTGTGCTGATGTGTCCAGTATGTGGGCATGTTATAGATCTATAGCACATTGAAGAGATGAAGATAATGATGATATTCTGCAAACTCCCAGTTTATTCTTGTTCTGCTTGGTTTTTTTTTCCTGTTTTTTTTCTAAATAAACAATGATCTGGACACATATGTAGTCGGCATGCTCAGCCTGTGTGGTTGCAAATATTTGGGCTGCAGGCAGTCAGCCGCAGGGGGACAGAATGGTGAGGGTAAAAAAGTTTACGTCACGCAGGCCTTGCAGACAAGCAGACATGAAAACCATTCTCAACAACTCATAAGTCATCACATCTTCAATCAGATGTGTTCTCTTTATCTTTATCCGACATCTTGTTAATTCATTTAATGAAAACTTCAGATTTTTTTTTTTGTCTTTACTTAAGAAAATAAGTTTTTAATTTCATGTCATGTTAGTATTACGATAACTGATTGATGAAGAGAGGTAACATCACTTTCTAACAGATACCACTTCTGTATTTTTTTTTACACTCTGTCTTTAAACTCTCTCACACTTGGCTGAAAAAATAAAAATCCATCAAAGCAGGAAGAGAAACAATGTGACCTGAAGAGAGAAGAAAAGCAGACTTGTTATGCAAAAACTATGTTTTTGTCCGGTTTCGGAAGGCTTCAGTGTCTGATGAGATAAATCAAGTGTGCACAACTGAGCCAGTTCAAAGGTCTTAGAAGATTTTCTGCAGCTCTTCTGGCAACAACAGCACACATGTGGAAAAACGTGCATACTTAACACTTTGGTCTATTTTTACATTTACTTATTCATTCTTAAAATTTGATAATCCATTCTGTTGGCAACTACAGTTTATGATACAAAAAATTCAGATTGCAAGCATTTCTGATTTACCACCTTATTAGTTCACATCAAATAGAGTCGTGATTCTATATTTTCAGTCATTTACAAAACAACTCCAGACGGCCACACAGCATCCTGACCACTGTATTGGATTAGAAGCCGATTAGCTTTCCTGAATCTAGCTGATCAGTGACAATGAATGACACCAATACCATGATTCCAGGTTTCCCTGCAGAGTGCTGCATTTTACCATGACTCACATCACGTTAGTTATTTTAACGTAACTTGATTTGTGGAACCATTGTCCTTATATCTCTACAGTAGTGGAGGACGGTGCCAAGTCTTGTAATGACCCATAATTTGAACAACCAAATTAAGAAAGTAGATTTGATACCAGAAGAGACACTTCACATCACCACATATAAATTAAGACGAAGAGCATCATACACCACAGCATTCCTTCAAGTTTTCATATTTCTCCATTTTTATGTAATCTTGTTGACAGACAGACAAACAGGAGAGACTGTATACCTCCACCTCAGCTCTTGCTTTGGTGGGAAAATCATTTCTGAATTACCATGAGGCTCTCCTCCTGCTCCAGCCATCGCTGGTCATCCTCCATCTGTTGCTGCTGCATCATCAGCCTCTCCTCCATTAAGGCCTGGCCAACACATCCACCTTCCTGTAGAAACACCAGTGCGTTATGATGAACTGTTCCTATCTTAACTTCTTCCCTTTTTTCACTTAGTTATTAGAGAGCTATTAGTTATTAGAGTAGGGGAGTCAGAAACAGGCTCAACAGTAAATGACAAACGACTACTAAAACTGTGCCATAATGATAGAGCTCAATCTGAATCATTTCCTGACTATTGGCCATTGATCCATCTGCATGGAGCACTGTATGAACTTATAGAAAAAAATACTTAAAATTTCCATTCCCTCAGCACTGGGGAGTAAACTAGAGTTTCACTAATATGAAAAAAATTGCACAAATGAAAGGTAAAACTTGCTTTTTGTTTCAGGTTGATCTACTAACTGCTGAAACATAGAACAGCACTTTGTGAATAATTTGCTTTATGTGATTTTTGTGAGAGACAACAAGATACAGTATTGTTTAAGACAATAGTTTTTTTTTGTCCCTGAAGTGTAAAAATATAAAAGAATATATTTTATATAACCAAAAATCACTTAGAATTTTTTTTAAAAGCCCACTGACAGCAGAGAAATTTTTTTTTTCAATTTGTTTGACCTGAATTTATTTAGAAAACTATGGCCGGCTGGAAGCAGAGAGAATGCGCTGTAGAGTGGTTTACTGGCATCGGTAAGACTTGGCTGAGCATTTAAAAAGACCTCACATTATAAAAGTGAGGAGGATAATTAAAAGGATATGCCACTGCACAGCGTCACCACTCCCTGCACCGAGGGACAATGACAGTGTCCCCAAAAACGGATAATGACCCGAATCAGCAAACAAAGGAAAACGCAAGAATTGATCCAGTAAAGTAAGAGTAAAACATTTTGATAAAAGTTTAATTCACAGGCTTTAATGGAGCATTAATGTCGGAATTTAAGGAGTAAGCTCAACAGAAAATATCAAGGCTGAGCTCAATCTGACAGGTCACAAATATCATAAGAACACCTACTGTCACCAGCGGAAAATTTAATTAATTTTGGTGGGTTTTCCCAGTCCAGTGTGTACAGTATGTGTCACCTCTATGTTTGGGCTCCACAGTGCAGGATGTTCAGGTCTATGCTGATTCCAGGAATCAGAGGGAGGGTAGCTGCCTCCAACACCACCATGAGCAGCTGGCTGCAGGTAGACAGATTGAGAGAAAAAAACAGGAATATGGCTATGAATATGTCTTTGTTACTTCGGTTGCTTTTATCAAGCAACAGAGAAGAATCCTTTACAGCACGAAGAACCACCAAGAGAGAGACGTGACCTTTATTATCTGTGGAAATGAAGCATCTGAAATAACTGCAATTCAGCCTCAAGAATACATCCAACAATCTCACTTTTCTTGTCCATAAAATCTTTCATACATGTGACCTATACATAAACTCAGTCAATATCCTAATGCAGAAAATTGATTTTGAATCATCTTTTTAAATCATGAAAAAAGAAACAAAACAGTTCACAATCAACACAAATAGCATCACATGATTCAATGCATGTTGAAATAAACAATACTCAGTCTGGTGTGTAACACAAAACAAGATATATAAATACTATTTTAAGTTATGATTAAGTTCGACCTAAATAGCATTTCAATTTGAGCACACACTCCTTATATAAATGAGAGTGAGAGCAGCCACAGGAGATTTGATTTGCGAGTGTTTGTGTGAGTGGCTTTTAGCACTACAGGAAATGCCTCCTGTCTGCTCCGTTTATGAGAAGAGGAATTAGTGTGCTAAAAGCCTCTCGCGTTCTCTTCTTCTACATTTTTCTCTTCAACACATGCAGGACAGTGTTTAACAGTCTGACCCAGCCAGTTAAATCAGAGTTAACATTGGAATACTGGGTTGGCCTTTATTGATTTAGGATGGTGCCAAAGTGGGAATTTTCAGAGACTGATATCCTTTTGTTAATTCAATTGATCAGACTTTTCCAGTTTCCCAGCATGTGATTTCCAGTTATTTGAAATGTAAGATTAAATTAAAATACAGTTCTTATATTTTCCTGTTTCCTCCATCTTTGTATTTCTCCACAGTCCAGCTGTTACCACTTTATACTTGTAAAAGTTAGAAGTATACCCTGCTGGAGCTACTGTAAATGCAACGAGCAGATCAGTTTCCTCACTATTTAAGATGTGTGTTTCTGTGTGCGTGTGTGTGTGCGTGTGTGTGTGTTAGTGTGGGAGAGTTTACCGGAAAGTGGTTGTGCTGGGGGCTGGAGAAGAAGCCTTCACTGGAACGAGGACTGGGGTAACCTGGTCTGCTGGGCTACAAACAGAGAGATAGATATCAGTATGGTGGTGTCAATCAGCCATTATAATCATGGTATGAGAAAAGTGGAAAATGCCAATCAGTCATGTCATCACCAATCGGATTCTTACTTTTGGTGGTGCTTCATCAGAAACCCCAGAGTCCCAGGAGACAGTGACTTGTCTCCTCATCTCCATTCGATGTCTCTCTTCCTGTTGAAGCTTCTCTTCCTCCAGTATGGTGCTACAGAAATCGTAGTGCGATATTATTAGACATCAGATGCAGTTGTTTTCAGAGATGATGTACTTCCTCATCTTTGCATGTAGACAAGAGGTCATAGAGTAACAGGAAAATTCCCTTTGTGTGTTTTTTCTTTTACAGAACATGATTAATCAAACATCCTGATGTAAAAATATCCTGGTTAGTCTTAGTTATAATTTGCTTGTATTTTTTTTGTCAAATTCCTGCCTGTGTATGTAGTTTATATTTATCTTGCCATGTTAGCTTTGATGTTGTAGTTATTTCTTCCCTGTGTTATATCTGGTTTAACCGCTGTTTGCCTGCCTTTGTCTTCGTCTTATTTTTTGATTAAGCTCCTGCTCTGTCATCGGCTTTGTTTAATTCATAATGCTTGTTATTTTCGTTACATTTTTGTTTTGTGTTTGGTTAGTACTTGCCCTGGTTGCTATCTTATTTTGGCTTTCATGGTCCCAGTGTAACATTTGTAGTCTTGCTTCCTGCCCTCAATGGTTTCACCTGAGTCTTGTTAGCCGGTCAGTTCTGTTTGTATACAGTCTTGTTTCTCCCTCTGGACCTGGTAAGTCTGTCTGCTAAGCTGCTGTCTGTTCTCCCTGCCAGTTTATCCAGTCTGTTTTCCATCCTGCTGCTAGTTATTTAGTTAGATTTATGTATGACTTTTTGCCTGGACTGCTCAGTTACCCACATTTTTTATTCTTCTATTCAGTCACTGCCTGTGCAAACTTCTTTTCCTTACAAGTTAAATACAAGTCTTTTTGTTTAATTTATTTCCTGCATTTCCTCCATTTGGGTCCTCTGCCTTCACCCCCCCCATTACAGATAAAGACTTCCTGGACACTAGAAACCGATTCACTTCATGTGCCGTGACTGCATTCCCTAGGACATTATCCGCATACCCATGTCTACTCATGCACTCGTCATGAACTTCAGTAGCTTTCCTTCAATAGGTTTAGCTTTTTGCTGCTCTTAACTTTTACCTTCTGAGACAAATAATGGTCATGACTCTGATGTATCAAGGCCGGTGAAATGTATAGTCAACAAAATAAATAAATAAGAAAGCGCCTAAAGGTTAAAGAACAAAAGAAAAGTCATCCTCTTTACTGTAGATTAGGCAACAGCTCTTTAATTTCAATAAGAATTTATCATTTTTATTTTTTTCAATTATATCAGTGTACCAATAATTGCTATTAACATTATTTAGATCTGAATATTGAGCTGACACTGATGGGTAAACTAATTTAGAAGACACTTTAAATTAAACATAGTCCTTTTTTTAAATATAAGCACTTATATAAGTGTCCTATAAATAAAAATAAAATACCAGACATCACACCTGAAACTTTAGACTGAGCTCATCATTATTTGATGACCACAGTATTAGCACTGATGACCTTCAGTATGATTCATTCTAAACACTTGAAAATCTTGTTACCTGAGTTGTGTTTTGAGTTCAGTGAATCGCGGCCTCTTGCTCGGGTCATATGACCAACATTTGGTCATCAAACTGTAGAGGGTGGGCGGACACTGAGGGGGCATAGCCAAGCGCTCGCCATTTTCTATCCTGCCAATGACATCATTGTTCTTCACGCCCTGGAAGGGCTTGATGCCGTACATCAAGATCTCCCACATGCACACACCTGCAGAGGAAGACACAGTCAGGCACAGCTGTTAATGATAGAAAATGCCTGACAAATAAAAATGATGTACAACAGACTGACACACTCGAAAATATAAAATAAAAGGGCTGCTCTTGAAACTGTAGTAATTATCTCTGTAATTACCATGAAAAGTCATCTATCTATTCACTTTGAATACACAATTATTAATAAATAACTTTACAGTTACAATTTTATCTTGAACTCTCTCTAGTTCACTATGAATGAATTGCAACTCATATTCTTTTTATCCTAAAACACTGATAAACCTTGTTAAATAAAAATCAAAATAAATCACAATAAACTGCTCAAATTTCATTTACTGATATTATGACAGGCATGTTAGACAGTAAGAGCCAAATTACTCACAGCCAGCAAACTTTGAATCATGTGTAATAAATGAAATTGTACATTGTTGAATATTTTCCAAACAGAATCTCAACTCACCAAACATCCACACATCACTGGCAGAGGTGAATCTTCTGAAATTGATAGATTCGGGAGCCATCCATTTAATAGGAAGTTTGCCTTTAGAAGCTGAGATACACAGATTTGGATACATTAAAACTAAATAAAAATCACCTTGGTAGTTTAGATGTTAAGTGCAGAATTATTTTTATATTACAAATTTCAAAGATCAGTCAGAAGGTTTCTGGCATATTTAAACTGATTGAAGGCCCTTATGTGGTACCACACTGAACAGGTTGAATAGGTGACTGATATGAACTCATGTCACCAGCAGATGGTGGTAAAATGCAACAAAAAAAGACAAGAACACAGTTTCTGCAGCTAGCAGTCTTGACTGATGACAAGTCAAGAGTTTTTTCTGTATTATTTTTATAAATAAATCTGTTTCTGTGCACAGGACTGATCAGTGTGTAAGACTAAATCTGGTCTAAGTGTGACTGATTCAACATTTTGCATCACAACAAACTTGTTTCATCACCTTTGTAGTAAGAGCTATCCTCCATGTATCGAGACAGACCAAAGTCTCCGAGCATCACGCAGTCGACAGAGGAGACCAACACATTGCGTGCTGCAATGTCCCTGTAATGCACAAGCAGATGTGCTTAGGCCTCAGTCATACCACTTGTAACATCTTTTGTAACATCTTTCAGAGTGAATGAAAGGTGACCCATGAAACATCCCTGTCTTCTTTCCATAATCATATAGGAAATTTTGAATTGGAAAAGTGAAACTCAAGCATGTAGTATTGTAATCAGTTTTTTTCCTAACTTTGCTCTGTGTTTCACTACAGGACCTGCCTGGACATGATTAACTCCAATGACACCATGTCTGTCTGTCTGAGCCCTGAGCATGGCTCACTCTGTTATCAAAGAACCAGGGAGTGCGTTGAGTAACGCAACATCATTTTTCAACAGAATTAAAAAGATTGTGTCAAGAATATGTGAAATATTTCATGGAAAAGATTTCACAGTGCAATCAGAGTTATGAGACATGACATCAGTCAGTGATGGCATAAATGCATGATTCACGACAGTCTTAAAACTTAGTTTAGTTCAGTTGTGAATGCTACAGTTAGGGGAAGGGGCTGGGAAAGGCATCACATCAATGAAGAGTCCCCACAGTCAACACAAACCAGATACGTGTGAGTGTGTGTGTATTTACCTGTGTACAAAGCGTTTACTCTCCAGGTAAGCCAGTGCTGTACTGAGCTGATAGGCAAACTGAATGAGCGTGGCCAAGTCAAGACTGTACTTCCTCGTCTGAAGGAACGACCGCAACTACAGACAGAAAAATGGACATGGACACACAGATTTACAAAGTGATGTCACAACACTAGTATTTCAAACTCAATACATATACCCAGGAAAATAACTAATACTCAAAACCACAAATGGAAAAAAACAACAAAATAGTTGCACCCATACTGTGTTGTTTTTCTGAAAGTTAGATGTTCAATCTAACTGTTTTCTATATAATTATAATCTAAATACAGTGAGTTCCTTTACAATGTCATTGGATATACTAAAAGATATTGTGATTTCAGTCTCTTCTACAGACTCATTAGTCAAGTCCTGCTCCCAGATTCTGCAGACAAACCCACTGCCGTTAATCAGTATGTCTTTTTCCCATGTTTATGCATCATGCTGTTGTGCTTCATGTGTTCAATGTTTAAAATCTGTGGTTAACAAAGAAACTAATTATCCTTCCAAGTGCTTAACAACGGGAATAGTGGTAATTAAAATGCACAGTATTCCTTTTATTATATTATCTTTACCTCATAAATTGCATGACTGTTTTCATGTCAAAAGGCTTAGATAGTTGCCCGCTGATATCACCAAAGTTGAAAGGGCTGACTGAGGTGAGAATGACAAGCTGTTTACTGAGCAGGCAGGCAGACGATGACCCAGGTAGTTTAACTGTCCCTAGTCATGTTATTTTGATGACAGACTCAAGATAACTTTTATGTGTCTCATTCACACAAACGCATAAAAACGCAGATTTGTGCTCCCTCCTGGTGTTTCATAAGCTATGTGATGACAATTAAAAAGGAAAACCTTCGGGCATATTTCCAAGTCACATAGCTGTGCCAACATGTAAAGTACTGTGGCACTCTGCAACCTTTGGTTGCAATCTGGAGCTATTAGATCAACAAAAACAATGTTATGCTCGTTTTATGCTGGCGACAGCAGCCAGTTCTGTGTGTTTAGCTGTTCCTGAGGGTGAAGCTAACTGGAGGAGGCAAAGAAAGCAATGATGGTATCAAAACTGATGCAAATGAGCATTTAACTGGATATAAATTTTTATCACAGATAAGTATCTGAATATTCTTTCAAAACACTGTCAATGATGCCTGGACTCTGGTACTAAACATCTCGTCTCTGCTCAGGCTTTTCTAAAATCTGCTATCACAGCTAACAAAAAGCAAAAACAAACAAAAATACACAGCCTGACTCATACCTCTCCAAGAGTACACAGCTCCATGATGATCCACACTGGGTTCTCTGTGATCACTCCAATCAGCTTAACAATATGAGGGTGGTCAAACTGACGCATCGTTACTGTGAGAAAAACAAACCACAGAAAGTTTCTCAGTATATTTGATAGTGGCAGTAAAGTGGCCCACAGAGAACGAGGTCTTACATGCTTCTTGAAGGAACTTTTCTCTGACGCTGTCTGAAGTACAGTTCTTACAGGTTTTAATGGCGACAGGAAGGGATGGTTTGTCCTAGAAACAGACACAGAACCCAAGTTACGGATATCCCAGCACAAAGTGCGTTGAAATGACTGACAGTAATGTTTTTCCAGCCGTTTTCTCCAATATAATTTAGAAGTGTTTATACATGAGCCGTGCATGTGCATGTGTATATTTGTACATACTGGACTGTTGTAGACTCCTTGGTGAACATCGCCAAACTGCCCCTCTCCAATGCAGCGACCTAACTCTATCCTGTCCCTCTGGATCTCATAATCCCGTGCTGAAAGAGGGGGCAGGAAAAGAAATGGGCAAAGAAATGGGAAGAGTCAAATCAGCACAATCGCCCGCTGATTTTTCCATATACCGGAAATGCTGGAAAAAGACTTTCTCATTTGACGTGCTTTTCTTAGAGCACATGGATGAGGCTTAACAGGCCAAAAATATTTGGACAAAGTCAAGTCAATGTTTTTGTCCAAAACGTTTCCAAAGCCATTTACTAAATTATTTAAAATTGTCTGGCAGTAAAATTGTTGTATCTTTAGATAAACCCCATCCACTGCCAATAAGAATAAGAATAATATCATTTTGACTAAGGTTGATTAATTTTGTCAATTCTCTTACCCATACAACTTTAATTACCATGAACTTGACATGCATACACACATTAACATAAAGTGAAACCAATAAAGAGGCAAATGAAAGGTTGAAAAACATGCACAACAAAGTCTCATTGGGATTTCTGTTTCTTGTTGTACTGCCAGTAAGAAGGAGGCTGCAGGGAAACAAATGAGTAATTCTTAATCAAATGATTAATTGAGAAAAGAACCTGCATTACATCCACTAGATGTTAACATCATGTGCCCATTTCTAAAACAACATCTGGATCTGGTTAAAGGTTCTTGTAGTGTAATGTTCTGGCTAATAAACAGACCCAATATAACAATAAGGATTAAAAACACAGTGCTTAGTTTTGCAACTGGCAACTGCATGCTTTGACATTTTAACTTAATTTGACATTTCCATTCTACTGACATTTCAGCTTTATCTAAAAGGTCATAAAGCATTTCTGCATACGTCAGCTGACAACCAACTGCAGAGAATTTGAGCTAAAAACTCAGTTCAAGAGGGTTATACAGGAAGTTGACTAGCACAGCCTTGACTTATAAATGTTTAATAATGTATGAATGTCTGTAATTGTGACTTAGGTGACAGAAAAACACACATTCACAGACAATAACAGCTTATGCTACCAAATTAAAAAGTGACCAGAACACATTCCATCACATAAGATTTACGACAATTAATCTATAGTGCAATATACTGTCAGGAAATGAAGAATTCCTTTAAACATGAAAGAACCCACATGAAATGAAAGAACCATAACAATAAATCAAGACTTGTGAAAAAAAAAAACTGAATAAAGCGGACAACAGGATGGTGCAATGAGAACCAAGCCAATAAACAACAAAAATACTGAGAGACTGTTTAGCTTGTGAAGTTTGAAGAGACACGATATTCTCAAATTCAAATTTTAAAGAAAAAGCAGCACCTTGCTTGTTTTTAGGGTTGGTTCTCCTTGACAGTTTAACACCTGAATTCGTCTGTATGGCCTGCGGCCTCCACAGACACCAACGACCACAAATAAACAACAAGCTCAATGTAAGGCATCTTGAGTCTTTGCAGATTTTCTTTGCCCAGTAATGAAAATTTAAAAGGGTGATTTAAAATTACTCTTCACACACATATAAATCAGTGTTTGTTTAGAAACTATTCCAAAATTATTGGCTTCAATGGGCAATGCCTACAGAGAAAAACACATGCTTTAGAGCTCACTGTGAGTAAAATATAAAATTATGTAGAAAGAGCGGGAAAAAGGAAAAATAAACTGCAAAAACTCAAGGCATTTCAGTGAGACGAAATGATAGACAGGGAGTTTTACCTTCAACTACTCCATAGCTCACTGTGTTGGCGATGGGAAAAAGAGGAAGAAAGACGGATGAAGAAAGGAGGAGAGCCAAGCAGCTTAAAGGTTGACAAAAGCTCAGAAAACACAAACACTTACTCTATATCTGGCATGTAGTTAATAAATAAATATAAATGCTGCAGCAGATTCATTAAAAATGCAGTCCTGCTTAAGACCACTTTTTATTTTAGACATGTAGAAGACATAAAATTTGCACATAAACAAACTCAGGCACATAGTAGACGAATATGTCAAAAGCCTATATAAAGTCTGATTAGAGGAAAAGGATTAGAGGGGAAAAAAACAGCAAAATAGTGAAGCAAGACGGAGAAAGACAGAAAAAGACTGCGAGGAAAGCAGAACACAGTCCATTTTAAAATTTGGCCTTGCAATTAAATACATGAGTACTTTGTGCTGGCCAAAACATCCACAAAAGTTGAAGTATTGGAGCACAGGGCGAAAGCCACAGTTGCTATTAGAACTACAGCCCAGTGTGGCAGGGTATTCAGGGTTTTAGACAAACATATGAATGAACCTGACAGATGTCAAGTGTCCACATTAACCACACGTATATCATATGATTTGCCTTCAACCAGTGTCCCTACTGTTTATAGAAAAGAAAGAAACTGGCATGAATATGATAGCTGCTGCATTTACAAATGTGGTTTTATCCAACTTCTCTGGTTGGTTGTGTGCACGTGCGTCTTGTAAATGACTCACGCACCGCTCTGATTATTAGGCAGAAAGAAATGAACTTTTGCTTGAGGATGTAAGAATTTGAGGAAGGAATAAAAATGAAACGAGCTACGTTTGTCAATCTTGTGCTAGTTCAATATAACTGGATTTCTTAAGAACAAATTCCTTAAGCTAATCAGCATCAGGCAAAGAAGATTAAAAAAAGTGACTTACTGGAGGGCATGGTGTATGTGTCCTCTTCATCAACTATCTCAGCATAGTCATCAGTCTCTGTAATGTTAGATACACACAAAATGTATTATGCATGTAAAAGTAACACAATATTACTCACTACGTGATTTAAATCAACTGTCAAAAGGAAAATAAAAACCTGAGAAAGAACTAAAAAGCTACAAATGTTTCAACAACTCTTGCTCAAAGTAACACCCATGAGCTCCTCGCTGTCCCTCTCTCCCTCCTGCCCTCTCTCTCACACACACAAACACTTGGCAGAGAGCGTCAGCTGTGCATGTGTTGTGAATATCTGTCTGTGTGAGAGCAGCTGGATTGCAGGGAGTTACTGTGGTGGAGGAGGAGTGGAAGAAAAGCAAAGGAGAGGAGACGAAGGCAGAAAAGAGAGAGGAATAGATCACAAAAGCCAGAACAGAGAAGAGAAACCAGTTAAAAAGATAAAAGAGGTAGATTAACAGAGAAACACTGAATCTAGCTGTCGTGTAAGCAGATGGCAGTGATTAGGGTCAAATCTGTTAAGAATTGGACAGATAGAGAGGGAGATGAGGGGGGCAGAGAGCAGAGCCAACAGGGGGGGAAAAAGGGAAAAGATGGGCTGAGTCTATCCTAACCAGATGGTGGTGTTTAAAATAAAATCAGTGTGCAGACTCAGCTGTTGGAAACAAGAGTCAAACATCTGCTGTCCTGAACGCTTCCCTCGTAGCTCTGCTTGGGATTTATCAAGCTCTGCAGGAACAGCTCCCTAAATTTATGAGAATCCTTCTCTCAAGCCTGTGACTGATTTTCTCCAGAAAAGTCTCAAAAGCCTAATATGTGGCATAACTACTGGCGAACTGCTCAGCCATTTAAATAAGACAGCCTAGATAATAGATTTATTGATTAAAGGCGCCTGAAGAAGTTGTATGTGTCTTGAGAGTAAAGTGGGAATATCGATGGATTCACTTAGCCTAGCTTAACATAAACATTTGAAACAAGACAAAACAATCGTGGAAATGTCAACTCTGAAGCATTTTTCAGCAGTTAAACTGTCTCATGTTTATTTTTAAATTTGATACGACATGATCCACAACATGGCTGATATCATTTTACACATGTAACAGCTGCTTGGACAAGAGTTTGGTAAAAGTTTGACTTGTTAACAAAGAGGAATGAGTTTTACTGAATCATTGCTAATGAAGTTTTATGAAGAAAAACATTAATCTACTCTAAAAATTATCTACATATAAGCCTGGACAAAAACAAAACTTTGACCAACGTATGGTAGAAATTTTTAAAATCCATTGTTTGTTCAATTTCCTGCTAATTTTCAGCTTTTTCACTTGCTTAAGTAAATATATATGTATTACATTAAAGGAGATTTGATAGTTTTTACAGTGAGCCACTGTTTCTACCATCCAATATGTTCAGCCATGTATGGTTTTGGGTATGGTTGAAAAAATAAATGACCATTTTCTAAGTCGTCTATTTCTGTTTTCAGTAGAGACAATGTGTTTGTGTGTGCGTGTGTTTGTACGTGTGTGTGTGTGTCTGTGTGTGTCTCATCTAGCTAGCCCATTATAGCCAGGAATGCACCCGCTCTTGAATCCAGCAAACCTCTCCCTGCTTTACTCTGTGCACACAAGTGTGAATGCATGAGAGAACACGAGTGAATGATTTTGCTTGTGAGTGGTTGTGAAGGTGTGTGTGTGTGTGTGTGTGGAGAGAGCGGGAAACCACCTTTGCAGACGTTTGCTTAAAGTGAAATGCCATTTGAATGACAAATTCTGCTTTTTGTGATTTTCTTAAGGTAAAATGGTAAAATGGTGGTAATCCAATTCAGATATAATCCAAAATAGACAAAGACAGAAACATACAAAACAAAATTTGCCATTCTAGATACTAAAAAACATAAAAGTACTGGTTAAGGCTAAAATTATGCAGAAATAATCCCCGTGCTCTGAAATTTTCTACTTCATTTAAACCAAGCTGTACTTATAAAACACAGCACAAATTCCCTAGTTGTTAAAGAAGTAGGAATGAAGGCATAAACTTCAACCCACACACTAACACAGCCCTTTTCCAGGAGGGTGCAGTGTGTTGGTGGGGCTTGGGTTAGAAAGAAAGAACGACAGAGAGAATGATAAACAACGGTATAACTTTACCATCCCCGCTAAGATCTTCTGCAGAGTCCAGGAGAGCATGCAGGAAGCAGGACAGCAGAGGAGAGAGATGACAGAGACGGCAGCAAGACAGAAGAGAGAAACCGAGGGCAGAGTGGAGGAGAGAACGAGAGAGAAGAGAGAGAAAAGAGAGGTTAGAGGACGGCAAGACTTCAACGGTTGCACGATCTGTGAGGCAAAACACTCAGCAAGCTTTTAGTTTAAATTCAAAATGTGTGAAAAAAATTTGGGTTAACTTTCATTCATGTTGTGCAGACAGAATAAGTGCTAGAAACCGAACAGCAGTATAGACTCACTCAAGCACAGTTAAGGCAGGAAATATCCAGACACTGACACAATTTTTATTTTAGCTGGTAACATAAATTATATTTGCTTTGCCGTCATTTAATCAGAGTGGGCTTTAAGTACAGACTTGTAGTTTTGATTCATATGTATTTATATTTAAACTAGAAGAAGGTTTAGGAATTACACCTCTTTTATACTTTTAAAAGAGTTTAAACATAATCAAGTTAGCATAGTCATAGCAGAAATGTTGGCAAGGAGCCTGAAGTCTGAAACCTGAGGACATCAGAAAAAATGGTTTCCTCCTGTTCTTTCTCTATATACATTTCATAGCTGAAATAATAACAACTGTGTCATATCCAAATATTTGCAGGTCCAACTGTATTATCTGATAGCAAGCTGTGAAGTTAATATGCTTTTAGCAGACAGACTGAAGGTGCAGGATTTCAACATGGGGCCGATGGTGTAATGGAATCAATGAGCACAGCTGGATCCTCACATATCCAACATATCCAACAACCTCCACATTCACTAAGACTTAAATTATCTTAAAACTTGCAGCTGTAATAAAAAATAAAGTGTTCTGTTAAATGACTTTCAATACAGCAGGAGTGATCAAGTTTAGACTTAATATTACAAAATACACACACACCACACTAACTTCCACTAACACACAGATGTTCACAGTGACAAAAAAAAAAAGAGACAAGGAATAAACACTTCAACAAACAGTTGCTGTCCAGACTCACAAGAGCCACAGATAGAGACTCAAAGTCACAGGGTGACCCATTCAGGAGCCGGATGTCAAAACATCCAAACAACACAAGATGAAGAGACACGATATCCAGTAAGACCCATTTGCATAACGATGAATTAATCCAGTAGCGCTTTTCAAAGCTGCAGAACATCTCTGAGGGGGTACAGTTTAGTTGCTTGACTGCACCCAAAAAACCTTTTTAACAGGCGTAAGATATTTGAAACAATGATTAAAAATAACCAAAATGTGACCTCAGCAGGAGGAAATATACAGAACAAACACCTAACCATTTTAATCTTTCAGAACTGTAGCAATGGAAAATATAAAGATTCTTTCTCAGAACATTAACTCTCATGTATACGAGGTTAAAACTGGCTATTAATAGTAAAGATACAATTAATGCATCAAAAACAAACTTTTTTTTGTCCCTTTTAGTTGTGCTCCAGTCTTTTTTAGCAGGCATTTTCATGGCTACACATAAGCTGTTGTTATGCTCAAATTATGTAATCATAGCAAGCACGCAGTAAGGAGTCAGTTTAGTACAAGACACTTTAGTACAAAAGACCAAACTTCAAAAATTAGACTGATTGTGGTGCAGCGGATAAAAAGGTTTAACCCACAAAACCTTTTTAATTTTATATGAAAGAGGCAGAAAGTTCCAAAAACTGCTGCCAAACCAGACTGACTCTTTGGGTGTACGAGTCAGTCAAGGAAACCAAAATAACCCATAAATATCCAACAATTTTTATATGATTTTCATAATTAATGTGGGTTATTTCCTTTAAATTTCTCCAAACAGTTTGTGTCTTCTTTAAGTTGAGTAACCACCATGGTTAAATCAGGAATTCGACTCCGCCACATCACAATTTTGTGGACATGCTCCTCTACTAAATGTCCAATAAGAGCCCAGGATACCATTGGGTGGTGAATCTGAACAGAAGACAAATGGGAGGAGGAAACGCCGCGCCTTGGTTGGCTTAGGAGGTGTCGATGTCACTAGATCTTCAGCCAATCGGGCGGGGCAGAAGGACCACAGTGTGAGAGGAAAAAACAAGAGTGAATGGATATGAGTGAGTGCAGACAGAGATGTGAGAAAGACGAGGGGGGAGGACATAAACAAAAGACAGCTGGAACAGAGAGGACGGGACGACAGAGAAGGAAAAGCAGTTTCATCAAGAAGAAAGAAAAACAGATGTCGACTTTGCCTCTCTTGCTCTTAAACCCGTCACTTGGAGAGTCCGTTTGCATGATTTTGTATCTTACCTGAGACGGATATCGCTCGTACTCCACTCCTGACTGCTTCTAGCTTTTTCTCATTGTTCGAAAGTCTAGAGAAGAAGAGAAAAGGGGCAAGGCAGTTTAACAATTATTAATGTGTGAGAAGATCTTTAAAACACATCTAACAGCAGAAACATTCGCATGCTCACATGTTTACATAAGTTGCTCTTAAATGGAAAAAAGTAACCATCTGTAGTCTAATCCTTACGGTTTCTATCATACTTCTTTGTTGCCTCGGTTTCTTTTTCTGTGTCAGCTTAACTCTACTACTATCTTTACATCACAGACCACAACAGGCAGAGTGAAAAGAGAGGCAGAAAGCTAAACGAGTGAGAGGTGGAGACTAGAAGAGTGTTTAAAAACCCTAAGTGGAAAATATTTGGCCCCTTAACTTATCTCCTTATTTGACCAGAGACACACAAGAGTGAGGGAGAGTTTTTAGTTGAAAAAGTAAGCAAAACTGTTACTGTCTAAATTAACTAAAAAAAAAAAAAAGGGGGGGTGGGGGGGTGGGGGCTGCCAGTCAAATGTGGGAACACTAACATCTTGGCTGCAAAACTTACAGATAAACAATAATTCTAATAATAATAAATCAAGAATCTCTTTGTTACAATATCATAACCCGATCTCAAAATAAAAGTCACTAACATGTTTCAAGAAAGTTTAGAAAGGGGGGAAAAAACTGGTGGAACGTCTCACAAGTAATTAGGGTACAATGCAACAGATCAGCAACATGACTTTGTGTAAAATGAGAACAATAAGAGGTTGATTCATTTATAAGGAAAAACTGCATACAATTCAACAGAATGTGTATATTTCATTGGTGAAATTCTGACTCTTTAATTGTACTGTCTAACTTTGAGTATGATGGTGATTGGACTAATAACCCTACAAAGAAATGACTTCACACATTGCCCTCATAAAACCTTTCAATACAAAAAAAAAGAAAAAGAGAACACTTTTTTTTGTTTACAGCTCTGAAGTGAGAAAGTTGATAAACTTTGGTGGGATGAGGAAGACTTATACTTACTTTGGGATGGAAGGCAGAGCTCTCTCTCCCTCTAGAGGACAAAAGCATGCACCATGGTCAAAAACACAAACTGACCAAGAATAATCTCTCATTACAAACTTTATCAGAAAAAAACAGGGTTACTAAACATATAAAGGACAATGTTCATCTCAACAAAAGGAAAGTAAAACTAGAATGTGCATGATAAAGAAAAGAGTTCAGTGTAGTCAATTATATTACCAGTAAAAGAAGAAAGCCAGGTGACTTAAAAGTGAAACACATAGTGCTTCATTGTAAAATAATAATTTTTCTGAGGGTTTCAGAAAAGGTGAAATTTAAAACCTTAAAACTTATCTCTGTGAAAAAAAGAAAGAAGGAAACAATCCGATAGTAATTTTGAGAGGAAAAGAAAGTAAACACTTTGAAGAATATAATGAGTTGTATTCTAACTCATTAAAACCATGACTGTTGTTGTTAGAAAAAACTCTAGATCCAAGGATGAAAACTTTGAGTTGTCAACCTCTGGCAGACAGATGCTTGATCAAAAATCCTTCAAAAGCTTTAACCTTGGCTTTTGACCTAAATGTGATTACCTTTGCCCATATGTTTACCAGTTAAATTATAATAATTATTGACTGCAGCATTGAAAGCAATAGCATATTTGAAGCTTTGTTCACTTTGCAAAGAGCCTCTAAAGAAGAAGCACACTGTACCTTTCTGAACTCTGATGATGAAGGAGTGGGTTTGCATGGTAACAAGCCGACAGTAGCCGTCAATCAAGTCAGCTAAGTTCTCTGCCATGGTGAGAGATGCTGTAGTAACTGTCAGAGGCTGCACAGATGCAAACACATGCAATCAGCAGCAGGACTCTTACAGAGAGCTGTTATCTCAACAAGATACACACACACAGACACAATTAATACACGAGAACCCTGTGAGAATTTCCAGCTGCCCCTTACACTGTGTGTAAAATAAAATAAAATAAAATAAAATAAAATAAAATAAAATAAAATAAAATAAAATAAAATAAAATAAAATAAAATAAAACAAAACAAAATAAAATTAGATTAAATTTAAAAAAGCATTGGGTAGATTCTAACCTCAAATAGTGGTATACCTTTAAATATTCTGCTTTTTATTGTGAAAGCTACAACCAGAATTGCGAATATTTTTGTAGAAATGGTCTGGGTGGCAGTAACTCCAGGGCCTATGACATATTAATTTTTATTCTTTAAGGCCGTCAAAATATTCACAAACTAACCACAGCCCTATTTGGTTAAATATTTTTATACTGTTATGAATTGAAATTAAATTAAATTAAAGACGCACTCCGTAACTTTATGACCTTAAACCTCTGTGTTCCAGACTCGTTTGATGGCACAGTGACATTTATCATGTGCATTTCTGGAGCCATCGCTACCCAGCATTTCTTCCGGGATGCTGCGATGCGTTGCAGCTGAGTTTTGCTTTACGCACCGTGTCACATGCTAGCATATGGATCACCATAGATGATTCAGCAAATAAACGCAAGAAGACATTATCAGAGGAAGACAAGAAAAGAAAGACAGATAGACAGAGCAAGAGATGCAACCAGAGTCAAGATAAGACTGTGTTTTACTGGCTGGAGAGAGAGCTCACAGTACAGGTAGGATGCAAGATGGATGCCAAATTAGCCATCAATAGGGGGCACGTCACTGAGAAATTTGCAAAAGTACTAGTGCGTCTTTATATTAGAAATACTTCATAAGAATACTTTATCTATCACCCCTCTTTGTGTCTAAAAATCTACTTTTCACCATTACGATAGGTTACATAAAAATAATAGCGAAAATACAGCAGGAACTAAATATAAATCATATCAGATGACTGAAATGCCAAAGGCCATGGTCTTTCAGACAGATGATGTAGTATTACCTCAGGAGCACCAGCGACATTCAGCTGTAGCATGCCTTTCCTGTCTTTCTCCTCCATAGCTGAGTACTGGATGGACTGGACTTGGTTAAAGTTTGCTAGATGTGTGGGCTGAAGACATAGAAGGACACAAAAGATTTGAAAGTAAACCATCTTAATTAGACATGCCATTTTTCTGACTGATCATGAAAGATTGATTTACATCTCAGCTTTCATGAATGTTGTAGTCCACAACTTGGCTTTGTTTCATATTTGTTTTTTTTTGTTTGGTAAAAACAAACAAAAAAACTGAAAAAACTCACTGTAGATCCCTTGTCAGTGAGGTAACTGATGCCTTCTTCTGGCCCGATGGCCAACTCTACCTGGATCACCCAACTGGACTGTTAAAGAGAAGATGAGATACAAGATCAGTGCAAGGAAAAAGACAAAGTAAGAGAAAAGTAAACATAGTGAAATGCAGAGAAGAGGCAAGAAGAGAGGAATGTATCACATACTGGATGCATGTAGGACCTGCTGCCACCTAAAGGGGTCAACCTCACACAGCTTACAAGAGCTTTCTCTGTGCATTAAGGCATACTAAAACTAAGCAGCAGAATAAAGGAAAGAATGGAGAAAACCTACCCCAAGGGCACATTTGAAGAACTCCTTGTCATAGCGGTGGATTGGGGCAAGTATCTCTAAGAACTTCAGGATGCACTGCTCATCATTGAGATTGGCTACCTGCTTGAATGTCTGCTGAATCAGCTTACGAAGAGTTTTAGCCTGGAGAGAAGAAGAGGAGTCGGGAGGGAAAAATTAGACAACAAAAACACGTTTTGAAAATGTCATAATGCAAAAAATCCAATAGAAGGAAGAGGAAGTGGGAGGTGTTTGTATTTTTGTGCATGTGAGTGGGTGCACACTGACAGACACTAAAAGACATTGATTGACTAATAGTCCACTCTGTTTCCAGTTAAACAGACCTCAGCGCTTCATTCTCATTTCGGATCAATACCTTAACAAAGACACTCCAACACTGTTAGTTATTCAATTAAAGATAAAGAGTCAGCTCATTAATCACTAGTTTAAGACACATTTCATTATATTGCCCATATTACACACAGTTTATCAGAGCAAACTGCACAGTTGACCTAAAAATGTATTCATTCTTTTAAAGGTTTGTTATGTTTCCACAAAGCCGACAGATGGGAAGGAAAATCCTTCTAGGAACATTATTCTGTCATTTACAATCCTCTCTGTTCTTTATTACTTTCTCGAAATAAAGATAAGCAATACACACAAATGCATACAACCTAACATAGTTTGCAACTCTTACACATTCAGTGTTAAACATGGAAACGTCCCAAGTGGATAAACCCCAACTTACATAGATTAAAACAAAGATTAAAGATTTACTTGAGTATGAACTAGGCTATAGAAAAAGGCATGCAAATATTTATAGTGGACAGTACAATATGGCTATTGTGTGCGGTTTAATAACCACAATTATGACAATAAAGTACCAGCTGCATTGATTTATTGACTGCAGCTGACAAATTAACCTAAAATGCCCTGATGAGCATCAATAAACTATTTTAATGAGAATCATTCACATGATGACTCAAGTTTTACATTTCTTCTGCTATCTAATGTGTTGCACTTCTCTTTATCCAGCCCATTTTTTTCATTATTCATTTGCAAATATTGTAGAAGCAATAATATCTCAATTCAATTTCAGCATCAGAGCCCTACTGCCAGCTGTCTACACCCTAAGCCCGAGGGAATCAACAAATCCACAAACACACACACACATGCACACACTTCCCTACAATGTCCCTGTGTGCGTACATGTCAACAAGGACAGATGCCATAATTCTTTAATGATTAAAAAAAAAATGTGCGCGTGTTCGTGTGTCAATATTCCAGATAGGATTGCTGTTTTAATTCCTAGAATTTCACCAGAAAAACCCACTCACACACGCACGCACGCAGCCAGATGCAGACATGTATCAAAAATTCAAACTGTCCCCCCTTCCTGGGAGGAAATACTGCAACTGGCTTTCATCCTCCTTTTAAACCTGCTGACCATCGCTATAGCAACAAGGTAATTTAAAAGAACAGATCTGATCGATGAAATGATGAGAACATCAAGCCTGTGTGTTCTGGTTTACTTTGCTGACATGTTTTAGTTGACTGAAGTTATATGTTTAGTTGGGTTCATTAAGCAGCTGATAAACTTTAACACAACAGCCAACCCTCTCAGGATCACTAATATGCTCACTTACACACAATACAACTCACAGCCACAGCTTTAGCACATTGCAACAGGGCAGGGACATTAATTACATTGTTTTCAATAATAATTTTGCTTCCATTGATAATGGAAATTAAATAATTGAGAATAAAATCATATTCTTTGATAGCAGTGCTCTTATTTTGTCTTCACCAAAGCATACCTCTTCTTTACAGTGATTACTTTTCACCCCCTAGTTAAAAAGCAAATTAACTCACTTTTGACCTCACCTGGAGGCAAGATGATGGAAAAACTTGGACCAATAAGATCTATCTGGAAGAAAACATGTAAAAAGGTTTTTACAAATGAACCTTGCTAATGGCCCTTCACTCTCCTGTGTATCCAGATTACCAAGGGTCTCCCTCCTAATCTTCTTTACGTAGGTGGCGTGATGGCAGCGATGTTCCAGGTAGGCAGGATTAACATGTTCACGTTTCAGACTTTAACCATCTCCCTTCTCATTCATTTTGGATTCATCGATAGTATTCCTTGTGGTGGGAAGTTAAAAAAAGTTTGTCAAATCTGTTATCATATAGGCCTCTTGTTGCCCATGTCAACATTCCTAAGATACTACCCTCAATGCTCACTGCGACTCCATATAAAAAACACCAAGAAATAGCACAAGGAAAACAACTAATTTATGTAAACCAAGCTTTGAAACTACCTAGATCACAGTCTGATGACGCATTCAAGAGAAGGGCTGGAACAAACCCAATCTATCCCGACCTATGGCAAATAACGACCCAAAATAGCCAATGACCTTGAGCCAGACACCCTAAGCACTGACATATCAGAGTTGTTTTGGAGGTGTGAGGGGAAACTTGCACAATATCAAGTAGGTGGTTTTGACATTGTGGCTCATCAGTATATGACAAAAGAAGAAGCATAATTGGTACCCTTTAATCTAGTATGACAGTATTTCAATATGCCATTTATCTGACAAGGGAGACAAGATGTCAAATCAAGCTGGGGCTGGTTCAGACTTTGGTCTCCAAAGGTCAGTTTCCCTAAACCTGCTGCCCAGGCCTGTCAATATGAATGAACAGACTCTACTCTTTTTAACAACCAACATCAGTCACTGTTTACTACCAATGCCATCTGCTCTGGGTTTTGTGTGTCTCTGTGTGCGTGTGCGTGTGTGTGTGTGTGTGTGTGTGTGTGTGTGTGTGTGTGTGTGTGTGTGTGTGTGTGTGTGTG
>JBBBVU010000018.1:17374689-17393188 GCA_037177055.1 Atherinosoma microstoma
GAAAGAGAAAAATAAAAACGAGAAACACTTGCAATACAATAGGCCTTCGCACCGCCTTCGGTGCTCGGGCCTAATTACCTTCGTCATGTCAGTGTGTAGTATGAGCTTGACAAATGCATGTGTGTGCTATTGTTAACAAAAAAAAAATGGAGAAAAGATCATATGATCTGCTACAGGTTTCATTTTTCTGCATGCCTCCTTCCTGTGCTCCTCCTCTCTCCTCCATTAAAAGAAAATGGATATGGTCTACCAGGTAATTACACCTGAGAGGGGTGGGGAGAGTGTGTGTAGAGACACACACAGACATAACTCAATGGGAGGACTGTAAAGCCGTTGAGGGGTATATTATAGTGAGAAAACAAGAGGTGCTACTGGGTTACACTGCCAGTGTCAAATAGTGCTGACTTTTTTCAATATATCAGTAAACTCTTCTTTCTCTCTCTCTCTTACATACACACATATAAAGAAATGTATAACCTCTGCATGGCATTGGTAGCTTTGGCAATATACCAACTCAGTTCCCATGGAGTCAGATATCACTTTGTAAAGAGTGGTTTCATGCTATTTGTCTGTGTTTCTGTGTGTGTACATAAAGGAAATTTCATTCATACCTCTGTCCCAACACATGGGGAAAGGGCTACAGCCACTGGTAGCCATGGAAACGCATGTCTGGCCCACCCTGTGTCTCTCCGCACCGAGGACAGAGAGACAACTAGCTGCTTCGCAGCCTCGCATCACAAACGGTGAACTTCTTGTGTACAGAAGTCAAATAAATAAACACTCCAAAATCCAGACACAACAGCAATAATTCTCTTACAAAATCCAAACACCACTTTACACACAAATAGGCACACATGCACTGTCTCCAAAGAGAGCAAAAAATGAAAATCTGTCCGTTTCCAAACTATTATTTCAAAAGGGGTAAAATCCTGAAAAAGCCCTGCTTTTTAGTGTCTGCACTGTTCGGAAAGTAACAATCCTCCAGAACAACACATCAGCATGGAAAATGCAAAAAGTAAACATCCTCTGCAGATTTTCTGCTTTGCAAAGGCTTGTTCTCTTAATCTTTTCCTGTTATCCAAAGTTCCACAAGACAAAAGAAAACATCCCCAGCGACATAAAGCTACTTTCATCCACAAGTTTCTCTCTTCGTCTTTTTCTGTCCACTTCTGAGCTACTCCTCAGCGGCCCCGCTCTGATGAGAACACATGGTTTGTTTCTTGCCCAAATGCTGCTTCATGCCTGTACTCCATAGTTACAGAGTTGCCGAGGAGGTGTCGAGGAGCAACTGTCGCTCAGGAGAGAATTTGGGTTATTTCACTCAGTTGACTTCCTGTGTTGGTAAGAGAAGTGCTCCTCCAGCAAAAGCTTAAAGTCAAATCCAACTTGTAAAGAACCAATCCAAAGAACCTTCACTTAGTTAGTGGTCACAGGGAAGAAGAGGCAATTACTGCGCTCAGTAAGAAACAAACAGAGCTACCTTCTCTTGGAAACATAGAGTGAGAAGATAGCTTAAGGTTTTTAAACAAAGAAAGCAGAGACAGAGGTACGGAGAGAAATACAGCAATTGTTTCAGGGTGAATAAGAGGAGAAGGAGGACAGAGCAACACAACTGAAAGAAAGTTGAGTGGGGAATGAGAGAGCTCAGGAGAGGGCTGTTGGAGGAGCAGGAGGAGCTTGATACTATTAATATGCTAATCCTGTGCTCCCCATTCAACAAAAAACTCCTCCCACATCTGCTTCTGAAGTCAATCTCAGAACAGCCCTTATCTTATCTTGAAAAAGCATCATTATAACTAAATAGAGTCCTTACTAAATATTCTAAAGACAGTGAAGACAGAAGCCAAAACAAATGATTACCACATCAGCCAACTTAGACGGGATATTTAGTGTTACCAGGACACAAACCTCCTTTCTGACAGAATTTCACAACAAAAAAACAAATGAACCATCTAAGAGTTGAGAGCAAAAGAGTTTGGTTTTTTTACCAACACAAATGTCCTGCTTGTATCAAGCATGCAAACTAGCAGCTACGAGCAACCAATCCATTTCCAAACCACAAAGTATCAATCGATCACACTTTATACTGCACAATCACATCCACTCAGCCAACGATTTTCTTTTATCTAATCTAAGGGTCAGTACAATTTGACACTGTGTGTTACTGCAAACCAGATACCATGAGCCATTCATGGAAATATAAATACCCATTGAACACATAGTTAAGCACATGCTGAAACTGAACAAGCCTCAATCGATTACTGACCCAACACACACACTGACAAAAATGTGAAAAATCTTCAAGCAGCTTGCAATCCAGGCGACATAACAGAGCAGTCATTTTAGTGTGTGTCTGTATGTGTGTGTGCACGTGTGGGGTTCCTATAATTTGTGGTCCATCTCAGACCTTGGCCATTGTCATGAAAATGTGGTGGGAGCAGGGGGTTTGTGAAGTGTGTGCATGTGCGTGCGTGCATTGGTGTGTGCGTGGACTATTGAAAGCCTTTTGTCAGAGGGCCGGATGTTGCCATGAATGGGAAGAGCTCTTCTGGGATTGAGCCAAAAGTCTTTTGCTTTTTTTTCTGTTTTGTTTTGTGAACATAATCATTTTAGCACAAGGTGAAAGCACAACACTCGTCATTTCCTAAATGCAGTTTAAATTTAAAAGCTGCCAGTAAACCTCAAATTTGCAAGAAGTCACTTTGATGTGTCATTGTTTTAAAAGAAAAAACAGTTACCTTTGTGTCTGAAAGGTATTTCATTTCAGTCTTTACCAGAATTAAATTAAAAAACTATAAAGAAATAAAAATATATATCTTCTAACATACAGTGGACTGTGATTATTGATTGCTTGTATTCTATATCATAAAAAGTATAAAAAGTACATTTTGTTGCAGTCAGAACTAGATACAAAAGCAAAATTTTGTTTTATCCTTAATTTCAAAGACATCATCAATACCTGCTGATACTTTAAAGCTCTGTAATAGATTTGTAGCACTATATTTGGGATCACATATTCTTTATAACACATTAACTTGACAAATTCATTACACCAATTGACAAAAACTGATTTATTTTAAACTATCAAATATTTCTTAAAAAATGTTAGATAAAAGGTCGGGTCAAATTTTTTTAAGGCATTCACATTTTCTTACTTGTTCTGAAATATTGTTGATCCAAGGAAATAAAACAAAAAAAAAACTGATGATGCTTAGAACTTCCTCCTCAACCAACTCCTCTTCCTTTGTTATTTTCTTACTTCCTCGCAGGTGGCAACAACAATTGTTACAGCTAAGTAATGTTCCAGAGGGAAAATCTAAATAGATCAAAGTCTTTTGGTGAAGCCAGGGGGGGAAATAGGAATAATCTGATACACAAGGTGATAATTGGAGGGAAGAAAACACTTCACACAGAGTCACTTGCAACCAGACTAGATTTAAGCATGCTGGCAGATTAAGCCATGTGTCATAAAAGGATGGCAAACCTTTGCTTTCAGGGCATGGTGCCATGACACATTCATTTCTGCAAGAGAATATAACTTCATAACCTCAAGGTGAATGGCACTGTTGGAAGTGTCTTGAAAGAAAAAAATATTTTGTCATCTGGTAAAGTGTCATGGATACAATTAATCTCATTATATCCATCACAGTGCTCTAACGAGACAAAAAGAACCAACAACAACACATAAAGAGTCCTTTTCTGTTTTCTCTTGTTTATTGTCTTAAACACACAAATATGTTTTACATAAATGTGTGAAATTATTCTGTTCATTAGCACTCATACTGAGCTCTAGCATCATTAGCATGAAGTCCCCATTTTTGTATTGTCTGAATAAATGTTAACAAAATGAAGAACTTCAATAGATTTCAGAAGACAATTAACCTTCTGCACAATTATCTTCAATATCTGAAAAAGTAATAAAACTAATAATCTGAAATGAGGAGCTGCAGTCAAATCCATTTTTCTTTCATACATCCTGTTATTTTAGACAGGATAATTACACAATCTTTACTTGTTAACATTATTATAAATCACTTCTTGGGAATGAAATAATAGTGTAATGAAACAACATTTCTTTTTTCTTTCTTTTAGACAAAATCAAGTTAATTTAAAGTTGAAGTGGACATCAAACTACAATTCCTGGAGCAATGATTGTCCTTTTATGGTATGTATGAGTGAATGAAGCAGCTGAATGGTCTCATGGGGTGTTGTGGGTGTTCGAGGGTCAACTGCTCACCTGTGTAGTAGGCAATCCTGGAAATATCTGAAAGACAAATGGAGAAATGACACAGTGAGCTGGTTGGTTTAACTAACAAATAAATCAACAAGTTAGAACAAAAATTAAACTCAAGCTTATTAAGTGAAGTCCCACATCAAGCGTCCACAATTCAGTTACTGAACATGAATTGCAGGCCTGCTCCACAATTTATGCCACTTTAAATAGATTAAAAATCAATAAATGTCCCGTTTACGCACACACCTTTTCACAGGGATATTGATTGATTTTTTTTTATTTTTTTTTTGCTTTCTCAAATCAATATTCAATTGTTATATGATTTACTCCAACCAATAATATGCTGATGCCTCACTCCTTAAAAGCGGGAAATGCCACAGAACAGCACTATTGTTCAGTGTTCAGGTCTAGCAGCTGTTAGATGAGGATGTTACACAGACTGTGCTTTAACCTTTTAGCCTGTGATTGAAGGGTGAAGCCCAAAAGCAACATGGAGCTTCCCTGGCTGCACTCATTCATACTTGTCATCTTATGAGTTTATACATTTTCTTAGTTTACTACTACACTTCCAACAGCATAGTTGTAAGTCCAATGTACAAAGTAACCAGGTTCCTGATGAAAGAAGTTTTGGACACATTCACATCAGCTCCCATTAGATTAAAAATCTTTTAGCTGTAGAGGAAGATTGTCTCTAATGTTTTCATCTGTTTTGAAGGAAGTTGTACACTTGTCATATGCTGGGATAGGCTCCAGCCCACCCGTGACCCTGAATTGGACTAAGCGGTACAGAAAATGAATGAATGTACACTTGTCCATGCAGTGATACACTATACAGCAAGGACTAAACAGCTCCTGAGCTTTGACAGGAAGTCCAGAAGTAGCCTTATGGGAACCCATTTATGGCAGTGATAGAGCTGTGTGTTGGAGGTCAAAAAGGATAAGTGCCTAAGTGCTTTAGACACCCTAATGTACACACAAATACTAGGTTAGCAAGCACATATACACACTGTATTAAATGACAGAGATGGCTGTCAAGACAGATGAGGTAATGGTAAGAAGAAAAACCCACACAGAAATAAATAAAAAAAAGAAAGTCATCAGGGTTACTCATGCTCGCTGTATTACCAACAGTGTAATATGAAACCGTAACAATACAAACTTTTTGTGAATGGTAAAAAAAGTGAATTATAGTAAGGAGGTCCAAATTGGACATATGATTTATGATGAAGATTTGTGATGAACTAATGTTTAAGGTATAAGTGGCATCATGAAAATGCATTATAGCATTGCTCATAGCACCGCACATGTTTTTATGACAAGCCTGAGACGAGTTGAAAAGTTAAATGAGATAACGTATAAAAATAACTACAAAAATAATACAACCCGATTTCCAGAAATGTTGGGACATTTTTTTTTATTTGAACAGAATGAAAACTAAAAGACCTTTAAATCCCACAAGCCAATATTTTATTCACAATAGAACATACATAACATAACAGATGTCTAAACTGAGAAATTTTACAATATTATGAATAAATTGAGCTATTGTCAAATGCAAAGCTTGCTACAGGTCTCAAAATAGTTGTCACAGGACATGTTTTCTAAGTTGCAGCATCTCCTCTTTTCAGAACATTGTCCGTGATTACCAATAAGAATGTCAAATTTGGATTCATCTGACTGTAGAACACTTTGATATCAATTAACATAATTACTTGCTGGATGTTCGCCCAGCTGGATCCTTTTTTAACTTTTTTGCTTTTTCATCCATTTGTTGCCCCCATGCCAACTATTTTGAGACCTGTAGCAAGCATCACATTTGAAAATAGCTCATTTTGTGCATAATGGAAAATGTCTGTTTAGACATCTGTTAGGCTATGTATGTTCCTTTGTGAATAAAATATTGGCTTGTGTCATTTGAAGGTCTTTGAGTTTTCATTTTGTTCAAATTGTATAATCTAAAAGATAAATAGAATCCTAAGACTTGATGTACTCTGCAGAAAAGTCAGAATGCAAGTACTGCCAAGCTGAGACTTCAGTGTAATGTAGATACTATGAATTATATCCAATTTCCTTCATTGCCATAAATCATCGGACCAAATATGACACAAATGACAACACTTGGCTTAACTTCATCTTTTGTGACCAAACTGGACCACAGTAAACTGATTAGGAGCAGCTCGTGATGACTGAGAATGTTTTAAAGTGCTATAATGACATTAAATAGACCTGAAACCTTAAGACACCATCTGTCTCCTGGACACTGTCAGAGCTCCATTCTGTTTCTATTTGTCTTTCTCAGTCTTTCTGCCAAGAGCTACATAGCCTGAGATCTACAGTCAAGCTGGAAGTGCTGTAGTCTAGACTAAAAACCAGAGGAGAGGGTGGCCTTTTTTTGTCTGATAAACATGATTAGACAGCAGTTGAAGAACAGGAATAAAAACTTTAGCCATCTCTTAAAAGAAATTAAAATCCATATCACATTTACAGCCTTGTATCACACTTTATTTGTATGTAAGACATAAATAACTTTTTTCACAATTTATCAATTCAAATAACACCAATAATTCTACCAGCTAAAGTGAATATCTCGCTATGATTTTTTTCCCCTCTGTAGAATAGACTGTGTTCTTTCACAGGGCTAATTACAAACCACACAGTTTAATTGCACCACTGTATATATCAAAGTGAGCTGTTGGTGTCTCATTCTCTCCTTCACACACACAAACACACAAACACACACACACACACACACACAGGAAAATCTGCTTGTCTAGACAGACAGGGACCTAAAACATTCGTTCCTCAATTTTTCCTAAAAAACCCAGAGCAGGAACAAGGATTCATTTTGTAGATGTATACATGAACACTATCATCTATCCTCCAAATGATTTAGCATATGTGAAACTGTTGACCAATCTTAGAGGAATGTATTAGCACTTTAAAACCCTGTTTTCTTGCCACTGATGAAGTCAGGTTGTGACCAAAACACAAAAATGATCTGCCTGGCATAACCATGCTGCCATTACCTCCATTAATGAAGCTTGCTGGCTCACCTGCATGTTGGCAAATATTCTTTCACAAAGTCAGTTTGTGATCATTGTCTGTTAGTTTATTAGCAAAAATTACCCCAAAACTACCAAACTGAATTCGATGAAGCTTGGTGGATAGCTGCTGCACATGCAAAGGAGGAGCCCATTAATTCTTTATGCAGATCAAGATCACCATGTTGAAAGTGCAAACTACAGCATTGACCTTGGAGGAGGATGCTCTCTGTTCCATGTGCAGTTGCACTGAAGAGACAGTATCATCTAACAAAAGCGTCTGGGTGAAAGTGTTCAGATAAAGAATAAAACAAAAGACTTTAGAACATTCTTAGGTTAAATTATCATATGTGAAACAGAGTGGTCCATCTGGCTGGTCTTGATCTAATTTTGGGAGGAAAAAAAAAACATCTGCAGGACAGCAGTTTTAATCAAAGACACAAATTCATTAGTTCTCCAAATCTGCAAACTGAGTGCAGATACAGTGCTTGCAAGCATGACTATTTTGAGTGTGAAAGAAGAGATTTGAAGCTACACAGCATCTCGGTGTCAACAGAAGGAAATTGTTCTTGCAAGTGGAAAAAAAAATATTATTGCTCAGCCGGTGACACAAACCTCAAACAGAGAAATAAACAGCTAAATGAGTATGGATAAATATACCATCACAGTCTGTATATTTAATATTCAGCTTTTGTATTTTGTGACTTGACAATTTGCCTTCTGCATTCATATATCTGCGGTTTTTCTGTCAAATTTCATCTTTGTTTCATTAATAAACACAAGTATGTGGTTGTTGTAACCAAAACACTTCAACAGATAATCCTAGATAAGAAATTACCTTGGCAAACTGCTGTGCAAGGCCCAAAATAAAGATGCCCACAAACACCATCTTTTAAAGCTGTGCATAACTGCATATTACCCATAGGTTTTTCACTAACTATAATTACACAGAACAATATCCAAGTTTTTTTTTTCGACCACTAGTGCTTACATAGCTTTTCAATATAAGGTACTTTTCTTGTGTGTTTCACACAATAATAAAATTGTGCAAATCAACACAACAGTGACAGATTAAACTAGTTGAGAAGGAACAGAAGCAGATGTTCTTTTCCCACACAAATAACTTTTCCTGCAAGGAGAAGCAGCCAGCTGGTCTGCCTCGTTGCTCTGTGCTTAATGGTTAACCTTCAAGCTTAGCTGGTGTGCGTGTGTGTGGAAGACATTCAACAATGAAGTGTTACTGGAGTGTGCAGTCTTATGGTGCAACAGCACAATGCTTGAGGCACCAAACACACCTGCCACTCACACATAAACACACACAGAAACTATTACTATCCTTGGAGGTTTTTAGCACAGTTTTGACAGTGACCCTTAATTTGCTTTGTACAAGTTAGTGATTCTAACTTTAGAGCAAAAAACCACAAAAATAACTATAAAATCTTGTTTAAGCTTTGGTTTTCCACTTTATCAGTTGAGGTTGTGTTCAAGTGAAAGTACAGGTGCATATTCTCTGGTTATTATTCACAGTCGGGGAAGCATCAAGCCATTATTCAACATCTGTCATACGCTAAATAAAATGTTTTGGCCATGCATGCTCACACCAAAGCACATACACACATAGGATGCACACCTCTCCAGATAAGTCCTAGAAACACACAACATAATAAGGTCAAGTAAATGCTTGACTGCTCTTATGCATTTATCTGGCAAAGCGCATACACACTGTGGCATAAGCATTCAAGTATGCATCGTTCAGGTGCAGTGATAACGCTAACCGGCTTACTGGAGCTGCACACAAGTCAATGTATCACACTCAGACCAGATACACCATGTATAATTCAACGCAACAGATTTAGCACGAATGAACTGGTAAGATAAAGTTAGCCTTCAAATTGATTTTAAATGATCCCACACATCAATTGTTTTCTTTCTGCTAAATCTGACAAAATGACCAGTTAAAATCACAGTCCCAGTTGTGGATTAAAGCATCTATCTACTGTTGTTTGCCCAGTTTAAAACATGCCATTTGAGATGCGGAAAAGAAGAAAATCAAATACAGCATTAAATATTGAATGCTTCTTTTATCTTACATGAGGCAAAACAGAGGGGGGCTGCCGTGCAAAGCTTAAAAGGAATTCTTAAATCTGATTGGCTGATAAACATATCCTTTAGTGTCTCTACTTTATGCTGTTAGATAGACTCCAGTTGAGCTTTACTAAACCTTGCAAATGCCTTCTACAACGCATAAATAACTATGGAATAATGACAGCATTCACAAATGAAGTTCTTAATACGGATAGGCATTTCAGGTGAATTTTGAAGTGACATGACATGAAGTGACCATGACATCATCATTAATTAAATGAAAAAAACTATCTCCAAATGGAAATTGTAAAACAAATGTTATTTATATAATGTGTGTGTTCCATAAACAGGTGTTTTGTATCAAGTCATATTTTCAATATTCTGTGGACTCTAGTGTCCTTTATTGTACAGTAGGTCAATAAGAAAGTGGATCAGGGAGACGTTGGGAACAGACCTGTGCTGGCTGTTTTTAAGTGCTATGCAAGGTGAAACAGCTGTTAAACTTTCCTTTTTCTGCTTCCAAACCAAGGTCGGGAGACAAAGATGGGTGATTCCTCCTGGGTGAAGCAGCAGCTAGTTTCAGGGTTAAATCCCTTCACGTTACCCAGCAGTGATAAACCAGACACGGGATTCTGCTGTAAAGGTTTTGACTAATTGATCAGTCGATTAGTCGTGCACATCCCTCGTTCTTAATCTCTACTGAACAGGATTCATCATATTAATTTCATGGAGGATTTTTTCCCAAATCCAGATATTGTTGGGATATCCAGTGTTTTATAAATTATGATGCCCAGTAAGATTAACAGAGGTTTTGAAATATACTGCCTGGATTAAAGAATTTCAAAGGCAATCACATTTTCATGACCCTGCAATGGCAACATAAGGATCAAAATCACATTTGGCGTTCTAGCTAAAACTTTTTGGGTAAAAGTGTAACGCAACGCATGTAGTTATGCATCTACGTAAGTGCATAAGAGAGGAAGCATAAGAATTTGAAAGCAATGTGTATTTATTTATTATTCATTTATTTTTCAGGGACAATGCAAAAAGACATGGAGGACAGATAAAACCACTGATGTATTGTAGAGTATACAGCATTAAACTAATTCGCAACCCTTGTCCCTGTGTGTAACAATACAGAATGTTTTCATCAATTATGAATCAAGATCAAAATATATAGACTCGCTGAAATATTCACGTCTAACCTAGAAACAAAAATACCACAGGGGTTTGTTGGTTACAAGCAACATTCATGCAACATACACACAGACATGCTAAAAACCCAAATTAATAAAAATGTTAAATCAACACGAACAAACCGTTTCAGCTCTAATTTAAACAGCGCTTCACAAGTTTGCCTCTCTCTTCCTTCTTCTTTCGCTTAACAACACTGTATACCTACCAAACTCTTCTTACAACAGGGGTTTTGAGTTTTAATTTTTGTACACTTTTTTCATCCCTTAATTTCTTATTGATTACCCTCAAACAGCAGCTAGCAGAAGTATTTTATATTCTTCCATGACAAGATGTCCCAAAAGATTATATATAAAAACAAAAGAGCTAGTCTATTTAGATATAAACACACATGCATGCACTGCCCACATATAAAAAAAAGGCAAATACACAACATTTCTTCCAACTTTACAAGGTGCAGGAAATGAATACAGACCTGATTTTCACATGAAAGTTTATCACTGTTTCCTGCATGAAATCAAACAAATTCACATATAACATGATGATGTATAGTAAAACCCTTACCATGATATAGTCCCTCCATTTACAGTCAAGAGAAGATAATAATAATCCTATTCTGAAAGACTGATAAATTGAAAAAAAAAATCCCAGGATTCTGTGGTCTTTAGGCTAGTGTTGTGCTAGGCAACCAACTTAGTAATGATGGTAAGTGTCGACTTAAGCTCACAGTTGAGCGTCCTCCGCCTGCTGACTGTACTACAACTGCCGCTGCTACTACTACTACAATAACCCACAGAGATACACAGTGACACGAGTAGTGGGAGTAAAGGGAAGAGGGAGAGGAGGGAGGGAAATAGGAGCAGTAGACAGGCTTTAAGCAAGGAAGGGGGGAGGAGACGAAAGACAGAAAAGGAGGAAGGGGGAGGAGTGGCTTTGTCCCCCAGGAGAATGATCGAGGGGGAGAGAGGGAGCCAGATGTACAGGAGACATAGGAGAAGCAAGTGAGGAGGGAGATGCATGAGAAGAGATGGAAATGCATGATGCAACAACTATGAAGTATGAATTTCTTTCCTTTCTTTTTACAAAAATGGTGAAATGAGAGAGGGCAATGGAACACAGCAGGAAAAAAATCTGGGAAAGTAACAAGCGACCCAGCTGATAATGACATAAGGAAAGAAAGAGAAGAGTTTGACTTATTTAAACATTTGGTGTGGGTGTGAGTCCTGCGTTGCCTTTGGCTATTCTCTCTCAGTGACACAAATGCACCCTCAGGAGCCACTCAATTAGTCATAATGCAATATTCTTGACTCAACGCAGTCCAGCAAAAGTCATCCATCTTTGGTGCAAGAAAAAGGAGTGAGACGAGGGGAATACCAGCAAGTTGTTCCACAGACCTAACACATTTAATCCACTTATACTGTAATCAAATTGCATGCAGCTAGGAGAGTATGCTCTACCCCAGACAGTAGTTTTTTCACCTATGGGCAAAACCCATTACAACTCAACAAATCAAGCAGAGCAGAGGTAATAATAAATGAGTTTAATGAATATTAATGTTAAAAGGTTGAAATAATGTAAAAGTAATACCTGAAAATGTTTGCTTTTGGTATAATGGTAATAACCATCTGAAGATCACTCAGGTTATTGGATACTCATCTTTTGCATCCCAACATCATTAATCAACTTAGATCAAAGTGTGAAGTGTAAAGTTAAGGATCAAATGCAATTTGAAAAAATAAAATAAAATAAACAGACATGTAAACCATTCTGGTTACACTTCTATGTGTGGCTGCTTGAACCTGTATTTTCATGTACTTGTTGGTACATATAATGCTTGTAAATTCTCACATATCCAGCCAGAAGTAGAAATTTATTATCAGCAGAGCACAAAGTATCATTTGGGCTTTTGTGCCTACAATGAAGAATCACACATCACTGCTTTGATTGCAAGATTTGACTCAGTTTTATGTGATTGTGTGTCTGAACAGTTGCAAAATAATGCACTCAAAAACTTCTCAATCAAGCAACAGTTTCTCTATGTTATGAAATGTACAATACACTTGATCTCCACAATGTGTAACGTTGAACATTCAGTGGTCTACTGTACAAATGAAGCATGGCAGAAACAGCTTCTTCATTGTTCACACAAAAAGCAAGCAAACAGGGAGACAGACAAGATGAGAGTTTCTGAGGAGTAAAGAAGATTAACGGGCCACTGGATTAGTAGGCCAACATGTCAGACACACACACACACACTCAAACACTCTACTCTGACTCATTTAGAAGGTAAACCTAAGCTCTGCCCTGATGTTTCTCTCAATGTGCATGTCTATACTTGATGTGTTGGTGTATTAACATCCCCCTCTAGTGGAATGCCTTGTCAAGTGATATATGATTCACAAGTTTCTCTGCACCCAACTTCTTTAAATTATCTTAAAATAGACAAATCAGCCATCACTACTGGAGACCATAAAACCTCCAAATCCACAACCTTTACAGTTTAACCAGTCTGAGAGAATTTTTTTTAGTCCTTGTCCCTGGTCTGAATTTTTAGAATTGAGGGGTCCTTTCTTCAGCCCAGCTGTTTCAACCATAGGAACCAGGGGCCAAAAAGAGCTCTGTGGGAGAAATCTCAGCGCAAAAAAGGGACCTTGTGGGGGTGGTAATTTTGAGAGTACGAAAACCTTTAAAGCTTGCAGCACTGAACATTTCCTATTGGACGACTATACAGCATTTTATTACCAATTTTCTGTCTCAGTCATCTCAGGTATTCTATCCACAATAGCTCATGAAATCTGTTATCTTTAAGTTGTACCATAAGAACAGCTGTTACTGTTTGAAAACAACATTCAAACTGAGACATCATTTGGAAAGCTTCAACATGAATGAGGAGACAGAGCCCAGGCCCCATATTGTGACAATCAGAGCACTGAAACAATCTCTGATTGTTTACCAGCAATTATGTTCTAAGAGAAAATAAAAACACCTAAAACCCTGTGGAAATGTGTAACATTAGTTAAGCTTTTGCTCGTGTTTCTATTGAGAAGACAACTGAGAAGAATGATGTGACCGGGTGAAGTCTAGGATGAGAAGTGGCATTGATAGTGACTAGAAAGTGAAGTTAAGTAATAAGATGTTAATCTGGTCTTTTCACAGTGGTTACTGAAGCTCATCTTCTTGTTTGCAGGCTAATCAAACAGTGCAGTAGGGCATGGCTGTCTCTATGGTGGACAACAAAGGCATGAGTGGCTAATATAAAATATTTTCATAGCAATTATTCTCAAAGGAACAAATAAAACACCCAAAACCTAATGAAAATGTGTGACATTGACAGATTTTGTGTTAATATAGCTGAAACTCGCTTTCTTGTTTGCAGTCTGCAGGGCAGCGTGGAATCATCAGTAGACAACCAAGGTTACAGCGTTCATGATAACAGATGTATTTTTGAGTGACTAAATGTTATCCTCTAACTTTTTCACATAGTGTTTTGCTTTGAGGCACAAACACCCCTAGTACTACAAATGTGTGTAAGATGAGTAGATTTTTAAGTTAGTACAAACAGCTTCCTGGTTTTATTGTCTGGTTAGGCTCAGCATGGCAGTGCCTAGACTTCAGCAAGTACAGACAGGATGGAGTGACACTGCAATAGATTAAATTTGCCTAATCTACCCTGAAGCTTAGACCTCAGTGGAAATTCAGCGGACCAAGGGCTGAAATAATCTTTTAGCACTTAGGGGGGAAAAAAGCCCCAGGCTGTTAAGTTCTGGGTTCTATTGGTGGAAATGCCCCTTATTATGCTGGAACATATTCAGTATAAATTATCATTATCAGCTGATATTTTGTGACTCTTATCATTTATATTAGCTTTGTCAGTTTTTTTTCTTTTCTTTTCTTTAAACCCGACAGAGATGAGTAAAGCAGACAATTGAAAACAATTCATTAATGAACCTTTGTTACAGGACTGCGCCTGCTGGTGACTAATCACACAGACAGATACATCAACATACAGGCAGACACTGTTGCATTATACCCACATCTGACCTCAGCCACGCTAGTTTATGGCACTGCACCGCATTTGTGAGTGTGACATCATGTTCATGACTTGTATCCAGGTGTTTCACCACTGATGTTTGGGTTTCTCCCTGCAGGCTATTATGACTGGAAGGATTTTCTGTGAAGAGTGCAGAATGCTTGTATGACTTTGGCTGTGGATGGTTCTAGAGAAGACATGAGGTCAGATGGGACAAACAGACAGTTATCACAGTTTTTTCAGATTACCTCATTCACTGTCATTAATGTACCTGGCTTGAGCAACTTTCTGGGTGGTTAAATCCTGGAAACCATTCTTTCTATAGGTATAGCAATAGTATGTAACGTTTATATGCATGTTCAAGAAAATCTGTAAAATTATGAGTAAAAATCTGCAATAAAAACTATATGATGAATTTGTGTCATGTGTAAACCTTTAGAATCAGAGTTGACATTCTATTTGGTTGACTTGTAAAATAAATATCAATCAAGCTCCTCAGTCTTAAATGACAGCAATTAAGCAGCAATATTCTGTCACAATTTGTCATGTCAGACATGCATGACAGACATGATGAAGTTACTGTGAAACAGCTTAAAGGCATACCATGTGCCACCAACTAAATATCTAACTTAAGAATATTTTGGGTAAATTTAATACAAGTGCATCTCTTAAAATGATATGTATAGGTTACCAGATATGTGTATCTGTATTTTTTAATGGAAATAAATATAATGCACACGGATTAAGTTTAACAATTATAAAGTCCATCAAACAGCATTTTTAAACCCCAAACCAAATATTTGCTCATTAGAATTTTCTTTGAATCCTCATGCATTAAAATAGCTTAAATATATAACTCCATCCCCATGCCTCATTCAGTATGCAGGGATCTATGAATATGCAAATTTGCTCCAACTCACCCCCTCAGCCATTTCCCTTGTGCATTTCCCCCATTCTCATCTGCTAGGAAGCTGAGCCACACTCACTGATTCTCCTACTTCATGAATGGAGGCACAGGGGCATCCATCCGTTTACTGTACGCTTTAACCTGTAACTTGGAGTACACGCTGGACAGGTTGCCTCTCTATCAGGGCTAACTCAGACACAAACAACCACACATGCTCAAATTCCCCTCTACCATCAATTTAGAATATACAATTAACCAAACACGCATGCTTTTGGACTGTAGGCGGAAATACCACACTGACAAGGGGGGGAAATACAAACACACGGAAAGGCCTATGTCCAGATTCAAATCACCAACCTTCTTGTTGTGAGGCAGCCATGCTAACCACTACCCCACCCTGCAGCGCCTGGCAATGGGGCCAGTCAACTCAATACATTCAGAAATTTATTTTTGAATCAATTTACAGTGTGGGATAATTTGTCATGGATCTTGAGAACATTGACACCGCTGACCAGAGGTAGAATTTTTCTTTGTCTGTCATTTTGACTGACAGGACAGATGTGCAGAATACGCAGAGAGGCGACTAACAATGAATCAAAATAGAGCAGTGACAACATAGATTCCGTTTGCAGAGGTTCACCCCGACCACAGGGTCCTGCAAGGGTCCAGTGTTACAAACCTGCACCCATTCTAACCGTTAAGATCATTACCAAACCTGTTGTGCCAAAAAGTGATCGTCTGCCAGAAACTGATTAAGCGGCCACGGGTCACTCAGTTTCTGTTGATGTTTCGGGTGCTGCTGTTCTTCTCGGCACAAAACCATCATGACACAAAAATACAGGCGACCCACCCCGTTGATTTTCTTTTTTTTTGGTGCACAATATTCTTTTAAACTTTAAACTGAACCACTGCTACATCTCTGTAGACCCTTATTTTGACATTTGATTCAGAGATTGCTGTGTAGAAACAAAAATTAATTTACCGCCACGGTTTCAGCTGTTCTCTGCTCAGAAAAGGTGGATACTTGGAACCCACAATTATATTTTTTAAGTTATTGTTATTTACAGGACATTGGAAGCAAAAGGATGGATGGATGGATTGCTGCATTCTTTGCTTGTACTTTTTTGAGGAAAAAGGGTTTGAGGTGAGAATGAGATGAAGTGCAACAGCTCAATGTATAAAATTAAATCCAAGTAGGATTTTGTGACAGCTATGGTGGGGTAGTAAATGGGGGGATTGCCTTATTACTTTCACACTCTGCAAGAACACTCACGGTTGGGCTGGGAGCAACGACAAATTGTTTTCTATTCTGTTCCATCTCAATTTCTATTACCTACACCAAGGTGTGGAGGTTGTTTTCGGCGGTGGACATTGGTCTGTCCTTATGTCCGTTAGCAACAAAAATAATAACGGAAATTTTGATGAAATTTTCAGGAAATCTCAGAAATGTGAGAACTGGTTAGATTTTGGGGGTGATCCGGATCACCCTCTGGATCCAGGAATTTTAAATCTTTTTTAATTACAAGACGACATCATGGTAGTTGTTATAGTCCAAAACTGTTTGACCCAGATCATGTTGATATTCTGGATTTGGTGATCCAAAAGATTCAAAATATAGGGGGTCCTGGGTGGGCCGTTTGGCCTTTTTGGGTTTGACTTCTGGCTGAGGTCTGCACTCTGGGATTGCTTCTAGTTACGAAATAGTTTGTTAATGCTCTTCATTTCAAAAGTAAATTACTAATGTGAATTACTAACACCAGCATAGAAAATCAAAATCAAAAGTTCCACTTTGAAACAGAGTTTAGCGCTGGTAAATTCTCTTTGCTACATTTTGAGTGCTTTTCATACGGAATGACAGACACAAATGATAAGATGATGCTTCTGTTTGACAGTTGCAGTCGGTCTGCCGAGTCGCATCTTCCCGCAGGCTTTCTGTGTACTCAATAAAATTATTCTTTTTCAGATGATCAAATAAATTAGTCATGTTTCCCATTTTAGTGTTCACCAACAGACAACAAAGTTTGCACATTGTATTTTTCTGTTTCTTCATTATTTGAACTAAATCAAAACCACTTCCATATTACTTCATAGCTTTTTTACCAATTACACTTGAAGAGTTTGGGAGATAACATGAGTTCAGTTTTAGTCTCACCCCATTGTCATGGCTCTCTTCATCTACAATCATTCTCTTCTATGTTTCTGCTCAGTTTGCTTCCTCAGTCCACAGCCAGCTCAATGTATTGTGGTTTTTTTTTGTCGTTTCCCTTTTGAGTTTTCTTGGTTGTTAGCAAGAAGCTTAGTGGTGCATTACCACAAACTAGTGGACTAGTGTGCTGAGAGGTACACAGCTTGCTCTGTAGATGGATCGATTGAAAATGTCTCATGCTTATCAACGAAAATTTTATTGTGATCTGATTTTAAAAGTGGAAATGAAAAAGTCAAATAAACTAACATTATTTACTAGATTGAGTCCCATTCTTATCAATAATTAAATTAAAAATGTGAAAAATATAAACATATAAAAGAAAAATGCTGCGCCGTTTTATCTTTTGTGACCTGGGTGTAAAAACGATTTTTAGAGTTCAGGCTGAGGACTAGACAGTCCATTTTCACAGACATTCTCTGAAACAGAGAACACTAGCTACTGGTGCGCTGGCTGGTGGCTCCGAGGAGGAAGAACCCTCTGATGGGCCCGAATCCAAGGTCTGTTGTGAACATTTTCTGCAGGAGGAACAAAGAGCAGAAGACTTTTGAGTCTGGGAACCTAGTGGTCCGCCGGACCAACAGACTAAAGCCAGAAACTGCTTTGTGTTTTTATTTTTTCCGCCTATAACCTGAGTTGTACAAACTAGGGCTGGGTATCGTCACTAATTCCCTGAATCGATTCGCAATAGTCTATTTCGATTCGATTTCGATTTTATTCGATTCGATTCGATTTCAATTCATTTACAGCTAATTGTTTAACAACACTTATTTTTCTTTAATCTCAGGTAACTTTTTTTATAAAA
>JBBBVU010000018.1:17405212-17416363 GCA_037177055.1 Atherinosoma microstoma
TCTGTGGTGGGGATGGAGCTGGAGTCTGTGGTGGAGGTTGCAGAGAGGAGGACGTTGGACAAACTGCTGAACATCATCGATGATGTCAGCCACCCTTTGCATGCCACCATCACGGCACAGAGGAACTCTTTCTGCAGCCTGCTGTCTCTGACCTGCTCTACCAACAGACTCAGGAACTCCTTCCTACCCAGGGCCATCAGACTGTTAAACAGCACTCTAGGCAGGGGTACAGGGGCTCCACAGTGAGTAGTCCGGTTAAGACTTTTACAACTGGACTAGGGCAAGAGTCTGCACTTTTAATTTTTGATTTGAATTATATATTTTATTGCATGTTGTTATTACATAGTACTTTGTTTGTTTTTATGCTGCTGCTGAGTCGTTACAATTTCCCTTAGGGGATCAATGAAAGTATTTATCTATCTAATTCAATATATTTTAGACATGATAATTGGAAGGAAAGTAATAAGCTGCCATGACCCGGATTTGAACCAGGGTTGCTGCGGCCACAATGCAGAGTACTAACCACTATACGATCACAGCTGGCCATTCATAGTATTAGTGTACAAATCAATACCTAAATAGTTATTTCAAAATGTTGGCATTTGCTTCAGAGGGTATCAAGTTGTTAGGTAATTAGGTTTTCCTCAAAATGGTTGAGAAAATGGTTGTGTTTTATTGGCGCTAGATTCAGTTTTATAATTGTATAATTTTAAATAATGTTGTTGAAGAGTGTTTTGTTTCAGTGGGGTACTTCATTAGGACTTGTGACCACTGACATGGCAGTGGAAAAAGTCTCCTAGTCATGAATTGAATAAAATACAATAGGTCCCTGTGCATAGACCTGTAAACGGTCTTCAGAAAGCAACACAGACACCAAAAACAAAACAAAAATTCAGAAAGAAAAAAAAGTTAAAAAAGCAAGTTGTTTTTAACTATAGCTTAAAATAAAGTTTATGTGTGATGTATGATTTGTTTGACATCATGAGACATTGTGGTTTTTTTAAATCTAATTCAGATTAGTAATGTTTTTTTTTTTGTTAAATCTTGCTGTGACAATTCTTCCTTGTTTTGTGACTCAGTTTGTAAGCCCTAGTTGACCATATTGATGCTGGAGAATATATGATCTGATGAGGAAAGCTGGCATGATATGGATGCTGTAGCCCCATGCAGTGTGCTAACCACTACGCATTCCCAAAAGCATTTTGCAGACCATGGAAACTGATGTATGACACTGATGAGTATGCACACATCCCTCCCCCCAGTTTAGTCTTTTCAATTCTGTAAGACAAAATCTTACAGATTATGATTCTGACTTGAGGAACTCACAAGCCATTTGACATAAATGCTACTGAGACAACAGTGTGGCAAACTTCATATCTAGACCAATGTGACCTCGAATTTTGCATGCCCATGTTCATCTCTGAAAGGTAACATGATAATGATAAAAAAAGAAAGAAGTCTGAATATCATCAAATGTTTTCAAAGGCGGGGCCAGAGCGGTGAACTGGGGGAGCAGAGTTCACCCCTAACGTCTAACTTTCCCTCAGGTGCCACCCCAAGAATAGACTAATTCTGACAAATATCTAGTGTAAGCTACCCTTTACATGTGTAAACATCAGATGCTCAACAGCAAGTGAATGCAATATGTAATGTACTTCTATTTGTTGTTTTATATTATGCTATATATCAGTCTTCTTGCTCCAAATGCATCATTTATACAGCATCATCTTCCTAACTGCCTGTGTGGGTGATATTTTTATGTTCAAATAGTTTATGTTTTATGTAGAGGAGTAAAAGTCATAAAACTACCAGATGTGATGACTTTGAAAAGTTAAACAGCCAATTAATACTGAAGAAACAGTATTACTGGTTGTTTCTAGACAGCATTTGCATGTTTTGCTTGACATTTGGGCCACATCTGCAATGTATTTCTTATAGCAAGACAAAGACCGCAAAAAATCTAATTGAAAGCATGCAAAAGCATATTATTAATGATCATTTTGTGGTTTGGACAGCTTTGTAGTTTGGCAAAACTTTGAAGTCCATCCAAGGCCCATCTGGACAAACACACTAGTAGCTACCATGTAATCTGAGGACAAAATTATCCAGGCACCAGTTGGGTTTCCCTCTTTTTTGGTAAATAGCAAAACTTTAGGAAACTTTAGAGAATGAATTGTTAAAGATTGGGAGAATTATTAAATTCTTTAAAAAATGGTAATGTCATATTCTTGTTTGGACTGGACTTTAATAGCATTCTGTTTGCATTACCTAAAACCATCTAACTCTGCTTCAGTTAAAATTCCACAGTGTATTTGTACTGTAAATCTTGAGGGACCGCAAAAGGGTGCAGTACAGTACATATACAGTAGGTGGCACTGTTTCAACACCTAATCGCAGCTCCATCAACTGCAATAGAAAGTGCTACTATTTTGAAAATTGTATCACCGGAAGTTCATGTGAACTATCGCTGCCTAGTTTGACAAACCAGCGCCAAACCTGTGTATACTGGTTGTGAATCACAGCAAGCAGTAAAGTATGTGCCAGCGATGAAATCACAGCGGTGTGGGTTGTTTTTTTTAGACTGAAGCCGCTTCATGACAGCGGACTGGAACCGCGTTAACAGGCTCACCAACCGCATTGACCGCGTGCATTGGAAATGACCGGTAAGTCTTTAATTTGAACTTTGCGTCGGTTAACGTTAACTCTGGTCATACTGTTGTTGTCAGTCGCAAGTCAGAGATAGTAACCTTTTAACGTTGTCCCGCTTCACATAACAATTCAGTTCCAGCTTGGTTTGTTGACTTTTTTCTTTCTTGCTATATTGTATGTACTAAATAACAGCGACAGTCATGAAGGACCGAATTGTATAAAACGGGATCATTGACATGTTTTTGCTGAAATCACAATGAACCCAAGATGTCTCGCCACATGAAACCACATGTTTCTCATTTTTAGTACACCCAACAAATAGTGAACTGATTTAAAACAAAGGAGACCAGGGTTTTTTTGTTTGTTTTTTGTTTTTTTTGTTTGTTTTTTTTAAAGTGCAGTTGTTGTAAACTGAGTAAAAAGTTGTGACATATTTCTGTATGTCCTTACAAAGCCAGAACCTATAAACCTTGTCTGGTGTCCATTAACGGGCATGTCACCCATTTTAACAGTTTGCCTTCATCCTGTGTCAGATTAGCTCATTAAACTCTAAAAGACCTTTCCCATCAGGTTGGTTGAGACACTGTGAAGAAATAAAAGCTGTTAAGTTCGCAATGAGAATGAGCCAAAACAAAATAATTCAGAGCAAAAGTAGAACCATTTATACGATTTGAACGGCACCAAGAAAGATAATGGGTAAAAATAGCCACTAATCCATTTATTGTCCATGGAACAGTGCCAATATCCAAATAGGAATGTAATCTCTGACAAAAGAGTACTGCAAGTCTGCTGGGGAACAGAAATCACACACACACACACACACACACACACACACACACACACACACACACACACACACACACACACACACACACACACGTTCCTGAAAATGCTTTCATCACTTTTGTAAATGTGCCTGTTAACCACTTCCATATTGAAAGCAGCATGTTTTTGTCCTGTTTTTTTCGCCCAACTTTTATAAAATGCACTTACAGTATGTTGTTGTTGTTGTTTTTGAAGTTGCTTTTAGCTACAACAAAGCAGCTTCGTCTTTGACAGATATGAGGCCAAACTTGTTTGTTAAAGATCTTGGAGAGTCTGGGTGTCTCACAACATGTTGTCTCCTCAAAGCTGCACGCCCTAGCCAAGTCCAAACTATGTGATTGTTAGGAATAGTTTCTCCACTTTTTGTTCTTTTGTGAAACCTTTGCCAATGTGAAATGAAACAAAGGGTTGCACATAGATTTAAAGGAATTCTTGCGGTTACACACATTCATGACAACTGGATTTTATTAAATATTTGATGTGTGTAAGGGCTAGAAACCTTCTTGACATGTGTAACACATTTGCTGCTTGTAATCGGCAACATACTTGCAACACCAGGTTAACTAAATTGTAGGTTTTCAGGGATATAAATGTCTTAAGTGAGTGTGTGTTTTTTCCGTGACACAGCAGGGCAGTTAGTCAGAGGCCGGAATGGCCTGAAGACTGAAAGAGAAAAAGCAAGCAAACGTATCAAAGGTGAAAGACGCCCAGGAAATAGCGAAACAAAGATGGAGACATAAGGAAAGGATTAATTTATAAAGAGTCCAAGTTAAAAGAAGAGGTAACGTAGGAGAAAGGAAGGAAGGAAAGATAAATGACATTAAAGGGAACACAGTTTCACTCTGCAGCTCCTTGGATTTCGCCCGTAGCTGCAACTAATGCAAGTCAGATGTTTACTCTTGATCTGCCTGACTCATGTAAAAAAGAAAAAGACAAGCAGGACATATTATTTGGTCTTTGGATAGCTTGATCTGAAAGTCACGCTTCCCTTTGATTTTACCTGAATGTGGGCTCTAATGCACAAATGGTGCAATGGTGCTTCTCACAGGTTGTTAAAAAAACAATTTGTATGTATGGAACTACTTATTAAACTTAAATACAAACAGGAATGATTGTAGGGAAACCCAATGATAACATCTCAGATGGAGAGTGTAAAAAAAAAAAAAATCAAAGTTGGAAAATAAATGAGCAGAAACTGATAGTTTGAATTATAGTTTTTAGCATAACAACTTTGATCAGCATTAAATCAAGGCTAAACATTTTTTGAACAGGTTGAGTGAGATTAATTAGCATAGATATGAAAATGAATCGGAAATGGTTGTCAGGACAGAAAGCTTAAAAAAAACTCAGTTACTGTAACTGTGGTTTTGATTCTGTTGATAACAAAAGTGGTTTACTGCACCAGTGATCAAACTCTTAACATCGGTTTTGTGTGTGTGTTTATTTGTGTATGAGATTTAGATGAATCTGTTATGCAGTGTTTGTGGGGCTGCTTGTGTCTCGGCAAAGTTGCGAAAACAGGGTCAATGTGTGGATGATAACAGTGATTCAGCTTGCTTATAGTAATCTGATCCTATGTTTTACCAAAGTGATTACTAACTTTGCTGTTGCGTCAAACCTGTAAAACCCAATACATTTTCCGGGAATCTTTTATTAGTCATAGTCAACGAATGAAATTGTTGAAGCATTGCTGCAGCTTCACAGTGATAGTTTGAATTGAGTGATGTTAGATTTTACTGTTGGCTCTTTAGGACAGCTGTAAGGGTAGGCAATCGATTTCAAATTTCCTATCACATTTAATCTGTTAAATGTGTTACTGGATTTAGTAATTAGATAGTGAATGATAGAGCTATTCCCTGTTTGATAATTTGGTATTTGATTAGCCCCTGTTCTCAGATAATTCTTAGATTTATGACATTAAATTCAGTTACCCAGTTCAAGATGCTGTATTGCCTGGGAAACGTCCACAATTCCCATAATACAGAAATATTGCAGAAGGTTGACTGGTGATGTCATCTCATCAAAATGAGTCTAAATGGGTTTTGTGTGTGTTTTTCTGCCAGTGTGTATGCGTTTTATGTGATGGCAGAGCTCCCGTCTGGACTGCTGGAGGCATGTGTCGTGGTCGGAGCCCCTAGCGAAAAGCTTCGAGACATACAAGTAAATATACACACTGATAGAGCAAGCAGCAAAACCATGTGCATGATGTCAATGTCATTACACTTATATAGAATATGCAAGCAAACAGATGATGGCTTTGTTCAAATATGGACTCAGTTAAGGGATTAATGCTGTATAGCTTAGATAATACACTTTTCTATCAGTCACTGAGTCAGTGATTTATACATGATTGACTGCTTTTTTAGTAAACGCTTGTTGATTTTAATGTTGAGCTTCCCTCACCGAGGTAATGCCAAATTTTGGATTTTAAATATGGCGTGCGTAATAACTTTGTTTATGCGTCTTAGAAAAATTAACATGCTAAATTATTCCACAGATTTATCTCTTTGCATTAACGTGCTCATTTTGACAGCCCTAGTTTTTTCACATTTTATCGGGTTCTGTAGTATCAGAACACTTTTATGAATACCGATAACAAGTACAGGCACATAGTATTGGACTGATAACCTATATTGCTATTGGTATAGCTGCATCCCTAGTATAAGATATACAATAAATATACGATTCAGTTCAAATACAGTATTATTATTTTAAAAAGTTAGCTTGTCTATGCCCTACAGCCAAACACCAAGCTTAGCTATTTGTTGGTCAGAAATGTTAAATATATGATCCAATGTTATTCTTTTACTTTTTCCAAAATTGTTATATACACAACAAAATTGTATACAATTCATGGCCAGACACTGAAAACGACACCCTTTTCTACTAATGCTCATGCTTTCCTAGACGCATGTGTTACAGTTGTAGAAATTTGATCAGAAAGTTATAAATGCATCAGACAAGATTCAGCATATTCTGTCACTGTGTACAGCTTTTACAACATGACATGAAATAGGGTCTGTAATATGTACAATCATTTCAGCATTTTCAGGGCAAGTCACATGAGCTCCCTTTGCTGGAAGCTGAGGTACTGCAGGTTCATGCCCCGCCCTTTGTGTCCAAGGAGACTAACTCAAGCCAGGTGATTGGTCCGGCTTTCAGCCGTGTCCAGAGAAGGAGGAGCTTCATCAAAAAGGTTGGCCTTATTTATTTCTTATAACTTTTAAAATAATTGTTCATATAGCATTGCAAAGTTGTGTTTTGTCGACGATTTATCCTTCTCTTTGGTGAATTTACTGCTCGATACCTACCTTGTAGTGTGTGCTAATGCATTTAATATTTAAAAGATCATCATAGTGTTTCTCATGTTTTTTTTTTTTTTTTTTCGGGGGCAGAAAAGACGGGCTAAAGAGACTAATGGAGAATCAACCAATCGTGCAGAGGTGTCATCAGCAACAGAGGACATCAGTGTTCCAAAGGATCTGGATCTCATTGCTTTGCCACAGCTCTGTTTTCCGGGTACAGAGTTTCCTCTGTGTCCACCTTTTAATATTGCTGCAAAATGAAGTCAATTACAGGACTGTATTCGCTTAATTTGTTTCGCACTGTCTGTTAAGGTTCAAATGTTTTTAAGCAGCGACTGTATCTGCACAAACTTTTGTACACCTCTAGTGCATGCATTACATTCCATCGCATTGCTGCCTGGCTGATGGCTGCAAACTGAATTACTCTGTTTATGTGTTTATGCCATCTGATTATGGTTGGTATGCACTCTTACGCTGCCCTTTTATGCTTTTGCCGTATGTGTTTTGTCGTCATAACAACCTGAATATCTTTAGTGTGCTGGTTCTGGTGGAATAATGTTTTTTTCTTGTTCTTTTGGGCTAGGTGGTCTTCAGGTAGCCAATGAGCAGAAAGAGGACAGTTACCACTTCCTGGTTTTTACTGACTTGTTTGGCAACCGAACCCATGGAGTTGTTGTGCAGTACTACAAAGCTGTACAGGTACGCACATACAATTAAAACATTCGACATGTTGGAACTAACAAAATTCAGACGATTGTCTTTCTACTCTGTCAGTCCTGCCAGGACGGTGTTGTTCAAAACGGCCATAGATGGAATTCCAAATCGCGCTTCTTTGTACCCTTTGCTGTGTGCATCATCTCTAAGTTCCCTTACTACAATGCCTTGAAAGACTGCTTGTCATGGTAATAATTTATTTCAAATGCTTAACTCGTGAATAACCATTGTGTGTTGGATGATGCCATGAATTTGAAACTCTTTTGACATTCTCAGCTTACTGGTCCAGTTGCGGACTGCACGACAAGCCGACTTTGAGGAAACGGTGAAAGAGTTTTCAGCCAAGCTTTCCCTGGTGCCCTTACCCCCGCCTGGAACGCTACATGTGGTCCGACCTCACACATTTTTTCTCTCCATCACTTAACTCCACTCATCCTTGATAGATCTTAAGATTAAAATGGATTTTTATATGTCAGTCTTTCAGTCTTCGTCCTCTTCAAGTGGTTCTCCCGTCCAGAGAGAATCAGGACAGCCCCGTTGTTGACCTGGACCTTCATCTACCACTCCTCTGTTTCAGTCACACAACGCTGCTCCAGGTAATTAGGAACACAGGCAGCTGTTATCATTACAAAAAGGAGACACTTATGAAGTGGTAAATATTCATGTTTATCCTCTCTGCTCCAGGTGCTCTCCTGCCTCCTCCAAGAACAGAGGATGGTCTTCTTCTCCTCTGACTGGGCCAGACTCACTCTGGTTGCAGAGAGTCTGCTACTGTACCTACAGGTTTGTTTAGTGAACTAGTTAGAATAGCACTCCTTTACTGTGAATAAATGTTCTACAAAATCGTTAATCGGTCTTGTGTTGCTCTGATATTTCTCTCAGCCGCTGTCCTGGCAGCAGCCTTATGTTCCTGTCCTGGCCAGAGGAATGTTAGACTTCCTTATGGCGCCTACTGCTTTCCTGATGGGCTGTCATATAAGTCATTTTGAAGAGGTTGCTGCAGTGAGTACAATAGTGTAATTAAAGCTGTTCAAATATGTTTTTTTCATCATTATAAAGGATTGAAAATCATGCTCAAGATGATGAGAGCAGTGTGGAATATTTTGAAATATTTTGTTTTTATCAGGATTTGTGGTGTTTATTAGACGGCAAGGTTGTCACTGTCAGTGAGAATTGGTTCTTGATTGACTTATCTGGTTGAATAATGGTTGATAGTAACTGATTTTTGTTTAGGTATATGCGGATAAAACCAAATAAGGAGAAATAATAAGAAAATATAACTTCAAAGTGCCTATTTCTCAGGGAACACATGGTTCTTACCCATATAGTCAACCACAAGCTTAGATGTGAAGTGAGTCATTTAAATAGTCTTTTTTTTTTTTTTTATTGTCTAGGTTGAACTTGCATACATATTCAACTATAACTGTTCATTCTCCACTGTGTTCATCTTTATACAGTGTCTCACAGAAGCTAAGTTCACATGTTTTACAGTAGCTGTCTGTTGTTCAGACTGAGCCCTTCTCTGTTAGACAGTGTTGCAATGAATTGTACCCATTGTACCAACAATACTGGATGTGTTGCATGTCTTTATCTTTGTATATAGGAGACAGAAGACCTAATTCTTGTTAATGTTGATGATGGCATCATTCAGCCTTCGTGGTCTGAAGCCATTGACCTACCTGCCATCCCTTTGGCTGCTGCAGAGAGCTTTATGTCAAGGTAATGCAAACAAAACATTCTGAAAAGGCAAAATTGTTTTGTATTTGAGTTATTCTTTGAGTGAATAAAACGAAAATGTAAATGGATTGACGGGAGAGGGAGGAGCTTAGAGGAAGTGCCACTTTCAAATCTTGCTAGATCTCCAACATTACCAACTATAGCTTTAATAGCTATATATTTTGACACAATGGTTGCAATGTATTGCATCGCGTCCTCTTTAAACAACACACTGGTGAATCATCTGAAACTGAGCCGTAGTTCATAAAGTGAAATATGTCATTGCTTGTTAGAGCTTCCTTTGCTGTATGTTGTTTCATACAGTACCAAATGTTTTCTTTGGTTGACAGGTCTGGATTGCAGGAAGGCCAAATGATCATGTTGTCCATCTTTCTAGTGGAGCCATGCTGTTGTGTTTCAGCCATACAACATGATATTAAAAATAAGCAGAAAGTTTATTAGAGGCATTTGAAAGTAGCTAGAGTTCAATGGGTAAAGAGTTCCATATGATTGGGCCTCTAATGGAAAAGGCCTGATCCAAATAGTCCCTCTTATCTCCTTTGCCTTGAGGAAGCAGCGTTCATAATTTCCAAAAAGAATATCACACTTGGTTTTTTCAGACCATGGCACAGTTTTCTACACTATCTCATTCCTTTAGATAAACTCAGGTCCAGAGAAGGACCAGACATATATAAATTATATATATATTTTGTGATTGATTTGTTATTGGTGTTGGTTTTCACTTGGAGATTTCTGCAGATTCATGTATGATAATTTGTCCCGACAGTTCTTGTATATTTGTCAACTCCCCCTCCATCTTACCTCCTGAAAGACTCGGTCGCTTTGGGAAGCCCTTTTTTTTAAATTCATGTTACTGACTGACGGGTTTCCTTAGTAAGTAATGGGAAGTTCCACTGTCTCATAGCCTTTCTGAAATAAGGTTGTACTAGAAATAATTTTGGCCCTTTGAGGTGGAATTAAAACTGAAATGGGTTTTTAATTCAAATGAAGGCTACCTCTTAAATGCTGAAATCAAATTAAATCAGTTTGGATTGAATAAAGGCCTTTTAATAGGATACCGTATGCTTCTTACCTACTTGGTATGTGCGTCCAGGGCAGAGTGTCTCCAGCTTCACTACGACTTGGAGTTGTGCCACCTTGGAGCGGGTACTGATGTCAATGCCCTTCGATCCCAGCGCAGAGACTGGCAGAGAAAGCTTAACTCACAGATACAAAACATCACTCTGGAGCTAGTGGTCAACATCTTCAAGTAAGTATCCTCAGACGGCCTGGAAATAAACGGTGGATATTTCAGTAACACAAACATCCTTTCAGGAGAAAGTCACAGTCAGATTAAACTAAATTTTCTCCCTCTACCTCTCTGATTCTCTGCTTTGTCAGAGGGGTCCAGGACTTTCTCAACCATGAGCACAGAGTTTTTAACAGTGAGGAATTCCTGAGAACGAGGGAGCCGGCAGACCAGTTGTTTTACAAGAAGGTAAAGTTAGACATTTTCAAATAAAGGCACAACTCGCTAGCATACACAGAAACTCCTGACTGTGTTTCTGTGTTGTTGTCCCCAGGTGTTGGAAACGCATATCTGTCACTCATTCCTGCGAGACAGGCTGAACAGGAAACGGGACTCCTTCAGCTGCATGGAGCTAAACATGCGTAACCATTCACACAGGTATGATGACACAGCTGAAAAGCAGAGGTAGTCAGGCAACAAATGAGGGAAGTGCAAAGTGCAAGACAAATTACAATAGTTTTTATAGAATTAAAGCAAGTTGTCATTCTTGTTGATAACATTCCTATATTCAGAAATTGGTGAGAATCCTCTTTTTCTTTTGTTGTTTCTTTTGTTAATTTTTGCCTTAAAAAAAATAAAAAATAAATATATATATATATATAATAATATAGTCGCTTTGGATAAAAGCATATA
>JBBBVU010000018.1:17416463-17426893 GCA_037177055.1 Atherinosoma microstoma
TTTATCCAAAGCAACTTACAATTGAGCACACCAGTGATGCTAACACTGCCTGCAAGGTGGGTAAAGTGTCTTGCCCAAAGACACAACAAATTGAACTGCCAACCATCAGGTCATTGGACAACCTACTCTACCACCTGAGCCACTATATAATATGTTTTTTTTTCTATTTAATGTCAGATCATATGTAGAGCCTTTTTATAGCTTCAAAATCCTCCTTCAGACATTTCCTAGACAGGAATTGTTGGACGGTTCCTGTCGATAAACGGCTCCATGTTATCAGTCTTGCTGGAACATCCTGATAAAACAGCTCTCTTCAAGTTACTATAAGAGTATTTTAGTAAAGCTATTGTCATTGTGGTTCTGAAATGTCAATTTCTTTTCTTTTCCAACAATAATCATTGTACTTGTGTCTTTTGGTTCATCGTTTCTTTGCATCACTCATCCTCTGCCAAGCCTCAGGTCATGGACATTTACTTTAAAATATCTTAGAACAACAGTTTTTAATAACATTTTCCTTGAAAGATTGCAATATTTATATTCCACAATGCCAGACTAGAGCATTAAAAATGCACATGCTTGTATGATGTTTGAGTAATCAGTGTAGAAAAATCCTGATAATTCAAGGCTATTCATACATTTTTCTTACAAATGTAATAACAAGAAATCCCCTGAATGTATTGCATTGTGTTGCTTGCATGTCATGATATTAATATTGAGGACTGGTCTACTTAACCTAATTAAAGTTCTCTCTCCCTCACTGTAAGCTTCAAACACAATGATAACTTTATTTTAGTTTTATTTAATAAGGGAACAGGCAAGGGGCCTGACATATACGCAACAATATAGACATCTTTAAAGGACACTACAGTACAGGGATTGCAGAATAAGATAATAATGGTGCAGAACACAGATCATACAGATCATAGTTTCAGATACAGGAAATAGACATTATTGGTCTTTGTATTTGTGACAATCCCATTTTTCCTAAAGTTCCTCCCTTTTATCTTTCTGAAATGGCATTGTAAATGTCACTGTCTTTATGTGGTGAATTAAATTAGTAATATTTATAAAGAGTTTCAGGGCCTCATTTTGAATCTTATTGCAGGCATCGTGTTATGACTGAGTGTCCCCGTCGGCCTCCAATGTCTGAGTTGTCCAGGAGCGGCTACAGCGCCTACACCAGTCCTGATCACAGGCTGAGCAAAAGATTGGGAGCCAGTCTTCCTAATCTGGAGCATCCTTGCAGTGACACCACAGCTTTTTCATTCAGCTCCAACAGGCCACAGTCGGTTAGGAAGATGACTCCTGATACTGGTCAGTATCACTGAAGGAGAAGTGGAAGTTATTTGATAAAGTATGACTTGATTTCTAAATGCATTTGTGTTCTTCCAGGGTTAAAGTCTCCAAAGTTACCTGTGAAAGTTTTCCGTCTTCCTGAGTTCCCGCCACCGCTGGCCTATCATTATGTCCAGAACTATTATTCTGACATGGTTGCGTCACTGGGGAAAGCTATAAATGCTACACCACCTGATGAATCAGCCCTGCTGGCCAGGTACGCTGCAAAGAATGGTCTTATTGTACATAAATATAGGCTAGCAGTTAAATAATTTGAGTAAAACATCCCTTTTTGTGTATTCACTCAGTTTTTGCCTGATTTAGCTTTTGATTTCTGCTGCTCCATTATTTCTGAGGGAAATCTTAGACTTAAAAAAATAGGTTTTTGCTCACGAGTCATAAAAAGAATGTTCATACTGTTTGATGGTATCTTTTTTTTTTATTAAATTGTTTCACAGTTGCATTTGCAGATCATTTATGTCTTAAGTGAATCAAGGGACCTACAGATGATGATCCATCCATCTCTCTCTCTTTCCAGGTACCATTACCTCCGTGGTTTGGTAAACACTGTGTCCAACAAGCGTCTTGATGCATTAGAGGATTTCCAGAGTCTTTATAAGACAGATGCAGAAATCTTCCCTTCTCAGATGGTTAAGTCTTTGGTTGACTCCCTGCCAGAAGCTGAACGTATACAGGTCAGCTCAAGAGATCATGAACAACCATTTATACGTATACTCTAAGTAGCTACATCACAATTTTCTTTGTCTCAAACCAAAACTGGCCTCATTACAATACTGAGAAGTAAAAAAAATCTGAAAGCAGTTTTAATAATGGCTATAATTGTTTCAGTAAACAAACTGTGGGCTGCATCATAATATAAACTTTCACCATCAGGAGCTCTGTAGTAATAAAAGCTGAATTCCCCCCTGCAGGCGGACAGACGATCAGAACTCAAACACCTTATCAGCCGGGTTAAAAGGGACCAGGAGCGGGAACGTGCGTGTCAGGGCAACAGGCACGAGGAAGGCACCGTGAAGCGCTTCCACCTGCCAAAAAAATACATGCAGCTGGATGAGTTTGTGAAATGTGTCCAGGAGTCTGGCATTGTAAAAGACCAAGAAACCATTCATAAACTCTTTGATGCTCTAACTGTGGGTAAGTAGTGTATGTTACAGTAGTATATGTGCATGTGTGGATGTTTCATCAAGTCTGTTCCAGTGAATCTAAGTAAATTAATTAAAAACAGGCTTTTAGCTGTCCCTCAGATTATTTTATAGAGCTCCTTTCATAAACTCCAAAGTGTTGGACTTGTTGGACTAACTGGCTCGGCATACACAAACACTCATGGACGGTAATATTTCCACTACACGCCCCTCCTTGCTTTTTCCAGGCAGTTATTTATTCATCGAGTTAATCACTAACTCACTGCCTTCGAAGACTTTGTCGTGCACCTTTTACAACATAACCGGGTTTCACATGACCTTTGTTCAACGCTAGCATTTTGGTTCACATTATGTAGATTCTGCTTGTTGCAAACAGTGTGAGTCATTGTGGAGCTGCAGTGACCTGACAGTCGTCATGTCAACTCCGACTGATCATGTTTGCAAGAAAGCAAGGAGTGGGTATCTTTTGTTTGTGAAATCTTTAATGAAGTTTTTGGTAGGAATTTCAGAAAGGAACCTTGAAACATGCAGAAAGATTAGAGTTGGAGCTTATCTTTCCCTCCACATGCAGTAGTAGGAAATAGCTTTTTCCATCTGGTTGGCTGTCATAACAATCATTGCTCTTTTTTCCAGTTGCAAACTGTGCTTGTAAAATTTGTAAAGACTGATGGCTTTCAGCTCCTTTTGGGGTCAGAATTGTATAATGTACTTTATGTATTAGAGTTATAAATACATTTTAATGGTTTTTGCAGATGTAGATTATTATACTCACTATTTCTTGTCATTAAAAGTTATTGATCGATGACACTGGAAGCTGCATTTTTAGATGTGGTTGTTCCAGACATGCTGGATTCTGCATGTATATATGTATGTAATTTATGGACAAAATGAAGAGTAATTATTAATTAAACAGCAGTTACAATATTCAAACGTTATTAAATCATCTCTTCCATAGAGCGGCATATTGGATCTGTTCTAGTTAAGGTATATCCAATATAAATACATAATCGTAATGAATGCTTCCAGGAGTAGTGGCAGATATCGCTTTTATCTTCACAAAGCATTTAGGAGTAACTTCAAGATGGAGAAGAAAAACTAACAGTGTTTAGACCGAGGATCTTTGACATTAGATATTTCACATTCTTTCAAAAAAGTTTAAACACATGAAAACATCTAAAATATGCATTTGCCCACCAAACAAAAAAATCCCTCTGAGTCAGTGAATAGTGATCAAGTTTCCCAGGCATGTAACCAAAACTCTGCAAGTATTTCCATCCTTAGGACTGCTTTTTCCCCCCAGCATAGTTCATTGAGTTATTCTATACCACTGTATAGTTAGTCTCTAACCCCTCCACCATAAATATGTGTAAAAATCCAGTGGATTCAGTTCAGGTTGTATCTCTGTGGGTTGGGTGTGAGGGTGCACACTGACATTGTATTATTGTTGCATAGTAAGGAAGACCGCCTCCAACTGCTCTCTCTGCAGGCACATTACACAGCTTGGAAATATGGTGTTGGCTTAGTCAACAGCCAGATGTCTGTATGTGTATGAGTGTGTGAAGCAGAGTTGTTCACTCATCCTTTTCAAGGCAAAACAATATTAAAATACAGGTTATAAAGTCAGTGTCACTTGTCATGCGGTTTAGCTGAAACATTATGTTGTTACTTTAAATGTGTGTGTTTGCAGGTCATCAGAAGCAGGTTGGTCCTGACTTGTTTAGGGTGTTTTACACCATCTGGAAGGAAACTGAGGCTGAGGCTCAAGAGGTGTGTATTGCAAACACTGTTCCGGTTTAAAACACCTGCAAGTGGAACAGAAGTAATAGTAACTACATATTTTATAAGTGTGTACTAAAGAAAACAAATTGCTTCAGAACACTAATGTCCTATTAATTTTTTTTTCAACATTAAATCTAATAGAGATCTATTTGTAAGTAAATCAGTAAAAACTGACTCAAGCTTCCGGGTCGCTGCCCTGACTCAGATTTCTTGGGAGATTTTAATTGAATAAAGAATAACAATGAATGATTACAATCATGCAGATTATGTTTACTGTGCTATTGTTGCACTTGACTGCTGGTTTTTTCTGCTCTGTACAAAATGAGTTTTGTAAAATTACCGCATGTTTTTGTCTCATTTCCAGGTGTGTCTGCCAGCATCTGTGTTGGAACACATTGAAACCAGTGAATACGTCTTCAAGCTGTCATCCTCAGTTAAAACGAGCCGCGGCGTGGGGAAGATCGCAATGACTCAACGGAGGCTGTTCCTGCTGACTGATGGGCGACCTGGCTATGTTGAGGTGGCACAGTACCGAGATTTAGAGGTGAGATGAAAGGATCAAAAGTAAATGAATTGGAAAGAAAGATTTGTAATTGCGTCTAAATAATCAGAAGTATAATTAAATCTCACAAAAATCCTTTCAATAGCCATCGGCAGTAGATACCACGCTATTGTTATTCTTTGTAGGAGGTGAAGGTGTCCTCAGCTCCCTTCCTGCTCCTGAGAATCCCCAGTCTGAAGCTGCGTGTTCATGGAAGAAAAGAGGCATTCGAGGCCAATCTGAAAACAGAAACTGAGCTTTGGAACCTGATGGTCAAAGAGATGTGGGCCGGGCGACTAATAGCTGACCAACACAAGGTAAAACTGTCACTAAGGATGGTGACAGAGATGATGTGAAAAAGATAGAAATTCACGCAAAAGCTCATTTAGCAGGTTATCATACACCTCTGTTACTCAAACCCTGTCTTCAGTTCGGTATCAGTTACCATGTGGTTGTGTTTGTGTGCACCAGATCTCATGAACTTCGGTGACCTTTAAGGGTGTGGCTGAAATTCCATGTGGTGGATATGAATACTAATACACTAGCAGAGATGGAGGGTTTCCTTTGTGAAACCAGTCTTTGCAACTGTAGCATGTCTGTCTGTCTCTCACTTCTCTTCTCTTTTCCTCTCACATTTTCTCTCTTTTCTTTATTTACATTTCCTTTAGTCTCTCACTTCCTCTCATTTGACCTCTGCTCACTCAGAAAGAACATCACTATTCCGTGTGTCTAGTTTGTCTTTACTGCACTATTGTCACTATTATAGCAATGATGATAATAAAAACTGTTACTGATCCCTGTTTTGTATTGGAATGGTGCAACAGTCCTCCATACAGCTTCTTCATAATTATGTAAAATTGAGCATAATTTTCTCGTTTATGAGCACCTACTTTGATCATTTATTCATCTGGATCATTTTTCAACAATGGATACCAATATTTAGTGATTACAGCTTCTCAAGTGTTCAAACATAATGCTTGTATTTGTGATTATATCATTAAAACTAAAAATGTAGTTCTTATAGTGTTGGGGTAAAAGTAGTTGTCGGAGGTGTCACTTCTGAATGTTTTTAACTAGATTTTGGCAATTAATGTCCTGAATGAATTGATCAGATGGTCAATTAATTTAGATCTTTTTTATTTGCACCAAACCGTTTAGTATGAAAAATTGTTTCCCTCCCTTAAGTTTAGATAAAAGACTAAGAGACCCCTTCACCTTATGTTCTTACTATCATCATGAGGTCAAAACCATAATTAGCTTATTTCTGTGGTTTAATATGTCTGGCATCTGAACATGTCATGGTGCATGCAAAACTGTGAAAATGGCTTACATAAACATGTTTTTACGCTCATTAATGAACCTGCCTGTGTTAACTAACAAATCGGTTTCTTTAGGATCCCCAGTACATGCAGCAGGCTCTGACCAATGCCCTGTTGATGGACGCTGTAGTGGGAAGCCTTCAGAGCAGTAAAGCCATCTATGCGGCTTCCAAGCTGGCTCACTTTGACCGTGTCAGGATGGAAGGTATGGTAACTATTGATGATGAAAATATGATACTTGTTCTGTCACCGCTCAGTTTCTTTTGGTCAGTTTTGCTGTTGGTATTGAATTTTCGGACTCTTATTTGACGCTCTTTCGAGCAACAACTTAGAGACTGCTCTGAGACGTTTATTGATCTATTGAGTTTTATCTTTGTATATCTGTGGACACATCTTGTGATAAAGGTTAGATATTTCTTCCCCCTTACTTCTCAAGGACACAGACCTCTTAAGGAAACATAATACACCAGAGCAGCGAAGGCAGATAGTTTGAGAGAAGTCATCTGTCTGGAAAAACCATCATTAAACAGAGGAAGTGGCTTCAGGCTTCCAACACTTGAGATGCAGCCTTGACTCTCTTTTTCAGGCAGTTTCACAAAACTTTGCACCTTGAATCATGTGACCAAAACATTACATGAGTCACAGATTCAGCAGGTAGGTAGGTCAGTTTGCCCGCACCCTTTTTTATTTTATTTTTTTGCTGTAGCATGAAGTGATGATGAGCCCTGAGGGTGGAGTTAATTACTTAGAAAGGAGAAAAATGTTTCCTCGCATGAGGAAGTGACACTTTAAAGAATTACGATCTATCAGGGCAGTCGAGATTTGTTGTATCATTAATTGTTCCCAACATAAATGAGCCAATGAGGAGAAATATAATTATTACCAGCAGGTTCATGTACAGCCTGGAATGAAACGCATTCAAAAGAGTTTATGAATTTATTTATCCATATGATGCTACGTTGTTTGGCATGTAAACAATCCAGTTGTGCTGGAATCAACCTGCAATCGAGGCGACTGTATATGCTGTTTGTACTGCTGGATCTAATTGGGACATTTAGCTTACGTGCAGGTTCATATGCCATTTGAGTTGTGTGCAGACTCCCACCTACATGGTACACCGCTCATTGCACTGGGATGTAAATGGTGCAGACTTGCATGCAAGTGACCCCAACTACTGTCATGATGCAGATATCTCAACAACTATAAAACTGGAACTCCGTGTGCAAATACGCAACTTCTTAAAGATTTAGCATCTTTTCAACCACGTAGAATTACAATGATGTGGAGTCATGAGATTCAACAGATGCATTTCTTATTTCTGTTTTGTTTGTAGTTCCGATGATGATTCCCAAAACGACCTCAGACACACTGAAGCACAAAATAAACCCTTCATTGGAACTTGCTGCACCGCAGGCTGTGGATGTGCTTCTTTACACACCAGGTACACACACACACACCACTCCTCATTTTGTCCTTTTAACCAAGCATTTCCTTCATTATTTTTTATTAAAGCTGTGATAACGTGTCAGGTTTCTTTGCTTTCTGATTGGTTATCGTGGAAGTCAGTAATCTGATTGGCTGTTTGACGAAGCAAAACAGTTTCACAGTCTAAAGTTTCACTCAGTCACTGATATACATGTCAATTAATGAACACGCAGTTTACCTATGGTTTGCTGTCACTTCTCCCTCTAGTTATAAAAACATAAAGCTGTGCATAGTTTCTAAAAATCTCTTCTTCTTCCTCTGGTGTCCCTCTACTGGAAAACTACTAGAGGGAAAGTGGACATTTTGAAAAGCTGGGAAGGAAACCACTTTTCAAGGTTACTGTGACAGAAATTAAATATGGAGGTATTCATTTATAAGTTGGGAAACCAAGAGGAAAAAGAAAAAAAAGACCATCATATTCAAAGCTATGATCATTTTAATGGCACAATAATTCTTCCTGTAAATCTTTGACTATATAAGCAATACATCAAGTATATTAGGAGCGAGCACCCACTATTCTGCAAGTGTGCTTGCAGAGTGGTGGGTGTATGAGCTAAAACAGTCAAAGTATGTAAAGTTTATCACTGTTCTATACCTTCCAGCTACTATATATATGTATATATATTATGGGTGGTTCGGTTTGATACTTTAGTGTCACAGTTGGATATTTTTTTGATACAAAAAAGAAATATTAATGCCTTTTTTAGCTTGTAATTTATTGAAATTTATTACAAATATTTGTTTAAACTCAAAAATACAGTTTTTGAATTAAATGTTGTTGAAACAGCAAAATAATATTAAATGAATAAAATAAATGTTTACAATGGAGAAATCACCCATCTTCTGTGGAAAACCGTTTATTACAAATAAATGGCTCTTTCCAAAATTAAGCTAATAAATCCTTTGTTGCATATCATTTTGATTGACAGGGTCATAAAAATCTCAGCATAATTTATTTAAGCTAAAGGAGCCCTAAGAGTTGTTTAGCTTTTGCAATAGCGATTGCCATCTGAGTCATCCCATGATGTCAAATTCTGGCCAATAGTGGCAATCTGCACACGTCACCATTTTCAGCCCTACTCGACCCCTTCAGAACCTCAACGGAGTAGGTGCTAAAATTGTAATGTGAACACAAACAAATCAGGCGAATTTTTTTTTTTGGCCTTTGTGGATGGCAGGCTGTTGTATAGCATGGGAGGAAGACTAAAAAAGACCAACAAAGCCGTGGCCTTCATAGACGACAATCTGGGACCACTTAGATGCATGCTGGTGGCAATACTGGCCCCCACCACTCATGCACACTCATACTCAGTCATCAACACACAGTGTTTCTATCACAGCCTCCTCCTTGAGTTTTATGTTGGTGAAAAGAACACATCCCGCTATTCATGTCCTCTCTCCCTGCCCCTCTCTGACTCCCTCTCTGGTTTGAATATAGGTCACTGGATTGAGTTTCTGGCACTGGACCAGCTCTCGCCCCTCACCACTCCCTGTTTCTCTCACTTTTTACTCCTCTGCTCCTTGTATGAAATACAGGATGTTACTTTCTCTCTCTCTTTTTTTTTTTCCAACAGCAGTGGGGGTTTTTTTTTGTGTGTTTTTTATAGCTGTGTATGCATACGTTGGAGGAAATCTTACCGTTAGGTGAAGCCTGGGTGGGGTCACACTGTAGGAAAAATTGAAGTGTTTTGTTGGATTCTCACTTCTAAATACTTGTAGATATTTTAAAAGCACAAATTACAGGATTGTTTCTTATTGATCTGGTTTAATATTAAGATTTAGGTCCATCCTATTTATTTCTGCAAGCCCATCTATAAGCTTATTTTGTTGTAATTTACCAGAAAAGTTTCAGTTTGTATGTATATCCCCATTTCTGAAAGAGTAAGCACTGGGAAATGTAAGCCAAAAGCTTGTAATAAGGTATTGTGCAATAACTGGTGTGTGTTTGTGTGTTCTCCAGGTCAGTTATGGGTGTGTGTGGGTGGGGGAAAGGTGATGGTGTTTGATGCCTCCAGCTGGTCCCTCACACACACCTGTCAAGTTGGGAATGCAAGACTGGTAAGACAAACACATGAACTGCATCCAGGCACACAGCGGCCCTTGTCGCAAACACAAAATACGCTCCCAAATATACTTAAGAGCATCAGAGACAAAAATATACAGCCCTACGTATGGCTGTTTATTCATCTCCAGATTTCTGGGAAATGAGCAGGAAGTCAGGATGAGGTCAGTTAAACACAGGTTAAGACAAAGAGAATTGAAATGTATTTGAAGGAGGAATAAAATGAGCATGAAGCAGTGTGTCTCCTGTGACTAACCCGATTCATCCTGTTTTATCACCCTTGTCTGTTTTACTGAAAGGGTGTAAGTCACCTTTTAGTCACAGCTACCCATCTACATGGTTGGGGATTTTTCCATTAAACCACATCTACAAGAACTTTTTTTCGTTTTAACATTCTGTCCAAAGTTTGAATATATTACTAGTTCTAACATATAGAGTAAATGACCATAAATCATATTTGTACTCAAAATAAATATTTTAGTGAAGTCAGTGAATTGGTTTACGTGGCCTGAGCTTCTTAGACTTGAAGCCACGCCCCAAAAATAATCAAATAAATTATAAACAAATAAATAATGAAAAATAAAATTCTCAAATTTTGTATTTTTTCCTCATCTTTAGTTGATTTTTGTTTTTCATTTGTTCATTCATAATTTTGTTTTAAAGATTTTTTTTCAATTCAGCTTTATTTGTATAGCGCCAATTCACAACAATGTCATCTCAGGGCGCTTCACAGACAATCAGTTTGA
>JBBBVU010000018.1:17427859-17438614 GCA_037177055.1 Atherinosoma microstoma
TGTAGTCAGGAGGAATCGAACCGCCGACCTCCTGATTAGTAGACGACGGCTCTATCCACCTGAGCCACAGCCGCCCTAAGAAAATAAAGAAAATAACAGTGAAGGGTTACTCCACTTTTACTGAACACTGCTAAATGATTTTGTTGGTGAATGTGAAACAAACTTAAGTAACAAGTTGACTGTATTAGTGTGTTGTGCCATCTAGTGGAGAAGTTATGTACTACACCATGAATCTCAAGAATTACACTTAATAATTCTGCCAATTATTTCCTCTATTAATATATTTATTATTTGGTGCATAATGTCAGAAAATAAATATGGCAGCTAAACAAGGCGAAGATCAGTAAACAGACAAGAATTTAGATGTTTTTGCGACTTCAAAAAAAGACAAGGTGTTTTGTCCACCTTGATAAATCACGGACTGATTTATTCCACCAGTTGATCGCTTGTATATTTCAACATGAAACGAGTGAGTTTTCTATAAATGCTAATACAGCTGAAAATGTAAAAGCATGCAGCGGTGAAAGGCTGCATCTAAACTATTATATTGCCTTATAACACTTCTTTTAGTCAAGTTTTCATAAAACTTCTTCATCCGGAAGTCTTATTTTAATGTTTAGTCTCAAAGCCGTTTCTTTTTATTTGTGGACACTCTGTTCTTACTATCTTCCTAGCCACACGACTTAATCAGTTTGGTGTCTCTGTTTTCAGAACTGTATGCTGGGAGTGGACAAGGATCAGGTCTGGATGGGCTCTGAGGATTCTGTTATCTACATTATCAGCATGGTGGCCATGGTCTGTAACAGACAGCTGACTGAACACAGGGCAGAGGTCACTGGACTGGCAATCGACACTGAAAAATACAGGTAGCAGACACAGCTACTGTCACCATTTAGTGTTGCAACAAGTGACTCTGAGCTTAATCTTCAGTAGTGTAAAAACAAATAATTTTATAAATGGCATTTTGTATTTAAACAGTAAATATGACTTGTAGATACATGCTAACGTAGTATATACAGACTGACACAGATTTAACCGCAGAAAGCCCTCGCAACAGCAGTTACTGTAAACATAATATAATCTGAATGGTTCTGATGAAAATGTGTCCTCAGTTAGGAAATACCACATTCATGCTCCGTACTCCAACATTGTTATTCTCCAACGCTATTGGAAATAAGAAGAAGAGCTCTCTTAAAAATCGCAGTCAGAATCAGATTTTTAAAGATGCTGTTCCTCTACAGGACTGTGAATAGTGACTATGCTCTGTGTCTACACATGCAGCAAGTCTTTTGTATGTAAGGGTGGGAACATGAACAAACTGTCATTAAATCAAACAGAAGGGCACAATTCTCCACTGCTATGAATATAGTTCATCCTGTTGTCTCAGTTATTTTATGTATGCTGGCAGCCCAGAACGTTTCTGATTTGGATTTGTGGTTCTGTCCATGAATTTCATATGAAATAGTCATAAGCTACAAATAAACAGCTGTAAAGAAATTCCTTTTCAGGTGCTAAGAAAAGGGAGGAATTAGCGATTGTGCTTCCGTCAACCTTTTTTCTACCTGAATACTGGTGTCTGCAGTGGTAGAATATTTACTCAAAATGTTTTAATAAGCACAAATGTTCTTATCGCAGTTATGATACAAAACACACATTATTTTCTTTATTTTTGTTTGTTTGACGTGATAGTTGGTGTTGTATACATTTGGTACCGATTTATTTCATAGGCTCAATCTGTTTATTTTTTATTTTTTTGTCAACACCAGAAAGGAAACAGCCTACAGGTTTGTACTTCTGTAAACTCGCATAATTACATAAAATGTACTCTAAGGCAGAGAAACATAGTTTGATTTATTTGTTTTTTATTCATTCATTTTATTTTCTCATAATGCGCCCCCTAAATAAACTAAACGAAAAGAACTAATAAAGTGCCAGACTGATTAACAGTGTAGGTAGTAGCTCCATAGATTCGGTTTTAATTAATTAATTTTTTTAGAATTGAATTTATCCATTTGCATAACACCCACAGTATACCAAAGAGGGCCAGAACAACACCTTTCACAGGTGAAGGCTAAATTGTTTTAGCAGTTTTACTACTTTTATTTCTAAACTATACTTTGAAACTTTATGTCATGTAATTCAAATTGCACTACCTAAGCCGAACTACCGTAGTTTTTTCTTTTTTTACTGCAACAATATGTTTGTCTTTAAGTCAAATATGCGTTTTGTTCTTCAGCCAAAAGGTGGCGTATTCCTGCAGTGCAGAGGGAGCCATCATGGTGTGGGACGTCTCTACTCTACAGGTCAGTTTAAAACCAGCCGTTGTTTACTGTCTGATGGTGAATAGACTCTACTGTTCCACGATCATTACAAGCAGAAATGTTGTGAAGTTATAGAATAATCAGTTCAAAGCACTGACCACCTAAAAACATCCCTCAGGTGAAGAGGCACTTCCGGCTCTCCTGTGATCGTCTGCAGTCTGTCCACATCTGTAATGGATCTCTCTGGTGTTGTAAGTTTAGCTGTTGCTGGCATATTAAAGCAGGAAACATGATGTAACAGCAGACACTAAGTGCTCTCTGTCTCACTCCTTGCTTTAGGTGCGAGGGACAGTATAATGGAGGTGTGGAGGAATGGCTCATTAAAACATCGTATGAATTTGCCAGACCAGCAAAGAGCCACATTCAGCTCTGCACTGCTCCTAACTGAGGTAACACAAACTCACCTTTCTTTTCTGTTCTTTTTTTTTTTTTTTTCAACTGTACACAAATTTGACCTCAGCTCCTTAATGCTTTTGCTTGTTTTTTTGCATCAGAAAGAGGAGATATGGAGTGTGTGTGCAGACTCTGCAGAAGTGTGCATTTGGCACATTAAAGATACGAGCAAGCCGTTCCACCGCATGACATTACAGGACTGCACCGGATGCTACTGCATGATTAAAGTTAAAAACCAGGTTAGTATGTAACAATAATGCAAAGATGGAATCTAAACTGTGGTGTCAACCTTCCTCTAAACCTCCTCTCTTTCCAGATGTGGATTGGGGGTGTTGGTCGCAGTTCAACCAAAGGGAAGGTTTACATCATTGACACAGAGCGCTATGAGGTTCTGAAGGAGCTCCACGGCCACAGTGACAAGGTGACGGCGCTGTGCTCCACTGAGGACCGATACGTCCTCAGTGGAGCTGGAAAACATGACGGAAAGATCGCCATCTGGAAAGTGGAATAGAGAGAACTTGAACTTCTTAAAGCTGCAGATCAGCTAAGACATGAAGCACGAAGGATCTCAGAAACCTGGAAAACCAAGGGAAGATCTGCAAGGAGAAAAGCATCCCAACCTCTTTCGTGGGTATATGAAGGAATCACGTGTTGGTCTTGTGAAGCAACATGTTTACATGTAGTATCATCTGCAGTGCAGCTTTTCCTGCTTGTTATGAAAACTAGCACTGACAGAACTGATATGTTATTTTTCAGGAAGATGAAGGATAAGTGACTGAAATATAAAGACTGAGCTCAAGTTCTCCTTGGTAGTATTTAATTCAAAGTGCCTCACTTTACTATAGCTTTATACATGTGCTGTGCTAGTGAGACAAGTGAGAACAATGTGTGACTTAGCCTCAGCTCCAGCTGTGTTTGAGAAGAAAATGTGTAACCCAGTGGAGTCAAACTACCATGAAAACAAAACTGAGATTGGAGATTTCACCCTCACTGTTGGACAGCCCCAAAAGAAGTTTGTTTTAATGGAAATGATGCTTTAATTGATGTGTAATATGATCAAACATGGTGATGGGAACTGGACTTGAGAAATAGGTGTATGCCAGAGAATCTCCACAAAAACGTGATATAGCCTTGAAATATGTTGAAACGCACAGGATAAGCCGACAGTAGTTGCAGCATTAGCCAGCCACTTGTCTCACTGTTGTTTTTATTTACCTTCCTATAAGAACAGTTTTACCTGTTGTACCAGCAGTTCCCTCTGAAGAAAACCAGCAAAATTGTAAATTTTTTCCCCCAAAGATAGTCATATATTTAAAACATTTACTTTTATATTCAAGCTTCTCACATGTTAAAATATTTTTATATTCTCTAGATGCTTGTTTTCTAACTAGATGTTTTTCTTGCAACAGTGTTATATGTATTACTGAAACTGATTCTCCACATATGGAGAGCATGAGGTTTTTTCATAATTTCTTTTCCTTCCCAACACTTAAAGAACACTTTAGAAAGTCACTTTATTCTTTGGAGAATAGGTTTTATATTTTGGACACATTATCATCTGAGGTTTAAAGTTTCTACTTTTTATTAGTTTATTTATACACTGTATATTACCAAAGAACACAACATGGATCTTGTTTATAACCTGAAATGACAGTGGAACAACTCAACAACTTTATTTATTTAAATGTATTTTGTTTCATTAACTTTTGTAATACTTGACAAGAAACTGTATTTTATATTCAAGACCATTAACACAAAATTTTAACCTGCTGTCAATATACTTTTATAAAGGAACCATTGAGTTTAGTTGTCTTTTTAAATATTTTTCTTAAAGAAGCTTAAGATTACTTTGTATGACTACTTACTTTAAATTGCAATGTTGATTTTTATTTTTTTATTTTTTTTTTTTTATGCAGCAATGACCGTTAGACTACAACTATAAAAAGACAGAGAAAAATCCTCTCGTGATGGGTAAAAACTGCGTGTTTTAAGGGATCACAGGCCACAAAGGTGGAAAAACTCTTTATTTTATTTTTAAAATTTTTATTTCTAAAGCATCTTTACATAAGTTTCCAACCTTAAAACTGTGCTTCTGACTCATTTTGGGGGCACACAGACTTTCATTATACACATTTCTGGAGCCGTCAAAAGATAAGAGTTAACATCATGCTGGCTTTTACTTGCTTAAGAGTGCTCATAGAAGAGACCGGGTGCAAGACCGATGTTGAATTAGCCTTGGTTACGGGGTGCTGAATTGGTCAAATCTGTTCAAGTTCAATAGTGCAGCTTGAAATCAGTTTATGGAGTTTCAAAGTCGTACCCCTGCCCCAGAGCCACATACTGTATGCAAATTAATTTCTTGATTTAATGAAGACAAATCTGCATTTGTAAACATTTTATGTACTTCCCTGAGTTCACCACAAGAGGGCGAGGTTTGATACTAAAAGAAGATGCAGGGAATACAGACTGCTGATAAGATCAGATGAGAGCAATTTTACCAACTATAAAAAAACATAATATAGTTCAAATTATATCCGATTTTTAATCATTAATAAAAGTTTTTTTTAAATATACTATCAAAACATCAGAAAATTGTTAGACCATTTTCGAGAGGCTAAAGCCATGACATGACGCGTACTTTATCAACCCCCAGAGGGAAATTATAACATTATCATTATGATCTTGCTATTCATCCTGAAACATGAAATTGATATTTTTATGTTGTGATGAATTTCAGTAAATTGTTGCATTAAAGAAAATATGACAATTTAGAATATACTGTTGTTGCCATATCAATTAAGTCACTGATTAGTTGTTGACTCAAATAATCATTTAATTTCTATGGTTTAAAACATGCAGGAGATGAAAAAGCTGCTTGACTCCCTGCTTGTGTTTCAGGGTGGACGACTAAACAAACTTGAGTACGCCCTGCTCAAGTGTTCTTGAGCAAAACACAAAGTCCCTGCAGGGCTGCTGATCCATGAATGACCTCCCTGTGGAGTTGATGGAGGTGTTTTTCACCTTAAGGCATCTACTGTTTGCAGTACAGTGTGTATAGTTTGTGTAACTCTGCTGGACATTGTTTTGCAACATAAAGTCATAAGCAGATGTTAAGCTCTCAGCATGCAGGTTCACTTTGGCCTCTGCTTCAGTGGCAGCTTGACTTTATCACTTTTTAATCTATAAATGCCACAGTTTTTTCTCCTTTTAATTAAATTATTTGTGGAGGTCTGCTGAGTTCCTTGACGGCTCAAAAGAATACAACCATTATTATTCTTATACACTTATTTCATTTTTTAAAAATGCTATCAAACAACTCAAATTTGAAGCACTGATTGAAAACTGACTTGAATATTTTGAACATCAAGTGCCCTTCAAGGAGTAAATATTTAAAACCACTGATGATTTCAATATGTTTTTGTACTTTTTTTTCAAGTTGACTAGATAACAAACAAAAATATCGAGGAAAAAAATATATTTTGATGGAATTTATTAACACTGAAAACTTTTGTTCATCTTAAGCAGAACTGTGTGGATGTGGTCCGATCCTATTTGACTGTCAACAGCCTGATAAGGGTCATCACACTGATTTCGGTATCAGTGATGTCTAATCCTTAGACAACTCATTTATGTACTATTTTAACAGAAATGAAATGTCACAAATGTTTCTTTTCTCACCTGAAACAACTAAAAATGTTTGAATTTATTTTCATGTAGGGGCCACAGAATATGTCTTCCATTGATTAATCGGGGAGTCACATAATATCTGTCTTTTGGAAACAATTTTCCAATGTGGACTGATACATTTTGTTTGATATAAGAGGAAAAAAACAGACCGGCAACCCGTCCAGAGTGTACCGGCTATGTTGCCACATGACAGATGGGATAGGTGTCAGGGCTCCCTTGACTATGCACAAGATAAAGCAACTATAAAAATAGATTGATGGACTTGTTAGATAAAAGAATGATATACTAAGTCTCAAGATTCCCTTTTAAAAATATCTATTTATCAATTTTTATCTCTGTGGTTTATCTCCGATATGAGGAAATAAGGGTGAAAGGACAACACAGATTTTTCTTGCAGATGTGTTCTGGACAAATTTAGGGCAAAATGCAGGAAACAAAACTCACTAAATAAATTTTTATATTTGGGTTCGTTATGACCATCTGACAATCTAGCCCTAACCCTAAAAGAGAAAACACCACCTGCTCCACAGAAAGTCCAATCATAAGGATAATGAACTATTATTACCAGTGCTGGTTCTACTGGGTAAAAGTTCTGCTGTTTTCACACAAGTTAGATCTTTGCAATTACTGATTTGCTCTCCTCCACCCTTCCCCCACCACTCTTAAAATCTTTCATCTGTGTCATGTTGGTATCGGTTCCTTCTCTAATCAGGCCTCCAAAGCCAAACGATGTTATCTGTCTAGATTTTCATGCTCAGAGTTGCAGGAGATCTGGAAGTAGACGGAGAAGCTGAGAGACCTCAGACTTGAAGTTCTTTAAAATCCGTTTCATGTGCCTTTGCCTCTGTTTTTTTCTTAAAGATTCTAATTTCACTGTGTGTTATGTGTGCAATTCTGAACAACTGAAACACCTTTTAAAAAGCAGACATTACTGAGGCTGTGAGAAAGATCATCAAAGCTACAAGTTTCTTATGTCTCAAGCAAGACGTACACTGAAGCTTCATCTGCATTTAAACCCGCGGTTCAATAGCTGCCTGTTGATTTCCACAGAATAACCATGTGTAGATGGTTTGTTTTATTTATCCACAGCTGTCTTATGAGGAGGTCATGACTGATTGTAGAGCTGAAACAGTTTATAGATTGAATAATTTGTTATCATCAACAATATAATGAAGTGATGAATGGTCCTTTGTGCTGATTAAGATTCACTGCTTCACTAGGGAAGCAAGATCTACTTTGCTGAGGAAAAAATAAAACCCATCAGATTATAGAATAATGAATTTTTTTTTCTCTTAGCAGCACAACAGTTGTTTGTTGTTTGGCATGCTCACTGTTATTCTATCTGCACAACTTGTGCAAAAACATATTTGAAAAGATGAAAGCCTTTTTTTTGGAGAGACACTCACAGGCTAAATCTAGTTAAGGTTTTTCTTGTTCTTAGGTTTATTTTGTGGTCACATTGTTCATTATTGCATGTTCCTAAATACACTTATGTTTAATTAGGAAAAATCCACAAACTATTATGGTCTCAAAACCATTAGATACAAAAGGAACAAAGCAAGATATGATGTCTTTCTGACCCATGCATGACAAGAAGGAGCAAAAGAAAATTTTGCATGTAACTTTGTAAGACATTTTACTGGTTTGGAAAATATTGTGTTCATGTTACATTCATTATTGTGTATTTCTGAGTTCCTATTTTAGGAGCTTTATGCCACAGGGCCACATTTACTGGTTCAAAACATGCAATATATATTTGATGAGATTAATACTTTATGAGACTTCATGCTTTACAAGAACTGTTGGTATTTCCAGAAGGCAAGGCAAGTTTATTTTTATAGCACATTTCATGTATGGACAATTCAAGATGCTTCACATAAAACATTAGAAACATTACAGCGGGCTGCAGAAGAAGCATGACAAAGTACATCCAAAACAAAGTTTTAAAAGAAAAAAGAAGATGTTACTGCAGAATTCCTAACAATAGAAGTACTCATCAGTTGTACTCAAGGTCACACAAACTGAAAACAAAGTCAATGTGGATTTTTGCTTCCCTATGTTACTGATTAGAAAGGCAGCCTCCTTGGATTTGGGACTGTGAGTAACAAAACTGGAAGCCTGAATGTCTTCACGTGGGCTTCTGGTACATTTTTTTCAAAAGAAATGATCAAAAATAGAACTTAATATAAAACTTATCAAATAAAAAATTATCAGACACATTGAGAAAGCAATGTGTTTGATAAAATAGAAAACCCAAAACCTAGAAAAAAATGTTTTGCCACAGAAATAACTAAAATAAAATCTGAAAAAGCTGTTTTTGCCACTGCCTTGTTTAAAAAAAAACAAAAAAACTTTTTCATACATAGCATAAAATAGGCACCGATGAAACAACTATTTCTATGGCATACTCCTTTAAAATCTCTCTCTCTCTGTCTCTCTCTCTCTCTCTCTCTCTTTCTCTCTCTCTCAATTCAATAAGCTTTATTGGCATGACTGTAGATCTACAATTTTGCCAAAGCCATTAATTTTACAAAGCCATTAATTAATTAATTTAATTACAATAATAACAGTCAGGAAAGTGGAAAAATGGAACAAAACACATAGAAATACAAAATAACAGGTATACATTCACACATATGGTATACACTGACAACATGAACAGCAGACTGTGTTTTCCAGACTCTCTCTCTCTCTCTTTCTCTCTCTAACCCCAACACAACATTCCCTCCCGGTTATGCAAATGAGTCGTGACGTAGGCGGAAGCCAGGCACTACGTATCTTCTTCCGACAGATATTCTTTTAAAGGCGTATTTAAAGCCCTGGCTTCAGTTGTAGGAGCAGCGGACAACCTATGCAACGAAATCTGCTGCAGAGCCGAGCGACCGTCCGACCTCTCAGCGGACACAAACACGGAGCCAGCGGCTGACACGACCCGGCGAGGTGAGCCCGGTGGCCGGTTAAAAGAGCAGGGACGACGAGGGGGACGGATTTTAAACATTTTGTAGCCACTGCCGTTGGTTGGCTCCGGCAGGCGGAATACACAGCATCTCAGGTTGCTGTTGCAGAGAGGAGGAGGAGGAAGAGGAGGGGAGGCTTTTACAGTAGTTTCTTTAGGCCTGTGTCAAAAACAAAAAGAGGAGAGAAGCTGAAGGGTCAGATAGCTGGGGATAGGTCGGGTTGCATACTTAGGTTGTGTTAATCATGAAGTGTGTATAATGAGATCTCATCATGATATATCAAAGTGAAGTTGTTAAGGATGGTTTTGTGACAGGAGGGCCTCAGGGTTGTTATTTTGGAGTTTGCAAACTGAAGACATTTGTTTTGGAGAAATCTTTATGTATCCCTACTTCTGCTGCCTTTGTAGTGACACTAGAGATTATAGGAAGACCAAAACTGTTGGGTCTGTCAATTCTTAATAAAGAAAATATGATAAATGTCCTACTATTTATCCAGCTACTTATTACTGCTTTCATAACACAGGCTGCTGGTGAGCTGAAATGTCATCACTGTGAATTTCTACCTTATTTAAATTTCTAATAAAGATTATTAAAGTTTTTTCTGAAGCAAATATTGTAGAAGAAACTCAAGTTTTAGCCTCGTCTTCTGGTTTTCTGTTCACTAATGACATCTTGGGTTTGGGAGATGTGTCTAAGATATCAGATCCGGGTCATTGTTTGTTTTAGAAATGGCTCCCATTTGTTTGATAGTTATTTTGGCCCACGGTGGTAGTCATTTATTTGAACTTCAGCAGATCTCCACCACCTTTTTTATCTGGAAATAAATGCTCACAAATCTTGTTTACCTTAGATGACAGTTCTGTTTTTCAGTATGCCTTCATCTGATGAGACATGCTCATTTGGAGTTTCTACCAGATAGAGCTGAGAAACTTATGCATGACTCGACACATCTTTCTATATTCAAGAAGAAAAAAAGTGTTAATTTCTGCTTCGAAAAGCTGCAGCCAGAAGTAGTATGTCCTCCAGTCTGTTGGGAACTGCTGATTTATTTAGGTGTATTCGCTGTTCTGTTGGGTGCTGTATTGATTTAATGTACAGTGGGAGCTGATGTAGTGCGTGCGTGCGTGTGTGTGTGTGTACAATGTGCTGATTTTTTTTTTTTCTTTCCGTGTCTGTTTTCAGGTGCGACTGCAGGGCTTAATATTGCAGCCTGGATCAAACGACAACGTCTCAGAGACATTTATGAAGCTTTCAAGGCCTTTTGGTGAGTCACCTGGACACTCCTACACTTAGACAAAAAAGGCAACAGGAACCATTTCTTTTATTTAGTGTGTGTGTGTGTGTGTGTGTGTGTGTGTGTGTGTGTGTGTGTGTGTGTGTGTGTGTGTGTGTGTGTG
>JBBBVU010000018.1:17472951-17496834 GCA_037177055.1 Atherinosoma microstoma
AATTATCTCAGGGAATCATGCTCATATAAACTGTGTTGTCCATCATAACCAACAGGATACAGCTTTAACGTGATCACTGCATGTTATTGTAGTAACAGATTTGTCCCCTGGGAGTACGTTATTACCCTGGTCTCGAGTATGTTGTAACCCTCGGCACATAATACGCTACTTCTGATCCATAAAAGATCTAATTGGCTTGTTTTATTGGGTGCACCTGTACTTAAAAAAAAATCTTCTTTTGCTAATGGTTTACCTTTCCACCAATATTCAAGAAATTTAGTGTGGTAATTTTTACACACTCTAGCTAACAAACAAACAAATGGCATAGAAAATGTGCCTCCATCTTGGCTGATGAATTGCATCCTTATAGCTTTGAGACCTCTTAGAGTATGTTATTGACAGCGTTCTAATAATTCTCAGCTTTGACCGTTCTTGATGCAACAGCTAGTAATGACGCATCTTTTTTTAGTCCTACAAGTACCAGACGACCTTCTCAGTCAATGTGCAAAGCTTGGCAGTCTTTGAAAAATAGCGCCAGTTGTGTTTACATAACCTGTACTGCCTGCTAAAGGGATTAAGGCCAAGGTTGATCAATGTAAGATTTAACAAACTGACCGTTTCCCTTGTGTCAAATGCACCAATTGGATCAATATACGTATTACTTTAGCTTATCAAATATATTTGCAAATGTTAGAACAGTGATGATAAGTCAAAGGAAAATGTGTTTCAGATTTGTGTATTAGTTAGTTAGTTAAGTCTTTATTTCAGACCCAGGGGGATCCATATCACAATAATAAAAAATGTAATGTATTGTCAGCCAAACTTAAAAATTTCTGATATTTTAAATTGATTAAATAGCTTCAGTCCCTCCTTATGCTGCGACCTACCTGTTATATTTGTGGTTACATAATACCAGCAACTGATCACTGCTGATTCACTTTATTGATCTCTTCTTTGGTAGGCTGGAGCTTCCTGTGACTGATAGTTCAGTCCCATCTAGAGACCAACTTCCCTGCTGTTAATCACATATGGTCCATTACTAATGTATCTTATCACAGGTGCATCTAAAAAGTGTAGAGGAAATTCATTTGATACATTTGAATCATTTTCTTTCTTGGTGTAAGTCTCTCCGTGTTTCTCCCTTGCGTCTCAGCAGGAGGCAGCTGTTTACTGCAGTGCTGTTACATAACTCTGCTGACTAGAAGCAGCCGTGTGTGTATGTAAGTGTCTGTGTGTGCAAACAAGCTTCATGCAATTTAAATGCCACCTTTTGCAGAGAGGATGGATGGTGGCGCATTTAGCCTCTTTGCAATGTCACGTATAGGATTGCGTCAGGCATTTTCTTGTTAAATGAGCTGAGTGGACAACTCTTAAAGCACTTTCCACTCAGTATAAAATAGATTTGTTTGTGTGTGTGCAAAGTAAAGCCCACCTTAACATACTTTTCTTTCAAATGCTGTCACATTGGATTTTAAATTTTTTTTTGCCTCCCTACATTGTTCTTTCTTAAGCAGTTCAGTCAGCATCGTTGTTTCATTCAACAAGGCACTTTGTTAACCATGACCTTGGCTGTGTACAGCTTTCATTCCTCATATCTTCATTTGTCCGGGTACAGGAGACTGTGTGTGTCTGGTGTGTGTGTGTGATTAATGTTCTCACCATCTCTTGCTGCTGAGAAACGCTATGACTCACTACTTTTCTCTCCTCCTGTCTCGCTTCTTTCTGGGTTTTTTTTCCACTCTGTAATCCAAGTGATCATAAATGTTGGCTGAAGTTGCTTTCAGAAGGTAGCTCAAGGTAGCCATTATCTCAGCAGTGTTTAGGGTACTAGGTTTTACTGATCAACTTGGGTTGAAAGCTTCTATCTCATCTTTTACAGGATGCGTTCCATGAGCTTTTTTTTTTTGTTTAATGTTTTTGACTCACAATGAATTAACCTTTTAATTATTTTTCCATAAATTAACAAAGAGAAATCTACAGTATTAGTCTCAATTGAGTAGAAATTTGAGTACAGGAGATGTTGTACATTTTAAAATTGTTTTTAAGATTCCAAACTCTAAAATTTAATCAAGAACGGCAACAAACTGTTATCACTGCAATATTGACATATACAGGATATGCATTGCAAAATGGATAACCTTCGCTTATAACTTCAGGCTTTAATGTTTCATCTAAAATGCCATAGATATAGATCTGCTGAAGCTGTGCACTGCAGAGAAGCAGCCCATGAAGTTGTTTGCATTCTTGTAAAATTAGAAAGAGCTTCTACTGCTGTGACATTTGTGTGTAAGTTCTTGGCAGCTCTGTAAGGAAAGCCTGGACCTCTGCTCTTCCAGTACAGCAGTATAAATATTCAGAGTCTAATAGAACAGTGTGACTGTTAAATAGCTCAGTGAGTTAAGCTCATGAAAACTGTTTCCCAGAATTCAACCTAGTACACTTTGTACCAGTAAGCTATCACAGAAAGATGAATTTGCAATCCATTTCATGTTTCACTGAAAAAGCTGCAATGCTTTTAGTTCAGGAAGAATGAACCCTTTGTTCCTCTAATAATAGTGGTCAAATATTTCAGATCAGTTTTGTTCAATTACCAAATAGCTCATGCTATTACCCTCCAAAACGTCTGTGCATGGACTTTAACATAGCTTTCCTTTAATATCAATAAAATGTCTGGAGGACAAACGCTTAGCATTTAACTTGCACATTAATCTAACTATTGCAATACACATTTGATCATAATTATTGACAATTTGTCACATAGGTGACCCTTCCAGGGTAAACCCCCTGCCTCTCGCTTGACAGCAGCTGGGATAGGCTCCAGCCACCCTGCGACCCCGAATTGCATCAAGCGGAATTAAGCAAGAAAATGAATAAATGATGGACATTTAGTCTTTATTACTGCCATTATAAGTTCATGATCATTTCATATTTTTATTTTCATAATTTTTTTGTGACTTTCCCCCTAATTGCCACTTTCCTGAAAGGAAAAATGGCAGCTTTTATGTTGAAAATGATACACTGTGATTTTAACACTAGGTAAATGATGAAACATAGTTTTGTATTTTTTTTAATATCAAATTAGCTTTAAATTCATAAAATTACCCTTACTTTTGTTACTTACAGTCTTCATCTGTGTTTTGATGCACATCAGTTAGGACAGACAAGGCATGTTGAAGGGGAAAAGTAACACAACTATAAATAAAGTGGAACAAAAGTGACGTTGAAGCTGAATTTGTCCTCATTTTGTGATTAAATTTTAAAAGCCCAATCTGCTAAGTTTCTTTCGTACACGTTATTCCATTTTGAGCGCTATGTTTCTACCAAAAGATGCCCATAGATATTGCTCTTTGTAATGTGTGTTTTTATATGAGCATCATTGTTGGCATCAAATCTACAACCAGACGTTTATCAATTTGTTGAATTAATATTTTAGTGTCTGATCCTGCCCTCATAGTCCATCTGCTGTGATCCCTGTTTCTTTCCTTTCTCCCTCTCTGAATACAACACCTGACTCAGTTCACATGTTTTGTTTATTTGAAAACACCTGCTTCCTCCCTTCCTTGTTCTCGCTGTCTCTCATTCTCTCCCTCTCGCCCTCCTTCCTTCCTGCCCACTTTCTCCCTTCGTGACCTCTGCCCCACTCTCACTTTCACACCATTTCTCTGGCTTTTTTCGGGACGCTTGTCATTTTCCTTGCGATTTTCTCACGCCAGCTCAGGATATGAAAGAATTGTTTTGTGTTTATGGGAGAATGGGAATGGGGAGAGATGGCAGCAGAGGGAAGAAAAAGAGAAAACAAGACAGAGTTTGATCTTTTTTTTTTTTGTTGTAGGGAAGAGTTTTATTTCAGTTTTGAGTTTTGTTTTTCAAAAAAATTTTTAAGTCGTTTATAAATGACGGTGTTCAATCAGCATTTTTGTTATTAGAAGCGAGATTCTGTAGAGGACTCAGATTAAATGGAGGGATTAGAGAAAAGATGGATCCCTTATGACCCATTATTATAGTTTTTGAACTACATTTTGTATTCACAGTGTTATTCAAATTAACTACAATGTAGCTTGATGTTTTTTTTTTTTCAGATGAAGGGGTTCACACTGTAGTCTACATATGCGTGGATGGATGCATGACAGCTCCCATGAAATAGAGCCAAAATGTTTACTCAAGGGACAAAGAGCTGTTGACATAATTTGCAACCGATGTCTGTGCAGTAATGACAGGGATCTGGATATGTACCGAGTTATTGAAGTCATGTCTGCTGCCTGAAAATGTTACCTGTGCCAAAGACATTTTGTGGTCGCTACATTTTTTTTGTCATCATCATCTTTTCAAAGATTATTTAAGGATTTACCTGAGATGTCACACGTCCAGCCTTAAAAGTAAATAACTTTTGGTGTTGATCTGGATCCAGACATGTTGTATTCAGCCTGTTTTGTTAGCTGTTGTTGTTTTGTCCATCTAACATAAAGTGCATTTGATGTGTTGCATTATTCATAAGCTTTTTTCCCAGATGCACTGCATCTCTGCTTAGGAGTGGCTGCATGTGAGAAATCAAATGTCTAACAAGTACTTGATATCGAGGATACATACAAATCCATGTGGTATTGAGTTCAATGCAAAAAGGGCAAACGGGGAGCCTCACTGTCATTCTAAGTGTGCTATGAACCAGACACAACAATCTCTGTGTATATTTTGCATTATTCTACACTTCTTGTGTGCTTTCGCCAGTTGTCACTCCAGCTGTGAGGCTGCATCTCCAGGAATCATCCCCCACTGTGAAATCCCTGTGAGAACAGCAACTGTTGAGACAGTTTAGACAAAATTCTCCACATATTTTCCCGACTTTTCCAATATTTTTATGCGGAGCCTGTCATAATCTCCCCAGTCTACATTCAAGCAAGGCCTGTTTGTGTAAACCTGAAACTGAAGCCGACTCAAAACAGACAGGTGTGTGAAAAGGACTCACACTTAACTGTCGGTCCTGCAGAGGTAACAGACAGCTGTCATTGGTAATTAAGAGGACATCATATATTTGAGTTATAATTATCCCAGCTATCTGCTAATGAGCCACGCTACTTTCATTTAACTCTTTAGCTATTGCCTCTTTATATTTAAATTTCTTTACATTTTGCTTCCAAACTACCAGACTTTCTTGAAATCTTTGTAAAACGGCAACAGGTCTTAAGGAGGGATGAGTCTTCCCCAGAGCCTGGACCTCAGAATTATTGAATCCGTGTGGGATCTTCTTGACAGAGAACAGAACAAAAAGCAGCCAACATCCAAAGAAAAGCTTAGGAAGTCTATCCAAAACCTTGGAAAACTATTACTGAATACTACTTAAAGAATTTTCTAGTTTATCTAAGAGGGTCCAGGTTGTGCATACTATGATTCTTCCATATATACTGCATTTCCATTTAGGTTTCAATAAATCTCTGCATCCATTTCCTGTTTTTCAGGCAATGTATAAAAAAAATGAGGGGTGGTTTAAAACTTTTGCTGAATAACATAACTTCAAGAAACATGGCAAACCTGTAAAATTGAAGACAAGAAGAGAGCTGTTGTGTAAATGTGCGCTGTAGATGAGGCGACCCATTTTATCCATATAAACTGTGCTTATGCTCCTCACAAAAGAAAAAGAAAAGCCTTTTTTTTTTTTCAATAAATAATTTTTAGAATAAGGACAGTAGAAAAAGTTACTGTATTGTTATTTTATGTATTTGAGAGGCTAAATGTATAGAAATATATTAGTGTTGGAATAAGACTGCTCCTCCCTAGTTAAAAACCGCATATAGATGCCAAAATTTGGATGTCAGACCCATAAAGAGTTACATATTTTTTCGGTGGAGGAGCAACATGAAGGAAAGCACATAAAGCCTGCATGGACGCTTTGATGAATGTGCAGCATGTCCACACTTTGAGCTGAATTATTTTAGTTGTGCGTATGTGTGTGTGTGTGTGTGTGAAGGAAACATGTAGGGCAATTGATGATAGATATAGCAGATTGTAATTTTTTTTTTCCTTTCCCACGATCAATCAGCAGCACTTAGCAGCTGCGTGACAGCCTGAATATGACGCACTCCCCGTCCTACCGACTCTCTACATCACCTCCTCCTCTCACCTTATCCCTGCGCTCTCTATCCTCCCCGATAAAACCGTTTGATGTTAATCCTTTCTCACACTCCTTCTCTCCGTGCTTCCTCCCTCCCCTCTCACTGACCGCACTCATTTCTTTTTCTCTCATTCTAAAAAAACTTCCTGCATTTTGATTCTCTCAGTATTGTTCCCCGTGTATGTGTGTGTTTGCACATACAGTACCAGGAGTGTGTGGGAACTGTGTGTGGGAACGGAGACATATTTTTTATTTACTACGTTTAGTCTGTTTTTAGTATTGTGTGTGTTTGTGTGTGTACATGGGAACTGTTTACTAGAAACTGTTTTCCTGTTTTGATGTTGACAAACCTACAGACAGACAGATTCTTATCTGCTGCTTTGTCTCCTACTTTCTGGTTGCACAACACAGGTTTGTCTGTGTACCTTTTGTATATGTGTGTATATTCTTAGGTGTATGAAAGCGCGGCAGAGACAGAAGAGACTAGACGCGGTCTAAAAGATAAAGAAACTTACTCCGAAAACAAAGTCTGAAAGAAAAAAAAACCCCAACAGGAAGCATTTGTTGAATGACAGCCATATTAGGTGCCAGGAAGTCAAGGTGATGGAGTCTCCGTGATGACAGATTTCCCAAGACCTGGTCACCATGGTGACGGGGGTTAAGCCTGGTTTATAGCAAGCTGAAGTGAAAAACGGAGGTCAACATTTGTACTGGACAACAGGAACATGGTCTGTATTATCTTGAGGCCAAATGTGACACTTCTGTGTGAGTCTGTCTGAGAGCGCCACTCAGAGGTCACAATCTGTCTTTTAAACTCAGAAGGAAATATCTTTATGAATGTGAAAATGTTCCACAGCAACCAGACTCGCATGTCTGCATCTGCTTGTTTGGGTAAAAAAGACACTATTAAATGAACGATGAATCTATTTACAAAACAGTTAATGGCAACAGTTTTCATAAGCAGCTAATTATTATTTTACTGAAGTTAGCCAGTTCCAGTATCTCAAATGAAAGATTTGATATAGTTTTTCATGTTTGTGTTTTTGATAAATAGCAGAAAAACCAACAACTGAAGACACTTTTTTTTGCTTCTGGTTAACATTTTAATTTCTGTTTTAGGTTGTTTTCAGGCAACATAGTTATTTTCCCAAGTAAATGATTCATAGATTAATCAGTTAATTATTCTAGACAATCTGAATAAACCTTTCGAAGAATAGTCAGAATAATGTCCATTTACCTGTTTGAAAGTCACTCGCCAGATGTTCACCTCCAAAACAAACCTGCCAATCATTGCTGACACCTTCACCATCCACGTTTGTCATCTGTAGCTCTTCAAAACCTCCCTCTTCAAAGGAAACTGTAACCTATGATCTAAAACTTGATGAGGGTTTTGGTCTGGCATGCCTGCCTGTATCTTTCAGTAAATGATTGTAAATATTTAGAAAGAACATGTTCTCAATAGGGATGGGATGATATGCTTTCCTCCCCATTTGATTCTTATACAAATTTTTTTTGTTGCCGATTCGATTTAAATTGCAATTGTGATTCTTTGATAATGCTGATATTTGTGATTTTTAGTTTGCTTTTTTAACACCAGGCCATGTGAAAAAATGTAATGAGTGTCTACAGACTACTGTATATCGGCAGCCATATTTCCCCCCAAAAATGGACATCACATGTGAGTCAGTTTTTAAGATTTATTCAGCAGCAATATATTTGAACCAGCTGAAAATGAAGCATTTAGATTTGGAAAACACAACACAGCAGCCAGACCATCATTCTGTTTGCTGTAATGCTCAACAAGACAAGTTTTAAAAAATTAGATAAAATGTAAAAAAAAAAGAAATAATAAAACCCAACAAAAAACGATTTTTTTAAACAAACAAAAAAAATTGTGATATTTATGTGAATTGATTCTTTTTCTCCCACCCTTAGTTCTCAATATATACTCTCTCTCACTCTCTTTTTTTATGTTGTTATATGGCTTAGCTCACCATGTCTCCACTCAACACGATTTTACAGGAAAGTTGACACTCCACACTCCTTTTCATTCTGTTTCATGACACAGAGGAATGGACCAGTTACATTTTGATAAGTAGCTATTGTCATGGATTTAGTTGCAAGGCAAAGCAGCAGATCATCTGTCAAAACAAAATCAAAACACATTTTGATTTTTAAGCGACATCAAAAAGGATAATCCAACAACTTGGAGGAAGCGATTTGTTGCATTTGCAGAAAAAAACTGAGCTGTTCAAGGTCCTGTAACCACAATGTGAAATTAATAACTTTTGATTACATAATTCCAAGTGATTTATCAGGTAAAACGTCTCAATTGGGAAAGCCTGAGTTATAACTATTGTGTAAAATGAAGCTAGTGAGACACATGAGACTTTTCTGTCACTCTATTGGCAATAAAACAAGTGGGAATAGTGACCTTGCTATATTTGTATTATTTGGTAGGTTGGTATAGCCTCTATAGAGAGAACCTGAGCTCATGACTGCAGCAGCTCATGATCCTCGTAGTTCTTGTCTCTTTCTCCTGTTGATCATTGAGCTGATAAAGAGACATTGTCAGAAAGAATAAGGGGAATGTTAGTGTTGGAAGTCCTGCTGCTGTACCGTAATGTTCGGCATAGTTTGCAAAGATGTGATCACTAGGGCGTTTCAGTGACCTCCTCCAGACAGTCCATCAAACATCATGTAAACATGAGAATTCCTTAAGAGAGATCTACAGACCACAGTTCCTGCCACAAAGAAACATAATCCATCAACAGTGTTAAAAACAGGTGAACCACGATTCCCGTACACACCCCCAAGTTTCCAGAAAATCTCACATGCTGACAGCTGTTTAATCAGCATCAGACTCAGACACTTCTATTAAGTTATGAAAGATTTTTTTTGTGCCTCTTGTGAATCTAGTTGGTAAACTGTCTGTGCAAGTTCTGCTCAATGATGTTTGCAGGAAGAGGGGACTTTTGCAATCAGCTCTGGATAATTGGATGTAATGGCACTCAGTTATTGACGTTTGCCCCATGAAAGTGCTCCATTTGAGGAATATGAAAGTGCATTTAAATTTAGAAGAGCTTAATCTGCTCTTAATCAGATTAGGAGCCAACCCCCTTCTTCTCTCCAGCTTTATTTGGTCATTCCATCTTTGAGAGATGACATATTAAAGGCATCTTCCTTTCATTGATCTGCACAGATTCTCCATCTCTCACTTTGTCTTCCTTTTACTTTCAATGTTGCAGATTAGATAGTTGAAAACTACTTGAATCACTAGAAGTGGATTCGTTGGAAACTTTATTTGTAATGCATGCTCAGGCACATTCACCTGATTGCTTTTGGGATAATAAAAGGGAGAAATGGACCTTCCCAAGTTTATACGAATTTGCTAGAACTACGGCACACAAATTAACGGCTCCCAAATTGACCTTCAGCTTTTCCTAATTAAATGACTTTATCTGTTTCTGTTAAGTAGAATCTAATGTCTTTTTTCTGTTTTCTTGCCTCTTAATACCTAAATATCCGCTGTCTGAATCAGAAATACCTTAGAGCCACATTGAATTTAAACATTGTGGGGTTTCAGATGCTATCTGAATGTCTGATTGTGAAGTGTACTTCTCAAATCTTTTGAGCCTTTAAGCATGGCTGATGTCATTATTTGAGTCAGCTCAGGTTTGGAATATCCTCAAACCACCAGCAGACACATTAGGAATAACTTTGTTGGTAAAAATAATTTTTTCTCCTAGTCTCCAATCACTTTATGAGGATATGGTGGGGGCCAAATGGCATTTAATGGATTTTTGATGAGCTGCGTCAAGCGACAGTTTGTCAGTGAGATCATGAGAAAGTTCAGATTAAATTAACTTTGATTCAGCTGACTTCACTCAGCTGAAATATTGTCCACCCCTTCCTTCTTTTCCTCCTCTCATTAGCTCAACTTAGGTCATATTTGTCCGAGGGGATTTTCAGATATGGATGTTAATGGGTCTGCGATAAGTAAAGGGCGTGTGCATCCAACTTGCACTTATGTAAGCATCGATAGAAACGCTAGCATCATTTAGCCATCTGATCCCAGTCCAGTCTAGTATATATAGAACTGCTGTGAGCAAAATGCTGCAGCACACCTGCCTTTAAACTGAGGCAACCTGTTAGATTTGAGCCAGCTTAGTTTGAGCCAGATTAATTTGAGCCAGATTAGTTTGGAGGGAAGAAAAACATAAGATTGTACAGGCAATGATAAAGCAGAGAGATTCTGCTTGTTGAAAGGTTGAATCAATGCATTCTTTAAATCTGTTGTGAGCAGGTTTGAAAGGAGTGTGAGTGCCTGCTGAGATGTAGATATTTAACATTTTTTGCCTTATGGACATTTTAGAGATGAAATCATGACTATAGCATTCAAATATTGCATTAAATATGTTTTATTACACAAGATCATTGAAAGAAGAGGAAATCTAAAAAATAAATTGTGTCCTATATGTTAGCAATTCATCCTCACTCTTTTCAACCCAGGTAATCTCATATGGTCCATCTCTTCTGTCTATAAGGGCCTTATATTGAATCCAAATGTAGTATTTAGTAAGCAAACATTAGGAAAAATAAATAAATTGATAAAAAAGAAAGAAAGATGGCATTGCAAGGTGTTGTCTGATATTATTCAGGGGTATTGAAAGCATGTGTATGTTTCCATCAGTCTGCTTCATCCTGCTTCCTGATTTTTTTATTTCCACTGGCCCGTTCAAATGCAAGGCCATTGCATGCAGCAGGTGTGTTTGAAAGCCTCACCTGGTTTCCGTTGGTGGAAAGTTACAGGATATAAATAAGTGCACGCTAACAAGGTCACTTGCACAACACAGTCTCTGTTAAGTTAAAAGTCCAGTTCATGTAATTCAGGTATTAAGATGCTTTGAAGTACAGGGTTTGCTAAAGCACTATTTACAGTGGTTCTAATGGCCAAGTCACATTTTCTGCTAATTGTCATTGAGCACTACATGTGAGTTGTTTTGGTCCTCTGTGATGGCTGACACAGATGCTCTGTGGATCAGAGAGAAATCCTCCCTTTACATTCACGGTGGCCTGAACAGAAGGTGTTGACACAGTCGGTCTCAGGTCAACTCTCAGATAACAGAACACAAACACAGCTGATAGTTTATGTTGCTGCACGCTTCACCAGCAAATGCAGCAACACTTGTGTTGCATTTCACTGAAAATGTGGCAATCACAGTGGCAGAACAATACAAAATGTATTTGTTGTTACCCTAACTTGTGTCTTTTAAAGTGATTTCTTTCCTTTGCTAAAAGCTACTGTTAACTTGTGTGTTAAAGCTCACAGAGCACTTTATAGTCTTTTATTCTCACTTGATGGCAATTTCAATGTTTTTTTAAAATAGATATGTGATACAGAATGGAGGCACTTAACTGTGTTTTTTCTGTTTTTATGAATGAAATGGACGCCTCCCATCACTGTCTCAAAGACTCATTCCATCTGAAAATAAAATCCACTTATTCAACTCCTTAGAGTAAAAGTGATGACTCTTTCTTACAGTTGGGATGTTACTTCTGGCCCCTGCGGGGAATAACAAAAAGCAAAATCTAATCTCACGGCTGCACTTGTCTGCATGTCTGCTCTAAGCTCATCCAACTGTTTGTCTTTCTTGTGCAGGTCTTCCAGAGCAGTACTACAGTCTCACCTGGTTCCTCAGTCCAGTTCTTGGCCTCATGTTCACCCCTCTGATCGGCTCAGCTAGTGACCGCTGCACTCTGCGGTGGGGCAGGAGGAGACCCTTCATCCTGGCTCTCTGTATCGGAACACTGATCGGAGTGGCGCTGTTTCTGAATGGATCATTGATAGGTGAGTGTGTAACTAAACTTATGGACCAAAAGTAACATACTGAACCACATTTCTTAAAAACAGTTTTGGTTCTTTTGTTATTTCAATCAAAAGAGCACATCAGATTGAAGAAAGTAACAAGTTTTCATGACACTTGCTACATGCTTAAAAAGAAAGCACTAATTAATATATTTCATGACTTATCTGCAGCTCATTAATTGAATAAACAACAAAACAAAGAGGCAAAAATTGGCTAACAAAAAAATCTTATAAAAGAAAACCAAACTAGATAATGCAAACAAAATAAAAAAGCTATATGAACTTCGTGCAATTTTTAGATAACAGCAGACTATAGCTCTGGTGGGAAATAAACCCAAAATCTGATACATGAGTGCTGTCTTTTTACCCAGCATGCACTAGTCCCTCAGGGAAAAGAGAAGCTGATCAGCTTCCTGCTGGAATTAGTGGAGCATCACTTGCCATAAGCTTACCCTGCTGACAGTTGTGTCCTTAAACAAAAGCTGATGTGATCCACTATCCACTCTACCCTCAGCTCGCTGCATCAATCAGATGTCATAACAAGGTCTAGTCCAATCAAACTAATTGACCAGCTGTCATTCGTGCAACATGCATATTGATCTCCATGTCAGCATAGTTCCGGATGTCATGCCATTAAACATACGGCATATTGCAGCTGCGTACATACAGATATTACCATCATAACCAGTATAAGCTTCTGCAATGTCACAAGATTTATTTCCATCCAGTGTTGCATTCATTTTTTACCAAGATCTTGTATTGATGATGGGAGAGTCTGACCACTGCACAAAGCCTTCCCCACAGCACATCCCAAAGATTCTTAATTGGGTTAAGGTGTGGACTCTGTGGTGGCCAGTTCATGTGTGAAAATGATGTCATCTTGGAATATGCCTGTGCCATCAGGGAAGAAAGAAACCATTGATGGAATAACCTGATCATTCAGTATAATCAGGTAGTCAGCTGACCTCATTCTTTGGTGACATAATGTTTGCTGAACCTAGACCTGACCAACAGCAGCAACCCCAGATCATACCCTGCCCCCACAGGCTTGTATAGTCTGCACTTGGCATGATGGGTGCATCACTTCATCTACATCTCCTCTTACCCTGATGCTCCCATCATTCTGGAACAGGATAGATCTGGACTTATCAGACCACATGACCTTCTTCCATTCTTCCAGAGTCCAATCTTTATGCTCCCTAGTAAATTAAAACCCTTTTCTCCAGTTAGCCTCACTGATTAGTGTTTTTCTTATGGCTGTTCAGTCCTAATCCTTTGATTCCCTTGGCACTGTGAATGTGGAAAAACCAGAAAACTGAAATGGCCTAAGGCAAAAGCTCTTCAACTCAACATTTAGTGATGGAATTATTTTTTTCATAATAAACACTGAGAATGCTGGGCCCTTTCTGAATCTAAATGAGTACTTTGGGTTGAACAGGCCTAATTGAAGATATTAAACTGGGGAATGAAAAATGCCTTTAAAGATTATGCATCATGACTCAACAAGTAAGATTTCAATCCAATGTAAGCTCCAAGTTTGGCCCAGAAGCAGAAAACACATTTCATTACACTCACTCTATAGAAATTACAGAAAATTTGTGTTTTTCATTCCTCACATTTGTCTCTGAATTGGCTCCCAGTCCATTTCAGGTCCCAGTTTAAAATTTTATGACATGATTTAAGAGTCTCTATGGTATGACATGACCCTGTTTTTCTGAACTTGTACAGCCTCACACTCCAGCCAAAGTGCTGAGGTCTACAAACCATTTACTCCTAATCATCTCAAGATTGAGGCAGAAAAACAGAGATGTTGGAGCATTTCTGTAGTGGCCCCTTTAAATGTGGAACAGCCTACAACCTTTATATAAGAGCTACCCAGGCCCCCCTCACTGATTCTTAGTTTTACTTAATGATATTTTGGTTTTAATGTGCAGTCACAATTTTGTTTTGTTTTGTTTGATTCTGTTTGATTTTATTTTTTATTTTGTTTTATATAGTTTGTTTAATATTATTTTGTTTAATTTTTTAGTAGCTGAAATTAATTCATGTTTTAGTTGCTGATTTAAGCACCATTGTTTATATTCATATTGGTATAAACTTGTACAGCCTTTATGTCAGCAGAGGTTTTTACTAAATGTGCAGTCAAAGTTTTTTCTTGTTGCGCAAGTACCTCAAACGGCTTGTTAATTGCAACAGTATGTTTAATGGTGAATGGAGAGAAATCTGTTAATTCTTATGTTCATAAATTTCTAAATCCTTGATTCATAAATGGTCAAATTAATAAATGATTAAAGACATTTCAATCCAAAAACCAACCATAAATCAACTGATTTAGTGCATTGGAACAATGACAAAGTGTTTCCTGTTGTTTGTCAAATGTGTGCAAATAATGAAGAAATCCTCTTACCATGATTATCTAATTAAAGAGAGGTGGAGATTTAAACATCATCTTGGGTTCTTTTTTAAACAGCAGGAGTAATGTTTTGGGTTAATATTGTATTATCTCTTACAGTTATTTGAAATTTGATATAAGTGTTTCTTTGACGAGCTCCATCTGTTGCCCTCATGATTTAACAGAGTGTGGATGTTCCACATTTCAGACATCAACCAAATGTGTGATGAACATGCAACAACAGTGAACCGGGCCTTTTACATGTCTCTGATGAAACAAAGTGTAATGAAATTGTCAGATGAGTTATGAATAACAAGAACAAGAGCTGCTGTGTGAACTGCTTTCTGTCATCAGATTCTATTCAGGTCTACTCCTATTCTGTTCTGCCTCCATTCTTCTAGGAAAAAGTTGGCACTCAGATTGAATCAGGGCACCAGGGAGGTGTGTTTGTGTGTGTGTGTGTGCGTAAGAACCTCGCTGGCATGGGTTGACATGGGAAAACTCTGTGGCCTGTGTATGTGTAGAGAAATGAACAAATAAAATGTACATGTGTGTTTCCACGGTTGTAAATATAAATGAATGTGTGTGAACAACATAGGGTGACATGGGAAAGCTGTAGTAACCTGTGTAAGTGTGTGTAGCCATGTGTGTGTATGAGTGCGTGTGCATGTGTTGACATGGGAACACCAGAGCAGGCAGTTCACAGGAAAATGCTTCCTGTTTGCTTCCCCCTCTCCACCAATCATAGTTAACTTCCTGTCTGTGTGCCTGGCTAGTGAGTACTGTGGCTCCATTGTCACACGCACACAAACTCTGCTGTTCTTTCTATGAACGCTTTTATTCCCAGACGTTAATGGATTTCAGTTTGTAAAGTCATGCTGCGTCACAATGCCTCTTATGTCTCACTCACACACACTTAAAATACACACTTCCTACCTCACTCTATTCATACACCTTCTCACTCGGGCCACAAATGTAGATCAGAGGCGAAGACAAATGTAAAGGGAGGCACAAGGTCATTTGTAATATGCAAAGCACTATGGGAAATGTTCAGTGACCTGTTTGTCTGCTTAGTGGAGCTATTGAAAGTCAGTAATCAGTTATTGATCAAATGTGCAGCATTAGCATCTGTATAAACAAGCTAAATGTTAATGTTGTGTGTATAATTAGGACTGGAGGATTTTTGTTTCTTTTTTTTCTTTTACTTTTTGAACTTTTTTATTAAATTTTAATTTTGTTATATCTTTTATTTTTTTTCATTGAGATGTGTGTTAGTAACCTCCAATTTTATTCACCAACCAAAAACACACATTTAATTATTTTCTTGTCTCTCTTTCTCTGTCAGGTCTGTCGCTAGGTGATGGAGAGGGGAAACATCCAATAGGAATTGTTCTTACTGTGCTGGGTGTTGTGGTGTTGGACTTCTGCGCAGATGCCACAGAAGGACCAATCAGAGCGTACTTGCTAGATGTAGCAGACACAGAGGAGCAAGACATGGCACTTAATATCCACGCTGCCTCAGCAGGTTTGACTTGGTTTGAACAATTAATCTGCAGAGCGATATTTATTCTCTCTTCTTTTCATGCAACCTGCAATCAATATCTTCTTGTCTGCAGGTCTTGGTGGCGCAGTTGGCTATGCTCTTGGAGGTTTAGACTGGACGCACACTTTCCTTGGAGCAATCTTCAAGTCCCAGGAGCAGATCTTGTTCTTCTTTGCTGCAGTTCTCTTCTCCATCTCTGTGGCGCTCCATCTCTTTAGCATTGAGGAGCAGCAGTATTCACCACAACATGACCGTCTTGACCAGGTACTGAGCTGTAAAACTCCTTTAACTCAAAATAAGAAACAGAGAAGATTTTCAGTGACATCAAGGAACATGTTTCTTTCCCCGTTCTCTTTCTAGGAGAGTCCTGACCCAACCAACCCGCAATCATCAGCTAATGGCAGGGCTGGGCTTCTTGCCCCTAAACTGGAAATGATTGGAGAAAATGATACTATCGAGAGCTTCGATTTTTATGATCCCTATGGAGATGACCAATCGGAGCGTGGAGACATGGACATTGATTTCCTGGAAGTGGAGCTTGTGAGAAGTAAGCTTACAGATCCCTGCTTCTTGTTGATGAATGTTTTTACCTTAAAATTCAGTCCAGAAACAATTCTATCAACCAACGTACATGGAGACCATGAGGAAGGATGGTTGCCTCTCTTCTTTCCTGCTCATCATTTTCTCTTGAGCCCTCAATTTTAAACTCACCACCCTGCTGTTCTTCCTATAGGTAAAAGTGACAGCGTTCTTGCCATGGCTGATGCTACTCTTGACCACCTGGACCACGACGCTTTGTTCTTGGGCCACTTAGAGCCGTCCATCTTTGCCGATCGTCTCTCGTCCTATCACGGCTCGCCCCCCAGGACTTCCTCCTTTTTCAACCCCAATCACAGCAGTTCCCGTCCGCGGCTCGCCAACATCAGGCGCAGCAGCAGCACAGGAAGCGAAGACCTGCTCCGCCCCCACCACACCAATCATCAAACGCACGCTCCCGGTCCCCGGATATCCCGCCTCTCAGCTTTCTTACAAGAAATGGAAAATGATGACGGGCAAGAAGCGCTGCTGAACAACCAACTTAATGAGCAGCGGACTCTGAATGGGCGGCTTTTAGCCAGTGTAACTAATCCTGACGGAGATGGCAGCAGGCTGAGCTCTAAAGGACAGGCACACCGTGCTGGGATGGTTAAAGGTCAGTATCTACATATTATTATCTACTCTGGACAGTTGTAGCCAGAATAAAAATATCAATGAGTGAAATCAATTATTTTTTAATGTCATGACTTCTTATAATGTTAGAACTTTTAAATCAATTTATGTAAACTTTTTATGATTTTAAATTGTAGTTTTAAGGGAACTGACTTATGGTATTATTGTCAGAAGAAGACTAGTTTAGAGCAGCTTTTAATCTTCCAGATTAAAAGATGTTTAACAAGGACTGGAAGATAAACCAGTAAAATGTCTTAATAAACTCTTTCCTCATCCAGCTTCCAGTACCGGAGCTCCCTTGCGGCAGCCACACCACCGCCACATCTTCTACCGCCAGCCGTCCTGCACTTTCTCCTACTATGGGCGGGTGGGAAGCCACCGTTACCGCTATCGCCGAGCCAACGCTGCTTTTCTCATCAAATCCTCTCGCAGCATGAACGACCTGTATGAGGTGGAGGCCCGACACCGAAGGCGAAACAGAAAGAGGAACAGAAACCGCAGCGGAAACACTAACTCCTCCAGCGGGGATACAGAGAGCGAGGAGGGAGAGGTCTTTAATTTTAGTTTTATTTTTCACATTGGACCAACAAGCAACAGTTAATGTTTATACTGATTTCCAACTGTAGCTGTCCTCCTATCAGTTTGTTTCTCTTTGGTTATATCTTATGTGTTGTTTCCTTAATTGTCCTCTCCTCTGCTCAGGTCGAGACCACTGTGCGCCTGTTGTGGCTCTCCATGCTGAAGATGCCTCCAGAGCTGCTGCGGTTGTGTGCCTGCCACCTCCTCACTTGGTTCTCAATCATTGCTGAAGCTGTCTTCTTCACTGACTTCATGGGACAAGTCATCTACCTGGGAGACCCTACTGTATGAAAATCTGCCTTATTAAAAAAAATAACAAAAACAGAGAGACACTTAAAGATGTACTTAACTTATTTACTCAACCAGCATGTCTGCAGGGAAAAGAAAACATGATTTGCACTGTTTTGTAATCTTACAGTGAGTGAGAGACATTTTTCTCTCTGCAGATGTAAAATATTATTTGTATGTCAAGCTGTTTGTAGCCGTTTCAGCTGAACTGCTCAGTTCAAAACTAAAAGCATATCTCTCTTTCTCAGGCTCCTGCTAACTCAACATTGTTGGAAAATTACCACAGAGGAGTTCAGATGGGGTGTTGGGGACTGGTGATATATGCCATGACTGCTGCTACCTGCTCAGGTAACTATGTGCCCATTGCTTTTTATAGAATCAAGTCTGGACTACAATTTTATTTTGAGTTAAAGTCCAAAAATCTTCCTCTTCCAGCTGTTCTTCAGAAGTATCTTGACAACTTTGACCTGAGCATTAAGATAATTTACATCCTGGGGACACTTGGATTCTCTATCGGTAAGAAACCACAGCCGCCACACAACAAAGAATAAAGTAAAACTTACTTTCTCAGGTAACATTTTTTCTTTCTTTGTTTTCCTTCTCCACAGGAACTGCTGTCATGGCAATCTTTCCTAATGTGTATGTTTCTATGGTGATGATCAGCAGCATGGGCATCATCTCTATGAGTATCTCCTACTGTCCTTATGCATTGCTGGGACAATATCACGAAATGAAAGAGGTACAGGAATTCAGACATTTGACTGAAAAGTCTTGGTATTGTTTTTTTGCTCAGAGACCACTAATGATGAGCAGAATTTTATCCACATATTAAAAACACACATGCACATTGTTATTGTTTTTGGTGTGCCAAATGTAACTGTTTCCTCAAACACAGCTTAATTAAATGAATGAAGATGACTTTATAAATCCCAAAGGGAAATGTCTAATATAATGTGGTGCTCATTCAAAATTACTACTGGTTTAATTCATTCAACTACACAGTATAATTGGTACTCATTTAGAATAGTTTGATGGCATCATATTAATCAATTTTGATCAATTTTAATCACTTCCAGCTGTTCTTGCATACCAAAGATGGCCACTGTGCTTCAGGGTTTTGATGTTTTCCTGCTCCAACATATCATATTTAAATCAAAATGATCCAACAGCTTGTTGTCAAGTTCTGCACAATGACCCATAGATTGAATTAGGTATTTTGAAGCAGGGAAACATTAAAAAACTTGCAGGACTTTGGCCCTCGAGGACCCACATTGCCCAGCCCTGTTGTATACGGTACACCTGTTGATGGTTCAGATTAGAAACCCTTCATTTTAAAGAACTGAAGAGTTTCTGTTCACTGAAACATGAGCAAGTTGTTATTTTTAACTGTTGCAGGAATATTTATGAAGTTTAGTAAGACAAAGGGCCTGAACTATAACAGGGTTACTGGTAGTGTATCACAACAGAGCTTTAAAGGTTCCAGCAATTGTGCTTATCAAAGAGCGGTAACTAGAAATTTGGCTGCTTCTAATACAGACTTATTTCAGAGAAAGTTTTGTTAACATCTGTAGTTAAAAAATGTGTTAGTCACTCATAAAGGAAATTTTACTATTACCATGCACAGCATATTTTTATTATTTATTTATTTTAGCTTAGGGTAAATTTTCTCAGCTTAGTTTTCAGCTTTTTGAGCTGTCACTTCTAACTGTGATGTTCTCTGACTCCTGCAGTACATCCAACACAGTCCTGGTAACTCCCGCAGAGGCTTTGGCATCGACTGTGCCATCTTGTCCTGCCAGGTTGGTAGCCACACTTTGTTTATAATACTGTATTTAAGGTGTTACCCAGTGAAAACAAAACATAACTTCTTAATCACAAATTACTTAACACTGAAACCTCTCAAGTAAACGAGTAACAGCTTTTATATATAGCTTCTAACAGCTGAACATTTATTCAAGATAACCCTTATTAATGGATATTACATGTTTTCAAGCTTTTCTGCTAATTTTTTCCCCTATTTAAAAAAAACAAAAAAAAAAATCACTTTTTTTTTTAGAAATTTAAAAAAAAAAGAACTTTTTTTTATTTAAAAAAAAAATCGATTTAAAAAACGTGAAACAAAAATTGCGATATTTATGTTTCCATATTAGAGTACTGAAGAAAAAATGTACTATGATGGTTATAATGCTTAGATCTGAGCTCACCAACTCTGGTGCTCAAGGACTGCTGTCCTGCAGGTTTTAGATGTTTCCCTGCTGACACATGGGTCATTAACAAGCTTGTGCAGAACTTGAGAACAAGCTGCTGGAGCGGTTTTTCATTTGACTCAGGCATTTTGCGGCAAAAAACATTTAAAACCTGCAGGATGGTGGCCCTTGAGGACCAGGGTTGGTGATCCCTGGCTTTGATGCTTGGCTGATATCTAATATGTAAATACTATATAAGGAAACTGTGTAATGATTTTTCAGGTATACATCAGTCAGATATTGGTGGCCTCAGCTTTGGGCGCTGTAGTGGAAGCTGTTGGAAGCGTTCGTGTCATTCCCATGGTGGCCTCTGGGGGCTCCCTCCTTGGATTCTTCACCGCCTGCTTCCTGGTCATTTACCCGACTCCAAATAACGGGTGAGAAAGCAAATGTTAACTTCTCTGTTTCTTTTTGTGAAATGCTGAAAGGTTGCACTGCTGTAAATAAGGCGTTGGAAAAAAACGCTGGAAAAGCTGTTTTGCATCCAGAACGGCAGCAGTGGTAGCCAATGACCTGAATGTGAACCGAGGTTCATCCTTTGTAGTATTATGATTTGATGGGCTTGTCTCTATCATTAAATGAGCAGGTTAACCCAGGAAGGATCCCTGTTTGCTTTGCGTCTATTCTTTATTAAACATGGCCACAGATTGCCTGGATGTCAAATCTTGGCTTCTAGCAAGAGAGTGAATTAAGATCACCTCCCACAAGTGACACTTTAATCCTAAAACTCAGTCTTAACAGATTCTCATTGTGGTTAACAGGGAGGGGGACTCGGCCAAAGCTTCAGAGAAACGGGCCTTGACAACGCTGGAAAAACCCAACAACAGTGAAGATCCCGTTACCACAGTGATGGAGAAACCTAGCTTCCTCAAGCTCAACAAGGAAGGCAAAGCCGCCTCCACCACCTCATCCTGCCATATGGAAAATGAGTCTGCTCTGTGAACGGCTGACGGAGTTGCTGCAGAAACAAACAAATGGCCTTTTCGAGTTGTTGCTGTTGGTCAAGATTCATGGACGTGCCTCCATCCGGGGGTCAGTCTGTTTCACTCTGTGTGATCCAAACCACTCAATCTGCTGTGCGACCAGAGTCACAACTTATCAAACTTTAAATCATGCTGGTCCAAGTACTGTTGTAGCTATCAGCAAAATTTCCTCCACTCGGCCCTCGCGGACATTTTCGTGATCCAACAGTAATTATTTTGTTGTGGTTTTGAGAAGGTTGTGTCTGTCTCTCAGGGCCTTTAAGTGGTGCTACTGAGCAGCCGCCTGGATGGGAAACTTCAGGGGACTTCAATACAAACCCTCGCACGCACACACCTCCTCATCTGGGGTCAACTCAATCGAATGAACCCCTGAATAATGAACACTGCTGATGAACATTAGTCCTTTAAGCTGCAATCATTTTTTTTTTTTTGAATGCTGAAAATCGTTCTTCCTCACCGTGGAGTCGACTCCATCGAATCTTTGCTTCGTGATGCTGAAGCTCATTGATGTTGATGTGTTTGTCTGCTGACTTGGTGTCTCAAGCGGAGGCATCATGTGCACCAAAATAACCGTGATGACTTGTTCGGCTTCGTGGGACTTATACAGCACTCTGCGACAGTAGCTTTAAGAATATAAAGACATTTTCAAGGGACATTTCTGGAACTCTGATCTTGAGAACCCCAAATCGATTGCGAGTGTTTTGTTTGTGTCCCGTTTCACATAGCAGGAGTGCTAAAATCTTTATTTAACACTTATTGCATGACAAATATGATAATATACCATATGATCTTCTCAGAAATATTGAGCATGAGCATAAAGCTGTCTGTAAATGCTCACATGAAAGATGCGATGTGTGCAGAGCAGGGCATTACAATCCCAAATATTGTTTTACTGATGACTCGCAAGGATTTTTCTGTTTGTTTTGACTAAACTCTACTAACCTACATGCTGCATGTTAGACGAGCAGAGAAGAGACAAACCAAACTTTTTTGCTTAAGCAAATGCTGGGAGAACAATGTTTGTCAGTAACTGCACATTAGCTGAGCCACTGTTGTAAAGAATGTGATGCGCTTTAGTGAGAAAAGTATTTAGTTTAAATTCACTCTTTTTTTCAATTTTGGTTCCAATTTATTCATTTGGGGGGACATCAACAGGACATTGCTTCCTGACTCTGTTCCAGCAAATCTCCACAGTGCTGAGATTTAGTTGTTTTGTATCAGCAGTTTTAAGCTTGTTGCACATGGTTAATCAGAGTATTCTGGTCCTGCCCTGTTGTTCCACTTTAAAGGGCCAAATATAATCAGTAAAAAGGAGCGGAGTGGAATATCTCATAATCTTACTGGTTACTTCTGTATGTGGCACTCTGTGGATGCGCATTGGAGGATGGAGGATGTTGTTACAGGCTGAGAGAAGGACAGATTTTTTTTTCACTTTTAGAGAATACTTTGACATGTTGTGAAATGCTCTCAATGTTTCTGCGAATTAGATGCTAAGATTTATGCGTCCGTGCTAAGAAATGGGAGCATTTCTCAGATGCCAAATAATTTATTTGAAATTGTTTATTGGAAATAAAAGTTTTAACTTCCAATGTAGGCAGCTGAATTGGGCTGTGAGCATTGGTGCAGCCTGCTTTATTCCAAGAGAAGCCCACCAGTTGTTTTTCAGCTCTGGCAAAGTTGTGGTTTCCAGATCTTGCCTATTTTTGGGTGTATGGACGTGGGCCAGTTTAGTGCTAAATATTGGCAAATTTAGCTGCATTTGGACTGACTACAAACCATGTGTGGTGACATTGTTTTGAGTGGGAGATGGGACCTGGTTCAGTTTCTGGATTTAGACTGGAGTCTGCATGATTGGCACAACATTGGAGCACCATTCAAACCATAACTAGGACAAACTATTTCCTCTACCCTGCTAGATATGGGGCACTTATGGGTCCACGCCATTCCACTACGCCTATTTCTTGGTTGTTTCTGTCAAAACAAGATGAATATTTGACATTTTTATAGTTGATTTTTGACTAGAGTGAAGCTGCCAGATTTTAAAGCTGCAATGAAAAAGTGCAAAATAAACAACTATGGTTGCATCTGCTGCGGGCAAGCAGTAGGAGCAGTAACGTGATGGGGGATGAGGAAGTGAAACTGCTGAGTTTAGCTTTAATTTAACCTTTATTAACATTCAAAAACTGTAGGGAGACTAATGGTATTTAACACCAGGGTATACCCACAGATTGTATAAAACTTATCAATACTTACTGAAATTAAGTGAACAGAGATAGTCATAATCTTTTGAATGTTTTCTTAGCTGACATTGCTAAAAACAAACTTGAAAAGCAAAATGACAGATTTATAATTGCGTGTTGTGCTGTGTCTTTTCTGACAAATCAAACGTTTGTTGCAATAATTGCTCCTTTTAATCAGCTGCAGGGGGGACTGCGTAAGGTTTTTTGCTTGCAAATCAGAGTTGTTTGAGGTTTTCTCAAAACCGTTTCCAGTGTGGGTTATCTTTTTCCCTCCCTGCATCTGTCAGGGTGAAAGGCTGCAGATTTGGGTCCGTTTTATATTTGGCTCAATCAGCTGAAACTAGCAACTTGAAAGGAGGAGGAATGTACGCTTCAGTGGGCAGATTAACAATTAAGCATATTTTACGAGCGTGTAAAGCAATTTGTTT
>JBBBVU010000018.1:17551267-17564251 GCA_037177055.1 Atherinosoma microstoma
GTGAAGTTGGCCTTTTTAACATGGGAGTCAATGGGGATCTGCTCTGTTTTGCAGCCAGCACCTAGCGGAGGAGGGGGAAACTGCAATTTTTGACACTTCCGCATAGGCTTCTCATTTCTGAGCTGGAGGTTGCCCCTGGTTCTGACCTGAAACTAAAATAAGATGGTACAGATAACATCAGTAAATTTGCGATCTATCCTGTGGTTCAAATTTCAGTTTTTAACATTAAAGACCCACTATATGACTTTTCGACCTTAAAACTCTGCTTCCCGGACTCGTTTGATGCCACAGTGACATCTATTTTGTGCATTTCTAGGGCTGTCGCGGCCCAGCAGCGCCCCGCGGCTGAAAAACCACACTATAGAACTTTCACATCCGGGACGCTGCCTGCTAAGTTTCGCTTTGCGCATGCGTTACACGGTCGTACGCGAATGTAAACAAACCGGTCGTTTTGAACGCACGTGGGCGGATTCAGCAAAGAAACGTTTGAAGACATTATCGGAGGAAGAGAGGAAACTAAGGATAGTCAAAGAAGAGCAAGAGATAAGATGAGAGATGAGAAAAGACTGTTTTTTACTGTCTGGAGGGAGCTCACACTACAGGTAGGATCCAAGATGGATGCCGAATAAGCCGTCGATAGGGGGCGCGTCACTGAGAAAATAGCATAAATTATATAGTGGGCCTTTAAAACTCACTCGCCATAAGATGAGATATGAGGAGAACATTTAAAATGTTTTAGGCCAATTTACTTCAATAAAATTCCTTCTTAAAAGATAGTGATAGTCTACAATAACTGTTTTCATTAGTGTCTTCATTAGCACATACTTAAATAAATAATGCATCATTTACATATTAGTCCCACAGATTTAGCTTCACATGATGAGGGCAAATTTTTGCCGGATATCTTTAATATTTTTTGAGCAGTTGAATTTTCAGATTTGCATTTGCAAAGTATGCTTAAACTGACCCTTTATATCAAGTATCCATTAAAGTTTTAGTAATAATTTTTGATAAAGTAAAAGCTTTTTTGAACTCTTCATCTTTTTGAATGACTTTGGTAAAAAAAAAGAAAAAAAGATTGTTAATCAGAACCATCCTTTATAAAAGGGGATTTATAAATAGCTCCTCCATGGCAATTATGCTGTTCATCTCATGTATTTCTTTGATATTTCGCAGCGTAAAAAAAGAAACCTCAATTTAGGGAAGAAAGTTTCAAGAGATTGTTTGAACTGAGACAGAAAACCTAGTGCAAAACACCTTTAACTTTCACCTGCAGATGGTGATGAAAAGCACACATTTATAGTGTTTTGTTGAACAGTTGAAAGTCCTGCCTTTGTTTGGCTGCACTGCAGACACGTAGATGCATCCCTCATCGTTCATTCAGTGTTTTCCCAAAACATTTTGACTCTACCAGCCATCATTATGTAAAAATATAACAAAAAATGTGTCCTTTTTTTATGGACTCTCATTAAACACAGGTATTAAATGAATTAAATCAAAACTTAAGATTTGAGAATCACACATGATTTACACTTAAATGCTAAACTAATACAATCTTTATGCAGCCCCCTCTGGTAACCCTCCATGAAGGTTACAACATTAATTTATTCCTAAAAGTGTTTTCAAGTTCATTTGCTTTCATGGTCTTTTTGAAGGCTAAACTTCATTTGTTTTCACTGAAGGATGGATCTAGTTTTTATACTCGCTATTTTAAAAACAATGGCTTAAACAAGGGGAAAAATACAATGTTGTTTCACAAAAGTTAGAAAGTTGGAAATGCAATTTTACCTTTTTAATTTGGTAAATTTCTGTATTTTATGTTTTCTTTATATTTTTGTCAGCTAAATGTGAGGTTTCAATATTTTAAAGTCATTGCTATAGTGTATATTGATATTTCTTTTAAACCTGTTTGGGGGAAAAAAAAAAAAAACTCCCTTTTTTTTCATTAATTGCATACACAGCAGTTTCCAAAAGGAAAAGCTGAATCAACAACTCTCCAAAACAATTAAACTAGACTCTTAGGCCCACTGAGATGTCTCTATTATTTTATGTTGCTTTGATGTTTGATACCCATCAGGTACAGAATTGTAACAAACCTAATCAAAGTCGATAGTCTAGTTTTTGTTGAACAAAAGTATTGAGTTTGTGTGTTCGTACTTTATAGTTGATGGATTGTGATATATTGTCCTCCTCTTCTCATATTCCTTCTTTTACCATTCCTAAGTCCAACCTTTGCCTTGAAGGTCCTCAATGAATGCAGCATAATCCTACTTTGGTTCAGCTTTATGCACAATGAACCCTCTTGAACCCTCCATGTTTGCTCCCTGCAGTTTCACCCCTTCCCCTTGTTTTATGCTCCTACCCTCTCCACACAGGCCTGGAAGCAGCTTTACCCAGGGACCGTGGCCAGCTGTGGGGGAGGGAGAACAGGCTGGTGAAAATGGCAGTGTGGGGACTGTCCGCAACACTCGGGGCAGCCGTGTTTGCTGTGGCTCAGACGGCCATGGACTGGGGACCGGAGATGTTACTTCAGCTGTTCTAATGTGGTGGGAATACAGATTGTGTGACATTTAGAAACACGATGACAATCATAAGCTGTCATGCTGAATCAACAGCATGAAGCCAGAAAAAAGCACAAATGAAGAATGAAAGATCGCAGAGATGGTGGAAATCAGAAGTTGTCTGTGCCAAACAGGTTGTTTCTACTTAACTATGATAAACATATTTTATCTACTAGTGAACCTCAGGATTTGCGTGCTTGAAAGTGAGCCTGTATGTGTATTGATTACTGAATGGAGCTTATGTGAGAAGTCCCAGGAGCCCAATTTGTTTTTTGAAAAGCCGATCAAAACCAGAAGGCCACAGAGACATGAAAAAAAACAAGCGCAAAAAAACCCCCAAACAGTTAATGAAAACAGGCCACAGAGACACAGAATTACCACAAAGAGATGCAAAGTGACCATAAAAGAAATGCCAAACAACCCCAAAGTCATGAAATAAAATGATTCATCATGGTGACTCGCTCCTGTGCAGGATGGTTCTGTGCATGTCATCACCCAGAGGCCCGTTGTCTCAGAATCTGTCCATGCAAGAGAAACACTAACACATCTCGCCATTTCAGGCTATTGCTCACGCCTTCCTTTTGTTTTACCATTTTCACACGTGTCTCTATTTCTTGTCAGCTGATTATTTCGCTGATAACTCGTTTTCAGCCTGTCACGCCTGTTTCGTGCATTTCAGTTGACAGAGTTTCAGCGTGCTTGTTGAATCAGCAGCCATATCTAAAAGCCAAAAGTGCCCATAGCCAGCACGATGACACATGAATACAAATTATTAAAGAGCAGTGTTTTCTGCAGAAAGCTTCTAGTTATGAGCAAAGGAGGACAGTGGGTGGGGAAACGTGAAGCAGTGGAAAGGAAGATTTAGCTTGTGAGCTTTATTAATTGCTTTACTCCAGGTGTTACATTTATGCTAGAGCTTAAGACTCAAAGTGAGCAGTAACTGCTGCAAAACATAGGCATTACACACAGTTAGCAATTCAAGAAACAATGCCTTGATAGATGCATTTTGCAGGATCTCCTGGAATCTTTTTTAGAGATTTTTTTTTTTTTTTATTAAATTTTTTTTTGCAGCAGTTTTCTAGCTGTTCTGCCCCACCATTGCTGAAATTGAATAGGGAAGACACCAGTACTTGTACATTCTTAAAATATTTAGCAGGTTTGGGCCAACATCCACCCTGAATTGCCGTCAAAAGGGCTCTACAGTACACGGGCTCCTATACACTATTTTTCTTTTCAGCATTTTAGAGTTAAACATATTTTAAAGCTTTATTTAGCTTTTATTTATTTAAACTCCCGTTGTTTCAACTGATATGATTGATAAAATTAGTATATTTTTATATAAGATGAAAACGTATCTTTTCAAACAGCATGATACATGCTGTTATTATTGTTGGACCAAATATAATCACAGAGTTTCATAACCTGAAAAGTGAATATTAATAATAGAGGCTGTTTCCACCTGAGGTACACCTAGCCGCAGAGGAAGTGGGGGTGTCCTCCAAACAGCAATGCACGCTCTATGTATATACTTAAACTCTGAAATATTTATCGGCTTTCACTTGCATGTAGCTAAGCTGCTGCTGCTGTTAACACAACATCACTGGAGTCACAACACTCTCCCCACGCTTTTTCATCAGATATGAATGTGTCTCGTGTTTGCACAGCTCATTGGGCAGTCTGCCCTGTTGATTTCTGTTGCTTTGCAGCACACAAAATCAACTGTTCATGGTCTGTTGTGTGCAAAGTTACAGTAGTATACTGACAAGCAATTAAAGACATTTTTATAGCCTCAGGGTCTTAGATTTCTGTTAAAAAATGTCCACTTTTACTAGATGATAATTGGTCATTTGATTTGATAGTCAATAAATCAATTGATGGTATTTAATTTGCGTATTTAATTTGAATGAATATGTGAATTAGTAAAAGGCATTATGTTTTGCAAAGAGCAGCAGTCAGAAGGTTGATTTTTCTTTATTTTTTTATGCGCAATAATATCGGTCCATGATCAGTATGATTTGATAAAGACATTAAAATTAAATATCCAGTATTGTACAACAAAATATGCCTTAAATGTTAGTTTGGGTAGTTTCTAAGCATTGTCTTATGTCTTCATGTGCCAGCAGGCCATCACAGTAAGTGTATACTTAAAAAATTAAAGATTGAATAATGCTACAAGAAAGTTATTTGGAAAATTTTGGCATATTTGATATAGTTTAATCAAATATTACACAGCTGTAGTTTGCTTTTTTGAATATAAAATGCTGCAAGTAGTCAGCTGTTATGAATCAGGCTGGACAATAAAGCAGTAGTTTGATATTTCAGGAAAAATACCTGAGGCTTTAAAATAAACATACTTATCTTGTGTTTAATCACATGAAAACCAAAATGTAGAAATGACTCATTGTAGTTGTTCTGAAGGTTACAGGCTGGACTGCTTACCGGCTAAATGCTTCACTGTGCTTAGACTGATATGAGCGGTATCAGCCTTCACATCTAGAGCAACTAGCTGCTCCATTCAATCTTTGCACCAAAATGATAAAAAAAAACACTGCAAAAGAAGCTTTTCCTGTTGTTGAGAGGTTGACTCTATTACCATTGCTAGCTCTTTTCAAGTGATTGTAGTAGTGCACATTGATGATACTTTGATATATGGTCCATTGCCTAAAAATATATATTTTTCGTGTTTTCTGTTTATTAATTACAAGCTGTCGGAGCTGAACATGCATAAACCCTTTGACCGATGCCTTTGATGCAACTGTGTTCTTGAATCTGTGCCATGTCAATGAACACACACACAAACATGCAGATTCAAGGAGAGGGTGGCGGTGTTGCCAGCTCCTAATGAGGATTTAATTCCTGCCCCTGGCTGTTGGCATGCTAAGACAATTTCCTCTCATCTTTCTTTTTTTCTTCAATAAAATAAAACCCCACTAAACTTTAGCAACACCTACAACAGCACATGTTCTGCTCTCTCTCATATGCATTAAAGTGACTGAAACACATTACTTGGCCTATGTGAAATTATTTGTTTTCTTTCTTTTTTTCCCTCATAATAGTCATGATAAAAAGATTATGAATAAAAAAAATGTTTCTCCTGTGGTTTCTGGACTGTGCCTCTAGAATTATAGATATTTTATTTATTACATTTATTTCAAAGAAAACACAAAAGAATTGAAGCCCCATCCTTAATTTTTTCTCCATTGCAGTTTATTTACTTCACCACTGAGTGCTGTGAAACATGGTTCAAATATTGTAAATATTTGATTTATTCATCTTTATGCCCTGCTTTCAAACTTTTCCATTTATTGTTTTATTGATCTCCCTCGATGCTACACTTCATTTCTACAAATACTTCAGGGCTGTTCTACACTCATCATTGCCAAAGGATTTTGTCTTTTTAGAAATAAATTTTAAACCATATCAGTTTAATTAAAACTAGTGGTGCATTTTCAAAGCTTTTTAGATAGAAAACATAAACCGCTAAACAACAGTAAAATAAACTTTTCATACCAGACTGATTTTACAGTTCTGTCATTAAGGCCCCGAAGTTGAGCTTTCAATAAAAATGTGACTGCTCTGTTGTCTTATCAGGTGTGAAAATGTCTTCAAAGGGCCAATGGCATTGGTTTTTCTTAATGTTTTATGACTTCTCTTCTGTGTGCAAGTAATATTGTCACCTAAAACATCATCCAAAGCTTTACAAAAAACAACAAAAGGAAAAAAAAACAGCAAGCATGACTGTAGTATTTTGATACAGAAGGAAAAAGATTCACTCAGTAGTATCAAACTTGATTGTGAGATCGTGTCACTATTACGTCATAGTGTCTGGATTTCCCTTTCTTGGTCAAATTCCCTAAGCAGTGCTCTGCAGCTAGAGCACTTTCCACCTCGCAAAATTTTTTAAAGTGGAACTTTCTTACTCTGCAAAAAATGACACCAGACTATTGCACACTGGGCTGTATGGATGGATATTAATGATGCACTGTGAGGAGTGAAAGAAATCAGAAGCCAGCAAAGGAGCCACAAGGAGATGCAAACCAGGATATAGCAGCAACTACAATCCCCTTCCCATGCTGAATGTACAGTGGCTAGCAGTTGTCTGCAAGAACTAGCTCCTGCTAAGTGGCCACTCTCCACCATCCACCTGCACAGGGCAAGTGATTGATAGCAGCCATGGCATCAGGTCACTTACCAGCCACCAATGGTTGCTCACTAACTTGGCCCTGTCCAGGAAGATTGTGACTGTTCCCCTGGACAAGGCTGAGCGAAGTAGCAGTGAAACAGTCTGCATGCCACCATCCACACACTCAGCAGGTATGACCCTAGTGAACTTCTCCCTGCAGCCTGTACTAACCTCTGACTTCATGCTGAGCAGCGATTTGAGCAGTGTAAATGCAGATACACTGGAGGAAAATGCCAGCATGCAGTTGGGTAAAATCCCCTTTCAAGGTAGGAAACTAACCACATCCTGGATGAATACAGGCGTGCACTCAGCTTTATCTGGGATTGAAGATGGCGATTCTTGTCGCTCAGCTGTTGGGAGCCATCCCCTGCTGTGATAGGAAGGGTATGCGCTCTTCAGATTAGAGCAGTTGACAGCGATCATAATTTTTTTTATCCCAGATACTGCTGTACACATACCTGCATTCATCCAGAGTTGTTTGTTTCCTACTGTAAATGGGAATATCATGCTTGGATTAATCCTTGTCTGTTTTTATCAGGAATAGCGAACGTGAAGGAATGTCTCACCTGTTGGCCGAGACTCAGAGCAAATTTAAGCCATTGCTTTTGACCCAGTACCATACACATGGCAGTGTGGGCACTCATATTTACTGAGATACCTTAAGAAGGGCAAGTTTGTTTGTAAAGTACATTTCATGTACAAGACAATTCAAAGTGCTTAGCATAAAACATTAAAAGCATTACAGATGGTGCAAAGAAAGCAATAAAAAGTTGTAAAAGGCAGCAACAAATAGCAAAAATCACAATAAAATCATAATCAAATAAATTCACAGTTTTAAAAGCAATCTAAGTTGAAAGTTACCATGCAGATTTCATGCATATGCGCATGAAAAAAATGTTTTTAACCTGGATTTAAAAGTTTCTACATTTGGTGAAAGTTTAATCTCCACTGGCTGTTTGTTCCACTTGTTTGCAGCATAACAGCTAAAAGCTGCGAACTCCATGTTTAGTCTGGACTCTGGTCGGGACCAGCTGACCTAAATCTTCGGATCTAAGAGCTCTTGTAGGTTTATGTTCACAATGAAATCATAATACACACACATTCACATTTATTATTACACAACAAAATACAAGCATTGCTTTGTTTTAGAGAAAACCTAGACATTGATTACTTTTACAGTTCTAAACATTTGTACATTAATGGTGTATATTGACAGGTATATACATGAAAACACTGTTGATAAGGGATCATCTCCATGTAAACTATGATATAACTTTGTAAAGTTGTTTTATAGCAAAAAAACAAACAAACAAACAAACAAACAAACAAACAAACAGACAAACTAAAGCCATTATGTCTTCCAAAGCATAAAACAGAGATGCTGAGATTACAAGACACAGTATGTCAATGTGACCTCACTGGGAATGTGATTATTCTCTTATTGCATACCACAGTTATTTTCTGTTATATTAACAATTAATAATCTTTTATTTATCATAGACAAATTTATTAAATTTTATTTTATATCTTTAGAATCCAACTGCTCAGTTTGTGCAGATATGAAGAAATATTAGAAATTTTCTTTCATACTCTTCTCATCTGTCTGTACTGTACAGCTGTTATCTTTTTATAGCCACTGTACTAACTGGCCTCTTTGGAGAATTTAGGTCAAAGAGTTTTTGTGTATTTAGAGGGAAGAGGGAGCTGTGCATCTGTCGATCTGACCCCCAGGGACACAACCAGAGTTTGCGAACAGGAGAGCAAATCAGAGACATAAAGGGGGAAGCGGAAAGGCGAAAGTTCAAGAGGAACGAGGGATTAGAAGAGGGTAGAATTTATACTGTAGGAAAAGACATCTGTTGGAGTTGTTTGAGGTAACAGAGATATAGTTGAGGTCTTCAAGAACCAGCATTTAAGTGCCGTCCCTTGAGGATGTCTAATGAGCTTAAAGTGGAGGTGAATGTTGGTTTGATCAGGGCTTTGATCAGACAGCGCAGATGTGGAAGGAAAAGGTTTGAATTTATGCACACAGCTGGTTGGAGGTGTTACTACAGTAATTTCAGTATTAAATGATGACCAAGATTCTTAAATACAGTCTGAGATGAGCAATACTAAACATAAGATTTTGATGTCAGATAAGTATTAGCAGGATATGTATGGTGAGTGTTTCTGCACTATTTGTGCGCTTTAATTTAAATCACAAAGAAGGAGGGGGCTTTGTAAGGTGGGTAGCAACCAATATCCATGTGCCGGTGTGTGCATGCAGAAGAAAATGCTGCAGATCTGTGTGTTAAACATTGGGCACACTGGGGACAACAGCTGCTTCAGGGGGTCTGTCTGATGTTTTTTTAAATTCTAGTAATACACACACACACACATATGCTTTTACACAGCCAGTGTCGCTGATAAGAGGCGCTGCATCACCTCGGCTTTCTTTGAGCCAAAATTTGTCTTATTTGCATTCATTGGATTTAGTTTTGCAACAAAATTAGCTTAAAGACGCACTCTGTAACTTTTTGACCTTAAAATTCTGCATTCCAGACTCGTTTGATGGCACAGTGACATCTATTGTTTGCATTTCTGGAGATGTTGCGGCCCAGCAGCGTCCCGAGGCTGAGAAACTGTACTATACAAGTTTTTCATCTTGGACGCTGTGTGTCGCTGCAGCCGAGTCTTGCTTTGGGAACATGTCAAGCGCTAGCAAGCTGACAAACACACCATGCACACCGTGGCTAAGAAAAGAAACACAAAAAGATATTATCGGAGGGAGAGAGAGAAAAAAGAGAGACAGCGTAGAAGGTAAAACAAGAATCAATATAAGTCTGTCTTTTACTGTCTGGAGAGAGCTCACAGTACAGGTAGGATGCAAAATGGATGCTTATTTAGACGTCAATAGGGGGCGCATCACTTAGAATATGGGAAAAGTTCTCTAGTAGGGCTGTCAGTCTATTAAAACTTTTAATCACCATTAATTGCATGAGTATCCTGAGTAAACTCACAATTAATCACATATTTATCACAGATTTAAAAGAAATCTTTTTAATTTTTATTCTATTTTATTTTATTCTATTCTATTTTCTAACAGGATATTTATCATTATATAATACTTATGTAAGCTGTTAGGAAAACCATATTGTAGAACTTTAAAGCTAAACTGTCCGTATAAACAATCAATTCTGTGTCCATTTCTGCTTCTGAGCCAAAACCTGCTTTCTAAAACTAGGCCGATGGTGTGTGCATTAATCAAGCATTAAAAAATCCTGATTAGATGCTTGAGCCGCCTCATCTGGCTCCTCTTAATGTAGAGGAGCAGCGGGTCTACACTGAGCCCCTCCTGGATGACTCGGCATCTTACCCTATCTCTAAGAGAGAGCCCAGCCACCCTCCAGAGGAAGCCTATTTCAGTTGCTTATATTTGCGATCTCGTTCTTTCAGTCACTACCCACAGTTCGTAAGCATAGGTGAGGATATGAACGTGGATCAACTGGTAAATTGAGAACTTTGGCTTTTGGCTCAGCTCCTTCTTCACGATGACAGACCGTTGCAGGGTCAGCATCACTGCAGATGGCTGCAGTGATCCGCCTATTGATCTCTGGTTCCATTCTTCCCTCACTCATGAACAAAACCCTAACATCATGGCCCAATGAAGCCCAAACCCCATGTTTTGGAATTCCAATATTAGACTACCTATCCAATTCATATAGTCCGGAATGATTGTTATTTCTAGCAGAATGGATTGCTATCTGATGGGAAAATCTTGTTTTTTTTCATATTGTGACCCTCTTTATGACTTGACCAGAATTGTTTCTAAGTTTCTTGTCTCTTACTTAAGTGCTTAAGATTAGCTGTAAAGGACCTTATGGCCCTTGCTGATCTTTTCATCGTAAAACCTCCCCCTGGTGGTCCTAAACCACAGTACAGAACAGTTCTGTACTGGTAGGCCCCTTGGACCCACCACTTGAGGTGGTAGGAGAGAAAAACATAATGGCTAAGCTCTCATCCAGGTTGAAGGACTGTCCCCCTCCTGTCAGCCCTGCAGAGCTCCTTCAGACACAGACTGCTGCACCCAAAGCGTGAAAGATCGCTGCTCCTTGATTCCTGCAAGCAGGAAACCAGCACTGCTCCCGGTAGACCAGAAACACACTTAATAAAAGCTAATGTAATTTATTAATGTACGTACTTAAGTTTTAAAAATAATTCCTATATATTAACAACATGAAAACAATGGGTTTGTATGACTATACATGGAACACAGGCTATAAAGCAGAAAAAGTGACTGTAGATCCATCCTCTAGAGCGAGAAAAAGGAAATTAGGAATTTTTTCCCCTTAGCATGTATATCATGAAGATATTTTGTAAGTTTTCATCTGAAGCAGCTGCAAACAGAAGCACTCCAATGTGTGACAGAAGGAAACTTAAGCTCAAAGTCAATTCCAACTTTGAGAGGATCTGCTGTGGAATGAGACTGAAAATGGATTTTAAGTAATGTCATGTCTAAAGTTGTGACAGTGTAATCAAATGTCAACTTGTCCACACTTAGCCACTTATTTATATCCTAATCTGTGGTCATGGAAAGGACTCAGTAGTTTTGAATTACATATACGCAAACACAATCCTGTTAGTATGGAAATAACACTCACTTTGGAAAAAGGAATAAAGTTGTTTTTTCTCTTGGTGACCGGCCTGCTGCAAGTAAACAGACTTTTAACAGATCTTCTCTGAATATCTTTATGTCTTAAGGTGGTTTAATGTCTTCTTTATTATTTTCTTTATAGTTTGTTTTGTTGTCAGACATCTACTCAGTCCTTGCAGCACCGCATCATCTTCTGCCCTGCTGCAGACAAAAAAAGATAATGTTCAAAATAACCTGGTGCTACAAGGCCAGAGCAGCAAACCCACTGAACCAAGAGTCAACATTTCAAATCATACATCTCTAGTGTCTCACAAAACACGCCGCCCGTTTTTCCTGTCTTACTAAATATTCATATTAAAGGACAGGTGCTAAAACTGGAAGCACTGAAGCACCCCCTGGCTTTTTATTTTTAGCTGTGTGTCACAGACAACAGCCTTTGTTAGGTGACCAAGAGAGTTGTTTTTTTTAATGTGGCTTTTGATAGATTATTTTTTAGAGATTTTTTGACCTACAGCACTCAACTCTGGTAAGCCACAGATATATTACATCTTATAAGTGGTAACAATGCCATAGGCTCACCTCTTCTGAGTAGGGTTGTCTTTGAAAAGAGGCTACATCGCTCAGGGAGCAGCTGAAAGTCGAAGGTGCTTCAGTCATGAATCACCACAGCAAAGCCGCCTACATCCCAATATTAGACTGCAGCAGCATCCTTTTGCATCTGCTTTCTTTGTCTTTCATCCATCGCTAAATCTTTCTGAATTTGGCTTGTTGGTGCTGTATTTGAGTTTGGCTAAGCTATTATGATTATGCCTAAAACTCATTGGCTACAGTTGTTTGTTGTTCTCACAGTCTATGGACGTTAAAATGTAAAAAAAATGTAGCCTTAGATTCCTCCCTTTTTCCTACTTTTGTAGCTTAACAAAACTTAAAGAATGAATGCTTTAAAAATGAGGTCATGGGCGATTGCAGTGGACACATCCACTGATTGAGGTAGTGATAACAACTCCTGTGTTCTGCAAAGTAAACCTAGTGTAGCTCTACAGCTTTGTGATCAATGGGAAAAATTCATACACTTCCGTTTGAGCCACACAAATACTCAAGGTTATATACATGCTGCAGGGTTTTTTTTTTGTTTGTTTCCCTTTTTCTGTATGATAAATGATAATAAAAAAAATATATCATCATACGCATTATGGCATTACTCCATGGTTTAAATCGATAACAATCTTTCTTTTTCATGTTGCAGTGAGGAAGGAGTAACCGGCCTGACAGTATATTCATGCTATAGGGACTTCTGATGACATTAAAAAACAAAACAAAAAACCCACATCACTGTGACAGTATTTTAGGACATCTGGTTAAAATACTGTAAAATACTATGAGATCTTTATCCTCAGTTTTACCACATGCACTATCGTTGCATAGTGTCTCTTATATACACCAGAATATATCAATATTATCAATCAACTTTTCTTTATTCATGCATTCATTTTCCATAACAGTTTTATCCTGTCCAGGGTTGCTGGAGCCTATCCAATCCAATCCAATCCACTTTATTTATAGAGCACATTTAAAAACAGAACATGTCACCAAAGTGCTGCACAATA
>JBBBVU010000018.1:17564351-17581118 GCA_037177055.1 Atherinosoma microstoma
TAAAACGGCATTGACCTGTTTGTCCAGCTTAAAATCGCTGTCTATGGTGACGCCAAGGCTGGTGACTTTGGGACGTAGATAGTTTTGGAGGGGTCCCAAGTCAAAGAAGGAATTTCCAAACAGCATAATTTCAGGCTTTCTCTCATTCAGTTTTAAAACATTTTGGGCTAACCAAGCCTTGACGTCACTTAGACAGTCGAGTAGGGTTAGGGGGTTATCACAGCTAGGATGCACCTTGGTCAAGTTACTTGTTCATCACAGGGCCAACAAAAGGAATGCTGAGACAATCAGACATGATCACGCTGACTTCTGTACCCAGTTAACCTCCATCCATCCGTTTTCTGTACCACTTAATCCATGCAGGGTCGCGGGTGGGCTGGAGCCTATCCCAGCAATTCCCAGTTAACCTAACATGCATATTTTCATACTGTGGCCATAGAAAAACTAAAGTAGCCTTCTCCACAAAGTAAGACCGATGCTAAGGCTCAAACCAATAACCTTTGTGCTGTGAGCGGACAGTGCTAACCACTTCAGCGCAGCCCAACTTTCCATTATCTCGCCCCAGTATATAGCATAATAATCAAACTTTTTCCCCCTGTATTTTTCACTTTCTAAAAATCTCTTTAGTCATTAACTTTGTTGATCTATTACTCCACAAAAAACACTATGTACTGATCAGCCTTATCTTATTAGCTATCTTCTCTAATTTTTTAATCAGGCGGAATAAGTAGAAAAAGATAAAAAATAAAGTGAGTGAAATTATTTTATACATTTATAAGTACGTTCTTTTACTGATCACTTTTGATCCGTGTAGTGGTATAATTGTCTGCAGAGATGCAGCCCTCTGTATTTTCTTTGTTTCGTCTCATTTATCTGTTTTTTGGACTGCGGTCTTTCTGTAGGAAGAGATGTACATCTGTCTGGTTTTTCCCCTGATTTACTGCTTTATTCTTTGATTGGTACAGTTTGCGTTTCCACTTACCTTCCTCAACTCTCTTGAACCCTGTTGCTACTTCACATTGCTCACAAAGTGAAAGTATGTCAGGCTGGACCGTGCAACGCTGCTCACACCTACTTCGACTGGTCCTAGTTTGGGATCAGAGTGGCTTTTGCGGATTTTGCTGCACATCATATGTCTCTTGATGTGTCTAAAAAGATGAAATACTAGGATGTAATTAAACCGCAACCACACAACTTATACTATGCAGTGGACTCACTGTCACACATATTTAGCACATACACACACCTTCACCCTGACAGTTGCATTAGAATGAATGAGAATCCCCAAACCAATCACTTCATAGCTTTATGGATCATCTGTCAGCCCAGCCATTAGACTGCCAACTTCTTGACATTTGCCAACAAATTCATATTTCTCAAACACACACCCACACTTGTAGGCGCACACGTACACACAGGAAAAGACGCACACTCAGTCATCGTGTTGGTCCTCACTATGGTAGAAGTACACCCACACACACCCACAGCAACGCACGCTGAACGCTTGTTGACATTTTCCAGCTCTCCGCATTTTTCTGCCAGGCTTTTTCAAATGAAGGACATGAGATAGATCCCTGCAACTTAAGACAGATTGATCCGTTCCCGCCATAAAACTTGTTTCACTGCCTCTGAAGAAGTGCTTCACTGCATCGTGCACACACTTGACACAGACAGATCCAATTCGAGCGTAAAATTTACTTGCTGTCTGTTGTTAGCCCCTTCTCTTCACTATGTGAGTAAATTAGATTATGTGTGCTTGATATAATAGATGGGGACTGAGCAGGCCCAGACCACCGAGAGCCAGTTGAAAAGATTAACAAGACATCACGACTTAGTTATGACACATCTTAAATTAGTCACTGGAGAAAAGGGGGAGAAACTCTTAACCCAATGAGGAACTGTGAAATCACCCAGCTGCTATGAAATCCCATCAGACCAGCTGGAAAACAACTTTTGCGCAGTAATTATTTTGAACCCTAAGGATGGGCAGTGCCCTTCATACTGACATGATCCTTGTGCTACTCTGACATAGTTGCAAGGCTCAAGTGTATTTTCTTTACCACAGGATATGTTGTTGACCTTTGTAGGATGTGCAGTATTTTGCATAATAGCAGCACAGGTGACACCCTAAGTGATTGTTTGAGGATGTTGTAAGCAATTACTTATATAAATGTTGGCAAATCCCATGTTAAAAACTAATAAATGGATTGTTGTAACAATTATTATTGTATATCTGGAGCCTGATATAACTTCTTCCTATCTCGAACTCCATTGTTCTGAAAAAGCTAAAACTGTATAGTGTGAGTACACTATTGCACTGGTTAAAACTTTATTTCAATACAACAAACTCTCACGTGGTGTGGTGCTTCTAAAAACAAAACATTGTGTTCCCAGCTTTTTTATTTAATGTTAATTAAGCCATTGAAGTCCAAGACATGCAGACATCTGCTGCCACGCTCAACTTCCTTTACTTCAATTCAACAAATACATACTGTACATACATACACTGCCAAAAGAATCTGTTCACAAGATTTTGATGCCATACACCACAGGATACACCATGAGATCCAGTCTTCATTGAGGACATCATTTAAAATCTTTATATTTCTAATGTTTGTATGTAAAGCACCTTGAATTGTCCTGCACATGAAATGTGCTATACAAATAAACCTGCCTTGCCTTGCCTTGCCTTGCCCACATAACACATGGTTGCATTTATTGTGAATCATATTTTTCGGGGTCGTGATTGGATTCTAATGCACTTAAATTAAATAAATAAAAATAAATTTGACAAGTCTGTAATCAAAAGCAACAAAATCCTGTTAAGTAGGGAGGAGAGGATGGTTCAATTTTAAGAAACACCTTTCATCCTTGGGGTGTGAATTTGACACCCAAATGCAACTGTTTTCTCATATCTTGGTTACAGTTAGTTAATTAAACAACACTTCACTAAAACACTTTTGGTACTTCCTGGTTGCGATTTGTTCAGGACTAGAAAATAATGATTAGGGCTAAAATACTCTTGTTTTCCAATGCCTCTATAACCTTAATTGATCAATTACCGTATAACCTTAACCATCATGTTTGGGACTAAAATACATTAATTCCCACAAATTTGCTTTTTTGTCCACTAGAAGTAGCGTTTTCATTGGAGGCAGTTGTAGATCATTACTGCACAAGCGATCAATGTTTTTTGTTTTTTAGGGGGAAAGAGGACAGTTTTATGATTCATGTCAGTAGTGGCTAAGGGGCCATTAACCGGTCATGTCTGTGATCAGAGCAGTTATGACAGGAATTATAATAATCTGTGGAACAGATCAGTAAGCATGAAATAACTGGCAGAATAACAAATGTGAAGAACGCTCAGGAAAGAATTGTGCTAAGATGGGTTTCTCCTTTGTGTTTGCTCCTGTCCAGCTGTTGTGAAAGCATTTACTGTAAAACAGACTGTGTTGAAAATTAAAATTAAAAGCAGCTGCATAATGATACTTTGAAAAAGTTCATTATGATTCTCCATTTTGACAAGCATGTAAAGAACCCTGACAGCCAAACTATGTGAACCTGACCAGAGCGCCAAAAAACTCACTTGGCTACTTCCTAATTCCTCTGGTGTCCATGGAAACAGAGGTGGGGTCAGCAGAGGTTGGGACCAATGGGATGTAGGTGCTGTGAGGATAAGAGGTCATGTGTGAGAAGCACAGGAGGTCAATCCCAAGTGTCTGCACAATGAACAGAGACACACACAGACTAAATGTACACATAGAGTAATGAGTTTTACGCATTAATAGAGCTGTACGGATCAGGCCTGGTTTTGACTAATGAGGCCCGAGGGTTATCACGGATGCACAGCAATATGACACTTGGTGCTGTGTGGGAGGGTGAAAGTGATGACATGTTAAAAGTTATACGCAGAATCACACCTGCTTTTTAATATTTTAATTGAACTTTTAACCTGCATTTTTGTTATGACATTTACTTCTCTTATTGCTACTACACTTTAGATATCAATATCAGAATCATAATCATATTAACTTTATTGTACACATAGGGAAATTTGTTATGGACATCATTGTAGTTGTGCTGCAATCATACTACAGCAAATAAGCACAAAAATAGACAAATGTCAACAGTAAACCCATGAAATGACTGCACGTCAATAACTTAGATAAATATAAAAAGTAGGACCGTACTGCGAATCGTAGGAGAAAAATAGTAAATACACAAAAAATAGAAGGTATTTCACAAGAATAGTTTAACCAATAAAACCAACTTATTCCAACAGCAATAGTAATACTATTACTAGTAAAACTTGAACCAAGTGTACTTTTATTAACATTTAAATACTTTGCATTTAATTTAATTTAATTTAATTTAATTTAATTTTTATTTAGTTTTAATTTAGTTTAATTTAATTTAAAGAAAAGCTGGTTTTCTTGTTAAATGAGTTCTTCTGATACTTATGGCTCTCACTACAATTTGAGAATATTTTAGAAAGTGTTAAAATAGATTGCCATGTATTCTGCTTTTCCAGAATACATTTGTGAAAAATAAGGAAATAATGAATTTTTTTGGGGAAAAAATCTGATTAATTACAGTGCTGGGATGTAACTAGTAATTGGAATTGGAAAGCCTGATTAGTCACCTTTACAAGAAGGTATAACTTGTAAAAATCATGGTGCTGTGAAATGAGCAATGCAGCTAAACGTGTAGATATTGCTCCCCAAATATGTTCCAAAATCCCCTGTAATAATCTCCTAATCTGTTGGAGATTAAGAAACTTTATTTATTATTCTTACAATATAGTTACTTAGAGTTACACTCCATTACAGTTTTTGGGTGAATTTAAGTACAAGCATCATGTCTTATTATTATAATACACTCCATAAGTTCCTCTCTTTCCTTTATAATGGGGTAATGTGAAGTATTTACAAGTACTAAGTGTCTTATCTTTGGTATATGGCGGTAAGGGAACTCTCACTTCATCAGAATCAGACAATTTTCCAATAGATGAGCTAAATTAAAGTGTCTCAGAACAGAGCTGGTAAAATAGCAATTTTTTCACAACGTAAAACAAGCCAAACATAAAAATATTTTAAGTTGTATAATCAAGTTGTATGATCTACACTGCATCAGAATGCATTGACTGGTTCCATGTGCCATGGTCCACATGTTGTCACATGGTATTGCAACCAGGAAGTCATTGCTACATGGATGCTCTGCAGTTGAGAAAATGTGGTGACAAGGTAAATCAGTACCTGTAAAATAGTTTATTAATTTAATCCGCTATGAAACTGAGATGACTCTGTGTAGAAAGGAAGATATTAAGGATACATAATTCTTTCATATCTTAGGGAATAGAGGAGACATTGATATCTTTTCAAGCACATTAATACTGTCATGATGTCCTCCATCACACTTACGGATGGGAATGGAGAACCGGTTCTTCATGAGAACTGGTTCTTAATTTTCGAGTGTACCAGAACCATACATCTCTGAGCTTATTGATTACTTTATTGATGCTGGCACTTAAAGGTAACTTGTATACGCCATTCCTATGTGTCTTGAATTTAGTAAATTATGTCATTATGACTTAAGGGGAAAAACAAAAAATAAAGTGAAATAAACATTGATGTCATTGGCAGCATAAAAGAGATTTTCGGACTATGGATTTGGTAATTCGGCATATGTCTTGCATCCTGTCTCTTCTCTGATCTCTGTCCAGCCTCTAAATGTCAGCCCAATGTTGACTCTTGCTCTGTCGGTTTCTTTTTCTCTTGCTTCCTCCAATAATGTCCTCTTGTGTTTCTTTGGTGAATAAGACTGATGCACATTAAAACAACCGATGTGTTGATATCCAGTTGCTGGTTTCATAATGCAAAACACAGCTGTTGCATAATCTCCTGGGCTGGAAAAAAGTAGTTGTGAAGTGTGGTTTCTCAGCCCTAGGACACTGCAGGGCAACAACGACTCCAGGAATGGGCATAAAGAATGTCAGTGCACCATCAAAACATAGCAGAACCACAGAGTTTTAGACCCAGTAGCTATGTCTTAGTATAGCATAACACAGACCCTGCTCACTGTAGAGATGGCCTTTTGAGTCTTAATAGGACAAACTTGTTTATAAATCTTTTTACTATGCAGCTACAAATATACCCAGCAGAAACAAAGATCAAAACACAACAGTTACAGACAAGACACAGTAACATCAACAACAGAAGATGAGCAAAATCAAATCAACATTCAGTTCAGAAAAATATGATCTCAGTTTTTTATTCCAATGTTTACAAATGCTTAGTGACCTAGCAATGTCATGGAAAAAAATTTCTTTCCTGCCAAACAGTTTTTTTTCCAACCCTTTATTCAACATCTAGATTTAAAAAAAGTATGTACCAAACATTTTTTCATTCTTATTGTTTCAAGGTAGCATGAGTTTGACCGCTTTGAAACATACACACACACACGATTTAGGTAATGAAAGGTTGCATATCCACTACCGTAGAGGTTTCACGCAGTCTGAAGTCACTTCTGTGGATGGTCACACACAAATTTACTGTACAAGGCTGTAGCTGTAAAGTCACATCAGCATGCAGTGACATGCTGCACGTGTGTTGCTTGTAAAACAGGTTGGGACATGTTCCCTGATCCATGACAGACTGAAGGGCTGAGTGGAAGAGAGAGAAGAAGAAAGCAGGAAAAATAGCAGGAGACAAAGAGAATTTGCATGCAAGTTTTTCTGTGCTGTTACTTGGAGAAATCCAGCCTCATAAACCTATGTGACTAATTCAGCTGTCTTAATTAAGCACTGGCAAACAGTTCATTCAACTTTTTACATTTCAAACTATTATCCTAGTGACTCTTTTCCACTCACCTTTCTCCTTTTGCTTTTTGCCAGCGTTGACCCCCCCCCCCCCCCGCAAAAAAATAATCCATAAAACAAAAGTCTCCCTTGTCAAATAAGTGACCATGTTAATTCACTCTGTGGTCGACTGTCACCCTGACAATATAACTATGTGTTTAAAGCATTAATGAGCCTTGGAGCCTGGGATGGATAGCCATTCTGGACTTTTCCATTATGTCTAGATGGCTAATCTCCCTCTGATGGTGGGACCATTAATGTGACCTATGCCCATTTGCTATGTTTTTTCAAATTACATGTTTTCCAAATTGAAGTAGGACTCTTTCCTAACCTAAGAAGGATGCAACTTGGAAGGCTGTAGAAGACCAAGGGAGCATTAAGATTCTGACCTTGAAAATCTGTGCTTCTGACTTGTTTTGATGGCCCACTGACTATGGCTGATTCAACAAAGTAATACAATAAGATATTGTCAGAGAAAGCTAAGAAAAGAAAGAGAGAAGGTGACCGAGCAAGACAAGCGTCAACATTGGACTGACATTAGTGACTGGAGAGAGCTCAGAGAAGAGGTAGAATGCAAGATAGATGCCACATTAGACTTTTTTAGGGGGCACTGAAGTGCTAAAATCAGTTAAATAATGTTGCTTTAATTTAAACAACCACCTGCCTTCTCACTGCTAATGTTAGGAATAAGTATATCTAAGGAGTGAGATAACTATGGAAGTAAATCTATTCCACCCTAGTGGCCCGGATGTTAAAACGGATTTTCTGCCAGCGAATTTTAATCACCGAATTTGGCCTGTTGAATATAGGCAACCTGAATTTTCTTTCTTTAATTTTTTTTTCTTTGAATTTTTTATCTTTGAATTTTTTACATTTGAATATTTATCTTGAAATTTAAAACACTGAAAAAATGGTAGTGAAAATAAACTACCAAATTTGGCCCGTTGAATTTGGGCAATCTGAATTTTTCTTTTGAATTTTTTTCCTTTGAGTTTTGACTCTTGAAATTTAAAACACGTAACGAAAATAAACTATTGAAAAATTGAAGACTTAAATTCAGATTGAAAAAAAATCATGTACGTTAATTCGCTGCATAAAATTTTGCTGTTTGAAATTCAAAGGCTTATAAATTCAAAATCTGGTGGAACAGATTTACTTCCATTGGTAACCTCCGCTCTTTTATGATTCGTTGCAAAAAACACTTAATGGCCCAACTAGTATGTGAGGTGAAGTATATTTGTATATTTGAATACTTCTGAAGCATCGTGAAGGTCATCTAACTTAAAATGTCCCTGCTTGTACAATGGAAATGTGAAGTTATCAGCACAGCTATGGTAAAATTGTTTTTGACTTAGGGATTGGTTTGAGTTTGTGTTATTAACACATTGTCCCTTTTTCTTTCTATTGTACAATGCCTTAATTCCGTTTTTTGGTGATATGATCATGAATGCAGCTCAATGTGTCAGCAGATGAATCGTGCTTGAAGAAAGCGTTCTGTACAGCAGCAAGAATCGACACTGATTATTTTCAAATGCCACCGTAAGATTCCTTATAGAGACACATATTCACTCTCCCACTCGCTCACACCTCCTCTCTGTCTCATTCCCTTTCATCTGTATCTCTGCTCTTCATCACTGGCCCTCCACTCATGCCTCCATCGACACCACATAAAACTGAGTAAATCAGTTGTGTTTAGTCTTGTCTGCTGGTTGATTCTGGCATGCTAACCAGGTAAACAATATAGATCTCAGTAAACTGGAGAAGTGTCCTGAAAGAAAGCAGATCAGATTACATGTGACCTCCACTCCTCTTTGACTTCCTCTGCTGGCCGCCTCACGTTCGACATTCATTCACCTGATACTATCTGCCTGTACAGACGGCCCAGGATTCATTTGGTGTTAGTTTAGTCGGAGGAATCAGCAAACAGCGCTGAGAGATCAATTCCCTCTGAGTGTAATGACTATTGATTCTGTAGGACCCGAGAGACAGAGCTGGAGCTGAATGTATTTAGATAAAATAATGCTTTGGTCTCTCACGGTGCTCTGAGATTCTCTGATGCTGTTTGGTGAGGCTAAAAAGGCCTGGAGGTGCATCTCAAGACGTAGCCACAGTTGTTCAAGTGAGTAAAGCACTTACAGTAACTTCCTTTACAGATCATAAAAGAACATGCAACCGGTGTCAAAGCTAGAAACAATTGCACAAAGACCATTAAACTGAATGATTTTAAGTTAGAATCAGTTTAATTTGACAGTATCTGCACTGCTAGTTAAAAAAATAAAAAGCAACGCATGATGCTCACTGTTTGCTTTACAGAGCTCTTTGCACAGGCAGGTCTCAACCTTGTTGATATTATGAATCAGTCCACAGGGAACTCTCCACAAATTAAGGCAGGGCTTCCCAAATGTGACCAGATGAAAGCACACCTGATTTGAAAGGTGAGTCAGTCTTTTCCTGTTACTGTGCTTCCTCCACCTCTCCTCTCCTCTGTTTATTTCTTCTGATGAGTCATCACAGCCGAGAACTCCCTCATGTATTAAATGGCTCAAAGACCTTTCTGCTTCACAAACCAACTCCTCTTCCTCTGTGTTTTTTCTCTCTTATCTTGCTCTTGCTCTTTTTTCTTCACCCAGATCTGCCTTGCCATCTCTCCCCCTACTTTGCTCCTACTTTGCTCCTACTTTTTCTCCGTCTTACATTTTCTTTAAGTCTTCCTCTCCATTTGTCTCTGCCCCTAGAGCCAAATCTGCAGACTCACCTGGTCTCAAAATTGAGTATGTGTTTATGTGTGTGTGTATGTCCCTGACAAGCTTTGTTGGGTCATGAATCTTTTACCCTTACCAGTCAGCACAAATCCCCCCTCTGACAGACAAACACACACAAACATGCACGCACACAACTGGCAAGAGAAACAGCTCCTGGGGATGTTTTTTTTCACTTTTGTGATTCCCCATATGTTAACTGGTAAAAAGACAAATAGAGAACAAGGGAGTGGGAAAGATCAAGTATAAGAAAAGAGGAGAGAGAAGAAAGACGAGAGATGGGAATAGGAAGAGAGAAAGTGAAAAATTAAATGCAAAAGTCTGGAGGAGATACACGAGGCAAGAAATCTTGGAGGCCGAGGAGAAGAAAAGAAGAGGAGGTACAAATGTGAGAAGGAGGAGAAGAGCTGGATGTGAGAGAAAGGTGAGTGCTTATCTCGCTGGCCAGGCCTCTGTGAGGTCACTTTGCAGACTGACTGAGGATGGAGGTGAAACCATCCTACAGAAGGTTGCAGAGGCAAGAACTATTTGCAGTTTTTTTCTTTTAAAAATTACAAACTTTTGAATGTTTATACCTGCAAAGGGCAAATTCTATAAACATTTTATGAACTTTTGCAAAGGTTGAACATGTTAAACTGAATGGTAATAAGTAGCTGTGAGTATTTAAATATATATGAGACAGTAGACGCTTTTCAGGTTGTCCACGTTTCTTAAAGGCAGAATAGGAGATCTTGGAAAAACTATTTGAGTAAGCTACATTTTGAAAATACACAATTCAATAATTCAATTCAATAAGTCCAAACCTCTCTCTTCAGACTTTCCCTCCAAGCTGCGCCTCCAGAGCACAGGAACACGCAATGCTTGTTCCCGAGCGCTGAGCAGCATCCATCAGTCCAAATCTGCACTGTTTCTTATAAGCTTGAAAAATTTTAAAACTTGATCATGTTTTAAATACTATTTTGATCTAATGTGCTTTTTTCTTCCTTTATCTTAAAATATGCTTTTAATTTTCTGCTGTGTGATGATGCTTTAATGTCTCTGTAAAACACTTTGAATCACCCTGTTGTTGAATTGTGCTATAGCCTACAATTAAACTTCCCTTGGCTTTTCTTTCTTTGTCATGTCAATTTTCAATTAAGCAGTTTTTTTCAGTATGGTAAAACTGTTTGGGTAGACAGAGTTGAGGAATGCCAATGCAGGTTGTGTTCGCTCTTGGACGTCAAAGTAGCATCAGCATCAGGATATTTAGAACGGTGGTACAAAAAAATCTGGGTTTATCAACTGGGCGAAAACCAGTTGTTCACACGTTAGTAAGTAATCAGATATCATAAATCTTAGAACATGCTTCAACATTTCATCAAACAGACATTTAACATTTTAGTTTTTACTTGGTTTTCCTAAGAAGCAAACACCAATAATCTTGGAGGAGGAATATGTAAGTAAAAAAAGGAAGTAAGAAACTGTTGCATTTTAGGACAGATTCGGATGCAAAATAACAATGAAATGGCTGCAGCTTCAACACACTCAGATTCAGGCTTAGTTAGATTAATGTACCCATAATTCTGGGTACATTAGTCATGGTTGCAACAATCTTTTCCCAAGCCTTGATCATAATAACCAGTCTCATACTGAAGACCTGTAGCTCCACACTTTCACCCAAACCAGTTCCGACTTTAGGTTGCTTCATTCACACTAAACATACTCTGAGCACCAAGTTAAGGGTTAAACCATCCTAACAAAATGATGAATGCAAAAGATGCAACAAAAATCACTGAAGAGGACATTTAAATGCCAGACATACAGTGTAGTCTTTGCTGTTATGGGATTGACCTTTGAAGTGGTATGATGGTGATATGTTTATGTCAAAGAGAGCTTAAGTTTCCAGATGTTAGTAGATGTGGCGTTTAGTTGTTGGCTTGGCCCTTGCAGCACATTATTTGCAATGAAGGTCTCTGCAGTTCCTCCCTGCAGAAAATATAAGGAGGGATAAGATCATATAACTCCTCCACCACTGTGAAATAAAGGCATATATCACTGAAAAAAACATAAAAGTCACTTTACCTTAAACACACTGTCTTCTCCTGAACACTTCCTCCCTCCCAAACACATGAAAACACAAGGTAGAGTTCACTGTCTGTGAAATGAAAGAGTTATTTTGGTGTGCCCACTCTCTGCCTCATCCATTCTGGTTCAGTCAGTGATTTCCTGTGTTTCCCCAAAGATTTTGAGCCCTGCAAAAGATATAAATTGGTATTAATGTTTGTGGTGGGAATAATGAGCAAGAAAGAGTGAGGAGCTAGAGACTGTTTTCTTTCTAAAGTTTCCTAAATTGGTACACAAAAATGCTTTTGCATTATGTTTTTATGTGTTACAGAGATGACAAATATGCAAGAATACAAGCATTGCTGCTCATAAAATCTGGACTAAATGTTAATAAAGACAAGGTTATTTCTGCTCATCTTGAAACATATTTTCCCCTGTAATTGGCCAGAAAGAGTGCAAATCATGATTCTTGAAAGACATCTTTCTTGGGATTTAAGATGATTTGATAAAGAGAGAAAGTGTTTTAGGTTGCTGGTCAAATCAATGAGAAAGCAGACTAACAAGAAGGCAGCTAACTTAGATGTGTTGATGTGTTAACAAAGATGATGTTTGAGGAGATCTCAAATGAGAATTTTGCTAAGACAGTTAAACCCCCCACACTATAATCATAAATTACTGTCTGGCTTAAATCAATAACACAATTTAGTGGGAGGCTTGAGTGGTGGAAGGAGAGGAGACTTTCAATTTAGGACACGAAATGTGTATGACTATTTTCTACCAAGATGAATTCTAGAAAGTTTTCAGGTGTATACAGAAGTTATGCTGCACACTGTTGTCTTTCTTAGACTGGTTCTGTTTGATTTATATTATTTCTATGCTGCGGCTTCAAGCTTTTCCCGAGATGAGTGTCATCTTCACTGCGGCTCCTCTCATCTTCCCCGTCACTGTTCACTGTCAAGCTCTAATGAAATACTGTAAACGCTAACAACTCCTCCTCTCCTGCACTTTGTCTAAACAAAGCAGAAAAAAAGAACTCAAAATGATTTTCACACCTAATAATTTTGCCTCAGAAGAAGAAAAAAAAAGTTCTGACAGCATCACATGGGGGAGTCCTGAGTAAACAAATGCTGATCCAGAAAGCGCTGATCCAGCCTTTCCTGGGCTCCCTGGATGCAATCACTCCCCTCCTCTATTCATCTGTTCATTAAGGTCAACCTGATTTTTTTAGTCAGAGTGGGGGGGAGACAGTGATGAAGAGGATGAAGATGAACAGAGCGAAGGATGTAAGAGGATTTGGAGCTAATTAGGAGGGTAGGAGGTGAGGGAAGAAACATATGATAGAGGAAGACAGAAGGAGGAGAGAAGAGGGAGACAGACACTGGAAAAAAAGGGAGTGGGCAGGTGAATTTGCTCGCTTAGCTCCCTGGTGTTTAATATCACTCTCCCACTCTTTCACTCCCCACTCTTTTACCCTTTCTTCATTCTGCTCATGCATTTATCCCCCTCTTCATCTCTTTAATATTCCCTCTTTCCTCACACAGCCCCCCCATCCATCCCTCTGCTCCTCTTTCTTGCCCTCCCTCTTTCCCTCACTCGACTGATTTTCTCTGTTTCACACCTCTGCTAACAGAGGGGACTGGCCAGATGGATGCAGGTGTGTGGATGTGTGTGTGAGGCAGGAAGTACTGCAGAGGCAGGAGAGCATGACTAATCCTCAGTACACACACATGCACAGATTAACACGTACAAACACACACACTAAAGTTGGCACTTGCATGAAAACCATTTTCCTGGCGTTTATGCTGACCTGCCAGTATACTTAGCTGCTGCCCAGGTAATTTTTCATTCAAATTGACCAGGTGCATAAAGATGGCAGCCTCTTGAAAAGGCAGTCTCAGCCCATCATCGCGATGCAATTCCTAAAAGTGCAAAGCAGATGTGATTGCTGGCACATTTCAATATTCCAGTTGAGAGTTGTCTTTGAAATTTTTCTTTGAAATCCTGAAGATCAGTTGGTTGCAAACTAAATCAGTTGGTTGCCACTTTCTCTTCTTTTAGTTGAGTCTTTCTCTTCCAGTTGCTTGGTTTGATCAATTATCAAAAAGGAATTATCTGCAAGGAATCAGAAGTATCCTTGGTGTCAGTAATGACCTGCAAGATGTAGATGCTGCAAAGAACATCAGGCTTCAGACAAGCCTGGTTTCAAAGCTTGTCCGAACCATAAGAACCTCTTCTTACAGAACCTCAAAATGTCCTCTAAAGCCATCATATAAAAAAGCAGATGTCATTGTGAGTGACCTAAATGTCTCCTTTCTTGAAGTAGTTGTGTCTAGCTTTTTTCGCCACACAGTGCAATGTGCTTGTGCTTAAACTCCCCTATCTCTAAATGATTTGGGGAGTTAAACTTTCACCAAATGTAGACACTTTTAAATCCAGGTTTAAAACATTTCTGTTCTCAAGCACCTATGCATGAAATCTGCACGGCATCTTTTAACTTATCTTTCTTTTAATCAATTTGAAAAAAAAAAAAGATGTAATGCCTTTTACTACTTTCAAGTGCTTTTTTTTTTGCATCTGTAATGCTTTTAATGTTTTATGTAAAGCAGTTTGAATTGTCTTGAACAGGAAATGTGCTATACAAATAAAGGTCCCTTGCCTTGCCTATACAGTACGACCAGTCTTCACAGAGTCTTCAAATGGATTATGGACAAGCAAACATGCAATAAATGCAATAATTTGGGTACATTTTGTGAATGATTCAGAGCTTTTATTTGTGAGTCCAGATGATGGATACAGCTCCTCAGTGATTTACAAACTCTATTTCTGACATGTTCATGTGACTCAAACTCATTCAGCAAACAGGTCCTGACCTGTGTCGAGGACCTGATGTTACATCATGTTGTTTATTCTCATCTTGCAAGATGATGTCTGACTCAGCAGCAGCAGACGGTTCAAAATTTTGGCACACAACTTTTTCTTTTCCTGCTCTGTAGGACAGGCATGTTCTATCCATTCACCTTCATTGCTGTACTTTACTTATTTGAACATGCCAGAAGACTATTAGAAAAATGTTTTGTCAATGGATGAAATCAAGTTTTTTTTTTGGTTTAAATGTGGAGGTTTTTGTTCATACCAGCATTGAAATTCTATCCAGTCTGTAACAGACTAGGATGGTAGTGTAGGAATTGGGTCTGTTGCATTACATCTGGGCCAGGATAGTTTGCCATCATCGATGGGATATTGAATTTTGAATCTGTTTTTATAAACTTAAAGTCAAGACTTTGTCAACCATGGAGCAAGAAATGATCCTCACAAGTCATTCTACAAAAAGGAATAATTGAAGAATAGTAAAGAATGTTTTGGATTGGTCAAGTCAAAGTCCTGCACTTAAAGTCTAAAACAAATCCTGTGGAAAGACGTCCACCAACATTCAAATACTCAAACTGCTCTTTTTGCCTCATATACACTGAAGGAAAAGGTTCACCGACTTATGTAGCAGAGAGGCATGTCATGTTGGATCACTTCTCTAGATAAATAAATGAGATATTTCTATCTCATTTGTTAAACCTTTCAGGTTTTAAAATGAGATGGAATTTTAGGCCATATTGATGCAAAAGTATAGAAGATTCTCCATGAAGTGATATTTGATACCAGGATCAAAGGCCGCACTATGAAAAAGCAATGGAATCCACATCAGGTGGTAGGCGGGGTTTCAGGGTCTTTGTTGTGATGATCCAGGTTTGAATTTTCTGTGCGTCTGTAATCTAATGTGTATCGCTCTCTCCTAGCTGTCATATGGATTTCCATCTTTGCATGCATCTTGATGTACAGTTTGTGGTGATGACATAGTATAGTGATGAGGACATAATGTCAGAGCTGCGCACTTATCTGACAATAATGCTCTTCCCTGGGCAAAACAAATTTGCATTGTCTGAGGCAAAGATACAATGAGGATAACTTGCTTTTGATATATGGAAATCACAGCAGTGATGGTAGATGATGGTAAGATGAAGACTCTGGGCTCCAAGCTGATCCCAAACTCTTTTGATGTTTGGACACATGACTACTAATACCAGCTTTAGTCACTTATATAACTTTGCATGTACCAGTCTAAGAATGTTTAATTGATATAAATTAAATGGATTTGAACTGGAATTTCTAAATGGTGATTGCAGAGGAAAAAACACAGTTTGCCACTCAAATTAGCTCGGAACAGCTCGGTTCGGTTCAGTTCAGTTTGGTTCAGAGTAGTTCTGTTCATCAGTGTGAATCAGTGTTGTTGATGTTGCTAAACTCATCTAGTTCTGAAGTGTAGCAGAATCAATTACACGGCTAGATGCTCCCAATTAGACTGGGCTGATCAATGTCAGCCAAGATCACTGCATAATCTCTCTCTTTCACACTAATAAACATACACAGTCAAACATGCACACACATGCACACACACACACACACTGCATAGATGATTTGATAATTAAATCAATCTGAACAACTAGAGCTTCACTAATGAAGCAATGATCTCAGATGAATTTCATCTGAGATCATTGAGGGAAAGAAAGTCTGTGAGAGCGTGTGTGTATGAAACACGTTTTGATTTTAATCAGCAATTTAGATATGATAGCACGCTCTCTCATCAGTTCCCACCTTTAGTTGGGCAGCCGGGGAGATGGTCAGACTTTCTCAGAGAAAGTGATACACATAAATCAGATGGATGATGACAGAGCAAAAAGAGGCTGAGAAAACACAAGAAGAACGAGGTGTGTGGCATTTCTTTTTGACAGCATCACTTCCCAGATACTCATCACTTCTGTTTGTCCTCACATTGTTCAGCTTAATTTCCTTCTTGAAACTAAACATAAACTTCAGCATGCTCATATTAAAGGGCCTCTGATAAAATTTCTTTTAACAATGGGGACATTTCAGTTGGTTTTGGGAGCAATTAAAAGAAAACCTCCCACAGCAGCAGAAAGATGACTCTCCATAATGACTCTGCTGACATGTGAGTTTGTAATACTCAATTGGGAAGGACAAATAAAGACACTAAATGGTCTAGTGGGCGCTTGTCTTCAGTGAAATGAGTGTCATGATCCATGGTTTTTTACAGATATA
>JBBBVU010000018.1:17630862-17647382 GCA_037177055.1 Atherinosoma microstoma
TCTATCTATCTATCTATCTATCTATCTATCTATCTATCTATCTATCTATCTATCTATCTATCTATCTATCTTTAATTTGGTTATTTAATGTATTTATCATGATTTTTGCTCACCCTTTTGATATGTTTGAACATGATTTTAATTGTTTCTGCATTGTTTCAATACCTTTTTTATATCTTTCTATCATGTAAAGCACATTCAATTTATTTATGTATAAATGTGCTACACAAATAAATAAATTAACTTGCCTTGTATATTAATCTGTCAAACATATTACGCTACTGTTTTTTAGTTCAGGCCACGTTTCACCAGAACATAAAATTATCTCTTATCTCTTTCAGTGGAGAAAAACCATAAAACCTATAGATGTTACAGGCTTTCCAGGCTTTTTCAGCCCCATGGAGTAACATGTTTTGTCACTTATGGGTGTTACAAATCAACACCAAGGCAAACCATTTGTGTCAGTTTTAAATGCACTAATTAAATGTAGAAAATGTGCATTTCCTGATGTGTTACATTGCCCCAAAATGGCAATCTTGCTGTTGGGATAATAATACTGAATGTATACTGAAAGACATTATAAGCTGTATTGGAATCTGAAACAAATGGTCTCATTCGGTTTAGCTTTGTTGCACCAAAGGGGTCTTGGAAACACAACAGTATATGGCACCATCAAATTGAGACTCGGCTGTCCTTAACTAACCTTAAATCTGTGTTTTGGATACCTATACAAATTACTAGTGGGCTGCCAGTATGAGATGTAAATAAAACTGCAAGAGCTTTTTGATCCAAAGACTCAGGTCAGCTAGTCTAGACCAGAGTCCAGACTAAACACAGAGAAGCAGCTTTTAGCTGTTATGCTGCAAACAAGTGGAGCAAACTGCCAGTAGAGATTAAACTTTCGCCAAATGTAGAAACTTTTAAATCCAGGTTAAAAACATTTCTGTTCTCACGCACCTATGCATGAAATCTGCCAGGTATCGTTGAACTTATCTTGCTTTTAATAAATTTTTATTTTTTATTTTAGCTATTTGTTGATGCCTTTTACAACTTTTAAATGCTGTAATGCTTTTAATGTTTTATGTAAAGCACTTTAAATTGTATTGAACATGAAATGCGCTATACAAATAAACTTGCCTTGCCTTACCTAAACTCCAGCCACATTTAACCCAATTAAAATGTAGTTCGGCAGCTGGCTGATTAAATACCCAACCAGCAGACTGGTGCAACACTGGCTAAGAGACATCAACCAAATATCAGTGGAGTTGTCTTTACAATTTTGGAATTGGAATGTATGATGTTTTTTCTAACTTGTCTTGATTTCATGAAAAAAGGAGGAAATATGCAGAATCTTTGAATATGTATTCTGTACAATAATTTTATTGAGAATATAGGCTAGTGAATGTATTTAAAAGGCTTTTCATTAAAATGACACCTGTGATGGAGAGCTAATAAAAATGACAGTTTTGGAAATGTTCAAAGAAGTTCAAAGAAATGATCAAAAAGGCCAGTGTTGCAACGGAGACATCCACAGTATAGCTGTGTATGAAAATGGTTATGCCTTCCATTTATTGTATCTGCTTTTTGAAGAACACCAATGCGATGCAGATAATTTGTACCAGTTCATATGGTTCTGTTGTGTGTAAGAGTGAAATAAATCTTCTTTATATTTCATACATGTTTATGCAACATATACACACACTGACAGTAGCTATTACAGCTAGAGAGCCTTTTTCAGGTCCACTGAATATTAGAATTAGTATCATTAGAGGACCAAGGCAGCACATTAAAAATCAATACCTTTAGCAGCAAAAGGAGAAAATCAATCACTTTTTAAGAGAAGGTCATTTGTCTTTTGAGTCAAAGTACCAGCAGATGGTAGGCAGCTGGAGTCTAAGGGATCTTTTATAGCCAATATGATCCAAGTGACACTGATATGGAGATCATTGGAATTCAGTGAGGGCATGTGATACATTTAGTCTGGAGGTTAAGATTTTACCTTGGTTGGGTTTAGGCAGTGATGGGAATAACAGCGTTAGAATAAACGCTGTTACTAACGGGCATTACTTTTTTCTAAGCGTAATCTAACTAATTAATATTTCCATCGTTACAACGCCGTTACCGTTACTGACGTTCACTTACTATTGTAAGATAAGATTCATTTTTGTTTTGGGTGAACCAAAGTTTCACATTTGTTCAGACTATATTGTGCTGCTGTAGTTAAGAAGAGGCGGAGGGATACAGTTGAAGCTGGAGAATACAATCGGGTAGAAGAAGCTGTGTTCTGTTGTGAGCGGGTGCTAGCTAAGATTAAAGCAGCATCACATGACATTTCGAGTCAAAAGTTGTCTGCAGAAGACACAATATAGTATGGTGGCCAACGGGTGCAAACGCTCTTCATATACAAAAACACGCTGCATTAACGAAAAAACAACTACAAGTAGAAAACATTAACCAAAACAACTACAAGAAGAAAACGCTGCATTAACGAAAACAACTACAAGAAGAAAACGCTGCATATTCACTCACATAACGGAAGTGCTCCGGGCCTGTAGGGGGCAGCAGTGAGTTTTCACCCGGTGGGAAGAACCGAAGTCTCTTTCTGCAAACCTGGATCTTCTCTTTAAAGCCATTTGGCTCAGTTTCTTCAGGTGTTTCTGCTCTGCATCTGTCTCAGCACCAAGTCCACATAACACGCACATTCACCTGACATTATGTTCATGTTAACAGAGGAAGCATGTTGTTATAACGTAGTGCTGCAACGGATCAATTAGACCTACAAGTGCAGACAAAAGCTTCTCTGGAACCAGAAACCATGTTTCTGCTTTATTGTTTTGGCTGCTTGCGTTCAGAATATAAAGTGTAATTGATGTGATTTGTAGGGGACATGTTGTTTTGGAGTCATAATCAAGGATTGATGGTTTGTTTAATTAGGTTGTTATGGTGATGAGGAGTGGGGGGCCACGTGGATGCGATCGGTGTCAAAAGACGGTCAGTTGGGGGTTTTAGGGCTGTGTGGCCATAATATTAGAAAGCTGTCGAGAACACTATCAACAGGATGAGGACGTTTTTCTACTCTCACTCAGAGACTATTGGGCTGTGAGGCAAGGCAGCCATGCATGGATCTTTCAAGTCCACCAGTTTGGCCCCACCCATCAATAACAGCTGATAAACGACACATTACTGTGGTCAGACCAAGGGGCAATCTCCGGCTTAGAAACGTGAAGCCTACACGGAAGTGCTAAAAATTGCAGTTCCCCCCTCCTCCACTAGGCACTGGCTGCAAAACAGAGCAGATCCCCATGACTCCCATGTTAAAAAGGCCAACTTCACAGCAGAAATAAGCATGTTTACAGCCTGGGTCAGAAAACCATTTTAGGTTTAATAGTTCAAGTTTAAGTGCACAGAGTAGCACAGCCCCTTTAGCCTGCCTATCTCCGTTAGCTGGTTAGCTCCCGTTAGCCCTGGGTTAGCTTTGTTAGCTCGTAGCTCAGAGTTTGAAGGGTGTCAATCATCCCTCCCCAAGCTCACAGCACCCCCTTTCAGCGCCTCCTCGTTGCCCATTTTTGGGGTTTCCGGGAGTCACGAGACTCGTAACGTTGCCAAGATGGCGACGGTGGGAACCTCCTAATGAGCTTCTTTTCAGCTTTTCAGAAACCTATGGGTCCCTTCGTCCATATATTTACAGTCAATGGGTCAGACGCTTTTGAGGAATAGGGCAGACAAAATTGTCCTGTTATATGATCCTTTGAGAGATAGATGAGCCTTAAGAGAAGTATTTTATATATTGTAATGTAGGTTATTTGACACAATTAATAATGTTTTATATTTACAACAAATAGTTGCTATCTTAGTTGCTCCAAACTCATTATTTTAATTCAAATAAGATTTTCAAACAAGAAAATTAAAGTTAAACTGTTGTCGGGCCCTTTGTTGAAAGTTGTTATTTTTACAAATGCATTTGCTTTAAAAATCAACTGTTTATGCATCTGTATGCAACCAAAGCTTATAATAACAAGACTGACCTATAGGCCTAATATTCTGAATGCAATCTGAAACCCAAATATCTTGTCCCTTGCCTTCAAATTCTGCATATGTACATACAAATATCTGTTTATTTCAAAATGCCAACCAACCTTTAGTGACACCGTGTAAACTGTAAAAACATAAAACAGAATACAATGATTTACAGATCTCACAAACCAAAATTTTACTCATAATAGAACACAGAAGCTTATCAAGTGTTAAAAGAACTTGATTCAGATAATTAGGTTAATTGGTAACAGGTTATTGACATAATTGGGTATAAAAGGAACACCTTAGAGAGTCTTTAATCTCAGGATTAAAGACAAAAATTCAAATGAAAGACTGTTTAATAGCAAGAATCGTTTATCTGACGCAAATGGGACCACATTCCTTTCCTAAAGATCCAGTAGTTGGTATCCTCAGTTCACAGACATGCACTGTTGTTGAAAGAAGACGGAATTTTGCACAATGGTAAACATGTCCTTGTCCCAACTTTTTTGGGACATAGTGTTGCCATCAAATTCAAGATGAGCTAATATTTGTTCACAAATTAGTAAAATTACCTTGAACATTCTTTATGTTTGGTTGTAAAAAGATCTTCTGTTGGTTTATGAGATTATCAAATTATCATCTTCTGTTTTTAATTAAATTTCATGCAGTGTTTCAACTTTTTTAGAATTTGGATTGTTTTAAAATTATTGTAGATATTTCATAATCAAATTGTTTCACTTAGCTTTTAAGGTTTTGTGTGGCTAATTAAAACATATCAACATATTGTTCAACTAAGATAGTGAAGCAGTCATTTAATTTCTTTCATTACAACAATATTTCATGCTAATTATAAAATTAAAATAATTTTATGTCAAACTTAATCAAAAATCTTTATTGTAATGAATTCTATGTCCAGAATTAAAAGGCAAATTACATGTCCTGGTATTAAATATAACATACTGTATACTAAGACGTGAACAAACGGTACACTTATACTGTACATGTGTTGCAAGATAGTCAAGGTTTACCCTGATGTCAGCTTCTTTGTTCTATGTGTGGGACAAGTGTAAACATTTAAACACATACAGAGCACATATTTTAACTTCTGCAATTTTTGGGGAAGATTTGCAAACAAGAATTTTTTTACACTCCAAGAAACTCATCCTAATGAATGTTTTATGCAATCTTAATTAACCATTTATTAAGTAATGAAAAATACCCTGGCCAAAACCAATGTTTTCATACAAAAACATTTTTCATTATTGTCAGCAAACACGTCCATTGTGTGTCTGTGCCAATTCTTTACATTATTATTTCTCCACTTTCTAATTATCAATTCATAATGCAGTTTGCTGCTTTGAAGAGCTAGTAATAATAATTGCCACAGCTCACCAGTTTACATTACCATAAAGATCATTCTTAAGGGCTCAATATGTTTTATATGAAAGCTGAATAAATGTGTTCTTTAAAGGGTCTGTAAGGTTTCTATACATAAAGCTCAGTATGCTCATTTTAAGCAGTCGATTTAAACCAACAAAAAGGCAGTTAATGTCTTTTGTGGCATTGGAGGAGCTTTACTAAGTCTGAGGGAATAACCTCTTGACTCAGTTTAGGCTTTGAAACTACAGAAAGCCGCACTTGTACCAATTTAGGCCTTTGAAAAATATGGGGATTTATGTACATGTAAGGATGGTTTACATCAAAGAGATGGTAGAGATACAGGAATGACCTAGCCTAGTGCATCATCTTTGCTCAATGATTATGTGAGTGTTTTTACAAATTGCTCGGAGCAGGAAAAACTCAACACCTGACTTTTTTTTTTTCCAAGTAGATTTTATTTAAGAAGTGAAACAAAATACCCAGTGTTGTCTTTGTGCTTTACATTGTTTCAAACTGGCCACTGGAGGTCCCAAAAAAACCTCAGAGGAAGAACTCAAAACAAAGCAGGAAGCTCCAGAAAAAATAATCATCATCCTCGTTATTGTCATCATCATCACTCTGTACAGATCTGTAGAAATAATCCGACTACAAAGTCACATCAGATCTTATTTACAAGGCCTCTTGCTGCCAAATAGTCATGTTTTCATTTGCTTTAAAAAAGTTTAAGTGTAGATGCCTTCACAAATATGTTTAAAAATGGCACTGCATACTGTCTATTGGAGGTGTCCTTCTTTTAACTATGTTGTATTATTCCAGGAAAACACAGCCAGCGTTATGCCACTGTTTTTGTTGTTTTTACCTTCATCATAATAAAAAAATGAGAAAGAGGATGTTATTTCTACATACAAGGCATTTTCTACCTGAATCTAAACTTTTCTTTGTGCTACTATCTTTGAAAAAGAAAGTTATAGAATACAATTCGTAACAGGAAGTGCTTTTATATAAGAATAGTTAAACTAGCTTGTGGCTATAGTAGGCTACAGTAGTTTATAGTAGAATCTAAGTGTTCAGCGATGCTCTCTGGTGCTGAAATATCGACCAAATGTCTGTTTCCTCAGTAGTCCTTACGACTGCAGTGGGACTTGTCTCAATAACCTTACAACAGAGATGATGAAAGAAATCCAAAATAAGAGGGAAAAAAACAGCCTTAAATTGTGCTGATTCTCAATACTGTGTTTTTCTCTTATTGAATATCGTCCATGTTTCAGCACCAGAGATCTACCTTCTACGTTCTACAATATTTTAGAATAATAATACGAGGCAGGCAGTGCATAAACCATGTACAAAAAGACCCATCCCATCCCAACCCAACCCAGAGCCCTCCATCTAAAGAAGTTGATCCCTCTTTGTGAATCCCTGGAAGCAGCTCCTAATAGCTCGTACAGACATAACTGGTAATAAGCTAATGATGTCAACATGTAGGCTGATCGTAACGAGCAGGCAATTATTTTGGATAATGTCATGTAAAAAAAAAAGTTGCAGAAGTTGAAAATCTGTAAATTGTCTCTGCTTAGATCTTTCTACAACTGCTCAGCCACAAAAGTTTCCGAAAAAGCCTCAAGGAATCACAGCAGTGTCACAATTCCTGTAAATTCAGAGCTCAAACCTAACGCTCTGTTATCTAACTCTAACTCTCTTCACTAATTCCCTGAAATTTCATCGCTCACAAATACACAGAATAGTGGTAGTTGAAAAAAAAAGGATGTTACAAGCAGTAATGACTTACGCTTCTTTCAAAACATCATGCATTATTGCTCTACATGTGAATGATATTGCCCGAGACAGAAATATGCTTCTTTTGCCATCATAGAAGAGGTTTGGCAAAATATCCCCAAAATTGGCATAGATTCCATTAGTTAGGCTATTGTTATTTCTTTTTTCTTTGTTTTTTTTTTGTTTGTTTGTTTTTTTGCATGCAAAAGTTTTTTTAATTAAAGTGGCAGACAAACATAAAAAGGTACTCAGTATTTAGAAAGTGTCAAATGCTTTGGCATATTTGTAACAAAGGCAGAAAATTATGATAAAGTGCAAAATAATACAAAAACATGAAAATAAATAAATAAATTAGCCAATACATAGACACATAGAAAAAACCCTCAAGACTTAGAACTAAGTTGCTCATTTGCAACTTAACTATTATTCAAAACTCAGAAAAAGGTTTTACCTTTTTATGAAAATAAGGACATTTTTAATGTCCAAATCCCCATTAGACATTGGCAAATAACTAAGCATATAGAAAACAAACATAAGATTCAAGCAATAAGATGGGAATATGGTGAATACTAGAGTGTGATCTGCTCATCGAGACTTGATAAAATCATTTCTACCGCCATGGGTGTTTTCAGCAGGTTTTTCAGCCATCTCATCCTGAACAAGAAGCTTAATTTGTCCTCTAATTCTTTCACACCTTCTACTGTTTACCATCATTAAAGCACAAATGCCAACATCACTTTTACATAAAGAATAAATAAATGAACCAGCTTCTATGTCCTAAATTTTAAGAATACATCATTTCCCCCTACACAGGTACACCTATACCTATGCTACACATTGTATTTTCCAGAGTTCCTTGTGGTTAAATTAATAGTCATGTATACAGACAAGGCCTGCTTTAAGGGTACATTAGGGTAAAGAAATATCTTTACATGTATCTTGCTTACTTGTGGAATTGTCTCCTTGTAAGTTCAGCCCACGGTTATCATCGCTAAAAGCAGGACACCAGATGTATCCTCAAATTATGAAAAGCCAAAAAAGAAAAAAAAGAAAAGAAAGTTTGTTGTACCTCTTTGCATGAAAACGGATGATGTGATTCATGCTTTAATCTCTGCAGATTGCCTGTCACAGAAAGACAGGTGGATGGTGGAGCAATTGTGCTTTAGTGTCTTTTCCTCATAGGCTGAAAGATTCTGATCAGGATAGAAATAGACATTAATAGATCTAGGTATCTTGAGAAATGATGAACTGGATGTGTTGTGCTTTATTTATCTTCAAAAAGCCTCAAAGGGAAAACTCTTTATCGAAGCAGGTGACAATCTAAATCAGACATTTAGAACTTTTCAACTTCCAGATGAGGAAAATAAACATCAAGGAGAGTTTGGAGGGGTTCTTTAAAGAGAACAGAAATGTCTTCACTCTATTTTTGTCATGTGCCTCATGATCCTTGCAGAGAAAACTCTCTTCCCTTGTACCACTCAATAGTTTCTTTCGGGGTAAATCAGAAAAAGAATCTGTAAAAGTAATGTGATTTAACCCCAGACACAAATCCATCATTCACCCAGTGAGCTCAGCGGAGAGAAAGCCCCCTTAAAACATGCTGATTCATAGTGCTTGTTCAGGTAACTCTTGAGTGCAAAGGTCTTGTTACACCGTTTACACTTGTAGTGCTTGAAGGCTGAGTGAGTCTGCATGTGAGCACGCAGATTTGACCGGTCAGCGAAGGCTTTCCCACAGTGCGCGCACCCGAAAGGCTTCTCACCTGTGTGCGAGCGCATGTGGCCTTGTAGCAGCCATGGCCGGCTGAACGCTTTGCCGCACACGTCGCACTTGTGCTTGAGGTCATGAGTGAGCAGGTGCATCGCCATCGCTGGCATGGACACATAAACTTTCCCGCATGTGGGGCATTTCTTGGCCATCTTGCTATCTATGCTCCTGTGCGTCTGCTTGTGCCGGCTCAGGTTGGAAGACGTGGCGTAGGTTTTGCCACACTCGCTGCATGTGTGCCTCTGGGTGGCCCCTCTCGCGTTTCCCGAGGCTTTCCTTCGTGATCGCCCATCCATGATGAAAAACGCATCTACTGTGTATCCCTCGCTCACGGCTGTGTCTCCGTTGATGTATTCACCAGCCGATGATGACACCTCGGACCGAGGGCTGTCCGGCTGGTCCGAATCACCATGGATGTCACCATGGATACCAGAATAGGTGTTATCAATGTGGCTATAGATGATTGATGAATGGCTTGGGGAGGGTACTTTAGAGATGACAGATGAGTCACTTCCAACCACGTCATCGTAAGGATTTGGACTCAAATAATCACTGACGTAGCCTGAGAGGACAGAAGAAGAGGTTAGTCATTGTCATTGTGAAAGGGGGAATGATTGTAAATGATAATCTGTGTTTGGAAATCTGTGTTTGGATGATGAGTGTGTACTACTAAAATGATAGGGATGTAAAAAAGGAGAATATACCACAGTTTGTATGACCAAAGCCTGAGGTTGATCCCTTTCCTCAGTGTTGCTATTTTATAGGGCTCACAAACTCCTTAAAATTATACTTTTTATCACTTGCACTGCACAAAATTTGACTTATACATCTATATATCCCTCCAGATCATGAGGTGTATTTAACTATAGTGCTTTTGAGGGGGTATGGGTATTAGCTTTTGAGCACCTTTGACGGACAGGCACTTAAACAAACTGCGCCAGCATTGAGTGGAAGTGAAAGGACTTATGCTTCTATTCGACCCTAAGCTGGACATTGAAGATTTCACAGTCATACAAGCTTTTGCGTGAGATATTGATCTAATATCTTGTGTGCAAAACCTACCATTTACCCTCAGAACCCTGAGGATTCAGTAGCATCCACAGCTTACATTAGACTTCAAATTATTTTACATAATAGTAAAACAAAGATAAGTTCCCTCATTATTACCAGAGCAGCTTCACATTTTATCCCCAGATAATAGTACCGGTCTGAGGACAGCATGGTGCCAGGTGTGCCAATATCAAATGGACCAATCCAGAACCATTCAAACAACAAGTGCACAGTTGTTAAAGACAAAGTTTTGCCTTCTTTTGCACCATTTTTGGAGATGACGTAAAGCAGAAAAGAAGGCAAAGGAAACATGAACTGGTAGTAAAACGCTTTTATGTCTTTGGCAGAGAGAAAGAGACACTTTCACCTCAGTGGGAAATCTTCATTTTTCATAGGAGGGTTCAGTGAGAACACTTGCTCTTCATCAGCTGCACCTTTCCTGACAGGCCTGCTGCTGCACACAGTCACATCCCGGAGCTGTCAAAACTTCAGCTGTTGTACACAGACCATCTCTATTACAGCTGCTGGAGGGTGGGGGGGGGGGGGGGTCTAGTGCTCAGTGGACACACTGACACTGACAGTCTCCCTCATAAGCTGCACAGTAAGTACATTTGCCTGACAGTAGCAAATTCCTCAACAACCTACATTTTCCTGCACAGCTCCTGACAAATCTGATCAATTATTTGTTGGTACGATTTGATGCCGGCGGCTTCATTATTTCTATTATTGGTGACAACTCAACAGGCTGAACTCTAACAGACACAAAGAGAGACTGGTAGCTAGCCACAACTCCTGTGGATCTGCCGATCAATAGCTCTCCATTTCAATTAGCACTCTGTGAGCATTAAGACACAGACAGCAGAGGAGATACTATTGCTGGTAATATAATTTCATGATGCAGTTCTGAGAAAAGCTCAGATGTTGATCGATAATATGATGAGAAGATGAGACGTGTAGAGATGGTGTAGAGAAAGGAGAGTTGCAGTAAAAGAAAGGAAGTGGAGAAGAAAGGGGGAAAGAGGAAGAAAGATGTAGCTTGGATAAAGAGATGTGTTTGGTGTGGCTACGGTGGTTAGCTGCACACAGCTCTATTGCTAAGTTAACCTTTTTAATTTAATTAAGACATAGTAATAGAGAAAGAAAATAGATGGGGGTGTGGTGGGAAAGGGAAGAGAAAAAGTGTGAAACATAAACAATCTACTGCTGCACTCTTAAAATCCAATCCAGTCCAACTTTATTTATAAAGCACTTTAAGATAGCCACATTGATCCAAAGTGCTGTACAGAAAAATAAAAGCACAGATAATAAAATCAATCAAAAACATTAAGAACAATCAAATCTAATAAATGAGACAAGTTGAAATATAAAAATAGTTGTAAAATGTCAAAAACAAAAGCCAAGGAGAACAGGTGGGTTTTAAGAAGTGACTTAAAAATCATGCATGAAGGAGGAGGCCTGTCTAAAATTGAGAGCCAGGGCGCTTCCCAAGCTGGGACCAGCAAAGACCCGATCTCCTCGGAGCTTACTCTTTGTTCTCGGCACCTTCAAGAGCAGTTGATCAACTGATCTGAAAGAGCGAGAAAGTGTGTAAGGGGGAAGGAGCTCAGGAGGAGCTCAGGAGCTAAAATGTGTGTGTGTGTTTCTTCTTCTACAGGGTAAGTTTATTGATTATGCCAAAGTATTATTTTGGACTTTAACTTCATGTTGACCAAAATCATCTACATTTCTAGACATTCGTTATGACTCAAACTAGAAGTTTCTGGTCCACAAACTGTCTTGAACTGGTTGCCACTGAGTAGCTACTGTGGAGCAGACTTTGCCTTTTAAACCATTTCCAGGCAACTAGTAAAAAGTGGAGATTTACCACTTAGATATGCCATCATATACAAATGAGACTCTGTAGATGTTTGTCCTGAAGGTGCTGGTCCATTAAAGCACTTTCCCAATCCCATTGCATCTTTTATACATTTTCCTGCATCATCTGGTTCAAATCTTACCAAGATCTTCTGCAGAGCTAGAGAATAAACTGAATCCTGTGCATTGGTTAAAAAATTATCTGAAGCAAGCAGGGAAGTGGGTTCCCAGTGGATTGGGAAACTGTGAAATAAAGCATCTAATTTTCAGAGCTGACGTTTTGGCACAAGGGCACTCTAGATTGGTGTCCACTTAGTATTCAAACTGGAAATTACTCATCTTACAGGGAACTTTAATGTGCTCTGCAGATTTAATCTTAACTAGACTTCACGTTTTCTTGGCCAGAAGAAGGTGAATTGGTGTGATGATGGAGCCCATAAAGTGATGATGTGACTAAATAAATCCTTTCTTTTATAAGAAGAACTATGATCTATGCCTAGACTAGAATTTTTTCCACAGAAACTCTTAAAGAATTAAGCCCGACCACTCCCTGTTGTATTCTTTTTTTAAAAGAAATGATGGGACTCTTCCTTTTACTGTGCATCTCAGTGTCAGTGTTCTGTCTCTTGTTGTTTGTCTTCATCTCTTCCTCTGTCTCCGTCTGTGTCTTGCTATGTCACCTCCGCATTCATTTCAAAGTACTTTAGCAGCATTAGAGCTGATAGCTGTTCTAAATGCTTATTAAAGATTAAATACTCTGCCAAACCCAAGCCATTCCCCTTGCATGTGTCTTTGAAAAGCAGAAAATTTGAAAGGGAGAGAAAAATGGGGAGAGGAAATGAAAGACAGAAAGAAAGAGAAAAAGCTGCAAGCTACAATTTAATTTTTGATCCAAACCAGCAGAGACTGATGCACACTTGTGTGCTTTGGACACTTGTAGGTCACTGACTGCTTCCTGTGTGTGTGTATGTTTTCGTGTATGTGTGATGCTGTGCACTCAGCTGTGCAAGCTGGCTGGGAAATGTGCCGAGTTGACAGAAACACAGGAAAGTGAGTGTGTGTTTGTGTGTGTGTGTGTGTGTGCAACAAGCTGCAGTTGCTTCCCTTAAACTCTTGTTATATTTATAACAGTGGATAGCTTCTTCAGTCTTTACATGCTAGCTACAATGCTGCTGCTGCACGTTTCTCTGCTCACATCTGTCATCTGAACACCTCAGAACGTTTCATCTTGCATTTGACCTTGGTCCAATGTGAAAACCACCAGGCTGTACCAACACCATTACATGCTGGTCCCTGTGGACATACAGGGAATTTTTCTTTCATCATCTGCCATCTATTTTTGCCCACAAGAGGGCGGAAATGAGCAGAAAGACAAAAGAAAACATGCAAATAATGGTCTAACAAAAGTGATTAGCACATCATTGGCTATTTATTTTCATCACAGGGAAGTTTCAAACTTTTCACCATCCAATGCTCGCCCCCTATTTGGGTGGTTCTCAGATTATGTTTTTGTGTTTGACATATGGTGCTGTTTGTCAGACCTTGATTGATCAAAACGGCTGCCTGCTTAGTGGCTTCACAAATCAACATGGAACCCCAGCAAAAAATGGTTAAAGTGATCCCTTCCAATTAAATGCATGATACTTCTGGTATACTGGACTTCGCTAGTTATCAATAATTATCATTTCCTATCATCACACATGGGTGCAATTTGAGGCTCAACTGGTCCCTTAATGCATATCTAAACCTAATTTAGGAATGGAATATGGAGAGTCAATGCACTATACTTTTGTTGCATTGTTTGTGGTTAGTGAATGACATAATGTATGTAACAAAAGTTAATAAGAAATTCAAATCTAGAATTAGAAGCAGGGGTTTTTTTTACATTGAAAACACTGTAATGATTTAATCTAAGTGTCTCTTGACACCGTCTTAACTTTAAGATAGATTTATGCTTTTTTTCTTTTAAAAACTAATCCATAGTGAATACATACAAACAGCGTACTTGACTTGACCAGGTCTCAGTGAATTGATATTAAGCCTGAATACCAGGGACCATACAGTGTGTGGGAACCATTTGCAGTCAATGTAGCTGGGAAAATATGGAAACCTTGGGAGAAGATTCACAGGTGTCGGACAGAATGCTGATTTAAATAACATCATTGGCAACAGAACAACATAGAATCCCGGTGCATATGTGCAGGTGACATAATCTATGAACATAATTATATAGCATTGGTTTACAGCAAGCATTCCAGCTCTGTGGCTCCCTGTTGCTCATCCACAGGGAAAAAATATTTTTCTGCTTAACTCAGCTGAACCGAAAATGTGTCTTATAGTGTGCATTATGAATTTGTGTGGTTAAGTTTAAATGTTAAGCGCATGAATGATTGGAACTACATTGTTATTCACTTGGCATCTACTCTTGTTGCAGCTAAACTGAAATAGCAATGCAGGTTTAGTTAGTTTGTTTTTTTGGCTGCTGAATACATGTTGACTGTGTTGGCACAGCAGTGACACTAAAACTTAACAGGAGCACAAAACCTCAGGAAAGCATGATGATTTTGTTTTGTTTATATGCAATTTCCTGAACTATTTGCAGATGTTACATATAATTCTTTCTGCCTAGTATCACAGAAACATATATTTAAGCACATTCATAAATACCATCTATATGGGAAGCATATTTCACATTTGAATTGGGTTTGTGTGATCAGTCATTCATCTAGAAGAACTATTAAAAAAAGCTGCTGAGCTCTGACCTGACCTCTGATCTGGCTGTGGGAAAGGTCAATTTGCATCACACATTTATCCCATTAGCCTATGGGGTTCTCACCAGTCTACAAATGGAAGCTTTCATCTCCTCCTGTCATCTCTATGACTTTTATCCACCATGATACTGCTTCATAACGAGAGAATATATTAATTGCTACACTATCAGTGCTTGTAAATGGTATATTTTAGGGCTGTAACCTGAGTTCGACCCTGTAATTCCCTTTTCCTCCTCCAGCTGGAACAGTCATGACTAATACTTTATATCTAGAGATAAAAAATGAAAAATAAAAACCTCGGGTGATGTATGGCTGTCGTTTGTATGCGTGTGTGGGTGGGTGACTAACCTTTGTCATGATGATGGAATCGGAGACTGAGCTCTTCTCTCCGGCTGTGACTGTAGGAGCTCTCCAGCTCAGCAGCCGAGAAATCGTCCAGTTTGACTTTCTTCACTAAGAAAGATCGAGGCATGATGGGGCAGATGCTGCTCCTACACTCTTATAAAGCACGTTTTCTTTTCTCTCCAGTCAAAATGTTAGCCAAAATTGGTGATGATATATATAGCTATATATATAGCTAGATTTGTCGTTTTACCTAACTAAAAGTAAAATGGCTTTATCCCATCAAACAGCCTGGAAGGTGGAGGCATGACTTTTAATGACCAATCTAAGTGAGCACTATTCTCGTGCTTTTGTTATTTTCACCATACCTAAAATTTATTTTCGCTTAAGTTTGTCAAATGCAGGCTATTTTAGCGCGTGATTCTTTGATTCTGTGTAGAAAAAAGTCAATTTAACTCCATAAACTTGACACTGGAAGACCTGTGGAGCTCTAAAAGGTTATAAATAATATAAAAATAAAATATAAATGACGTCCTGAACGGCTTTTCCATTAAAAAAAAAAAAAGAAGAAAGAAAAAAGATGTCCCTCAGATCTTGTTTTAGTCCTGCTGATCTTCAGCACGCGGACAGCTCCCAGAAAACGGTCCTTGACGTACTCCTGTGCAGCCTCGTGGTTTCAGCACCGGACAGTTCCTCCCTGCGCGAGATCTCCTCCTTTCTCCGCGTGCCACAGTCAATCGCAGCTGTCCGCTCAGCTCCAGAGGAGAAAGTGAGGCGGAACAAGCGGATTAACGGCTCAAAACTGCAGTGAGCGAAATGATCTGGAAATCCCAGTGCAGGTAAGTCAATAAGACGTTTCTTTAGAAAAAGAGAGAAAGAAAAAGAATGAGGGCGAAAAAGCAAGGCTGTAGAAGAAGCGACAAAGCTTCGGCATCGAGTTGTGACTGCTAACGGTCGAAGAGAAAACCGGAGTTAAAAGTCTTCATAGAGACAACCCTTGCATCCAATACATGTCTCGAGACGTTCACAGCACATCGTTCTCTCAAACATCACGGACTCAAACGAAATGTCACTGTAGCCCCTTAAAATATTGCTTTTTAAACACTAATACCTGGAAGACCACAACATCAAATCCTTCCCGTCGGTACTGCAACTCTCTGTTTCACTCTCTGCCCTACTCTGCTCCCTCTCTGTCTCTCTTCTCCCCCTCTGACAACGCGCATGGAGCTGCGGCTCTCTGTGATGCACGAGATCAGCTGTTGCAGTTTTATAGGGCGCGAGAGAAAGCGAGAGAGGGAGGAGGAAAGAGAGAGTGCTTAATTTTATTCATCAGAAGGAGAAAGAAAAAAGAAAAAGGATCTTGTCTTGTGGGACCAGCAACGACGCGCAGTGATGGCCGGGGAAGGTTTTAATTAGATAGTGTCAAGTGCACGCTCACGCAGATTTTTGACGGTGAGTATAAAAAGCAGGCTTAATGGTTGATCTCTCTGGTCCTCAAACTGGAAAGCTCTAGGCCTTTTTTTTTGGATGATTGATGATGATGATAATAATAATAATAATAATAAT
>JBBBVU010000018.1:17653136-17666861 GCA_037177055.1 Atherinosoma microstoma
CGTTTTGTTGTGTGGTGTTTTTGTTGGGGTTTGTTTGTATCGTTTTGTTTCTTGTTCTTGTCTTTTCTTTTGTTTTTGTTTCCCCCTCCATCCTCCTGTCGGGAAACACAATTGAAGGGTCCTTGTTGACTTTTCATTCCTCTGTCTTTTAAAGAGCTATTTAAATGACAGGGTTTTAAATAAAACCCCATTCAAATAGACGGGTTTTACATATAAAGCAATATCCAGATGAAGGGGTTTGTAAACAAAAACTGACAGAGAGATACAGAGCAGGAGGCAAGAGAGAAAAATGAAGCAGAGGAAAAGACAGTCAGAAAGACAAAGGGAAGGAACAGAGGAGAGAGGGGAAATAAAGAGAAAAACCTCTTATGGGGGACAAATGGAAGGTCAGATAGGGTTTAAATGTGAGGAGAGACAGAGAGAAGCCCTTCAGAGAAACATAAGTGTCATCGTGGGAAGTTAAAGGTAGTGATGGATTACACTCGCTCTTACTTCAACCAGCTCAAATTTGTTGCATTTGTCTAACTCTAATTTGTCTTTTCTAAAAGTTAATGGCATCATGCTGATGTGTACAGCTAAACTATAGAAGGGAAAAATCAATGTAAAGTGCCAGATCAAGTTCTCTGCATGCCAGCATTTTATTTATCATTGTCTCTCAAGTAACCTGTGTGCACATTTGATTCATGATCTTCTTTTAACTGTTGACTCAGGTTGTTCTGTTGTTTTAGTTCTTTTAGATTTAACAGCTGCCATTGACACAGTTGATCCCAATATTCTTTTATCCAGACTTGAACATGTTGGTCTTAAAGACATTGTTTTATCTTAGCTTATATCTTATTTGTCAGAAAGGTTTTTTTAATGTCTCAATCGCTTGGTGCCTCGCTCTCACTGTTCTCCAAATGCCAGAAATCTTGGAGTGGTTTCAGATAGTTCTTCTAAACTAGAGCAGAAAGTGGTTTCAGTGGTCAAGTTTTTATCAGTTGAGTCAGATTGAAAAAGCAAAATCATATCCTCCTGTAAAACACCAGAAAAAAACTACCCAGAATACTGCTGCTCTTCTTTTAACGGTTCACAGAAGGCATGAATCACTCCGGTTTTAGCAGGTTTACACAGGCTGCCTGTCCATTTTCATATTGATTTTAAGATTCTTTTACTCACAAGTTTTGAATATTATCTATCCAATCTGTTCCATTTTTATAAATTCAAAAGATCCTGGAGATCATCCTGCCAGATGGTCTCATTTAAAGCAGGGAGGGGATCTAGCTTTTGTGGTGGCAGCCCTCAGACTCTGAAACAACCTGCCATACAGTATTCCCACTGTAGAGTCGTTACAGTCTTCTAAATCCTGCCTGAAAACTTAGTTCAGTTTGAATGCCATTGGGTTTTTATGTTTTTATTGTGGTGTCTCTTTGTTTTATCTTGTTTCAGTAACTCCATTGTACTTTGTTTCATTTTGTTGAGCCTTGTCTTCTTATGTAAATTTGTAAAGCGCTCTGGTCAACCTTGCTGTTTTAAATGTGCTATAAAAATCAATTTGACATTTCCAAAATTGTGATGACTCGTTACAAAAATGGACCACCTCTGGTTTTGTTCTTTCTAGTTTTCCACCTGCACTGACAAGATTAGATTTAGGTTAAAACCAGTGGCTGGGTTTGGGTACAAGAAAATCAGGATTGTTGCTCAAGATTTTAATAAACAGAGAATAAATAATGTGCTCCTTTGACAAACGTTTCAAAGTTGCCATTTCTAATGGTTGCTCGCCATCCTTCTAAATAAAATGTAAAAAATAATACATTTTTGGGAGGTCAGTCTCTGGTATATGGTATGGTATGGTATTCAATTTGAATGGTAAATAATATTTTCTGAAAAGATACTCTTGTGCTTTGATGTGCAACCCAGAACACACAACATGGTGGTGGTGAAGAGCACCATCCTCATCATTGCACATGTATTTGCTCTGGTCTTTTATCCTTAGTTTTTCTCGATCTTTGTCTTCTGGAGCTTCTGACGTTGTGTTAGTTGTGTTAATGTTTACCATCTCAAACGCTCTTTGCTAATTAAATAAGTTGTGAGCAGGCTTCTGCAGATTTCATGGTTGAGACAATCCATTCATTTGAATCAGGTGTGTTTGAGCTCAGACACATACTGTATAAGGGGCAGTGGATTGCAAGGACCTGGATTGAAGAACAGTGTTTTATACCTATACAGATAATATTTTTGTCTACAACCTTTTCTAGCATCAGTTTGAAACTTCCAAAAATACTAATGTAGTTTATCAGCTTGGTTAACTCTTAGATCTGTACAAGATGGTTTTTGACATTAGTGGTGTGCGCATTAGTATTCTTGGGACCTGCAGTTGTTCATAACACCGTTGTCTTCATGCACCCACAAAGACATTCCCTTATATCTTCAGAGAACATCCCCAAGGGACCCAAGGAAAGGACTCAAAAAATTCCAAGATGATTAAAGGGACAACAAACAAAAACATGTCTTGTTTTTCTCAAAATTATGTCCTCTTTCACTTGAAATGGTACTTCAGGCCGCTAAAAATCATCAAACTAAACAATCTGAGGAGATAAAATCCCTTTTGGGTTGAACTACTCACAACCCATGTCCACAGAATAAGACATTACTTTGTTTTAAGGAGTTACAAGCCCAAATGGACAAAAAAAACAGCTTTGATTCTAAATAATGCAACCCAGTGTAACCCAACTTGAAAACTTATCAAAAGAATGGCTGTGTGTCATGTTCACTGCACATGTGAAGAGTTCAGGACATGAAATAAAATACAGAAGAAAAGAAGACCTGCACATGGCTGTGCATAATAAAACAAAACACAGTAGAAAAGACCAGAAAATTGCTGGTAAACACATCATTGTTCATGTCATTAAGACACATATATGGCCCCACATGTGTGCTATGAATATGTATGTTGTATGTATAAGATGTGACCCTGGACATTAATATGTATTGGGTGGTAATGAGGCGAATGGACAGATCAGATGGTTCCCTTTTAACTGGTCACATGTGGCTCATTAGGGTAGACCCACACAGAGCACCTGATACCCTCAAGAAGACTACTTCACCTAGAGAATTATTATATGTAATTTATATATTTTCTAATGTTTTAGGGACAGGCAAGCGACACTGAGACAAAAGTGAAAATTAGGACCACAACTCATGTGGCAGGTATGTGATAAATGGTAACTTGGTTAAAATTTGAGAAACACCAACAAAGTGTACATGTCATGAGAGAATAGTTTTAGCTCCACATTAAGTGTTCACATTTGTGTCATCATAGTAGGACGACATAGGGCAGCTGATACCCTTTGTATGTGTGGTGCTAAAGTTATCTACCCTGTGCAAAACAAAAGGTCATGTGTGTCTAATGCATGATGAAACCAGATTTTAGAGATGGTTATCTATGAGAATATTGGCCTCAGCAGACAAGCATGGAAAAAAGCTATTTACAATAGTACACAAAGTAATATGTGTACTTGGCGGAGTAGGTTATGTATTAATGAGTCTCATAATTGAGATTGGGGGGTTTAATTTAGGATGGATAGGAAACAGAATAAAGGTTATACAGGCTGACTCATGATTGGGTCCATCAATCCAAACATACAGAGCCAGCTGATACCCCAATGCTTAAAAAAAAAAAAAAAAAGTCAAGTGGAAAAAAAAGGCCAAGGTAGACACTTCAAATGCAGGATAGCTGTAAAGAGCACACTTCTATTTCCTAGGAATTTTTGTATGGAACAATTTCTAGTCACCCTTAAATGGACAAATTCAATTATGTGGCTTAAAAAATGTGATGGAGTTGCAGTTACAATGCATCCAATAAAACTGCAATTTTGCCGTGCATGATGATAAAACACCAATCCAATCCAAATCCTAGAAACACGCCTCTGCTTTGATTGTGCAAGGACTGATATTAAACTGGGAATCACATTAGTAAGAATGAATCTCAGGCTGTATTTGAAAACTTTTTTTTTTAGACTTGAGAATTCCCAAACTCATTGGTCTTTACTGTAGTCCTCACTGCTCTGGTGGAATATCGCTCTCATGGTGAGTGTGTTTAATAGACATCAGTAGGGATGTATTGCTTATTTGTGACCACAATACAGTAAAGGTTTATTAGTAAAGCACTGACTTTAGTTATGTATTTGCAAAATCATCCCTTTTATGAGTGTATACATTATGAATGTGTCAGTTAATGACATTATAATGTAATACCACCTAAATTTCCTTCCCTTGTTATTTGAAAACTTGTAAAGAAGCAAAAGCAAAGACTCAGAGAAAAAAATAAATGAACAGCACCAATTCGATTACTCTTAACTGTATCAAATTATTCTAGCAGCAGTAAGGATTTTGATCAATCCTTCCAGTGGATTTCCCGGATTTTGTGTCTCAGGTCTCTGTAATTTAATTTCTATCTTTTTGTATTTAAGTTAAGATTAGACAATGATCTGAACATCACATGATCTCCCTGGTTTATCTAAAAACACAATAGATACAGACAGTTTTCCAAGTCTTGTCAGGAACAGTTCAGCATGCAGATAAGAAGTTAGATTGTGGTATTAGCTCACAATGAAAAGCTTTTGAAAAATGTTTACTGGATCAAGGTAAATGTGTATTATCATCCATAGTCTACATGATATAAATGGAAGACAAATGATCTTAATATATACTTGTGTTTAATTATTGCATTTTTCAGCTTGGGTAATGTACCTTTATGAAACCACGTCTGGGGCAACACATGTAAGATGGAGACAGACGGGTTTATGACTCATTAATTCAAACACAGACGACTTATTAACCAGTCAGTGTTCACAGCTGCTTTACACCTGATACCTTCAATGGCCCCTTGGCACCTTTTACTGTCTGTGCCATTTTGTCCTTGTGTCTGTGCACGGTCCCAAGGTGCGATAAAATGCTAAAAAATTCTCTTACTATTTCCTTCCTGATAACTCAACTACAATAAATGTCAGCTCACATTAACAAAGCATTCACATGTCTTGTAAATTGAGAATAAACTCTATTTGTGTTCAAGTGACAATAGATATTTATTATCAGTATATCAAAAAAATATGTAAAAGACAAAGTTATTTACAGTACAGTGTCTTTAAGCTATTTTTTTATGTTTTAAGGCATATTGTTAAGTTTATTGTCACCCTTTCTGATAATTTTTTTGGAGAAATTTCTGGCTAAAACATCTTTCAGATCACATTGGATATTTCAATGAAATTAAATGAAAATTAAATTAATGAAATTAGATTAGATTATATGAAAATGAAAAATACTTTATTCAAAAGTTTAGTTTATTTAAAGAAAAAAAAGTCAAAAAAGTTTTTTAGGGAGTGAAAACTTTATTTATTTAAAGCCACACCTCAGATTTTAATACTTTGGCACCCCTTAACAAAGCTAATTTGACATCTGTCTTACATCCTTTCTTCTCTCTGAGTTCTCTTCAGCCAATAAAAGTCAGTCTAGTGTTTAACTCTTATCTTATCTCTTGTTCTGTCACTTTCTCTCTTTTTTTCTCCTCACTACCTCTGATAATGTTCTCTGGTTTCTTTGCTAAATCAGCCATTATTATCATTTAGTGCAGAATTTTCTATGTGAGAATAAATGACTATTTGCAAACAAGCGGTGTTGATTTCAACAAGTATCACCATGTCAGTTTTGTGTTTAGTACTAACTGTGCTGCCCCAAAACAGTCAAAGTTAATAAAGAAAATCACATTGATGGTTTTCAATATTTTACATCATGTATTTACTTAACAATTTCATCATGGTTCACCGATTGCAAGTAAACTTCCTCATGAGGCACAAAAAACAAAAAAGCCTGGTGAAAACATACAATTTACACCAGTTTTGAATAATGTTTTTGTTGTTGTTGTTGTTAATAGAGCTAATGCACCAACATGAGCATTTACCTTCCCCTCTGTGTAAATAAAATATTTTCAGAGTATTTTTTTCCACAAAATAAATCATTTTTTGTAAGCATCACTACTTTTATAATCCAAAGGGGATAAGATGAGCAAGTGAAAATCAGCTAAAATTAGAGAGGTAACAAGGCCATTTTCATAGTCTGTGATCTACTTTTGATGACAAGATATCTAAAGATGATATTTGAAAGCCAGCCCACCTCTGATTTGAAGCCACATGCTGATCTATTTTAGCTCAGGTCTCAGCTGTGTCAACACGATGTCTGTCATTTGAGCAAAGGGAAGTTCACATGATGCTTTTCCTGTGATCTTCGGCAATTTTGCTGACAAAATTTATAAATCAGTCCACCTCTGATTTGAAACCACATGCAGATCTCTTTTAGGTCAGGTCTCAGCTGTGCCACCCCGCTTACTTTCATGTGACAAGCAGACATTTCGCAGGATCCTCGTCATCCCTGACAATTTAGCCATCATTTGCAACTTTGAAAACATCACACCTAAAGCTGGTCATATGAAACATCTCTCATTTTGTGTAACAATTCAGCAGAGAGGAGATTCATGGGGGTTAATTGGTTCTTGGGACATACACAGACACATAAACACACACAGACCCACTACCAAATCCTCTTAGCTTTATAATGAAGGAAGTGGAGATGGGTGGAAGAAAAGAGGAGAAGAGAGAGTCATGGTGAAAAAGAGACTGAGGATGAGGAGGAAGAGATGAGGGAAACAGATGCAGGTCAAGATAAAAGGATAAACAGAGGGACGGAAAAATGGAAATGATGTCGTGATGGAAGGAACAGAGAAATTGGAGACGGAGGTAAAGTTGAAGGGGTGACAGTTAAGAATGGATTGTAAAATAACAATGCTTAGTTGCCATGGAAACAAACATTTTTATCAGCCCAAGAGGCAAGAAAGTAACCTGCTTGTTAAACCTCCTGCGCTTTCTTGTTAAGCTGTTGTTGTGTTCGTGTGAGCACAGAATGTTTGCAGTCATGGCGTTCCCTAATGAAACACTGCCAGCACACGTCTGGCTTTGTTCTGTTTGGGATGTTTTCCCCCAAGATTTTTATATTAATAACTATTTTCACCCTCAAATAATTGTGTCAGATTCTGATACTGTCATTTAGCTCATACAAATATCTTTGTTTATGCCACACAGCAGATTAAAGAAGATGGGCAACTTTATTGCTTATACCAGTTTCTTCTTTCCTGGATGTTTGAAAGGTTTAAAGGTTGAAATAATCCAAATGGGGTTGGAAAATTTTCCAAATCCACAAAGAAGTTTTTCTACAGAAATCAACAAAAGAAGCTAAGGGGTCTCTGTTGTCTGGGATTAAAACAAGCAACCGCACAATCAGACCCAATAAGTAAACACTATTACTTATGAGGACGTTGCTTTTTTATTCTTTGCCCACAGGGTTAGTTGAACTTTTTATAAACACCTACCAACATTCTTCAAACAAGTAATTCATATAGGTAAATACTCTCTAAACACAACCTTTATATATATGAATAGTAAATATTTAAAATTATTTCAAGCTTTGCTGACAGTGAAATGTCAGGGTATCAATATAAAGAAAGGGTTAGGGTTGAAATAATTCATCTCAGTCTTTGGCTCCGCCAAGGAGAAGTATATTTTACTGTCACATTTGAGTTTGAGATATTCCTTATACATATATATTTATTTTTATTAACTATTTATCAAAAATTTGATGCCCACAAACAGAAAACTGAGGGTGTTTGTGTGGCTCATGCTGTGAACTGGTGAATAGCATCATGTTGTTCAGGCAGATATTCAGTTAAACTTAATATTTTAAAATTAAATAAAAAGGGGGAAAAAAGAAAAGAAGGTTAAAAAAAATGGTCCCACACATGCCTCAAATCCAAATCTTCTTGGTGAAAGTCCTGAGATTGTAAGTTTTGTATCAAATGCAGGAGTAAACGAATGAATGACTCATTGTGCAACTCCAATTCCCCAAAATTTGTGACACTGTGTAAAATGTGAATGAAATCAGAGTGCAATGATTTGCAAATCTTATAAAGACGTATTTCATTCCCAGTTTAACATAACCAACATAGAGGTTGAAACTGAGATTTTTTTCTATTTCATGGAAAATATTAAATATTCTTTCATTTGATAACAGCAACACATCTGAAAAACGATGGAACAGGGGGATGTTCCCCATTGTGTAGCTTCTCCTGCATTTAATAACTGTTTGCAAACGTCTGGGAAGTAAGAAGAAAAGTTGCACATCTGAAAACATTTGAATAGATAAAGTAAAAGTAATTGATAAAACAATTACTACAACTGGAATAATGTTTGACAACTACTAAGTTGCAGTGTATAATATCATCAAAAAGATTCAGAGAATCTTAAATGAATACCTAACTCCCATGCCATAGTATCTTTTAGCCATGCAATAAAATATTTTCTACATTGTCAATAGAAGAGCTTGATGTCATTGCCAGAAAAACATCTAAAAGTTCTAAATATGACATCCCATAATTTGCAAATATCGTGTCAAAAGATGGTCAAATACACAAAAACTACTGTGGATTTTATTGTTATAAAGTCAAGTCATACTTACCTGCCTTTCAAGCTAAATTGTGAGATAAATGTAATGGAAGAACGGGTCCAAATATGATGAACTGTGCCTGCATTTACAAAAAAAAAAAAACATATTGACAAGCTTGTATCATCTTGTGTGTCTAACAGGACACCAAAAAGGTCATTTGTATTCAATCAGATTAAAAAATATGAGAGAAAATGTGACTGGCAGAGATTTTATCCAAATACCATCTCTTTTATAAAGAAAAATGTATTTTTCAACCCTCAGGGTAGAACTGTGATCACAGGCAAAATGTTCAAATCAGGTCAGGTCATATCAGCAGCTCATTCCCATACCTCCTTGCATGCTAATATGGAACATCCCTTTGCGACATAAAGCATTGTCAACAAAAATATCTAATCTAAGCCCTGCACCTGATGACATATATAACTATACACATACACATAAATACATTCATACATACATATATATATAATATATATATTTACACACATATATATATATACATGACAGAATGAGTGCTGAAATGTACCATTTATCAATAGTTATTGATTCTATCAGATTAGATTAGACAAACAAGATAAAAAAAATTAGACAAAAAAACTTTGCAATTATGCAATTAAAGCTTCTTCTTTTTTTAAAGTTGAAAATACTATGAAGAAACTACAAAGTTGTAGCGAATGTACTTGAAAAGTGACTCATTCCCACATGGGGATATGACGTAAATGATGGAGCTGTATTATATTCTGTTGTTGTCAATGTCAATTTATTTATATACAGTTTTAATCTTATATGCGACGCAGTGGGTGGATTATTGCACAGGAATTTCTTGGTCAGCTAAGACAATAAATGGATCAGAAGAGAATATCATATAGAAGTTTGGCACAAATGCACTTGCACGGGCGATTCCCTCTCGCTCACTTTTTCCTCATTTCTGCTGAATTCTGTGTCAGAGAGTTGCGAAGCCATGCAGTTATTCCATTGAGTTATACTGTCTCCACTTTCAGCTGAGGAGAGCTGTATCATATTTTGGTTTCTTTCAGTCTGTCACAAAGATGAAAGGCAGGAGTTATGTGTGAAATCTACAGAAATCCAACAGACCACACTGACCATTTTTCAAACATACCACATTACTGATAAAGGGATAAAAGGCTTTGATATGATTAAAAACCTTTTATCTTTATTTTTCATCATTATCTTACCAGGGTATTAAATTTGATTTCTTTGCATGAAAACTATTTCTTCTCTTAAAGATATTTCCATTATCTTCAATAACTGCAATGATTTAAGTGATGAATTTGGATTATTTCCACTTAAATACAGTGCCTCTTCTCACATTTCCTTGTATTTTGTTCACAAAAGACTATCACTGTCAGATAGAAGATGAGACTGACTCACTCCATCTGTGTTAATGCTTGTGTTATAGGACGCAGAGGGAACAAAGGATTTCCATGACACAAGGGGCCCAGAACAGCCCTAGAGGGGTGGTGTGTCGTGTGGGGGGGGGATAAATTAGGAAAGCATAGCCCAGCAGAGCCGTGGACATACTCTGGAGGAGTCGAGACAACAGAAGAAGGGATCAGAGGATAGATGAGGAATAAATGACAGAGAAGTTTTAGAAAGACATGCTTTAATGGTCTTAGAGTTGAGTACTTTTGAGGGTTTTTTGTTGCAGTGTTTTTAGCCCAGACTCATTCAACTCTGTCTGAAGGCTCAGAGGAAGTCTGCTTAAGTCAGCTTATGTCAGCTCAGTTAATGGGAGGCTGTACTGAAGTCAGTGTGAACCAGTTAACTGAATTTTGGGCTTAAAAAGTCAACTTGAGCAACCAAAGTCATTCTGACCTTTTGCTCTGTAAAAATCTGGCTTGATGTTGTGTGAAACATGTGTGGTATCAGCGTTGTACTTCATACAAAAGAAGGAAAAGAATGTAAAATGAAAATGAAAATAGTGGACAGTATCATTCAATCTTAAAACAGCTGAAATTCTTTAAGAATTACTTCTTCTTTTTTTGTACAGGAGCAAAGAGGAAGATGTACTATTGATTGACACCAAAAACCAAATATTTAAAATGTCATTGTTGTATTTAAGAAAAACGAGAATCAACTGTGACAAAACCAAATAAACTGAAATAAGACCTTTTCCTTTAACAAACCAGTTCCATACATTTTTGTTGTTTGACATTTTATTGGTTTAAAAGTCTTTTTAATGTGTGTTTCTCCTCTGTGTTTTGATGTTTTTACTCCGCTGTCAGTTATGTTGAGCTGAAGTAGAGCTTTTCCATATTGTCACGCTTATTCTAGAAAATGCTTTGTGAAATCTGGTTTGATGGCTGATTATCAGCACACACCCAGACGTCTGTTGTTCCTCCAACAATAGACTACCACCACCAGCCCTTCTGCATATGTGTGTGTGTGTGTGTTAATCATGCTGCTCTTATCAGCGACCGTCAGACCTGCAGAGACTCCGATGTGCTCCCTGCTGATAGCTGCACACTCAGAGGTTTCCTCCTCCCCTTGGGGTTTTCAATAGAGAACTAATAGACCTCAGCCTGGAAAAATAAAAAAAGCTGAAGATCATTACCAGGCAAGAATGACTACTTGGTGGAACAGTAAGTAGCAAACAGCTGATGATACACTGGTCTCTTGATGCACAGTCACTGAGTGGGAAGGAGCTGAGACAGACATTGCTGCACTCCAACTGACAATAATCATGAAATCCACAGTTTTGCTGCAATAAAAAAAATACCCTCATCGAGCTGAGGATCTCAACCTAATGTTCAGGTACACTACTATTTAGATGTATCTGACAAAAACTGAGAGGAAAATCTCAGAACAGAGGATTTTTGTTTATTAAACACAAAAATAAGTAATCGAGGGGTGTGTTTATATTTAACCCAGTTGCACATACATCTTCCATGATGTGTTGATTATTTTGCAAATGTTTGTTGCTTCATACCCTCTTTGTAACCTGAAGGAAAAAGAGCATACAGCTCTGACTGTGCATGCTGGAAACATGTCACTCGTCAACTTTGACGCAGAAAGGAAGACACAGAGATGGGGTGAAAGGATAAAATCAATCATTAGATACTATTCATTCAGTCTCTATGGTGTCAATGGAAAGGCTCTTAACCTGCTGACACACACACACACACACACAGACACATGCACAGACACAACAAAGAGAAAGGGAGGTGTAATGAACAGTCGAGGGAGTCCATCGCCTCTCTGTTCACATTTGGACTCTTGATTGGCCGAGACCTTTGACCATGCAGGTCAAAAGGTCCAAAATGGTGACCTTACCACAGCCCCATGTGCTTGTGTGTAGTTGTGTGTATATGTGGTATAGTGAAACAACACGAGGAGGTCTACTGGCCGCACCAAAAAGCCATTTTGAACGTTTTGATGAAAAATGATGATGATCAAACACTGATTACACACAAAATTTTATAAACAAACACATTTTTGAAAAAATTAATTGCAGGTCAGCAGTGCATGAACTCAAACTCTGGATGTGTGGGAACTCCAGTCTGCAGATGACAGCTCATTAACAGAAGGAGATTTGACCGCCAACCCCAATCACTCTCTTTCTCTCCCCATCCCCCCACCAAGCTCTGCAGCAACAAGGTCAAAGGGAGGTGTGATACAAGCGGTGAGGTGTGTTGATATTTCACTTACAGTAAATGCACATACATGTCTGACATAGAAGTGGACGGAGAGTAAAATGCAGAAAGTTTAATCCACAGAATTAGATTTAAAACTTAAATCTGCAGAGGGCAAGATAACTTCGCCATTTTCTGTCTGTTGTTTTGCTCAGGTGTACACAGCAGCTTAAGGAACCTTGTAGAATAATATAACACTTTTGTTGTAAGTTATCAGTACTTGCAGTTATTCGTGATCTGTCCATCCTCAGCTCATTTACAGCACATCTCAAGTTGTGGTTACTGGACAATAAGAACCTCTCCCACAATCTAAGTTAGTCCCTTTTTCTCTCTTTTTTTTGAGAGTATTGTGGCAAAGCTGATTACTGTTTGCATCTTTCATTTTATATTGCATTGGATGATTGACTGTTGTTTATTTCAAATTGTATTGTATTGTGTTGTCTTGCTGGCTTTGGCTCACTAAGGGACTAAAGATGGAAATTAGCCTTGGCTATAATCTCGCATGTTTACATGTACATGTTCATCAATATGCATTGTTCATTTGGAAATAAGTATATACAAATACCAATCATTTCTGAGCTTATTATCATGCTCCTAATTTATCTTTGGTTACCAATGCCATGTTTATAAGGAAAAGATGATAATTTTGATTGCTGTGTAAATTAAAATCAACAAAAAAAATGCACATTAAATTTAAACTTGGATGAAGTGGCACAATAGGAGGCAGTAGTGAATATTTTTAGCTTAAAGCATTCACTGTTAATTTCCTAATATGCTCAATAAGGTTATAGTCAAAATTTCTGTTTCAAATTTTTACCTTTTTTCAGTATTTCTTTTCTGATGATAATTTCTCTGTGATATGACGATTCTGTGCTGAAGAAATTATACAAATTATAAATGAATTATATTCTTAATGTAAACCTGTTGAATTCCAGCTAAATAAAGACACTGAACCAAAATGTGGTACAGCAGCCCAATTATATTCATGTGTGTCAGTTGGTGATGCAGAAAATGAAAAGTTTATTTATATAGCACATTTCATGTACGAGACAATACAAGGTGATTGAAATAAAAAATACATTAAAAACTAAACAAACCTTTAAAATAATTTTTTTTTTAAATTAAAAACAGAAGAGAAGAGAATAATCTAAAATCAAACTCAAAAAGTTAAGTTTCTATGGTCAATTTTTATTTTGAAGTCAGTTTTACTCTGTTTTACATTGTGTTGCAGCCAATAGAACAAAGATTGCAAAACTCATTGCTCTGTTGGTTTTTTAATAACAGAGGATATACAATACAATAAAATACAATGTTCTAAAAGCACTTTTTATGGCCAGGGAACTCAGATGATGATGAGCTGGTGATCTTGTATGAGGGGCCGTTTGGGACATTATTCAGAATTAGCCTCTCATAGACACATATGAAACTTAAGTCATTCACACACTATACTGAAACCTCTCATACACCATAGTAAAATCATTCACGTACTATGGTGAAACCTCTCACACACTATACTAAAATCATTTACAAACTATAGTGAAAC
>JBBBVU010000018.1:17677937-17693140 GCA_037177055.1 Atherinosoma microstoma
GAATGTGGTAATAATCAATTTTATATGTTCAAGTGTACAGTGGGGAGGATATCATAAAGTCTTGTGGTAATCAGATGAGAAACACAATATTTATGAGTGTTTTAAGTTGTAAATCGGTCAGATTTGACCCGAACACGACAGGAAGGTTAAGGTCTCTATATACTCAGCAAGAACAGAGAAATGTAATTCTTGAGGTGGCAAGAAGAAAGCCAGATTTTGTTCTGGCCAGGACGTTTCATACTTGAAAAGTAACCGCATCTGTGGGGCATCACCGGGCAGGGGTTCACATGGGCCAGTGCACATGTCTTTATGCTTTATGTGATGTGTTGTAGATCTGCATACTTTCTCCCTGCCTTGGCCAGCTGCTCCCACATTTCTGCATTAAAAACACCCACTTCAAATTTCTGAACAATTACACAACTGTGTAAATACCATGCAATGAAAAAGTTCTGCCCAGACGTTATGTCGAGAACAAGCTGTGAAAGCTCCCAAGACAGAGCTACTACTTGCCTGAACAAAATGTAGCTGAATGGGGAGCAAAATTTAAACAGAGTAAAAATTGGTTGGTTTAAAGAACAAGACTGCTTACAAGGAAAGAAAGGAGGTAGGGGAGAGTTTGGATGTCAAAAGAGTAGGTAAAATGATTTAAACATTTAAGTCATTTTTTCAAAGAAGATAAGTAGGGGTGGAACTCAAATAAAAAATGTAATCTCATTAATTAGAGGCTTTGTAATCAATTCTTGATTAATCACATTTTAATCACATTACAATAGCTGCCTCAAAGAGCAACATTTTTTTCATTTAAAGGGATTTTCGTGGCCAACTGAATCAAATAATGGACAAAGACATCATTGTTGTAAACTCAAGCTCTAGTAATGTCTGGAAAAATACATTTAATTGTGTTTCAATTCAAAACAGTAGAAAAAGAAATAGAAAAAATGTCCCTGGCCAAAACTGGACAGACCTAAATTTGAAATACAGAGTGACTGACTGCAGCACCCGTTCATTTTGAAAAGTACACGTTACATGCTTTCATGTCGGTCTCTAATACTCCTATAACAAGAAAAAGTCTCTAGATTTGTTGGCAGTCACTCAAGGTGTCTGAAAACTCTAAATATAGTGCCAAAGTAGCTAAGTTGGCAACACTGCGTTAGCCGAGCTCTTACATGTACATCTGTAAAATCGGTGTACCAGAAATCATGCACTGACAAACATTCTGTATTGATTGGAATTCAAACTGCGATTAAATGCGTTAATTTATTTTTTGATTAATTAAAGTGTTAAAGTCCCACCCCAAAAATAAGCTGAAGTAGATCATGTCAAATGTATTAATGAAAAAAAATATTTTGTTGCTTGCTGAAAGAGAATATTGGATGTTGTTTGGCATTTTCATGAAAAATATATGTATATAAAAAACCAAAAGAAACATGCATGATGAAATTTATTCAGTTGTACTTATAATCTGGATTACTTTCCCTGGAAAAATTTGGCTATTGGACATTCGGATTGGGCCCATAACTTTAGGAATCTACCAGCCACATTGGTAGATTACTAAAGCCACAATGTGGCTGGAGATTTAAAAAAAATTTTTTTTAAAGTTTATATAAAGCCCTCATTACCATGATGCAAGCAACAAAAATCATAAGTCTAATTTAAAAAAATAAATAAATAAATACAAAAACTAGTTATAGTATGTTCAACATTCAAGCAACTACTCACCCAGATAGCCCAAATACGGCCCAAATGTGCATTTTTGTTTGGCCAAATTTGACCTTGACTTACGGTATTGACTACATGTACATGACCACCACATGTAGCCTACAAGGAAACTGCCATAAGGACAGCTCCCCATATTAGGACCACTTCTGGCCCACAAAATACTTGCCGTAATCCATGTCCAGGCCAACAACTGAGTCATAAGTGCCAAAAGTTGCCCATAATTGCCCCAAACATGTCCGCTATCTTGGTGTAGTCTCCAACTAAATATGTAATGTGTTGATATTTTCATGGAATCTCCAGGGGAGGAGTGAAGGAAACTGAAGCCAATGAGAGCACAAGAAATAGGGTCAGGTGACACGACAATAAAAATCTGCTAAGGAATCAGCTTTATTTGTTTAAACATTCAACACCCGATCCTATTTGATATTTTCTGTGTACGACATCATGTCAGACTCTCTTGAGGGAAGCCATGAAGGGAAATGATCACTTTTTATTCAACAACCAGGTGGTCATAACAGATTGACTCACAAGGAGCTCCTAGCACCGTTATGCAATGTTGATGATGAGAAAGAGAGTCTGTATGACAGCTGTAACTGCATGTTACAGATCATCTGCTTGCCGAAAGCAGAAGGCTTGGTCTCACAGAAGTAAAGGAAATTATGGCTTTACATGGTGGGGGTATGTATTGTGTTGCAACAATATGTGAGCAACACATAAAGCACAAACTTCTTCCCTTTGGTCAGAGTCCAAAATTGTTTCAAGTACCATCTCAGACCACTTTTCAGAGAAATGTCAAAAACTTACTGTTATTATCATTCTCAGGATTTAATAGAACAATAGAACATAGACCTCAAACACGGGCCTTTAGCATTTAAGTCCCATATATGAATAGCATCGGTTTCATTCTTTACATGCAGTAACAAAACAGCATTGCTCTAAAATAATATCAACCTTTTCCTTCAAAGCTTTGATCTTTATTAAAACAATAATTATGCTGAGATCTCTATGTTGTTTGTGGAACTGACATGCTTCAACTGACTCAAAAGTGTTACTTCCAGCTGTTGTAGCAGCTTTTCCCTCTCAGAAAATACTAATTAATGATTACAACATTTTTTTTTAAAAGATTGCATTTAGAAGCTTGACCTTTTTTTTTTACATAAAAACAAAAGAACAACTACCAACAATGGATCATCTGAGTCAATGTTAAAGACAAAAACACATGGATTTTCTAACCTTTTGTCTTTTTTCAGTGAGACAATGCGCCCTGATTTCTCCTCCTGCACCCACCCATCCATCCTTCTCATTCCTCCATCCCTTCATCTTTGATATTGATGAAGTGACAGGGCCACAGGCTGAAAGACACCAGCTCATCTGGTTTAAATTACCTCCAAACACCACACACACCTGCACCAGCTCCATCGCAGCTGTGTGTGTGGGTGGGTGTGGAGGGCAGGGTGAGTGCCTCTGGGATAGGTGTCGAGGGAACGCCCATGACCCTACAACACAGTTAAACACACACACACACACACAACAGGAAGAGAGCAACAGAGCGGTTGGGCTGTGAAATGAGCTGTAGGCAGAGGGGATATTAAGCTGCCACATGTGTTCTGTTTACTATTCCCTAATTAACCCCCAGGCTGTCTTATAGACTTCACACACACATACACACATCTTATCTTGTCTGCAATAAACTGGCTCTGGTGTCTTCCAGCATGAACATCATCAACAGTGATATTATGTTGCACTGTACATACATTTTAACTGAGGCAACAAGCGAGACCAAAGAATCTGTATATATAAATAATGAACCGCGATTTAACTGTACATGAAGGATAAGTGTGTGTGTGTGTGTGTGTGAAGATGCTGACCTCCAAGTTTGACTTCTTTACCAGTCACATGAAGCACAGAAGGAAGCCGCCTTAGTCACTTTGATGATGGATGGCTCATCAGGAAACAAAGACTAGAGACGTATGGGTTTCCTCCACCTGCACTATTTTTTATGCCCACAAGAAAGGTTATTATTGATAAACAAGACTGCTGAGGAGTAATTAATAGAACTCTAAAGGTACACAGTTTTTCTGAATTATACTTACGTAAAACCCATTTTCTAAGGAACACAGTCAGTTTTTTTAAATACTATGTATCTCTCCATCGAGACTATCCTTCACTCAAATACAACCCCATGGCGTGTTTGTTCATGCAAGCCAAAACAGCTTATAATTACAACTGTAGAATATCTGAAAAATGGTGCCCATGAAGGTTATGGTTATGACTGTCTTGTAAAAAAGAGTCTATTTTAGTCCTAACCATGACCTTTTTCTAACCCTAACCAGGTGACGTTTAAGGCTAAATCCAAACAGGAAATGCCAGTTTCATTGAAATGTGCAGGATTTACATGTTTGCAAGGCATCCAGCAAAATTCATTAGTGAGGGTGATGGTCTTGTTGGAAACAGGTGTATTTTATTCCTAAATGTAATCTTTTTTAACTTTGGCCAACTAATGTTGTTGCCTAAACCCAACCAGGAGGTCTTTTAGTGAAGTGATTTTGTGTAATTAACTGAGCATAACTCAAAAGTTTTTGGGGAAAAAAGCTGTTATATGGTGGTCTTGAACTTGTTCCATCAAAGCATAAATGATCGAAACAGTTGTGCAACCATCAATACGTGTCAATGGTAAATTTCTTATCATATTATTGATCAAACGTCCATTCCACCTGAGAGTAGTTGAGCACAGCTACACTGAAAAAAAAAACGATGCAATACATTTAACTAGTCTATGGCATGACATTTCAGACTGGCAGAACCAGTTGAATGAACTGATCAGAGCATTCCAGACACATGCATTAAAAATACTTTTAAAAACATGAATATTTGAGGGTGATGATCTCCTAACACCCATACTTTCACCAGGCCTTGAAGAACTTTTTTTCTCAAAAAGAATTATCTGTATTAAAAGGGTTCCTATAGGAACCCTTGTTCTTACAGAGAACTCTTGAAGAACCCTTGATGGACCCTTTCAATGAAAAAGGGATTTTCAGGTTCTGGGTAGAACCTCTGCCCTTCATTGAAAACCCTTTTGGAACCCTTATTTCTAAGAGTGAACATTATTTTCCAACCATCACTCAAATCAGCAACAAGTCTTTCTAAAATCTTATGAGCTTCCCTGTCACCGGAGTACATCCAGCCAATCAGACACCAATAAACTAATGCCACTTTAATTCTGGTGTTGTCCAAAGGAATAAACTATGCAATAGTTGGTGAAAAATAAAATGTCAGCATCCATAAAATTGAAGTAGCTGACCAAATAAGGCTTTCAGTTTGCTTGCTTATAACTAAGCCTTTGAGTAACAATGGGCTCTGTCATGTTTACATACTTGCTTATGTATATGATACTGGAGGCTTCCACTAGGGGGCACATTAGAGAACGTAGATTGGATAGATGTTCCTGAATTTGTAAGGTGTACACAAAACAATAAACATGGCGACAATAGAGGAGGTTAGTATTTGGTTCATTTTGAGATCACAGCAGAAAAAAATTACAGCAGCGGTATCATATATCATGTAAGGCCATTAAACCAAACACACCGTGTCTTGTCTTTGAAATGAAATCTTCCATTATTTTTGCTGGCATTGACTCTGAAACCTTACATCCACAAATTGGTTTCTACACTGCAGCTTGACAATACGTAGCATTCATTTCCAATGTTGTGCAAAATATATAAAATACGCGAGGCAGTCATGCTAAGCACATGCATTTAGAAAGCAAGTATGTTTTTAACTTATGATACTGCTATCTTGCCAAAAACATTTTGGTCATGGCATCATCATCCTTATTGAAGCCTGACTTATTGCCTAGCTGAAACTTGGTTTTTTTTATATTTGAAGCAGCTGCAGTGAGGAAGAGGACCAGAGTTATAGTACCACAATTTTATACTAAACATGGACTTCCATTTCTGAGACACTGATCATGTTAAACAACATTTAGATAACAGTTATTCGGGAACCTGGATCCATTTACACACTTATTCGTTGATGATGAGTAACCTGTGTACTAGCATTTTTCAGCCACTGACTCAAGTCTGTTTTTTGTCTTCCCAAATAACTGCATCATAACCAGTCTGGCCACAATACAACCTTCTTAAAAGGAGAGTCTTAACCATTAATGACAGTCAAGTATGTTTCCATATAGAGGAATTTTCTAGTAAATAGGTGAGTAGATTCTTCACATTCTTCACTGTGGTAAGAGATACCCAAAAACAAGGAGAAAATATTTAGGAACAGTTTATTCAAACGTATTAGCTTCATTATGAGCCATACAGTATGTGTCCTCGGTCATGACTGAGGGAAGGGAAGAGAAGAGAAGAGAAGAGAAGAGAAGAGAAGAGAAGAGAAGAGAAGAGAAGAGAAGAGAAGAGAAGAGAAGAGAAATCGGACACTCACTGCGTTTTGAGTGTTGGAAAATGAGCAGGTTCTTAATAGAATTCACCACAGTGTCTTTCCTGAGGTGTCACACACAAATACGTACACAATGAACAAAAAACACACACAGAGAGCTGGAAGTGAGCAAGTCTAATTGAAAAGAACCAAGCAGAGAGAAATCTGATAGCTGTAGTTTGGCCTGAAGCAGAAGGAACAGAGAAAGAGGGAGAGAGGAAAAATACAGGCGATACAGAGAAGAGAATTGGGGAGAGGTGAGGAGACAGACAGAGTCTGAGAGAAATCTTGTCAGGAATAAAGCGTAGTTAAAGAGAACCACACATTTGCCAAACTAGCTGAAGTTCCACTTGAGTGTGATGTTGTTGCCTTTCTGCAGATATGTTTATCCTGCAGCTGTGTTAGGAGGGTCAGTTATCAAAAAATCCATAAACATGTGTTTATGGATTTTTTTCTATAATTTCTACAAAATCTGCATGACTGTGCAACAATGTTGAGTAGGTGGGGGGGCATTTTGGATGCAGTTTAAGAATTTGCATTCCTATAGAAAAAAATATGTTTTTTGATGTGATCATTTAGAATTGATCCGACATCAACACATAAATTCTCCATTTTCATTTTCTGGGTTCTTTGATGTAAAAAATAAGCACTAAACAAACATTCAGGTAAAAATAAAATGTTATCAAATTAGACAGAATTTTTTATCTATTTAGCAACATTTTCAGATGTTATCTCTTCTCTTTTTGCTTTCATTTAACTCTACAATATGATGCATACATATACTTCTATTATATACTGTACTTAATATAATCTACATCAGTATCATACTTTCCCACCATATCGTAAAATTACAGAGAACCAAGTTAGATGAAACGAAAAAGTCTACCTGGTCATTTAATTGTTGACAAAATGATGCAATATTACAGATCTGCAAGTGACAAAGAAAAATATTTTTAGTTTAGGTTCAACACAGCCCAAACCATGATACTACCGCCATCATATTTTACAGACAGGTTCGTACTCTAATAGTAGAACATTCTATTTATATTTGTTAATTTTGTTTATGTTTTTAAAATCTAATGCTTGTCATCAATCCAAATTATTTGTCACACTCAAGAACCCTTTCTCCCATTTAGATAACATGATTGCACAAAATGACTGCTGCTTTAACAGTAGTCTGGTGAATGGTCCAAGCTTCACAGGAATAGATTATATTCATTTGCAAATGAAAGCATCCTTTCCTGTTTCATGCGCATGCCTTGACCGTGGACAATACCTATCCATAAATGCCCCACTCATCTGCCAGACCCGCCTTCTGAAAGTGGGCTCCATCTTCACTCTCATCCATCACAGCAAGGAAATGTTCCTGGCCTAAACTGAAAAACGGTCCCCTTTATAATCAATTACCTGTTTTTTCAGTTAATTAATTTCAGATTTAAGAAAAAAAAATATTTTTAACTTTAAAAAAATCAGGAGTTTAGCCTGTTTGTTTTTTTTAAACTTTATTAAAGCACAGAACCCGCAGTTGACGGACTAGAGCAGGGATCCTCAGTCCTGGTCTTCGAGGGCCGGTTTCTGGCAGGTCTTAGAAGTTTCCCTGCTGCAACACACCTGACTCAAATCAATGGGTAATTAGTAGACTTATGCAGAGCTTAACATCAAGTGTCTGAATCAGGTGTGTTGCAGCAGGGAAACTTCTAAAACTTGCCGGACACCGCATCTTGACGACCAGGATTGAGGATCTCTGGACTAGAGTCTCTTCCACGTCAGCCATTCATCACAGGCCTGAGACAGATAGATGGACAACCATATCTCTCAGATGCAATGAAAGCATAACCCAATCCTACAACAAAATAGTTCAAATTTTTTGTTGACTTCTGTCAATATATTTCCCTTAAAACTACTTGAATATTAATATTCAAAATGTGAACAGATATTGCAACAAATAATAACTTAGATTTGCTTGAATAACAATCTAGATGTTGATGCTAAATCAGTGTATTTACTTCCAGAGTTAAGTCAATCAATATATTCATGGCTCAACAAGGACATTTTATTGGAATATTTTCCTTGCCCCAGTGTGCAAGCAGGACAAGGGGAATCGGAGAATTTGTCTTTCTCAGTTGATCTATCACGCCATGGACCATAATAATTGACAGTTTAATAATTAGAAACAGGATGACTGGGAAATTGACTTGAAACCTCAAACGTGCTGTATACTTTTTTTCTTTATTTCTTTCTTTGCAAATTACTTTAATATCCCATTTGTTCATTCTCTGCTGTTACCACCTACTTTTATCCCTTCTTCTGTGTACCGGACTTTGTGTCACTTCCAGGTCAAAGCCTGGATGTAAGTCAGAACTGTGGCGTATGTGGGAAATGGTCATATGTCCCATTGAACAAACTATGTTCAATATATAAATATGTTGCACTATATGTTTATATATTATATAAACAGAATTAATTGGACTTACAACTGCATTATCTGTACTTGTTTGTCCAACTTTGAAGAATTTCGATTTAATATATGCATGCGCAAAGTGAAACTTAGCATCCCATCCTGGGTGTGAAAGCTCTATAGTGCGGTTTTTCAGCCGCAACGGCCCTAGAAATGCACATAATAGATGTCACTGTGCCATCAAACGAGTCCGGAAAGCTGAGTTTTAAGGTTGAAAAGTTATATAGTGGCCCTTTAACATCACTTAAGTATGTGAGTCAGAGGTGTTTAATAGCTAAATATTTGGTAATGAAAGAGAAAAAAACATGTAAGATCCTCAACATGTAATCACTGATATCATAATACAGGTTGTATTGGTGGCTTTTAGCCAACAGCACCATGACGAAGTAGGAAGCAAAAGAAGAGCGAGTCTGGCATAATGTCCCTTTGTTCTGACCACACACACACACACACACACACACACACACACACACACACACACACAGAAATGGATGCATATAGTTTGGACACCAACATATACAAATAAGAGCTAAAAGTAATTTGTGTCATTTTGATATACCAACAGCAAAGGACACAAAGTGAGTTATATTATGAGCCAAACAAAAGCCGAGCACATACACACCCACGCACACAAACGCAAACACCAGCATGGTCTTTGTCTTGTTTCCACTGTCTTAACACTCACATGTAATTAGCCTCACTCTCTCTGTCCGTCGCAGATACCGATAGCACACAGGAGGGGGTCAGCGTCTGTGTGTGTGGGTGGGTGGGTATGGGTACAGGGGGGTCCGCGTGTCTCAAGGGACAGGTTATGACAAATAAGATTAATGTGTCCCCTATTTCCAGACTGGTGCACTGGCCTCTCTTGTGCTCAAACGCAAACTCACACGCACAAAAAAGCCACACACAAATACACACGTCATAAAAAACACACATACATGCCTCCCTGGTAGTTTTTTTTCCTCTCAGGAGAGGGTCCATATGGGGACTGGAAGAGGGTGGGAGTGTGAACGTGTCAATGTATGTGTGCCACACTGTAGGACGTCACCTCACTGTCCTTCTCTTTGTTGTCACAACACAGTCGTCTTTCAAGATGCAGTTGAGAATATAATTTCAACAACAATTTGTGTCTATAGGAAATGCAGCTTAAACTTAACTTCTTTACACAAACTATCTTTAATCCAACACATATGTGCATTTAAACCAGCCATATAGAGGTACAGAACCAACCTATCAACATAATAACTGACGTGCATCATGTAATTAAGTTAATAAAAGAGAAATTTTGCTTTCAGAGATAAACATACAAGCAAACAAACAAAACACAACAAGATAACTTACAAAAATAATGGAAATTAAATTATATTGTCCTCCAAATATACAGGAAAATGTTCTTCCTCATGCCTGAAATTGAAACAAAAAGATTTCTCTAGTCTAATGATTCAGTGTTTCCATGAAAACATTTAGCTGTTATTTGCTATTTTCAGTGATCTATTAAACATATAATTGTTACCTCTGCCAAGCCGCAGAGGTTATGTTTTCGCCATTATAGCTTCTAACTCAACAGATAATGCCCAGAATCATTGGCAAAAAATTAAATAAAATACAAGATGACTTCATGGTAGATGTTATAATCCAACATTGTTTGACTCGGATAATGTTGATATTCTGGATCGAATGATCCAGAGGGTTCAAAATATAGGGGGTACTGGGTTGACTATTTGGTCTTTTGGGGTTTTTCTCAGGTGATTGACCCTATGGCATGGTGGAGTTCTGCACTCTCTGAGTGCTTCAAGTATTTTTTTTCAGATTTTGTGTGTATCAATTTACTTAAGGCTGCAAATCTGAAGCTATCTGACTTTCTGCCATGATGATATGTGTACATATTGATATAGCATATGTTTATTGGTGATATGAATGCCAAGGCAAAATAAGTTTCTTGTGATTTTTTTAGAATTGTTTTTATTTTTATGATTGATTATTATACAACATATATCTCCAAAAAGGAAAAAGAAAAAAAAATGAAACATTTCAATTTATTGTTCAGTTTTCTGAAATCAAAATCCAACACCTCATAACTTTCTGTTAGCAGTCATGACCGACAGTGTTGTGCATGAACGAGTTCAAAAGAACGGGTTAGATGAACACGTTAGTTTTTTCTGTAAATGTTGAACTTAACCAAATCGTACTTGCAAATAAAAAACTTGAACATAAACTTGTTCAGATAATGCGAGTGTCTGCCTACATTTACTAAGCACAACACCTACTTTACACTACGTTTGCACCGGCAGTCAAGCTTAATAAACCAGAAAAAAAACTAGGAAAAAAAAAAAAAAACTGAACAAACCAGGAAGGCTCCGTAGCAACGCTGGTGCAGTCCTGCTCTAAAATGGGGAAAAGTGCAGGTGAAAAGAAAAGCGCTGCAGACACCTCATCGGCTGATGATTATTTATGGGAATATTACGTACTGTCTGAAATTGAAATATAACATTTCTGTGCAAATTATGTCTGCCTGCACTTAAAAAACAAGTCAGAATGTGAGCTTTGTCAACTTCTAATTTGAACAGACATGTGGCGTTGAAGCATCTGTCTGGTGTGAGAACATATCTCATTATATTTCTACATTTTGCAGTGTATTTTTTTCTTGCTTCAAATTTAGAGAAGATCTAGGCTGAAAAAATTAACTGCTGTTATTTTAGGCTTATTTTTGTCCTTTTTCCACAAATCTCTTCCACATGCATACTGTATATAGTTTGTGTGAATTTAAGGTCTAGTATAATTGATCTTGTTGCAAGACACAAAACTTACATTTATTTTCTTTCTCAAGTCCAGTCTTTCACTCTCACTTCTAACCTAAAAAAATTGAACTGAACTAGTCAAAATTTAAATGGTGAACTATGAATGTGAACTAATTTTAACCTGTGAGAACTGAACTTAACTAGTTCATGAGAAGCATAAACTTGAACAACACTGATGACCAACTGCTTCTTGTAGCTTTTCTTTGACAACATAAAAAAATCATTGTTTGACAACATTGGATTGACCTACATGCAGTGCAATGGGAAAATCCAAGAAGTTCAATGCAGATCGAAGAAAAAGGATTGCAGATTTTATGCAGGATTTATGCAGATCAGAAATGTCTTCTGAACAAAATCTTTGATTTTAGGCTTAGAAGAAGTTATTGGAAATGTAGACACTTTCCTAATATATGGAATAAAATCCAAACAGAGAAAGATTTTGGTTCACATGGTCTGGAAAACCCAGGAAATTTAAATTACAGATCTGCCATGAAGATACTAACATCAGCGTCACATGTTGAAAGTCAAGCGAATTGTACAACATCATGGCCTAAAACAGTGGTTGCCAACCTGGGGTCCCAAGGGGGTCCCCCAGAGAGCACAGGGGGTCCCTGAGGCTTTGAACATTCAGAGCCATTGGGATTTATTTCCAGACATTGTAAGGCTATGTGTTGCTAATTCAACTTCAGATTTTTTTGAAGGACAGGACTCAGCCAGAATACAATATTTATGGTGACAATCTCACTTTTGACAGTATAAAACCAGGCATGGTTTCAGCACAGGTGGGGCAGGGGGTCCATGGCAATTTAGCATACGCATGAAGAGGGTCCTCAAGGAAAATAGATTTGCCCAAGACCTATTGCCCACTTGCCTAAGAGACTGTCACCCAAGAAAAAAGTCATTTTCAAAATTTACACCTCTAAATTCAAAAGAAACTTAATCCCCTTTAATGCTCAACGCCTACGCAGACGGACAGACATACAGATGGACGGACAGTTTCGACCGTCTCCTGTGTTGGTTTACACATGTTATTTGGTCAGTTTTCAGAGCTTAGCCATCCGTTGCTTGTCACACAAAATGGAGCAATACCATTCGAAATTGCAGAAACAAACCACAGAAGAAGAAGAGGAAGAGGAAGAAAAGAATTCATAAGAAGAATGAAGAAGAAGACAACAACTGGTGAAATTGCGCTAGCTTTTGAAGAAAGGCTATTGGGCGGTTGGAAACAACTTTATAGACTACTCCGGAAAAATGTTGGCAGTAGATCGTCCACCATTTTGCCGGTGGCCTTTTTTGCCTGTTAGACATAATTGTGAAGAGGATCAGGTCATTTTCTTTATGATGTCAAGAAAATCTGGAAAGATTTGCACTGTTTTTGGTTTCTGTAACAACAGCAGAAAACTTCAGTTGTGGAAAAAACTAAATGACTAATGTTGGAGATATTGTGAAGTGTTACAAAGCGTAGACCTGCAATACAAGGAAAAAAAACATTGGACTTTAGTTGTAGCCTCATAGATGATTGTAAAAGCGGGAAATTTGCGTGATATGTTTTATTTTTAGAAGTTGTACTTAATGCTGAGCTTAGACGTGGAGAGATTCTGCTTTGGATGATCCAGTTATAATGTTGACGCTGCAGCCTTAAATCAGACATGTTGGTAACTACATTCCCCTGTGGTTCATAAAAATAACTTTATTCTAATTTTCAGAAGATTGCTATGATGTCTGAAAATGACTTCGGATTCAGCACTGCTCACTAGTGGAGGTTAACCATGGCAACGTAAAAGACGCATGTAACAGACGTCCTTATTTACCATACATGTGTAAGGGAGCATTAATGGGCAATGGGTAGTACAAAAAAATCTATCAATTGGTGAAGCAAAGATAAGTCATTAGGTAAAAACATTATTTGCAACAAAATCACATTTTGTTCATCACGGTGGTGGAAGCATCATGCCTCAGGCTCTTTTCCTGTTATATACTAAAGACAACAAACTAAATGGAATAATGGAGGAGGAATACCTTAAAAAAGAAAATCTTTAACGAAATCACCTTTTTTTAAAAATGTCTGAGCTTAAAGATTTAAATGAACTTTGCTGAGACAAGTGTGCATCCAGATGGTTCATGTAAACAGCTCTCTATCTCTTTGCTACACATTTAATTTCAGAAGCAACAAATTCCAAACTATATGAGGAAGACTAAATATTTTTATCTACTTTGTCAAACGTGAATTGGGATATTTTTTTCAGATATTTCAAGTTATAAGCAGGTTAGCTATTTGCAGTCTTCTTTAATACAGCATTTGAAAGACAACATGCAAGTTCTGGTTATGTAACAAAGATTTAATCAAATTAAGGAATTTAAATTAAAGCTTTATGTTTGTTTGTTTTTTTTTTTTTTATTTAAGTTTGACAAGGGTGCAGACAGCATCTGTCAGCATATTGTCCAAATGAAATATTCTGCAAAAAGAAGAGAAAAGCCTTATACACACAGACACACATATACACACCCTTGAGTCTTTCTCACCCTTGACCTCAGCTCTTTTGGTCCTCTATGCTTGAGTGGTCCTTACATATGGCCAAAAGAATACATCTGTGTCTGTCTTATCTCACAGAGAAAGGAACAGATTGTGAATTTAATTCTAAAATGGTGAAAGAGAATGATGAACCTTTCTAATGTAAGAAAAAGAAAACAACTATTAACATAAGACATTATAAAAGCAATGGCACAGTTGAATCCAAAGATAGGAAGTAAAGTTTTAAAATTATTTCACTTGCAAACACATGTAAATTGCCATCCAAATGAGTTTTCCTGCCCAAGAACTGGTGGGGAATTATTCAAACCTCAGGCAGATGTGGATATATGGGATGCAAACAATGAGCCTTGTGGTTGTTGAAACATTTAACTCAGCGTGAGGCTAATAGAGGAGGAATGTGAGCTGAGCAGCTGATTTGTTTAAAGCTTTTTCTCCTGCTGAAAAATCTGGTGTTTAAATTTCCTCAGTATTCCTCCAAACAGACACACATTACCTGAGATCGTTTTAGCAACTTCAGCAGTAAAACTGGCATTTCCCAAGCAATGTAAAAGATATAATTCTATGATAAATGTTTTTCTAAAAACAGACATTCTACACAACAGCAAAAAAAACAAGAGTAACACAAGATATTTTATAGTCTAATTTTTATTACATTATAAGAAATATTACAGTATTTCCATGACAAATATTTAAAATGTGTTAAAATTAACAAATATAAAAACACTTATATGATAAAATTCTGTTAAATGAAATGGCTTTGTAGTTACCCAAAATACAAATAATATTCAGGTAAATAATTGTGTTTGTTCATGTGGATAAATGATAATTATACCTGCTGGTAGTAATGTATCAAATTCACAAATTGTAAAGTAAAACCACTCTTTACACCGAGCCAGATTCTTAATCTCTTCTTAATCTCAATTTAAAATGAAGAGACAGAATTAACCGAGAAATCTACATCCTTAGCAACACAATAAGTACTGCGTTTTCACTGCAGTACTTATTGCCCACTTAGATCTATCTCAAAATACTATCCATAAAATGTAAATAAACAGAATTTTCCATTACTATAAATACCATTTTCCATCTTTGAACATATATACATATATATATATATATATATGATAGGAAAAATTCCCGATGAACCACAGACACTCAGATCAGGTAGAAGCGGTTTTACTTCACGAAGGAATACATTTTCAACCCTCTGCTCGGGAGACCAAAAATGCATTAACTGTTTCTGTCAGTACAGGCTTTTTAT
>JBBBVU010000018.1:17711129-17773946 GCA_037177055.1 Atherinosoma microstoma
ATCTTTCCGTCTTGCAGCGGACTTGACGCAGCCTCCCACTGAACACACTCTGTTGTTTCTTCACTGTGGTGTGTAGACGATGCGTAGAATTGTCTGTTAGGGGAGTATACGTAACTTGATGGGATGTGTGATGTATGAGTGTAAAACTGTGTAAGCTGTAACCTTTAAGATATCCATAACTGCGTAAGTATTGTGTAACATTTAAACCTAACCTTGGACATAATGCTGCTAAACAGTGTTCAGTGTCACAAAAGTCCATTGATTTGCACCTTCAGCCATTCCCTCCAACCTTCTAAAAAATGTTGGTAACCGAGGCTTTTTCGTCATCTTCTTCTTTACTATACTATTTATTGCAAAGTGAGTCATTCTGTAGTGCTGTTTAATATTTCAATAGAAACTTTTCATTCACTGTATGCTTCACTGCCATAGTGATGTCAGGCTCTTTTCAAAGGCTCAGATCTTATACCTCTGCTCCCTTGGAAGAACTGACTCTTACAGCTCCCAAAGGCTCTTCATTTAGTATCACTTGAAGTTTAGAAATTATGACGGGTTTATTTGCTGGTAAACAATTTTTTAGTCTCTGTTTTCATCATCTCTAAGTATTTTTTATAATAAAAAATAATACAAAGTTGTTTTACAGTTGATCAAAACTTTAAATGAAGAACTGAACACAGAACCACAGCAAACAGGTCCTGGCTTCTTTGTGAATGATACATCACTACACTACAAATTTATCATATAGCTACACCAAAAATTGTGTACAGAAACAGGTAACTACATTGCTCAAAAAGAGACCATCATGCACCGCAGCCCAGCCAGTAGCTGACAGGGCATGCTACTAGCAGCTACCCCTAGCCAGCACTAATGTTTGCAACCAATTATTATAATTTAGCAAAAATGAGTAGTGACCATCATTGCATATAAACATGGAGACACACGTCGATTTGATGATCAATGAAAACTTGAGTTGCATTTGTGTATGGGACAAAGTAAAACACAGTTTAGGAAAAAAGAACAAACACACCGCCAAAAAACAAACAAAACAAAAAAACAGCTATGTGTGTCTGTGTGTGTTACAGGGTGAGACTTGATGAATATGTGTGTTGAGAACATCTACAGGTTTGTCTGACAGAGAGTGATGTGACAACAGGGGGCGTGAAAGGAGGTCACTGGACAATTTGTGTTTTGTCTCAAAGATTTGTGCATGAATGTATACAAGGGCAGATGTCCTAGGTCCCAGGCTATAAGCAAGCTAGTTTGTGTGTTGCTGTCTGTTCATGTGTGTGAAGTGAGGTGCAACCAATCAAGTCAATATCGTCCCCTTCAGTAATTTGTGAGGTCAACAGTGAGTGACGTGATTTTGGTTCTCATATCAGACTTGAAGCAACAGCACAGCAAGTAAGAATCTGGGAATCTCACTGTATGCAAGTGAAATGATCATGAAGTAATAACAGCCAAGGACACAAGAAGGGGGAAAATAAGATGCAACTCACATCTCAGGTTTCCTTTTTCCTCTTGTTTTTGGTCCAAACTCAAACAGCAGGACTGCGGCTGTGGTAAAGTACGACAAAATGCTTTCTATGTTAAACAGATAAATGAATGCAGGCCTTGAAGTGCAAAACACAAGAACATTCAAATACAAAAACACTACAAAATTATAGGAAGCACAGGATTAACAGTAAACAACATTTCAGAAAACATAACAAAATAGAAAATATAATTTCAGAATATTGTGGTTTGCACCTTCTCCTGAAAGCAAGAGGGTTTTTGGTTCAAAGACTGGATCCTTTCTTCATTTTCCCCCTGTACATGCATGGGCCATTTTTTAGTTATCCTCCCTCAGTCCAAAATCATACATGTCATGTTAATTGATTATTTCAAGTTGACTAGAAGCTTGAGTGTAGGTGTGGATGGTTGTTTTTCCTGTTTTGTCTCTGTGTTCGTCTGGGATGGGGACTAGTGACCTGTCCAGGTTCGTCCCACCTCTCCTATGACAGCTGTGATAAGCTGTAGTCCAGTGGTTCCCAACCTGGGGTCCCTTACCCTCCATGTATAAACATATGACAGTATCGGCATCTTTAGAATATTTCTCCTCTTCTCTCTCAGCAGATCTCCCTGGATAAAAGCTCTGATGTCTGTTGATCTCTTTTCTGTGCTCCCTGAGCCGGGTTCTGCTAGAGGTTTTTCCTTCCTGTTAAAAGGGAGTTTTTCCTTTCCACCGTCTCCTCTAGCATGCTCAGGATGGGGGATTGGATCAAAGTCAAGATTCGATGCAATCCGTTGGTTTTCTTAGCTAGGCTGTTTGTTATGAATTAGCTTGTATGAATACTGACTGATGACAACAGATTGGCTCAAACAGATTGTCTGTGAAGCGCCCTTAGATGACATCGTCAAAATTAAGGTCATGTCCACACTGAGACGAGTTGACGTGGATTTGCTTAAGTTTTTTATCCTTTTGGTTTGGTTACATTTTGGTTTTATCAAAGGAAAATACTGAGCCAGAATGCATCATTTGTGGTAAGAAGACCAAGCACGGTTTCAGCACAGGGTGTAGAAAGGGGGCCCATGGCTTTTTGGTAGTTGCATTAACTTATTATTATTATTATTATTATTATTATTATTATTATTATTATTATTATTATTATTATTATTGGTACTAGAAGAAAATGGTATTCATTGTACATCAGCATTGACAAAAAATGAAGTTATAGTTCTGTAATCCAAATGAATTGTGCATACGTTTTACATGTATGAAGAAATGTTTAAACTTTTAAAGAATACACCATTTTATCAATACAGCCCTCAGTAATGCTTTGCCCGTGAAGTGTTTTATTTATCCTGGATCTTTTACATCTCAAAATCCTTTTTTAAATTCAAATGCAAGTTCCTGAATATCAGTATTACACAGAGCAGTTGCACCATCTTGTGGTTCAGATAGTGGCGTGCATATAATTGTTTCAGATGTCCTAATTTAAGAAATTCGGATCAGAATTCCTGTACAAACAAGAGTATGTTACGAGTGATGCTGATATGTTTGCAGGAAAGAAAATATCATCCATCATTGTATTTTTTTCTTAAGTATGCCATTTTGTCAGTTTCTTTTCTGCTGGTTACTTGCTGTTCCTCATTTATCAGATAAAATGTGATTAAACTATCACTGATTTCAGGGCAGAAGTTTATCTGGTCCTGCCTGCTGAACTGGAACTATTAAAATACAGAAAATGTCCTTAGATTCAACTCATAACTTTGGTTTTCTTTTTTTAATGTTTTTTGGTTTGTTTGGTTTGTCTTTTGTTGTTTCTGTTTAGTTTTGTTTGTTTGTTTGTTTTTTTAGGGGGGGGGGGTCAAAGTTTACCCTATACCTATACCTACTTTTTTTTTTTTAATGCAAGTCAGAGCTCAGGAATTTTTTTCCCCCAGCTGGATGAGGACAGGAAGAAAAGAAAAAGAAAAGACCAGCAAGCCTAACTCATGGACAGCAGACTCATCCTGATATCATATATTTGGTCCACTATACATTTTTACTGTTCTTTGAAGACAAAATAAGACAAAAACAATCAATGTCCCTTGAGCCAGTCACATGACTGCACATTACAAATGTAAAGCCATTAAAAACAGGTTTGTTTTACAGTAAATTATCAAAACATGACGTTTGCTGTAATTGTTCTTGAACAATAACTGTTAGTCAGAATAAGTGAGTCAATGTTGTGGTTTACTCTCAGCCTTGGACACACTATCCGGAGTCTCACTGATAAGTCTTTTGTATACGGTATGAAAAGACAAAACATTAACTTAAACAGAGCCAGAATGAGACGTTCATCAGCTGTAGCAGAAATGAACAATAGTACGAATGAATCTCCCTTCCTTCAGTAAGGTTTTGGTTCATCCATTAAACATTAACTTCTGGATTTTTGTTTTTGTATTTGACTTTCAGCCTTTGAGATTCAAGTACACTTGAAGCACTTGAATAGCCTTGAGTTCACTTGAATTACACACTGTTATTCCAAGTTCTTTCCCTTACACAATAAACATTAAAATGTTAACAAGGCTATGTTTATGAACTTTCTGGAAGTGGTTGGTATACAAGGAAATGCACCAGAGTGATCAGAAACATACATTTACGGTACGTTCCCACCTAGATGAAAAAAATCTGTTTTAGCGTTTATGCACTTTCAAGGTATATGTGGTATAATTTATGATTGTTCATGCAAGGCAACAAGTGAAACATATCTATTGAATTCACAATCATATTGTGATTTAGCTAATGGTCAGAAATATATGGAAAAATCCAGACGTTAGGATCATTGATGCTGATAATTAGCCAGAATCTGGAGGATTAATTACTCCATGTATGATGGAGAATAAAAGTTAACCTACATAATCCATTTGATGAAACTATACATAGAGTGGTGTTAAGAAGCTCTGGAAAATATTGACTTTAGTGTTTAGTTAATTTCAAGTTATATACGGTCCAAACAAATTATATATTTGATATGTTAGACAGCTTAACTTTGAAATAGCACAAATTATCGTAAAAGCTAATCATCATATAGGCTGCTCCAAATATTGGACAACTTTTCACATTTTTTGTGTAGATTTAAAACACACAATGTTTTTTTTTTTTTCAGGATATACATCTGTAAAAAACAACTAGTTTTTTTCTCTCATTGTCACATAAGAATTATTTTATGACCCCAGGTGTATTTTTTGGTACACACGTCACACTCTTAAATTAATATTGTTTGATTGTACATTTAAAAGTAACTAAACTGATAAATAACTATCATTTCTTTATCATTTCAGTGTCATTCATTTTTCACTGTGGGGATGTAGACAGACAGGATTGGCATTATAGATATACCTTGTAAGTTTTTATCAAAACAAAAGACTAATTTGCTTTAATTTCATTTGTGTGAAGACACTAGTTTTTCTGGATGTGATACTGTTGGATTTATCACATTTTGAGAGGAAAAAATTTGGCTGCTGTCTATTGAGGGGATGCCTCAGAAATCTGTTAAATACATATGCTGTAAAAACTTTTACAGTCCTGTAGGTTGCAGGTGACCGAGTTTTTAAAAGACAGATATGCACGAGCCACTTCTCAGCCAATCACAATCTAGATTCCAGGTCCAGTGAGACTGCAGAGGTTTTTCAACTGACAATAAATGTGAGCGGAGGTCTATGCAGCTCAATGTGTCCCTTGAATTACCCTCGGACCGTACCAGCCTCTGTCTACCTCTTTCTACCTTTTCCATTTTATAAGTTACTACTTCGTATGTAGAGAAAGTTTTTAAAGAAAGTTTTAAGATGCTCTCCTCCGTGGTGTTTCTTCTGTTTTTATCCTTTGGCCGGGGTTTGCCTGGTTCTGCATCGGCTTCTCCCGCCGTGGAGGAAGCCTACAACGCGGTGGTCAGCGTTGTGTCTCCAGGCCAGCAGCATCTGACCGGGGAGTCCATCGGCTCCCTCTTTAATACAATGGAGAAACGTGTGCAGTGTGGTGAAGTGCCGTGTGAAAAGGTAAGTTTTATTAGGTTAACTTCACAGTCGGGTTAGAGAGCCAGGTACCGAACTACAGGTGTGGTAGAGAGAGGTCGAGGTCCAAGAGTTATTAACTAGCTTCACCTGTTCACCCAGCCACGGCGCTGATAAGCTGAATTTTTACTCAGGAATAAATTAACGGAAGTGGATTGTAACCTAGTCTATTTTTGGTAAAGAAAAATGTTAAAACTGGTGTTTAATTTTTTTTTTCAGTCTCTCACATATTTGCAGATAATTCGTTTTTTTTATGACTTTCTTGTTGTGCTAATGCAATTCATTTGCCTGAAAGTAAAGACTAAATATTAGTAGGTTGTTATTAATAGATATTTTTGTTTATTCTGTTTATGTCTTCTTAGTTTTAACCACCAGAGTACACAATGCACTCAAGACAGTGGTTATGCAAAACTTAGGAAGTAGCTATTCGGAGCAACATTTAAAAAGTATGTAAATGTTCAGTCATTGCATTAGACATTAGAAAAAAATCCTAGTATATTCACAGTAATTGTTTGGTTTTTTGTTTGTTTTTTAAAGTTGTTTTGGTCATTGTGTCTTGATTTTCTTAATATTACACAAGGAACTAAAGATTTCTTCTCTGTGCTCTTGTTAATCCCATTTCAAATTCTCTGACTGGTTAATGCAGGGGTAGGTAAGTTCTGTCCTGCAGGTTTTTGTTTGTATACCTATTTCAACACACCTGATTCAACTGAAAGAGTCACTGAACAGAACTTGATAAGCTTTTTGGTCCGCTTACTTTGAATCAAGTGTGTTGGAGCAAGGAAACTTCAAAAACCTGCAGAACTGCAGCGCTGGAAGACCAAACATGCCTACCCCTGGGCTAAAGTTTGTTGAGCCAGGTTGCCCATGTTTACTGTACACTGCTGCAGTAGGGAAAAATATAATTATTAGAATGTTTTTGGTCAAATATTTGAGACATTTTCATCCCAAAAATTTTAACATAACATAATCTTTTTTTTTTTTTTTGATAAAAGAATTCTATGGAAGTGTTAATTAGGGCTATAAAATCTATTAAAACTTTTTAATAATTCAGTACAAGAAGTAGAACCAATACATTTATTGCCCAAATTATAGGGTGGCATGGTTGTGGGATATTTGGCACTTTTGCCCCACAGCAAGAAGGCTCCTGGTTTAAGGCTCAGTTATGATTTTTATATAGGACTTGCATTCTCGTACTCCCTCCTTCTCCTGGTGTACTCATGCTAGGTTAATTGGTGGTTCTTAAATAATTGTGAGCATGCATGGTTGTTTGTCTCTGACAATGGACTGGTTACCTTTTTACAGGAAGTCTTGCCTTGACCCTATGACTGTTGGGGCAGGCCCCGCTAACCTCCTACCCCATCCACCACCACCACTCAGAACAGGATGAAGTGATGAGACAATAAACAAAAGTTTTCTATATACAATGTGTGATTTCTGTTGTGGCACTGTCCATGCAAGCTTTTATAAGCAATACCGCCACAAGTACTACTTTCAAGAAACTCTGAGAAAACCACTTTATCAGTGAGAGCAAAGTCCTTGAGCCTTGTCATGACAGCTGTAAACTTCATGAAATGACCAGTAAACGTCTTTGTAGTTCTCCCAGTGAACTAAAATACAAAGACGTGTACTGGTCATTTCGTGCTTGGGTTGTCTTAACGTTGTTGAAAAAGAACTGAAATCAAAGGTTATTTTGTTTTAATTATGACAAAGGATTATGATGTAAATTACACTTGATGTATGTTAACGTAACAGTGAACATTTTTGAAAGGTTATCACTTTAAATGATCAGCTCACCAAAATTGAATTAAAAGACAATCTAAGTACAGAATGACTCAAATATTTCCCCTATATCATATTCCTTTGCCGTTGTTCCAACAGAGTAACACTGAATAATATCTCATTTGCAGCGCATGAACTGTTATCAACACATTCTTGATGGATAAAAAGTCCATAGAACAAGGTGTTCAGTTTTCCTAAGGAATCTAGGGAGCATTTATTAAACAGGTCAATTTTTTAAATAAAAAAATCACCAAAAAAACTCCCATTCATCCTTTTATTATATTTGATGCAAATGTTGATTAATGTTCAATGAAGCAAATGTTCAGAAACGGGTATCTGACCACCAGGAAAATGACCCCAAAAGGATTTATTTGAATGAAGTTAAATTAAAATAATACTCTTTCATTTCAACCCTGTTTTGCCTCTCTGTCCTTCCCATGAGAGTTTGTGGGTCAGGTCAGATGCTTGTCAGCATTTTATGGTGGTTTCCTCCATCTTTATTGCCACCTACCTTCTGCCAAATATGTTATCTTAAAACTTTTTTGTTTAGTGAAAGGCTATAAAAGAGCTCACATTCGTGAGGTTATAGATTAGAGTATGGATTATCATTTATTCTGTTTCCTTTTAACACAGAAGTAATTGTGAAAAGCACAAACTAGAGACATGAAATTACCTCAGTATGTGTCCATCCCCACTTCTGTGCTGTAGAATCTGGTTTTTCATGTTCTTCCTCTTAATGAAACTGCATGTTGGTGTCTACACTTTTACAATCAATCTATCATCTATAAGCACGTTTTTCTCTCCGTTTCTCTGTTTTGCTGTCTGGACGCAAAGTGTGATCTGGCAGGTGCCATTCATCAGCTCATCGGCAATCACTCCATCCACAGACATGAAGAGAGCGAGAAAGGAGGAGAAAACATGACCGTCAGTGTGTCTCAGTTCCCTGCTCTTGCTGCCGGATGTGTCCTATATCTCTCTTCTCCTGCTCTGGTCTGCACTGCCATAAGCCAGGGAATGTGGGCAGAGGAGACCGAACATTTCTTACACAAATTCGCACATCATGGCCACCATGACCACAAGCGAGCAGCACATCACGACCATGACCACATAGATGTTCATGGATTAGAGGTTCTGCTTGAAGAGCTGCAGGACCACTATGAGCCATCACACAGTGAGGTAAGAGTCACTGAATTCTAGTTTGTTGGTATATCAAACCCAAGAAAATGTTTATTTAGTTATTTCAGGTTAAATAGATTGACACAATCCTGCCATTCACATAAAATGTTTGTTTTGTTATTACAAACTGTTTTCACCACTTTGTATCCTTTGTTAGCCCCAGCACTCTTGGAGATGGATGTATTAGCTGTAGTTTGGAGAAGACTAAACTTTTAGCAACTTTCAACATCAACACCCTTTCTTTGCCATCTAACAACCTTCCCAGCCTCTTTTACATTTAACAAATAAATAAAATTAGCAACTCACCATATTTAGTCTCTGTTTATTTAAGTCTAGTTTTATGTTATATTGCTGCTTTTTAAATGCATTTATTATATGACTCACTTTTTGATAGTCCATTTTCCTCTTTTTTTTAATCAGTCCTCCAGGATTTTATGCAACTGAAACAGCTTTTGGAACATTTGAGAGGATGTGCAAACAGGGTTAGGGCTCTGTTGAACAGAGGAGAGGATCCCCTTGGATTTTTGGTTTGGTTCTTTGTTTTTTTGGACTGGGTAACTCTTCTGAAGCCTTGTATTTTTCACTTGAGTGTCGCCATCTTAGGTTTTTGAAGCTAGAAGTTATGTGCAAGACTTTGCCATGGATGTTGTCATTTTCTAAGCATTAATAACAAAGTCATGCAGAAAACCAAAGGTGTAGTTTCCTTCATTAACTTTAATGAAGCTTAAAATGCCTACTTAGATGCCTATTCAGGTTCAAAGCAAAAACTGTTTGTGTTGATAACTAGTATAACTAGTGAGATTTTTTTATTTTTATTTTTAAAGAACTAATGTCAGATTTCCAGAATTTTCCAAACCCACTATTAGATTTTAGTGATTACATTCAGAATAGACAGGTTATTAAATCCAGTTTTGTCAATCAAACTGAAAATGCTGTAAAGTGAAAACTGCCTTCAAATATTGACACTAAACTTCTTTTTTGCATTGTCCCTCATTTTTCTTCACCAGGATACAGAGACCTGTGTAACGGCCAATGGCATCATGACAGAGGTTGATGCTTCAATGAGTAGCCATGTGCAGGAAGTGGGTGCAGTTTTGGGCCGTGTCCTGTATCACAGCCTGCTAGGGCGTTGCTTTGTTGGTCTGTCCCTGCCTGAAGAGAGCTTCTTCTTAGACTACATCATGCACGAACTGGGCTCAGAAAATTTCACTGTTGAGGGTAAATCATGACAGAAAGTCTCATCACTCTAAATGAAGACCCTGTGAAGTACTTAAGAATGAAACTGCAGGGCTCTTACACTCACTCCATACATAAATGTTGAACACATGGATCAACTTTTTAGAGATTAATTTAATTGATTTCTATTTATCAACTCTTACAAATGGTAAGGCATTTGAATCATGCAGCTAAGATGTTGTGTGTATTTGTGTTCTGCAGATTTGGAAACTTTAATGAAGACCCTGAGCCTCGGGCCAGAGACGGACCATGAACACGAGCATGGACATGAACATAGAGAAGAGCAAGCTGAACATGCTAATCATGATCACAGCAGACAGAGAGGGAGGAAGATGAGCAACCATCAGCGTCATGGGGACCATGAGAGTAATAACACCTGGGAGCATGTATGTACAAACATGAAATACACTCAATAAAATACTTTTTAATGGTGTAATGGGGGGCCTTTTTGATTAAGCCAAGTATAGAAATTCCAAGTAGAGAATATGCTCGTGTATACACTGTATTACTGTACTGATATGTGTAATAAGTGAAAGAATGAGGTGAAAAATCACAGAAAAAATGTTCTCTCTTCTCCCAGCGCTGTTTCTCAGCTGAAGAACTGGTTCAAATCTACAGTCTGGATGAAAACAGCTCGGCTTCCTCCGGTATGGGTCGTTCCGAAGTGCTTCGGCTCACCCCTGCATTAGTCCAGCAGATCCTGAGTGGAGCCTGTGCGGATGTTGTACAACCAGTGACACCAGATGGGCTCTCCAAAACAGAAAGTAAGTCTGTGATTTATTAGAGTTAAAAATATCAAACTTGCTATAAAAGGCTCACTTTTTAATTGTTTGCTTCATTAAATAGGCTTCTATCCAGGTCAAAATTACTATCTGATTTACAGTATTTTACAGCATAATCAAGATGTTTAAACTTGAACCCTACCCCTCACGCTGCTCTAACTTAATCTTTCCTCATTTAGGATACCTCTATGCAACCCTCGCCAACGTGCTGATAACTCTGACATCCATGTTTGGCATTGTGTTGCTGCTGTGTACCGCGTGTACCAATATTTTCCAGTTATGCATCCAGTTTTGCATCAGCATGGCAGTAGGTTCACTGACTGGAGATGCCCTGCTGCACCTGCTACCCATGGTGAGTGATTTGTACACTTACATTTTCAACAAAAGGAATTTTGTAAAATAAAACCCATTTTCTGGCTACATAAACTATTTTGGTGTTCACTTGAATTGTATTTTTATAAGGTTGCAGTTTCATGGGGACATATCAGATAATTCTTTCTTCTGCTGGCCTTCATCTAGGTTTTGGGTTTACATGTGCACTCAAATGATGGCAGCAGTCATGATCATGAAGAAACTCCTGACTACATTTACAAGATGTTGGCAGGGATTGGTGGAATCTACACATTTTACCTGATGGAAAAGATCTTCTCTCTGATCACTCATAATAACCATCAACACCACCATGGGGTGAGATTCAATACCAAACCAGAACAGACAAAGTTTCACATCTAATACATTGCCAAAAACACACACAATGTCTACATGCAATTTTTGCCTTTTTATTAAGTTAAAAGTTAAAAAGTTTTTTTTAACCATTTAATCATTAGACAATGCAAGGCAATTTTATTTGTATTGCACATTTCCTGTACAAGACTATTCAAAGTGCTTTACATAAAACATTAAAAGCGTAAGAGATGGTGCAAATAAAACATTAAAAAGTAGTAAAAGGCAGCAACACATAGCAAAAATCACAATAAAGTCATAAAAGAAATCTTAATAAAATCATAAATTAAATTGATTAAAAGCAAGATAAGTTAAAAGTTACTGTGCAGATTTCATGCACTTTCAGTACGTGTCTTCTTTTGCAAAATAGACTATTGATCTTCAATACCATGATTTGATTTAGTGGATTATTTACCCATAACAATACTATAGGATCAGTAGGCACATGAGAAAATAGATGTTTTTAACCTGGATTTAAAAGTTTCTACATTTGATGAAAGTTTAATCTCTACTGGCTGTTTGTTCCACTTGTTTTCAGCATAACAGCTAAAAGCAGCTTCTCCATGTTTAGTATTGACTCTAGTCTGGACTACCTGACCTGAGTCTTTGGATCTAAGAGCTTTTATAGGTTTATATTCTCTGAACATATCACAGATGTATTCTGGGCCTAAACTGTTCTGGGATTTATAAACGATCAGAAGGGTTTTGAAATCTATTCTGTGGCTGTGTAAGGATTTTAAAACTGGTGTGATGTGTTATGGTTAAAACTCTAGCAGCAGTGTTCTGGATGAGCCGCAAATGCTTAGTGCTCTTTTTAGGAAGTCATGTTAAAAGACCATTACAGTAATCCAGTCTACTGGAGATAAATGCATGGATGAGTTTCTCCTGGAATTTCTGGGAGACTAAACCTTTTATTCTGCTGATGTTTCTGAGATGGTAAAGTGACAGCTTTGATGTGGCTGTTTGAAAGTCACATCTGTGTCTATCAACACTCCAACGTTACAAACTTGGTCAGTGATTTTAAGAGCCTGAGTCTCCAGGTTTTTAGCACCTTCTGAGATCATGTAACTTCCCACAGCTAAATGTTCCAATAGTTAAGTAGGTTATTATACATTACATTTTCCGAACAGACAGGCTTTAAAGTTCAAAGATAGTATAAGGATATTTCCTTGCTGCATGATTGTATACATGTTCAGTTGATTTCACTTGTCACTCTCTTGTTTTAGGAGGCATCTCAGCCTCACCACTGTGACCATGGAAGAGTTTTAGAGATGTATCATCAGGAAAGGAAACAGAGAGATAAATCACAATCATCATCAAAAGCAGACCTGGTAAGAATCACACATTATCACATGAAAGTTTGAAGCTAAGTTGAATTGTAAGATAGAAAGATGTAATGTACTTACAAAGAAAACACATTGTGCTTGTCAGTATATTATATATAGTTATATTCTATTTGATCTGCAATTTCACTCAAGTCTGTGCAATCGTACAATTAATAATAGCATATATATTGAGCGCTGTGAGAGCTCCCAAGTCTGAATCCCAGACAAGCCCCCAAATATTATGACCTGGTTCAAATGGCCACAATAAAAGGGATACACATCATCCACAAAGTTAACTAATCACAATTTATCAATACAACTTAGACAAACGTAGACTGGAAAAAACATTTACCTCATTAGGTGTGGAATTCAGTCAATCATACCATCAATCAGTGGTATGTGGTATGCATTAGCGGAGGTCTTATAATGTGCAGACAAAAGATCATTCATCTAAACAAACATAAACCAAGATTGAATATTACCAGTTAGATTGAAGTCAGGACTTAAGTAACCACAGGTGGTCTACATCATACCAGATACAGATTAATTTTATAGCCAACCACAAAAGGAACTGCAGGGGTCGTCATAGTTGTGAACTAAGTAACACATACAGTAGCAACAAAGAGGACTACAGAGGCTCACTGCAACCTGAAGCATTCACTAATATCACTTTATGTTTCTATAAATACTCGGTGCTTGTGTTGGGGAGGCAGACATGATAAAACCTGGTCAAATTCTCTAAAATGCAAAGGAAAAAAGCATCACTACTTTATTTATCTCCTTTACCATACGAAACAGTTAGCATACTTTATATGAATATAATGAATACTTTTGTCTCACAATTCCTTACAGCTGCAACATTCAAAGTGAGGACAGGAGAGCCCCTGAGCTTATATCCCTGTATCTTATTATATTTGTAAGCCCAGCGCAGAAATGTTATAAGAGCCAGAGTACTTAATGTGTTTTTTTAAAGATTATCTATAGTTTTTTTACTGAGGATCCATAGAACAGCTTAGCGTGGTGGTGGTGGTCAGATTCTTATGAGAGTGGTCATATTTTCCTAAGTCCAGAAATATATCTCCAACTATTCTCCTTTAACATTACATTTTCCAACAAAAGTAATAAAAAAGTGCTCAGGAAAAGATTATAAAAGATCACTTCTTAAACTAGTTGACTGTATCCCAAGCTGCCTTTATAGCTAAGTAATTCAGAAGAGACAGAAGGATACCAGTTTTACTACAGATGTTTGGTGTAACCTGGGTGTGGTGTGGACTTGCATCATATAATAATCAGATGCACTGAATCTGTAAAAGTCTCAGCTAGAACATAGATCTTTTATTTTTTTTATTTCTGTCTACTGTCAGACTGATAAAGTGCATTTGAGAATCGCTTTATCAGATAATTGCTTCTTCAGCTTAAATGTACAATTTGTGTACTCAAACTCAAATAGTCTTCATGTCAACACTAAACTTATTCCTGAATGTTTTGGATGCATTTTAGATTTTATGTGATACATATTTTTCAGGTTGACAGTGAGATTGACAAAGAGAGAGAACGCACAAGAGGTGAGTGAAGTCATTCACAACAAAAACAAGCATGTCATCCAATTGGTATAATTACTGTTTCTACTCCAGTGCAAACTATAATCTTGTCTCTTCCTGCGTCTACAGAACAGCGTCTGCTGCCTTATATGATAACTATTGGTGACTCCATCCACAACTTTGCAGACGGATTAGCAATAGGTGCCGCTTTTGCCATGTCATGGAGGTCCGGTTTAGCCACATCACTGGCTGTACTCTGCCACGAATTACCACATGAACTCGGTAAGTTTTGCTCAAATAAAGCCTGATTTGATCTTTTTGTAGTGAAGATGTACTAACATCATCTTGTTGCTGTTATTTCTCCGTAGGGGATTTCGCCATTTTGCTCTACAGTGGTCTGTCGGTCCGCAAGGCATTGCTTTTAAACATCTGCAGTGCTTTGACGTCATTCATTGGCCTGTATATTGCTCTGTCTGTAGCCACTGACCTTGCAGCTAAACAGTGGATAACTGCTGTTGCTTCAGGACTTTTTCTGTACGTGGGACTGGCTGATATGGTGAGTTTTACTGTTTACTTGGATGTTTAACAGATATGTAACATCAAAATAGAATGACTTGTTTAACAACCATCTTTCCTTATTATCTTTGTAGCTTCCCACATTGATCCATACTGTTGGCAAGAGACCGTGGCTGATGTTTGTGCTGCAGAATGTCGGCCTTCTGACAGGGTGGGGTATTTTGCTGTTACTGTCAATTTATGAAGAGAAAATAACTTTTTAATACTTTTGATTTTAAACTATTGCCCTCTCCAGTGGGTTCATCTTGTTTTGGGATCAGAAAGACATTTTGTAAAGCTTTTGGGCACCATTCACAGAAACGGGGTTGGGAGTTAATTAACATGTACTCATAGAGGATACAAGGAAACCACCAGGACATATGGAAAAGCTGATGTTGACAAACATAGCCAATCTATGGAGCCACATATGAAATCACCTATTAACTTATTTTTTTGAAAGATGATTAAGATCTGTTGCAACATGCAGATGAACGTCCATTCCCCTCACATGGTTATTTTACCACATCTAGCAGTGGCCTCCCTGTGCTGGGCAAAAATATTAGGTACATTTAAACTTATTATGCTGTTCACTCCCCCCCATTCCCCCCAACCTAGAGATGTCTAACAGAGTTTTTACTGAATTATGGAGGCTGTTGTAATAAATTGCATCAGATGTAGCTGAAAATATTTCAACTGTTGGTTGAAGAGAATATTACTGCATTTATAATAAATATTGTATAAATGTTGTTAATGTGTTTAAATAAACGCAAAATTATTGTTTAATAGCTGCCTTTGTCTTTACTGCTCAGATGGCTTTTTTGTCACATTTTTCCCACATTCTACTCTTGATTTTGCTCTGTTGTGAAGTAAATATACACTTTCGTATCAGGCATAATTGTTTCCCTTTAAAAAAGCACTGAGAATACTAGAAAGGAAAATGTATTTCATCAGATCTGAAGAATGCCACTTAGCTGGGAATGAGGCAGTAGTTTTCCAATTTATAGGGGAAAAAAAACATTATTCCCTGCAAATTTGTTAGATCCAGTTGAATTAAGTGTGATAGAGTAGGAAAACATCTAAAACCTGCAGGACAGTGGCCCTCGAGGGCTGAAGTTGAATGGTCCTACTCTGCATATTATCAGTTATTTTAGGTGTTCCACAGGGTTCTGGACTTGGACCAATTATTTTCTCTCCTCCTGCCTCCTTTGGGCATTCACGACCTGGCCCCTCCAAAAAAGTATCTTTAAAATTTTGTTGGATCACCTTTAGCTTTGATTTCTTTATACAATCAAAGGGACAGAATTTAGTGAAGCTTATCCTGTGTCACAAAAGTTATTTCCATCAAGAGCTGCATGACTTTTTTTACTGTTTTAATCTTATGGGAAGTCTTCCCTAGCAAAGCCTAAAGATTTGCTGTGGGGTTGAGGTCCAGATTCTAAGGTGGCCATTGCATGTGTGAAAATCATGTCTCATGTTCACTGAATCACTTTTTCACAATTTAAACCCATCAGACCATAACACTGCAATATGCCCATACCATTAGAACACATTTGTTCTTGATTATACATGTGAAGCACACGAAACCCTGAAACATTACATTTACATGCCAAACTGAGTTTCTAGGGACAAAAATTAATGGCACAATAATTATCTGTATTATATCAGTATTGGTTTTTGGGAACAAAGAAATGTAATTTAGTAACTTAATATATCTGTTTACATTTCTTATATACATGTAAATATCCAGTTTTTAAAAGTTCTAAAGGGAAAACAATGTGGGTGATTATTAACATTTGAAGTATTTCTATAGTAAAGAAGTTCTGATGAAGAAGCTACTAATTCTATGTATTGGACTCTGTTTGCTCTACTGAGGTCTGCTGTATGAGCTGAAAGAGCTCTAATCAGGATACACTGGACAGATTTTGTTTTCCTCTGGACAAAATTGTACCTTTTTATCTTTTGTTCTTTGTGATAAAAACATGTTTTGCTGAATCATTCAGAAACCATGACATCAAGTCTGCCAAAAAGAACAAATATATGATATAACTAAATGATATAACACTTATGTAACACTTACAAAAGGTGCCTCAACACTTAGGGAAAACGTCCATTTAACATGTAAGGGAATGTTATATTTACATTTTCAAAGGAACCTCTTGTGCAAAACTTTTTTTTTTTTAAATCTTCTAAAATCCAGTACATGGTGTCATAATATTTGCTTTTTTTCTTCTTTTCTTTTAACAACTAAATAGGTCATAACAAATAGAGATAAAATTTCTCATCCACATTGAATGAATTGGCTTCCATGTGAACTGTTGTCGCTCACTTCTTGTGGAGATTTGGGCCTCTTGGACGTCTTTGTTGTGTCTCAAATGAGAATAAAGTTGTTTGTTGGAAGTTTCGTTTGGAGCTGTTTATAGGTTTTTAGCCCAAAGTTTTCTGTCTGTAAACAGCCATGACACTATCTACCACAGTCTCAGCTCCTTCTGATCATATGAACAATAAGCTGAGTTTTCAGTGCTGCATTTACAAATGTTACTTGTAGCAGGAAAGCTCAAACAGCAAAAATAAATTATTTATCTTTTTATTCTATGTTTTGACCCAAAGTGATTTTTTAATTATTAGTTTTGCTGTTTTGCATTTAATCATTCATATCTTGAAATCATGGGAGGAGGTAAAGCTAGGCCACATCTGTTCAATATGTCATTTTTGTATTACTTGAAATGTAAATTTATAAGCTACACTTAATCTCTCCCATCTAATCTGATCAGTTTACAGGTTGCAGAAACATCTTTCACAGGGACAGAGTCCGATGACAACTCACCACTCACAGGCGGGCAGATGCTTATCTCTGTGTGAAAGACTGTTCATAAGTGACTGTGTGCTTTACAGATCAAGAATGACGAGTGTCTAACCCATTTAATGGCATCTGGGTTCTGTACTTCTCTTGTGTACTGGACAAATTACAGAGATTAAAGCATGGAGCTGCTGACACAAGAAAAAGATTCCCTTATGTCAGCTTGCAAAATGGTCTTCCCTAAGTATGACCTCTTACTAAATGTCTTTATGAGTCTTATGTACCCGTTAACCTACTGCACCAATAAAACACTAGAATGGAATTACCTCTGAAACCAAACCTTTGAGCATCTCATAGATTAGACTGCTAAATAAGTCTTTACAGTAGTGTTGACAGAAAGTGAAGAATCAGGTGAAAGACTAAAGAAAGCAGAGGAGGATGAAAAAAAGTGTTATTAATTTAACAAAAACTAAGCCAAAATATAGAAGCGGTGAGTGAAAAACTATGAACACGTTATTAGTGCTTTAATAAGAATTGAGAGGGGAGGTAGCAGCAAGGTGCCAATTAAATCTGATTGACCAATAACAGGTGTGAGCTCCTCTATGAAAGAGGACTTGGCATTAGTCAGGAGCAGTTGTGTGTGTTACAATACCAAAGAGGAAAGACATCCGCAATAATCCTAGAGAAGCAACTGTTGCTGCCCATTGATCCAAGAAGGCTTGTAGAGCTATTTCTAAAGAATTTTAGTCCACAATTCTACAATGAGAGGGATTATTCACAAATGGGAAACTTTAAAGACGGCTGCCAATCTTTCCAGAAGCGGACAATCCAGCTAGTTCAAAGTTATGGCATAAAAAAAATAAATAAATAATAAACCTTAGAGTTAACAGGCCACAGTTCCTTGTTAAATGTTATAGTTCGTGACAGTACAATCAGATAAGAAATGAATGGAGATGGCCTGTTTGGAAAGGTTGCCAACCTCTTCCCTCTAAAAAGAAAATGGCAAAGCGGCTCAAGTTTGCAAATGTGCCCCTGAATAAATCACAAAACGTCTGGAAAAAAATGTTCTTTACATAAATTAGACCAAAGTGGTGTCTCAGTTAGGTGCAGTTTTGGAGACAAGACCCAAATGCAGGACTACACAGGAGAAAGGCAGATGAAGGCCTTAGAAATTTAATGATTAACAAAAAGCACTGTTTCTGCAAGTTACATAAACATAAAACAAACCAGACTGAGGAAAAAATCTATGAAGCCAAGGAAACAAAGCCATGATAATTATCTGGCAGAAAACAAAAGAAACCCATGGGTATTTATAGAGTGAGAAGGAGAACTAACTAAAGGAGGAGCAGGTGGAGCAATCAGCAAAGTAAGACCAGGTGTGAACATTAAGTAAAGAGAACAGAACAAACAAAGGGATGTACAAAATAATACACAAGACTCAAAGACAACAGTGACAAGGAACAGAAATGAAACTGATGCAAAACCCATAAACCACGGCAAGTGGAGATGTTTGGCCACAATGAGTGAAGACCAATGAAAACACCTCAAGCACAGTGGAGGAGAGCTGATCATTTGGGCTTTAGTGGGGCAGCATGGGTAACCTGTAGTTAGATTTGTGATAAAATCACCAAATTTGGTACAAATCTTCGACACTATTGTTTGAACAAATCTGGGTATTGGGAAATTGCATATATGTATTCTGTTTATAATGGCTGCCATCTTCCAAAATAGTTGCCAGAAATGACTGAAATAGCCCATTTTGGTCAACGCAAGCTGCTTTTTCATGATTTATGGACCAGACATACCATTAACATAAAAGAGGCAAGTGGAAAATATTCATTATTACCTCCACCAAGGCGCAGGCAGGGATGTCAGGTGATATTGATTCATTGTATCACAGGTGGAGAGAGAACTCAATAATGAACGCACGGCGGATCATTCTGGCATCGATGCAGCTCCAGTAGAGGACACATGCATTCAGTGCAGTGATGTCCAAAACGTTATAAAACACCACAACAGGCCATCTTCTAGTTACAGGTAGATGTTATCATCCAACATTGTCTGACCTGGATCCTGTTGATATTCTGGATCAGGTGATCCAGAAGGTTCAAAATATAGGGGGTTGGCTGTTGAGCCTTTTTTTGGGTTTGGGGGTTTTCTCAGGAGACTGACCCTTTGTCTTGGCGGAGGTCTGCGCTCTCTGAGAGCTTCTAGTTCAACAACATAAATATATTGATGAGCGTGTTGGACAACTTGGGCCTGGCATCCGAAACCCTTTAGAGGTTGTAAATTAGTCATTTCCACCACAATTAATCTTTTTAAAGTCAACAAAAATTCCCCCTTGATTGTTCTGTGACCTGGAACAAAACAAACATCACAGATTGTTCACTTCTTTCTCTGTACAGGGAACAGCATGAGATGTGTGCAATGCATAAGATCTTTGCACACACACTAGAAAGCAGCAATCCTAATATGTAGCAAACCAAAATGATGGGGAGAAAATCAGCTAAAAGACTTTACCAAGCATTGGCATCCATACCAAACACAGTTCAAACCCCAAACAATTATATGGGAATGTAACAAAAACAAGATAACATCACTGTCCACTTTAGAGCTTCTGCTAATTTCTCCACTTCAAGCAAACCACACAAACAAGTTGTCAGAAAGCAGAGGCTCTGCTGATTACAAAGATGCCGGTCCCATCACTCAGACAAAAACTCTAAATCATGTCTTCCTTTTGCTGTTTTGTGGTTAAAAGTTTTATTCCAGCTCAAAAAAAAAAAACTCTGCTAATGTGTTCTCCAATGGCTGCCTTTGTTTGACACTAACCATGAAGGTCCTGGTAGTTTCCATGTTTTATAGTAAAGTATTCATTCTTCCTATCATATACTATCTTGGGCTTCCCCTCTTTTTCGATCATCATAGTGTTTCGAAGGTGAATTTGGGGACTATCCCTCAATTTACTTGTTTTTCGCTACAAGACCTACATAGATTGGCACTGCAGTGCTCCGGTCAACGTCCAGATCTCAACCTGCTTGAAATGTTTTGACAGGATATTAAGAGAGCTTTAAAATAGTTGTTCACAAATATCAATAAACCACAGCAACATTTTAAAGAAAAGTAGGTCAAAAATCTTCCACAACAATGTTAGAGAGACTGATGTTTCTTTAAGTAATTGCTATTAAAAACAGGTTCTGTATGCTTTTGAATTATGGGATGTACTTTCCTTTTTGTTACACACTGTTTCTCATTTTCAAGCTTACCTTACACAAACATTGCATGAACTGTACCAGGAATCAAAATTAACCTTTTCCTGTAATGCTTAATGTAGCTTACAGTAAAGGGGACACTCAGAGGTGAACTTTTGTTTACATATTTTATTGAATGAATGTTATTAGGTGGAGATAACAAGTGGTGGATGTCCAGGAAAGACTCAAACTCTTACTGTAAGCAAATCAGCTATCACGTGAGTTACAGCATGGGAGTAGTGGCATCGGCATAAAACCATTACCATGCTAGTTTCATCCCACATCCAGATAGTCTTATCAGCATGTTTGACCATATTTTCTTCCTTCATTGAATTTAACCAAAGTGTGATGTGTGTTTGTGTTGTGATCGAAGCTGACTTCACAGGAAGTGATTTATAACTAGCTTGACAAGGTCATTTTTATTGACACACACACTCAACCAAAACAAACAAATCTGTTATACTGAACTACTTTTTAGATGTCTGCAAGAAAATAACTGAGGTGAGACCACTGGACAATCAAAAGCAATGAGCAGGGTCACAAAAAACAACTGGTGATAATAAAGTGCAAATGGCAAGAAAAATTCGACACTAAGGCCCAGTCATCTTCTGTTTTGCAGGTTAAAATGCCCTTTTTTTGGTGGGATCAAGGAATGGTGGTCATCTAGCCCTTCAGCCAGGGAGTTGGATGGCCGATAAGATGGGAAAGGGATACCTTGTTACTAGAAAACTTAAGGAGTAATGCCAAGTGGGAGGGCCAAGGGGAGATATTGGGAATGGCCCAAAGGCAACAGAGAGCCATTATCTTACCGTGTTTCCAAATTCCTGAGTTGTGATTGAACTCTTTCCAGGACTCCTCATAGTGTATCTGTAGCAAGGTAAAAGAGGCTGAAACACAACCTTCACTAAATAAGACTAACATTTTGGAACTTCAGTGAAAGCTGATCATGAGCAAATCAAAAGGCCGAGACTCTGACCTTAGGAAACTAATGAAAAGATGAGCATTTATACAAGTCACTGAAAATGTTTTAGTACAATCATTACTTGCCATTCTGCTATTTATTTGTTATACTTCAAAATTAGGCTTACCTAACCCCCTAACCATTGAGTTGAGGGAATTTTTTGGGGGGCAATTTACTTGTTAATTATAAAGTCTATGTTTTAGTTCTCTTTCTCGTAGTGACCCACACTCAGAAACAGTCAGCACTGACTCTTGCCAAGACAGATAGTGAAACAGAACAGTTTTAAAACAAAATTAAGAAATATCACCCAGAGCTATCATTCAGTGTTAATCATGACAGAAAACTGTAATCCTGGTTTACTGAGCATGCTGAAGGTTGGTTTTCAAACAACTTGTCAACTTGAATTAATTGTGTCCAGATTGCTGGGTCTCTACCTTCCTCCCTATGTCAAAGGGCATGCCCCCAGGTTCGTTTTTTTGAAGCCGCAGTTGTTTTTGATATGTTGAAAGAATCTTTGTGAGAATTTATCCAGCGCTGCCCATCATTTTCTTTGCAGATGATACAGCCATCTACTGTTCCTTTTACTCAATAATTAAAAGGATGGAGCCTTCCAGTCTGCCTCAGATTCAGTTAGCCCAAAGACAACCATCTAATCTTCCTATGCTTTCAATGGCTCAAGAGGTTGAAATTTAACTAGTTACATCGTACAAGTATTGATCAGTCTGTCAGTCAAAACCCACATTGAAAGCCTTGTCTGGTGAAAGACAAGTTTCCTTTTTTTTAGGAGTAAATCCAATTTCTCCCTCAAGACAAAGAGCATTTGACATCAACTACTTTTTCTTACCTCTACTGTATTATGGTGATTTTTTTTTTTAATACCCCTGATCAGTATCTTAAGAAACTAGATATTATGTATCATTGTGCTTTGCATTTCTTTTGATACGCCGCTCCTTCCACTTGGAATAATTAACAAACCAACTTGAAATGAACAGAATTGATCTCTTGAAGAGTTTAAGTCAATTATGAGGCCTCAAGAAGGAAACTCCCTGTGTTAATGTGATTGCTTCTAAACTCTTTTCCACAATTCATCCCATGCTATATTCCGTGTATTGCATGCAGGCTGTGATACCAGTTTACTTGTTATGCTTAACAGATGTTTGGGGTTTTTTGTGGACCACTTTATAAACACATGGTCATGCTGCATTCTAGCTCTTTTCACTCCTAGAAAAGAGTTGTTTCTTTATTTACTTTTTACCCTATAAACAAACATATGCATTTTAGTATATATTTTCTTGCTCATAATCATTAGATAAATATATTTAAGAAAACTACTTATACTATATGTTATAAGCATGGTCATTTCTATATTGTACCAAGATTGCACCAAATCATGCATGATATAATCTGGTATGCCTATTACTGTATATGTAGTGTAAACAATGAATGCTCGCCGCTGTGAATGCTCTCACAAGGATTAGTTGCCATGGTAAGGAATCATGTTGATCCAAATGGCCATTACGTACACATCGTTATCAGCAGCCTGGTGTCTTCATGAACTTTGATGATAGATGATGGGTGTTTTCTCTTTAATGAGCATGAGCTTCAGAAGGAAGTCGTCATACTTTGTGTCCGTCTGTGAAACAGCTTTTTGAGCTGAACAAAATAAAAGAAGCTGCTGCACTATCTTTCAAGCTGGAGACGATCCTGGAAGTAAATAAATTATGACTTGCCTTTTCACTGTGGCAGTTTGACTTCTTCAGACTTTCTACAGCTTTTTCAGATGAAACACTGAGGGACAGAAACATCACTGTGGTTGAAAAGCTCACCACTAACAGATAACATGATAAGAGAGGTTGAGTTTATGAGTCAAAATTGCTTCACTTTAGAGGCCAATTGTCTCAAGAAAATGAAAAGGTGCTGCTTAGAATCCTGAGTGTCACAATAATACACGTTCAAATTTGTTTTTGGAATTGTGTAACCCATAAAAATCCTGCTATTTTCACCTTAAACAGGTTGTTATGGATAAAAGACTGGTGGGCCGACTATTTTACTGGACCCTTGCTGATATAAGAGGACTGTTTTTGTTGCAGTATGATCGTCTACTGGAATACGGTATAGCTTCAAAGATAAATTACACTTGTAAGAACCAAAGGGATGACTGTGCCTTCCCCAAGTGTGGCTCTTGATTGACTACTGTGAATGGTCTTTATATCACCTTCCCAGAAATGACCAACCTGATGACCCAAGTTTATTTCTTGTTCACATGCAGATGTATACGGGATATCACATGGGAACTCTTTCTTCCAGAATTGGTCAATGGATGAAGTTATGTCACAATAAAAGAACAAGGTTAATATTAAACCTGGTGTTTCTCAGGGTTAACAGGGTTAGACTGTTTGCACTCATTATAAAGTCTTACAGTGTTCATTATAGTCCTGCAACTTCCTGGTTTGAGCTACCCATCCACTACCATGAACAGATCATGAAAAGACAGATAAGTTGGGTTAAGGTCTCAGACTCAATATCTACTGTACATAATTTCAAGCACCTTGTACACATGTAATGTTACTTTACATTTTATTCATCTGCTTGCTGCTTGTTTCCTGAGAACATTAGTACTTCACTTCTGCTCCAAGAGACTGTAATGTAGCCTAGTATTAAGACTGTAAGACATCAGGCTTTTTTTTTTAAAACAGCTGCAGGATTGGAGTTAATTCCTGTAATAAGGAACTCAAATCTATTACTGTAACAAAATGTACTTCTGGTGACTTTCTAAGTGTTTATTGTGGTTAATTTTAAACTAAGAGACAGAAACTGAAAATTTTGTGAGTTCATAAAGTGACTCATCTCACATTCTTTTAACCATGACAATGAATTGAAGTTAAGAAATATCAACATTTCCTTTCTTATCAATGTGTAAGGTTTTTGAGGTCAACTGACATGTTGACATAAGGTGTGTGTGTGTGTGTGTGTGTGTGTGTGTGTGTGTGTGTGTTTGGGGGGGGGTTGTGCTGTGTGTGTGTTTGGGGGGGGTTGTGCTTTGTTTTCTAGCCCTCAATTTTCACTTCCGTGTAAAAGTTCATCTTGAGGTCGCAGAATAATCTTTGATGCTCAATTTTTTTTTTTGTTCTACTAATAATCTACTTTAATTATGACATGCCTCCTTACTTTCTGATCGAATGGTCCTGACTTTAGTCTTTGCAAAGAAAAATCTGATTTCTAAGACTAAATTAGAAAAATAGATTTTATTGAATTAGTGCCAGTACAGTAAAATCATTCAACAAACATATAAAACAAAATAAATAATAAAAATCATTTAAAGCACACTTAAGAATTGTGTGTGTAAATGAGTAAGAGGATGCACATATGGTTTGCAGATTTGCTGAAGTGAACTTCACTGTTCCTGGGTTTGATCCATCACTTGAAGCGAATAATCTCCTGAGTGGCCAGTCTGATGAGTTGGTTAAAGTCAAACTGGATATATTTCCTCCAGTAACGTCTGTCTTTGCCGTATGTTTGAGCAGGATAACAAGGACTGCCTGAAACACAGATTGGTTTTTGTTCATTATGGATAAACAGCTGATACAGAGCATGCTGCCACCTAAAATACATAAATGTAAAGTTTTTGTTTTAGAGGATTACAAACAGAATAGACCAGTTAAATGCTCAACAATATCATGAGCAGACATTCTCCCTGCACAAAATATCTGCTTACAGATAAAACCTTGTATTGAAAATCTTAGGACATAAATGTGCAGGTTTTTGACCTGGAGAAATTTTTGCTATAGTATGAGGGATTCTTTTTTCTTTTTTAACATGGACAAAAAAAAAGGACATTGATTTTCGATTGTTGTGTGTAGATTAAATCTTTAAACAGAGAGGCTATAATCTGAGAGAAGTGCCTCAATAAAACAAAACATCTCTAAAATGGTTCTCTGATGACCTCTAGAGGTCTAAAGGCTCTGTCCTTCTGGCTGGTGTTTCTGGATCATCTGATATGTAAACAAAACATCTACCACTCAACAGTCAACGTAGATTGGCTTTTAGTACTCTAACATTAATACCATACAGTCAATATTTTGCTTTAAAGTTTAAATTCTGCAGCCTTTGAAAGTAAGCTGTCTGTCGCCTGCAAATGAGACCTAGAAAACAGCATTTTAGGAGACAAAGGTGCAAACACGCTTGGTGATTACATTCAATTGCCCTCACCGATTCCATGAAAGATTCTAGCCACAGCTCTGCCAGAAAACTTCTCATCACTTCGGTTGGCAAGAAAACTTCTGATATCGGCTCTAATCTGATTCTCCCAGTCCAGCAGCTACAACAAATAAACACACAAATACTTGAACATAAGCCACAGTATTCACAGGTGGAAAATTCAAATAAAAACTCCCAAAATGTGCACGTTTCACCTTATATTTGTCAAGCTCCTCGAGCTCCACTGGCTGAAGTGTGTGGTCTCTGTCACGCCTCTTATCAAAGTAGTCAGAGAGAAGGTTTTTCAGCTGCAAACTGCGACTTTCATCCAAATGATCTACTAAGGACGAAACACTTCGGAAGGCAACACTGGAACACAACACAGAGAGTTTTATGGATTTCACAAGTAACGAGGTAGAGAATAAATTGAAGAAATAAGGAACAAGATCAAAAGAGGACAATTACATGTGTGGACACATGCAAAAATTTAGTAGAGGTCCCCACCACAATGAAAGTCCTGATATTATTATTGTTTACCTGCCAGAGAACAGAATAATGTTAACCACTAATTTGTAACGCAATTTGCATGAAATTCATCTTCATGTATCTCTAAACTTATAAAACCTTTAACCTTATTCCTTATTTCTTCCCTTTGCTCTACTCATCCATTTCTAAGGAGGTATAGCACCGCTTCTTTTTTATCTCCAACAGAAAATGCTTATTCTATCGCTGCAAAACAGAGGGGTAGGACCAGAGAGAAGTTCAGAGTTATGGATATTTACGGTGGTGCTTTGGCTGATTCTGGATGTCCGTTAATTGGTGCACATTTAACCTTAAAAAATGCCATCTTTATCCAGTTAACTTTAAGCAGTGCAACAGAAAATTATTTTCTATTCTTTTCTGCCTGTTCACTTTTATTGTGGAACAGCTAACAATAAGGGTGGGAGAAAAAAAAAAATCAATTCACAAATATCGAGATTTTTTGTTTCACGATTTTCAAAATCTATTTTTCTATTAAATAGCTTTTTTAAAATTTATAATTCTTTTTTTTAAACAACCTGAAGATAGTCTTGCCGCTGTGTTGTGCCAAGCAAATTTGCTTTGCCGAGAGGAGCTTTTTTCCAAAATTAAATGAGTCATTTTCAGCCGGTTCAAATATATTGCTGCTGAAAAAAACTTTAAAACCTGACTCACATGTGATGTGCATTTTTGGGAGTAAATATGGCTCCCAATATAATCTGTAGACATTGTCATCATTCAACTTTTTCACATGGTTTGGTGTTAAAAAAGCAAACAAAAGTAATTTCATTTTGCCAAGACGCTGGCTCAATGACAATAAAGCTGATTCTGATTCTAAAAAGAAAAAGAAAAAAATCGGCAATATCAAAGAATCGTAATAGAATTGAATTGTTAAAGAATCTAATTGGAAGAAATGCATATCGTCCCAGCCCTATCTAACAACATTAGAAATATATAACGGATACATCTACACGTAGACAAGAGTGGTTTCTTTTTAAAAGCTAACTGTACCTCTTGAAGGCCTTAAAACAAGAAGTCAGCTGGTACAGCTGTGCTCTTTCTTGGGCCTCCACTCGATTATGGAGGAACTGACAAACCCTGTCCATCTCCTCATCGCTCAGGTCGCCATAGGAACGGAAATAGAAAGAAAGGGAGGAGAATTCAACGAGCACGCCGCTTCGCCCACCAGCTGAAACAAAAACACCAACTGCTTCAGAAAATGGATAATATGAAATAAAGAACGTCATCAGGACAGAGATAAGACCTTTAATTAGCAATCCACAATTAAAAAGGTAATTTGTTGTGTATTAGGAAGTGAAAAACATTTCTAGACTATCAATAAAATCCAATGGAAAAAAGGGAAGGTCTGTGCAAACTGTGTGAACCGTTTACATGAACAAACCTCTCTCAGTGCTCCACTGCAGCTGTCTGAGTCCTCTCTTCACGAGGGGAAGCTGCCATCCCATAGTGTCCGCCACCTCCACCACATCAAACTCCAGCTGATCCCACCTTTCCACTCGTTCACCTGCCATCCTCCTCCTGGCCAACACTACAGCAATCGGGGGGCAACTGTGGGAAAGAAAACGACCAAATACAACAAACTCAAATACAGACAGACATTCTTGTTCATGTTGACTTTTTTTCCTTGCTTACATTTTAAACTGATGTCTAACATTCTATAACCTTGCATTGTACACACACTCTTACATTTTGGTGATTTTCTGGAGCTGTCTGGGTCCATCGTAACAGCTGACTTTACACACAGACAGAGTCGGGTGGAGGAGCTCAACAAATCGCTGTGGATGGAGCTCCAGATAGCAGAGCAGCGTTTCCACACCTGAAACACACACACAATTACCCCTTTATCTTTTTAGAGTTAATATTTTGCAGTCGAATGTTTGCTAGGTTATATTCATCTTAAATTCCACCACGTCTTCCATGAGGATATCAATCTGTGCCCACCACTATATCAGCAGTCTTTGCTTTATCTATCGTCGTAATTGCCTCACCTTCCTCTGTTATGTCCAGACCTTCAACTGTCTCTTGGATGGGAATCGCTCTTTCGTGAGTGTGGCACACCCGCTCTTTGGGCCAATTATCACTTTCAACTGTCTGGTCTCTCAGCCAATCAGCTCCTTTGTCTTGAACTGTTGTGTCCTCTCTCGTCTCATCCTTCTCTTTTTTGTCTTTTCCTAGAAGTGAACGCTCAGGTGACTTGCTGTCTGAAATCTTGAAGTAAAAGTAAACTTGTGATTAAAGGACGGCTTAGAATCCATTTCAACTTTTATATTGAAATGATGGTATGAAATAGTTCAAAAAGAAAAGAACATTTTGAATGAAATTAAAAAGCTTTAAACTGGGTAACATAGAAGTCATTTTAAACGTGTATATGATCATGGATTTGAACAATTGCCAACAAATTGACTAAGAATTGACTAAATGTTGGCGAATCATCAAACCATCTTAATGTGATCTAAAATACTCGTCCCTAGTACAGATAACTTGGCTTAAAATCATTTGCCAAAAACAAAAAGCATTAATAATTCCTGTCATATCTGCATTTAATTGTTCTCTATGTAGAAATGAAGAGACTTTTCCTCTCCAGTCACCTGTGCAGCAGCAGGTTCTAGTTTGCCTGCATGCGCATCTTCTTGATGAGTTGAATGGTCGAGCTGACTTTCAGAATCACACATGTCCATCATCTCCATCAGCTCGGAGTCTTCAACCTCCTGCACACAAACAACCTCATAAAGTTTCTTTTTTTTTTATCTTTTAACAACAGGTAGACTACAGATACGCACACAGAAAGGAGGATTTACCTTCCAGAGCTCCTGTTGCTTCTGGTGTATCTTTTTACATTTGCATGCAGGGAAAACCTTTTGGACCAGTCTTTTGACTGTATAGTAGTCCACAGTGTCCGCATAGATATGACGGCGGAGCTCATGGAGGTCCCCACCCTACAATTACACACACACACAAATGATCTATAACTAGAACTTATAAATTATATAAATAAGGAATAAATGTGGTGTCTTTGGATTAAAATTAAAATTTCTCACAACAAGTTAAGAAAACACTATAAATGTGATTTTAAAAGAGATTCAGGAGAAATGTTACACAGGAAGATTTAAGTTATTGTCTTCCTGTTTGGATAGTTTAAGTCTCACCTCTGGATCCAGGAAGAGATGGCAGTGGGCTGGCTCTCCATCTCTCCCTGCCCTCCCAATTTCCTGAACATAGCTCTCAAAGCTCTGAAAAAATCAAAAACATGCATCAAATGCCAACTTTTTATAAGATTTGCCTGAAATATAGTAAAAAAAAAGAAAAAAGGTCATGCTAGACAGATTTTGTAAAGAGATTAAATTACAAGGGAATGAATAAGAAATGTAAATTGTTTTATGTCCAAATGTTTAGGGGTGACTTTAGCTCACAAGCTTATCGGAGCATTAAATTAAGATTAAAAGTCAAATTTGAAGATTTCTTGACTAGGATAAATCAAACCACTTCCCACCTTTGGCATGTTGTAGTGAATGATACCACGAACATCAGATTTATCCAAGCCCATTCCAAACGCCACCGTGGCCACCACAATCCTGAGTTCCCCACACATGAAGTTGTTCTGGACACGTCGTCGCTCCGACCCCGACAGCCCGGCGTGGTACGACTCCGCCTGCCATTTCAGCGGTTTACGAATCTTCTTCCGTGCTGAATAAAGAAAGAGAATGTTGGGAAAAACCAGAGATAAAAAGCTTGGTTAAAGAGACAGAAGATAAAGCATCAAGTCAAGTTTTTTTCTGAGTGATATCATGTAAACTTTCATATAAAAAAAGTTATATTAAAAGTAATATTTATATATCCCCCTTTCCCCAAACAAGGCCACTTCTGAAATACGAAAGATCAAAGCAGACGAGGTTTCAATGGGGGAAGAAAAAAAGAAATGTACCCAGCTCTTTCTTTTTCTGTCCAATGGGGTTGTTCTGTGTCTTTTCACTATTGATTTGGTAGTTTTCTTTCACCAGCACCCCCTGCAAGCAGGTCCTGAGTAGCGCTGCTACACGAACAGTCTCCTCTCGTCTGGTGCAGTAGACAATGACGGAGTCCAGACAGCCAAAGCGATCACCTTTTAACAAGGACACTAAAGCCTACAAAATATGAAGAGACAATAAAAACAGAGGGAAAGAAAACTAATTATATGAAGACAGATTTATGGCCTGTTAATTGTAAATGTGCACAGATCTACAATCGGTCAACAAGGGGAAACTTATCAGACCTCATCTTTTTCTTTATCCATGGACACAGACAGATTCAGGTTTGGCGGCACGGCTGCAGATCTCACAGCAATGCCGTCTTGGTCACGGATATCTAGATGGTGAGCGATGTCCAGCGCTGTGGACAATGTGGCGGTAGCCGTGAGTCCTAGCAAGCACTGCACTCCGAGACGCTCCCGTAATACCTGCAAAAGAAATCATTGCATGGAGGTTTTTTGCTGATGAAAAAAGCAGAGTGTGGGATTTACTGACATCTAATGGTGAAGATGGAGATTGTAACCGGATAAATACTCCTTGTTTGATCCGCACCATTCATGTGAGAGAAACTCTTTAGTTTCTGCTAGAAACCACACGAATCCCTCTCTATAGGAAATATTTTGTTTAAGGTGACAGAAATACTGATTCTTATCTTTAGTTCTCCATCATTTAAACACAATATCATTTTAATGTTCATATTTCTTCTTTAATGACCCGCCCCTTCATCCTGGTTGTCAATCTGCTTAAACTGTAGTCATATAATCTATAGTGTTCAAAAATTAAGTCTTTTAATGGGTCAAAGAAGAAAAAAAAAAAAAAAGACAGTCCAGATTCCGCATATACACCATCATTAACTCACCTTACAGAGTCTTAGGTAGCAAGGTCTGAAGTTGTGTGACCACTCTGACACACAGTGAGCTTCATCTATACAAGCAAAAGCCACAGGAGGCAGCTCCTGAGCAGAGGGTAGACATCCTGCACCGGAGCCTCCTCCGCCCACCAAAGCTTCTGGAGAGAGGAGCAACACGCAAACCTGGCCGGACTTAACCTGCAAAAACAAATGAAGAATAACATTAAGATGCGTTTCATTAAAATATCCTGGTAAAAAGACCAGCTGTTGAGACACTAGAACGCTGATAGTCAGTTCGTTCCTACGATGGCCGCAATCCAGCAGGTTTTCAATGTATTCCTGCTTCAACACACCTGCATCAAATTAAATAGATGTAACAGCCAATCGAGTTCTGCACAATGACTCATTCATTTGAGTCAGGTGTGTTGGAGCAGGGATACATGGAAAACCTGCTGGACTGCAGCCCTTGTAGGACCGAATTGAGAATCAGCGCACTAGAACGATGCTCTTAATTATATCAGAGATATCATCGCATTTAAAATCTGTACAAGTCACTGTCTGGAACTTGATAGTACAATCTGTATGTGATAGAGGCGTGGGATTGCTCAGACTAACCATCTTTAGGTGAATAAGTTTCACAAAAAATGAAATAAAGAAACAAAGAAAAAAGCAAAAGGATAATTGTTTGAATAAATGTGTGAATCCCTCTTGCCATATATGATACTTTAACAACTTCCTGTATGTGTGTGTTTATTACCTTTTCTATTGCAGCTTCTCTCTGTTTCATTGTCATGTTAGAGTGTATACACGCAGCCTTCAGCTTGGTTGGTACACCAGAAAGCTAAACACACACAAACACACACATATAAGGAGTTGAGAACTGCATCACTGTTGCCGGTATTCTACAAGGATCTGAACGTTTACCTGGTCGTCCATTAGAGAAACTAGAGGTGAAATAACCAAAATGATGCATTTGGATCGCTGAGCATACAGGTAAGCTGGGAGCTGATAACACAAGGATTTACCCATTCCAGTTGACAACACTACGAGAGTAGAGAGACCTAAAGAGGAAGAGGGACGCACACATATAATGATTATAGACATCCCGATGTATGTAGGTGTATTAACTTGTAGTATCTGGGCGTGCTCTACGTGCCTGACAGGATCCTCATGATGGCTTCCTCCTGTCCTGGTCTAAACGAGCCGTAGCCAAGGTCTCTTAACGCAGCATAGACTTCATCAGGTGTTTCTGAGGACACATAAAAAGGCGCAGGGAAAAATTAAAAGTTCATTTCATAGCTGTTGTTAAGTCTAGTTTTACATACAGCTGTGCAGGAGAGTAGGATGAATAAAGTTTATAGTGTTTACCCTGGACTTTCCCATTATCTGTGAGATGATAAAGTGGCTCCATGGGTGGTGGAGGAGCAGGGCGTTCATAGTCCGGACGAATCACATTCAGAAGCATCTCATCTTTACGGTTGCTGTCCAATTTCTTTTCCTCTTGGCATTGCTCCTCATCGACACTGGGAGCTACAGGAAGACAAACAAAGACAAACATATTTTATCTATAGATGTTCAGAATGTTATTACAGAGGAATAACAGAATACACGTTTACATACTGTTTATACATGTAAAAAGAAATAATATTTCAACAAGATTCAACAAGCATACCCAGTAGCTCAGTTTGCAGAGTTCCTGTTGCCCTAGCAACCTCCTCCAGGGTGGGTAGTTCAAATGGTTCCTCTTCAAGAGTCTTATCCTCAGGAACGGGAGGTGGAGGAGCTACTAAACAGTGATGGTGAAACGATTCAACCCATTTGGTGGTAAAATGGAGTTTATATGCCAGGTAGCTATGATCTGATTAGTTTGTTGTGTACACATATTATTTATGAAGTGAATAGTTAAAGTATATTTTGTAAAAAGAAAATCATGCCGCCAGGGGGCAGAAGACAAGTATTAGATTGTATACAACAGGGTTTTGAGCAATTTTTTTCCATAAAGTGAAGCGATAGATGTCAGAAATAGGATGGCTGAAATATGATACACATGGCATTATAGGGATAAAACATCCAGATGCATTTCATTGCAGGAAACACTTGTTCTCTGTAAAGGAAATCAGTATGTCTGAATGTGCTCTGCTGCGTTACCTCGTCCTTTGCAGTCGATGGCCCAGTGTCCAGTCCCCCCACACTTGTAGCAGGTGTCACCTTGACGACTGAAACCCCCTCTGAAGCCACCCCTCCGTCCTCTGCCAAAATATCCAGCACCTCCACCAAAGCGCTCTCCTTTGAGCTGGAACTTCTGCATATACAACTGCAAGACAGAAGATTTTTAACCCCAAGGAAGCACAAAAAAAGTTATTTTATCACACTTGTTCAATTTATTCTACTTGTTCCTACATAAGATTATACATTTCACAGATTGATCGTTCAACAATTTCTAGGGATTCATGATAACACACACCAGTATGAAGGACTGGTGTATGGGTAAAGAAAACGCACCTGCTTACGTAAACCAACTCCTCTTAGTGCATATCCTTTGACGTGAGATTTCTTCTTCAGATTAATCTTCACAAAGTTCCCCTCTGCAGATTTTGTTGCTCTGTCAAAATGAGGAAACAAGTAAACCGGTTTCAAGCAGAAACATTTTAACAGCTCTTTGCAGTCCAGGTACATACAGTATTTGGTCCTACCTGGCTTGATGAGGCTGTATCCGATTTATCCTGGTAGATCCAAATTCCTCATCTATTTCTCCCAACAGGTTCTCTTGCAGAACCTTGATAGATAAATCAGAAAATCTGTATTTATAAACATCCTACATGAAAACAGTTTAGTGTGCTCAAAAATAGACATTAATTCACCACTTACCTTTTTCGTTACCTTGGGTTCTTGTTCCTCTTCCCCCTCTTTTTTATCTCCTTTTTTCTTGGTTGTCTTTTTCTTCTCTCCTCTTGGATCAGCTGGACTGAGATTTACAACAGAGCTCTCCTCTTTCTTTTTACCCTTCCTTTGCCTCTTCTTCACCCCTCCTTCCGTTGCGGTATCACCCTCTGTGTCATCCCCCTCTCTCTGCCTCTTCCTCCCTCTATTCTTTGTACCACTGGATTTGGGATTTCTCTCATCATCACCCTTCGGTGTAACAAGTGGTGTTGGTCCCCTCTCTGTCTCCTCACCATCTCCTTCTTTTTCATGTCTCAGTTTACCTGCGAACATTTGAGGACTTTCATTCATTTTATCCTTTGTGATGTTTGCAACCGTTTCTTCTCTTCCTAAACCACATGGATCTTTTCTTTCTCCCTCTACGTAGTTTTCTTCCTTCCCTGCTCTTTTACCTCCTTCTACTTCTTCCTCTTTTTCTTTCTGCCCCTTTTGCTCCACTTTTACTTCCTGGTTGCCTGCTCCAGGTTTCTCCTCCGCCCCCATTTCTCCAAACACCTGACACCTCTCGAGCCACTTCCTGTCGACACAGCTCAGCCTGCTGGCAGGAGAGGGTCGTCCTCCTATCCCCTCTCTGAGTCCTTCAGGAAACGAAGGTTTACCTTTGAAGCCAATAAAGGTTTCAGACTCAATTCTCCTTAGTGGGTTTTTTGAAGTGTTAGAATTTTCTAAAGATCCTGTACTTTCATCCAACTTTTCAGCTGCCTTGGCATCTTTGTTCAAAGTCCTGACTGTATGCTGAGGAGATAAGGACAACAACAGGGCAGTGGGTCTGGTTGGAGAATTTTCTAAAGAAGTGGGAGTGGACAAAGAACTAATGTCTTTATTACAGCTATAACCACTTCTGCTGCAACTTCTAACAGCATCTGCAGGTTTAGGTTCAAATGATTCAAAATGCTCTTCAGGCTCCTCTGGATGGAGTGTCTTTGAAGACAGAGGCTCCTGATGCAGCTTCATTCTTCAGAGAGGAGACAAAACAACAAGGAGGAAAATATAAATCAATCACTGTTCATGGGTTTAAGCAGCTGTTCGGCATTTCATTTTCGATGGTAGTGGGAAACTGGCTGGTGTGGTGGGGTATAGATAAATTGCAGATATTGCAAAAGCTTTTACAAAAACAGTTATCCATCAGTGCAGTTAACATGAAAGAAACTTCGTTCTCCATTACCTTGGAGAAAAGAGGCTGGATTCTTGGTGAGCAGTTCTGGTCGTGGTGGCAGATGCAGCAGAACTGGAAGCATTTGTTTGTGAAGTTTGTCCAACTTTTGAAAACTTCAGAGGTACTCGACCAGAAAGGCATGATTTCTTCAGTGTCACAGGTTTCTCCTTTAAAAGCGAAAGAAAATAAAAAGTACTACAAACAAATGAATGTTTCTTTTCTGTGATCAGTTATTTAGTGCTATTTGTTGGGCTACAGTTTTTTTTCTTTGCTGCAATAGCGACTGAGCTCAGGTGGGTTTTTGGTTGTTTTGTTTTTTTAAAGTGATCCTCACCTTACAAAGTGCAGCCAGGTTGTTTTTTAGCTTCAGCGCATAATATTGGGAAGAAGCCGTCAGACTGTCTCTCTCCTGGGAAGTCAGTCTGGGAGATGCCACTGGCATTGCTTTGCGATTCAGATGGGCACCCCAACAATCTGACTCCTACATCAACACAAAGGCAAAGACAGCAGCAAAAATGCATATTCTGATATAATAATAATGAATGATAATGACTGACATACTGGCAGGGATTGAGAAAAATGCAAATGAAAGTGTATTAAATGTACTAAATGCTCTGCACACACTGACACACAAGAACAGATTGACTTCCAGACCTTCTGGATTTTGTTAAGATCAGCTGTGACTGAAGCTTGACTCTGATCCCTGGATACATCACGGCTGTTGTCCTCTTTGGTTTGTTTCAAACTGCGGTACTCTTTATACAACTCTGCAAACAGCAGACACAACTCATTTTTCCTCTCTTGTTCATGCTTCCTTTTCATCAGTGTTATAATCTATGGTCAATACTCACTCCTCGTCTCCTCTGGAGCCTGATCTATGTCCTCCTGGAAATTAGAAAGGTTTATTCAACTTTTATGAAAGCGTAAACAAACTTACACCAGCACTAAGGTTATAATTGGTATGAAAATAATTACAGTAAACTAACACAATTTTCAACGTATCCTGTGAATAACAGTGACGTTGCTCATTTGCTGCTAGCTAACCATGTTACATTTAAATCACCTTGTTTGGTTTCCTCTGGTGCTGTTTGAGAAAGTCCTGCTCCCAACCTTTCAGCAGAAGTTTCACCTTGTTGTAGTGATCCATGGTAATTACAAGCCTACTGCATCGATCTAATCGGTTTAAAGATCTAATTTTACAATTATACTGCACAAACTTTCAGCTAGTCAGGTTAAAGCTAGCGAGCGTCACTGATTCCATTTTTCAGAACTGAGAGGATCAAACTTGAGGCTTTCAACTAGAATATATTGTGTTAAATTCCCCTTTTTCTAATGAATATCTCTACCATATAAGCAGACTACACATAAGCTATGTTGGAAGCTGTTATCAGAGCGAGAGCGGAAACGCTGCTGTTTACAAATTTTCCCGCGCCGGAAAATGACAGTGTGTTGCCAGGTTCCTTCCTGTTTCCGCATTCACGATTTATTTCCAGTTATAATTATTTATCAAAAGGAATAATATATAGATTGTATACTCAAAACCAACAGCTCACATAACTATTTTCAACCTTTTTTTAACTGCAAAACATAAAACAAAAACAGCCCAAAGATTCAGGTCGAAATAACATATTACTTTAAAACTATGTCAATTGGATAAAAGCTGAGCGTTTTTTTCTAACCCACAGCACTAGTTTAAAATTAGGTAATAGACAACGACATAACATGAATAAACAATTAAACAAATTAGGGTAAAAATAGACTTAAATAGAATTAAGAAAAAAATATTTATGCTTGACTGATTCAGTGAAGAGATGTGGTTGTCAGAGCAGGGGCAACATGTAGTTACCGGTGTTGATGCCTTGTTTTCATGTTTCCAATATTTAGGTTAAATGCCAACATATAAAATGCCCATACTTGCAAATATCACAATCGTGAAGTATGTCATTTCGTGGACTGCTATTGTGTAGTTTTTGTATAGGGTAACAACTCTTACAATCTAGTTTTATGACCATTCAAGTTTGAAGTACTTTAAAAAGGATGTTTTCACCCTACTTTGAAAACTGAGATGCTGACAGCTTTCTATTTAAATCAACTTGTGCTTATCACATTGTAACTGTGGTTCTGGATGGGGCTGTTTGCACTGGAGTTTTTACACAAATGGTGGATCACTATTCTGAGACATAATAAACACAAACGACATATTTCACTTCATGTCAACCTGTTATCACCGACTCCTTAGATACATCTGGACATATTTCTTTAAATTACAGCAGTGCAAAAATGTAGCGCATTTCTTCTACAGTAAAACTTATTCAGCCATTAATTAAACACAACAACACAGTGTAACAAAGAAAAAGATTTTATTGTTAGAAGCGTGTAGAAAAATCGTTTCCCATGGTAGCTAGATTATACCAAAATGACAATGGCTCTGGACACATTTTATATGTTACATGAAGAGACATCATTAATTCATTCCAGCAGCGAAACCTCGTGGAAGTATGCACCCAGCATCTTGATTCCCTGAACGTAGTTTGATCTGAAAATTGAGATAAAACAGCATTTTAAAAAATTGAACACCCTTTATAAATCACTACCTTTAACAGAAAATGCAATGCAATAATTTTTCTTTATACTTGTCCTTCTTTAACCTTAATATCACCTTAAAAATCAGCCCATGGGATCATGTGTTTCTTTATACATATCAATAGAATTGAAACAACACAATTACAAACCTGTTGATCTTTTCATTCTGAGAGTGAGCTCCATCATCAGAGGATCCTACAGGGAGCAGCATGACGTTACGGCCTGTGGCCTCCTGGAAGGTCAGAGTGACAGGGATGCTACCACCCTCACGAGTCAGGTCTGGCTCAACACCAAAGACTAAACCACAGCACGGAGGGGAAGACAAATATCAGTCAATACGAGTAAAGAAATGCAATAAAATATCACATCCAGAATGATTAATAAGGCACAAGGTTTCTTCCATTGGTAGAAACAACTGACAATTTTTGTTGTTTTTTTGTACCGACTGAATTGCTGAGTGTTAACATTTTCCTGTCTGAGAAACACAGATACTGTAAAATTCCCTTTTGCTCCTTTGTACCAGACAAAACAATATGTGCACAAAATGGCAATCAGCTACAGCTGAGGTAAGAGGCAATACACGTCTTTAAACAACTGACACTGTATCACTGAGCCTCTGTACCTGTTTTCATAGCCTTTCGACCAGCCATGTAGTGGGGGTGGTTGAAGTCCGAAACCCAGGCCTTGGCACCATGACCCATGTACACTTTCAGTTTATTGGGGGTTCCCAGTTCAGCAAACTTCTTCTGCAGATGGTCAATTGTCTTGATAATGAAAAACAAAACTATTTGTAAAAGAGGAGAGGATTTGTTTTCTTTTAAGGCAATTTTTGGACTGAGGCCGGCGTGTATAGTTATGCTATAAACTGCTGTTCCGGTTATTTTTATTTTTACCACGCTTGTCTTTAACCTGTCAATGACCTTTATTTGAAGTTGCAAGGGACCCACATCACTCTTGGACGTACCTTTGATCAATTTATTAACATAAGCTTCAGACAACTTTAGCCTATACCTGCAAAATTTGAGCTGTTGATGAAATATTCTATCAAGAAAAAGGACACGGTGTAAAAACTCATACAGTTTGAAATTTCATGGGCATTAACTCTTTCATTTTTCAAACCACAACTTTCAACTATATTCTGATCACATTTAGAGTGAAGAAATGGACGACCGATCTCTCTTCTATCAACAAATAATTCTAGTAGTGAGAATATCGGTGACTTTATTGCAGTCTCTTCTCAAAGCAACCATCCACGCAGTTCCTCTTCTGCTCCATTTACTTGCACTGATCTAATTTTTTTCCTAAATGGGAGATCAGTCCAGGCATATACATATACATATACACAATACACATGGTTACAAATGCCTGGGGTGTACGCCTGACCTCTTACAGACTGCTGCAAATTATTAAATTTACTTAGATAATTTATCATTTCTTCTTATTATAAAACTTTGTGTTTTACATTGTAGCCATTAATTCAGCTTGATATATTTAGGGGTTTACCTGCTTCTCCACAACTTTAGGGTCCATGTCAGGGACAAGACGGATGGAGAATTTACCAATGACCTTGCGGGGGATAACAGTCTTGGCTCCCGCCTCAGAGAAGGCTCCCTCAATACCATGAAGAGAAAGAGATGGGTACCTCCAGCGGTGCATTAGGATTTGCTCCTACAGTAGAAAAAAAGTTGGGCAAAGAGTAAGTGATAAAACACCAAAGTGATAAAACACTTTTTAACCTGCGAGAAACACAAATAGTATTGTTTTCTTGCCTTGGTGTCGTGCAGCAGCTGCCCAACTCCCACATCTTTGCAGTACTCATCCAAGTCAAAATCAATCTTCTCATAGAGCTTTTTCTCCTCGTCTGTCAGAGGAGCCACGTCATTGTACATCCCAGGAATCAATATTTTCCCCTTCTTGTCAACCAGGGAGCCTGTGAACAAAGTGACAACTTCAAAATTAAAACTTGAAACTGTTCAAAGAAAGACATTCATGACCACATACTCCTTCCAAGTAAGCTAATGACTTTATGGCGCAATTATCAGCTTTACTTGCCCATAAGTGTGATAAGGTCAGTCATGGCCTCATGAACAGAGCCACCAAACACGCCTGAGTGGAGGTCCTTCTCGCAGCAGTTCACCTTTAAATAAAGCATTATTTTAATGTGCTGCAACTCAACCCAAGCTTATAGAAAAATTAAGTAAGTACATCTATGGCATAATAAAATTCTGTAAGTGATTATGGTGAAAATGTAAACAGCACTGCAGCAAGACTCTACCTCAATGAAGAAGTAGCAGATTCCTCTCAGACCATAGGTGATGCAGGGTTTGGTCTTTCCCAGCCAGTAGTTGTCAGAGATGCAGACATAGTCCACGTCTTTTAAAAAGGTGTCTTTTCGTGAAAACACCAGGTCATCCAGGCCCTCAGATCCAGACTCCTCCATCCCCTCAAAGCAGAATTTGATGTTGATGGGAAGTTCCTGCAACACAAAGTCAGACATTTAGAAAATAACCCTCCTACTCACTTTCTACAGTGGAAACACTGCAAAATGACATCTTTATTACATTTGGGGAATAATTTCCAGGGCGTGTTAACTGAAGCTCACTATGTGCTATTGATGTTGAAGTGATTTTCCTTCCGTTTTACCAAAGGGTAGAACAAAATACAGGTGGCACGTCTCTGTTTAATCATTAAGTGATATCTGGATAAGATGTGTAGCATTATTGCCAATTTATATTCTTTGACCTTTGACCAAAGTAAGCACTCTCAAGTTATTAGCAAGCAAATCAGTGGTGCACTTTCACACAGAGATTATCTATTTCTCAGAACAATCCTTAACCATTTCTAAATTAGTCCCTTATATTTAAGTAGCTAACAAAGGTATTTTTATTCCATCTTACGGTGTTACTGTTTTGTGCAAACCTCTTAACTTATTTTTATTAATAAACACTGCACATTTTGTGCAAGAATTAAAGCTTTGCAAATCACATTTGTCTATTTAAAAAAAAAATAATACAAACAAGCATTAAAATAGTTGATTCTACTTTGGATTTCTCACAATAACTTTCAATGATGCAGCATTTAAGTTTGAGTCCAGGATAAAGACAACTTGATATTCAATAATTATATGAGTACAGACAGGTGTAGTGCAATCACCAGTTGTACTATTGGTGTTTTATTGTTTTACTTGTTCCATGTACTTATTAGATGCTGGAAATTGTAAATCTTGCTAAATACTTTGTTTTTTGTGACAGAACATGAGGTTTTTGAGAAATGAATAGCTTTTGAACAGCTGGACTTGAGGAGTAGTGAGTGATTGTACAAATAAACCAAACTTAATGTCATATCTATTTTACTTTTGTCAGGCGTTTCTTCATTACTTCCGGCTTGATAAAGAAACTCTACTTGAAAAGGATGGCTCCAAAAAGAATACCTAAACATGTGAAGACAGGTTTGTGACATTACCGCTGCAATGCTATGCAGCAGCTATTGTGTGAAATCACAACCATGACAAAACAAAAACATAAAAAGAAATTCCACTGGTAAATTCAGATCATGGCTCATGTTATCACAAATCTAAGCCAAGTTACAACGTCACATTTAAAAGCTCCTGTAAAGTTTCCTGTAAAACTAAAACAACTCAATGTGAAATCAAAACAGTGTAAAAGGGTTTGTCACAATCCTAAATATAATTGTATTAGCTAGTGTGGAAGAATTTACCAGCATAAGAGAGAGAGCAGAAATTAAGAGGCCTTACGTGGTCAGAGCTAGGCGAGCGGCTGACGTGACAGGCCGAAAGGAACCAGATGTAGGGAAGATCGAGATGAAAGCCAAAAAAGGCCAGAGAGGCTCAGCGAAATAACACACAAATGAGCGAACGGAAAAGAACCTTCTAGAACCTTCCAGAAGGGAATGACGGGGGGAAAATGAGATAATCATTGAGGGAGGAGGACAGACAGAGGATAAATAGATCGCCCCGGGAAGTTGATGGACCCCTTCTCTTTTGTCAGGCCTGTGTGCGCGTGTTTGACTAAGTGTAACTGTTCTAATCTGACTCCGAAATAAACCGGACTTTGTTAACTTTGATCAGTCGTCTGAGTATCACTTGGAGTGAGTGCCGTACAGTCTCCAAGGAGAAGCCCACGCTGGCCAAGTCCCTCCCGGGGAGTCCGAGGCTGCCGGCGGCTCAAGGCAGAGCACGAACCTTCTGTGTTAACTCAGCGTGAACCCCGAATCCACGACACTAGCTTGACGATGGAGATTTCTGTTTATTTAGGACTATTTCACTGGCAGCTTTACAAAGCACTTCATAGTCTCCAGTAAGCTTATACTTTTCAAGAGGTAAAATTAGTTTAAAATCCCACTTTTCATCCATAAGTGTACCTGCTTGATCTTCTGATAGGCCTCGATGCAGTTAAACCAGGCCAACACTGGACCCTTGTCATCAGTGGATCCTCTTCCATAGAGCTTACCTGCCAAGACAGCATTTTACAGACTATTTTCAAGTTGTTGACACATTTTATTTGGACAGGAAGACTTTACCAATTCATGTAATTTAGCTCATGATCATGACATCATGGCAACAGACCTGGAGTCTGTAGTCATGATGGTCTGTAGGTTTCCCATCATGGATGACTAATACTATGTGATAAGATAGGAAGCACGTGTTCATGAAGAAAAGTCAGAGGCAGATTACGACCAGGAGAAGTAGCTGTGGTACTTTCTGTAAGCTGACTGTCAGCAGAAAAAACTAAACTAGCAAACAAAATTAAGAGGAAGTAAATAACTGTCCAACATGGGATGTTATCAGAAATAAAGAAGACATGGCTCAATGTGATGAATCAACGTCTGCTTTGCCGGAAAAAGAAACTGAAACTTGAACTTGCTGAATTCCTGATTCTCTTAGAAGAGGCTTAACCTGACCTGTGAAGCTTGCAGATAAGACAAAACAACTCTACCCTAAAAACAAGGTAACTGGGCTGGACTTTGAATAAAACAGATATGACAACAAGAAGAAAGCTGATAAAAGCTCAAAGATCACATAAATACAAAGTTAAGCTTAAGTCATTGTGGTGAAAACAGCCTTTCTGATCCCTACAAATTGTGTGCAGCTGCTATTAGTGTTACTATAGATATAAATGATCTGCACACTTTTAATACAATCAATATAATTACCTGGAATTTTGGTTTGCTGCACTGTAGCCTCTTCATTACACCATTCTGTTATCTAACAAATTCTTCATCTAACTTCTTTTTAGACATGTCAGCAAATCATTTACATAACTGGAATGAATCTAATCTATTATTATAAGCTATAATAAGCTTGCCAAACCCAAAGAAAGGTAGTGTAACCATTACACAGAAGCCTGGAAACAGGAACCTCAAAATTAGTCCTGTCACATCTCGTCTTACATCTCCAAACAGCACTCCAGACAACTCATATGACTTTCAGTACTGCAGATTCATTTTGAGGTGTCCAACATTACGGATCGTTTTTCTCAGCTTTACCAAATCAAAAGTGAAAGCTGTTTTTGTTCTCACCATCCTTCTCCACCAGGGTGAAAGGCTCTGTGTCCCAGCCATCATCGATGCTTGCTGGCTGTACATCAAGGTGACCGTAAATACACACCGTCTTCTTGCCTGGGTCTGATCCCAAATGCCCAAGAACGATGGGGGGCAGGGGTATTTCCTCTCCAGAGGGGAGCTGCAAGCACAAAGTGTCATTTAAATGAAGGTTTAGGTGAAGTAAGGGTACACAAATAGGAAATGCAGGTTACAAATTTTTTTGAGGGTTCCTTTCCCCAAAAAGAAACGACGCAAACCATGACAATGAAACACCATAAATTCCAAATAGACGCTTACCGTCTGTTTACCGATATCAACCAACTCCACTGTCCCCCCCAGCTTCTCTATGTCTTTGGCTGCCATCTCCATCATCTTTTTGATCTCCCCGCGCTTCTCGGGCCAAGCAGAAACACTCTGGACGCCCACCCATTCTGCAAGGCGCTGAGAAACAATTCAGAAAAGTTCTAATATCTACTCGGATAACACAGTGTTACAGACATTTCAATCATTTTTTATTATGACAACAAAATCAGAAGAAGCTATTATTTGTTAGAGACTTTGGCTTCAACAAAATCTATTTACAGTGTCAGTTAACATCACTAAAACATCATCAAGTCTACTGGTTTTACATTTATGACCTTTAGCACATACCTTAGGGCCACCTCACTCAAAGTGGCAGTTCGATTGTGAGTACAGTTTGATTGTAGGGACAGAATTTGTGTATAATTTACCCACGCCAATAGCAAAATGAACACATTAGCAGTATATTTTAGAGACGAAAAGCAAAAACATCTCTTAGAATGATCATACCTTCACATACAGGTCCTGGTTTTCGTCGACATACTTGAAAAGCGCTGTAAGATGAGCCATTTTTTCCCAATGACAGGAGCTGAGGGGTTTAACAAGCAGAATGGTGTGAAATTACCTCCAGCTCTGTTGTCTGTTATAGGAAGGCAAAGACCACGCCTTCCTACAAACCTGCTGACAGCTGCTGGATTTGTAGCTTCTGTCATGCACACAACTGGTCAGAGTGCAAGACGTGCAAGTTTCACAACAAGAATTTGGGTTTTTATACTTTTGCAGAACTAACTTGCTAAAGGTAAAGCAGAAAAAAGCTTAACAGATGGAAGTTGAATCATTAAAATGCCATTGCCTTAGAGCTGAATCTGAGTGCCATAAGATTTATCAGATCACTTTATATAAAAAAAAAAGCCATGCAGTCAATCATTTAAGGGTTTTTAACTACAGTGTGCTGTTGGCCAGGTCGTCATTGAATTTCAAGTAAATCATTTCACAGTTGGGGTAATAGACAGCCTATGAGCTGTGTTTAAATGCATCAGGGGGGAATGATCTTTGAGTTAGCTTGAAAATTACGATTTGCTTATATATAAAAACGCCTGCCAAATTTATGACTGGCCAGTTATGAAGCTGTAATATGATCTGGCTGACAAGGAATTCTACCGGATTCAAGTCACATGACAGACTGAATTTGTCTTTTCTGATACAATTTGCTAATCCTCTGAACGAAAGAACAAATTAGGATTACCGTTCCGACAAAAAAAAACTTACTTCCTATTTATTCCAGTCCAGCTGATGTCCACATGTGACTCTTGTCCTCTGATATAACACTTCAAGTGTTTACTGATGACTGACAAACGTGTCAGCTAAAAGTTATAAACGAAATGTTTTTCTGCGCAACTGCAAACGGAGACAGTGAAGCATACAATTGTGTTGATCGCGCAAAGGATTGTGGGTCATCAGCAGCTGCCTCGTCATGTTCATCCCAGTTCAGAGGCTTTTCAATGGAAGTAAAAGAAAAAAAACTGTTGTGAAAATGTAAGTTATGGAGAACCGTCAATGTCTAAACATATGTAGAAATAAAATACATTTTCAATAAGTTCTTTTTTTATTCTTTCAAACGCTTTTGTTTTTAAGTTGAAAGAATATCAGAGGACCACATCTGAAATTATTTGTGGATTTATATTGTATTTTGAAAGTGAGTTTTTTTTGTTTTAGATTATCTTTTTAAAATATATTCTTTTACATACACAATGCATGAAAAATATGTACTATGTATTTTGTCTTATGACAATGAAATCAGAAAAGATTATTATAACTATTGAAATTTCTTCCTGAATTGGAGGGGGAAAAAGCACTTTACATCAATGTCTTAATACCTTTGTGAAAGCATTTAAAAATGGCATTAAAACAATGGATTTTCTTGATAGCGATTTCCTTCACCTTATTGGTTGACACAGTTAGAAATGTCACATGAAAATGTAAGTGGTCCATTTTTAGTTTTTTTCTGGGTTTTATTTGGAGAATAATTGTTTCAAATCACAGATGCAACCAACAAAGCCTTTTAAATAAACTAGTTAAACTGTCTAGTTTTACAATTACAGCCATCATTCATTGTATACCATCAGCACCATCTTAGAAATTTACATGGCTAGATCAAAGTTCCCCTGTCCAATAAAGTATATTTAATTTTGTTTCATTTCATTCACATTTTCTTGGCATAATGCATCCCACAAGCCCATTCATTGCAAACCCAAGTTTGAACCTTAAAAAAGAAAAAAAAATATCAAAAATTTGGTTCAGTTGGTGCCAACTGGACTTTTGCTCACTTTTAAACAAGATAGCCATCTAGATGATTGAAGAAAAAAAAAAGAAAAAAAGCATTCATAACCAAAGAGGGCTGGATTACATCCCTCTCCAACAGGATACAAGACAGTCCATTTTCAGGTCATGTTAGCCGAGGAAGTAAAGAACGCGTCACAAAATGACTTAAAATTTTTTTTTAAAGTTCTTTGTTCACCCAAGTGTAGTGCCTTCTAGGTAAAATTAACTACTAATGGCATCCTCAGGAGGCCATTAGTGTCACACCACATGCCCTTCAAAAACAGGAATCAGCGTTCAATAATGTAGATTTATAAGAGGCAGTCACATTTAAAATAAATTCTCAGTCATGTATATTGTATTATAAAAACAAAAACTTTATTTTCAGATGTGTAAATCCTCACGGGGCCTGGAAGCAAAATAGTTTTAGTTTAGTTAGACTTGAACAACAACTGGTAACCTTTTTAAACTCTTTAGAGACTCACTTTCCCATCAAAGCATTGCTCTTCACACGTCCTTTCTGCAGGACTACAAACTTCTACAGAGCACATGAAATAGATCTGCAGGGGAAGAAGACAATCATCCAAGAAGAGAATTATTCCTTTAAAAACACGTCTCTAAAGTCCTGATGCACACATAAAGCACAGACCAGAAATAACATGAAATCGAGAAGATCTGTTGTACAGATTGCCTTTACAATTCAAAAAGTATTAAATTTATGGAAAACTGAGCTTGGAAAATTAGAGCCATTGAAAAGTGCCTTGAGAAGGGCTATATAATATAAATCCAATCCATTATTTAAAGTATTCTTTATTCAATTTTTTTAAGCATAGACGCAAAGCCAAAATTTCTAATCACTAAGACTTACCTCTTCATTTAGGTAAAGGTTTGTCTTTTGATCCATAAACTGGAAGGCATGCACTACAAAGCGTCTTAGATGACGACTATCGGGAAGATCATTGACTTTAAGTATCGACACATTTGGATCATTTGGATTGGCACACCTGCGGACAGAAGCATACAATCAAAGTTTAATCTGAATAACTATGCAATAGATCCACAGAGCCATACTCACCCTTCATGAACAAGTACCACAGCATTCTTTGCAGAACGTGGGTAAGCCAAACAGTAGTTAACAAGAAGTACTGCATCTGGATTTGGAGACTTCAGACTCAATTCCAGATACACAGGATGGCCAAGGAGCAGCTGCAAGGGCTGATGGTACGTGGGAAAGTAACTTGAATATGTCTGATCTGTTGGATTAAATTGGCAAAAGGTGACTTTGTGCAAATTTTGCATAATCATTCTCCAAACTGATCAAGAAAGTAGTTGTTGTCTGTTGAAAAAGCACAACATGCCTGACCTTTAGCAATTTTCAACTCAACACCATAAAAGCCTCTGGAGATGATGGATGATGGCACATTGGATTTTGAGGGATTGACCAAGTAGCTGACACTGGCCATTGAATCCTGAGCATTGCCATGATTGTTGTAGCGGCACTCAATCAAGAATCTACAGAAGACAAGGATTGATGTTGTTGAAGGGTACATATAGAACATATATTTACTTCGACCACTATCAAGTCCTTATGAAAAGTCATGTCAGATTAAATTGTTCTTACATGAAGCCAAAACTAACCTGAGCGGATCACTTCTCGTAATTATGCCATACTTGAGGTTCAGAGCATGAACTAGAGTGTGCACTTCAATAAGATGGATCTTTGTTGCACCAACTTCCTGTAAAGAAAAACCCCCACTTGCCTCAGGTTTCACAGAATCTGATACTGAATGACAGGTAAAGACCATGAATGTGTATGGCAGTTGGAAATAAGTGCAACATAAACACACAATTTGAAAATAAGTTTGTGACCTGACAGTTAAAACAAAAATGAAATAAAAATTTTATCAGTCACGATTTCATGCTGAAAATTCACAAATTCAAAGACTGTAGTATTAATTTCTTGTCTTCTGAATATAGTCTTCATGACTGCCATGTTAACTAGCGAGGAATACTCAGGTTTTGGCCATAAGGTTTTCTCCTTAAAGACCCTAAACATTCCAGCCATCACCAACTTATTCTAATGCACTTGATTTAAAAACGTGCTAAAATGTACCAAAAAAATGGATCATAAAACAAAAAGGGAACTACTTACATAAGAAAGAGCTCCACAACCTGTAAAACTGATTTTAAAGATAGCAACCTTGTCATTAACAATGGCTGGTTTACAGAGTGGTTGCCCGGGAATGACTAGTTGCTTGGGGTTCACTGGGATGGATGCAGAATTGTGGCGAATGGCAAAAACAAAGTGTCCGTCCTCAGTGCATTCTAAAGTGGACAGGATACAAAAAAAACCACACTAAATAAATACACGTTTTCCAGTTGAGAACTATTTAGATTTAAATATCTATATTGTGTCTTTCAAAGTCTTACCATCCAGAGGGTAGTAGCAGGCACGTTTATACAAATCCACACAGCATCCCCTCTTCTCGCAGTTTGAGGGAGCTATTCCAAGGTAACCACAAGAAATCCTCTCACCGACATGGATAGCACAACCTGAAAACGAAATAAATTCCCTCATCTCAGTTTACAAATAAAACTACTCAATTCCTGCTGAATGCTGTGTATACTCACTGAGAGGCTTTGATGTTGGTGGCGCGGGGGTTCCATGAGGGCATTTGGTGGGATGGGAAAAGGCTGGTTTGGCCGTTGGTGGTACAGTGGTCCGGTTGGCACACCTTGTTGGTTTGGCAGTGGTTGTAGGTGGAAGGTTGATGGCTGGTTTATTGCACTTTGTGAGTTTGCCAAAAGCACGAGGTAACTGGCCAGAGTCAAACTTTGTACTTTCCACACAAAATGCAATAAACTCTTGGGTCTGACCAAAGACTTTGACAGACAGCTGCAGACTATAAATCTGTAGTCATTTTAAAATAGGAGTTTATGTAAAAGGATAGAAGAATGAATACAAGGACATGTTCCATATATATGCAGATACGATTAAACCTACATATTCAGCTTCTTCTCTCACATTACACCCAGTGAAGGGCACACTCAAGGTCCTGTTGACGTGGGTCATGTGATAACCACAATTCTCTGGAGCATCCTCAACAGAAATGTTCTTTGAGCCTGGAAATGGAGGAAAAGAAAAATCTTAGAAATCTGACAACATTAATTAAGAGAAATTGGAAAATCAAAAGAATGATCAAAAGTCATACCCACAACTTGGACCTCACTTAAAAGGCTTCGTGGCAGAGTAATTTGGAAGCCATCTTCGCTGCAAACCACATCCACTCCATCAGAAGTCGAGCTAGTACAGCCGGTCCAGCTCCTTGGAGGGGCATCCACAAACTCCACACGAAATCTACTTTCTGTTGCGTCGGGCCAGTCATCTGTACCAGAACCTACTTTGTGCGCCATGTCAGGAAAAGGATCAAATGTTCCTTTGGTGGCATCGCCTTCAGCTTCATTTGGAATTTCATCTTCATAGTTATCATATTCCATGTCATCATCTGGAGAGGAGAAGAATGGTTGTTACCCACCCATTAATAGTGGCAGTAGAAAACTTCTTGTGCCCAGTTGGGTTTTACCTGTCGAGACACCTTTAGCCTCTAGGGATGCATCCTCATGAGATGTTTCTCTGGTTACAAAACCTTCAACTTTGTCAGGAATTTCATCTTCGTAGTTGTCATAGTAGTCATCTGGAGGAGAGGGATTGTTGTTATCCAATCTTAGACAGCTAAAACAAGATATTTTAATCTGACTGGTGGAAACACCTTTACTGTCCTCAAATGCCTCTTCAAGAGAGTTATTTACAGGGACACCTTCAGCTTCCAGGAATGCATCAGGATGCGTTCGGAAACTGCCGGCAGTTACAGCTTCTTCTGGAATTTCATCTCCATAATCATAATAATCGCTGTCATCGTCTGCGGGAGAGGGGTGGTTGTCATAAGAGGTCATTGATAATTGGAGTAAAATCTCACTCATACCCATAAAGCAGAACATGCAGAGAAGGCAGGTGTAAGCCATAATTAACACTAAAATGTTATTAACAAGCTGGCTAAAGAGAAGCAGTCAAAAGTTTGTTTATAATGAAACAAAAATAAAGAAAACCCCTCTGATTTCAACTGTCACTGATGTGTGATGTGGGGTTGAGATCAGATAAAGGACCAGGGGAGACTACACTCATTGTCTTAAATGTAAATGCACTTTTTTTTTTAACTCATCATATTAAGTTTGGTGGTGCTCAAGATGCTCATGCATCATCTTGGAGTAGAAAGCATTCAAACTTTTCTTTAGGAAAGGCATAATACAGTGACATGGCCAGCAAACAAAAATTGAAGGGGCAGGGTTAATGACAAGGCTGCATGATCTATACAAGAAACTTGGAACATGAATAATACATAATATTGTTTATTTGTATAAAATGTTTTCTCCATTTAATTCAAGATGTCACAAAAATCAATAATAAAGTTACTGAGATGAGTTCATATTTCTTAAATTGTGCTTTACAAAGTCAGAATGTTCACCTGTTAAATAGTTGTTTTGTACCATAACCCCTGCTTCCTCCATAACTTCTGCCAGTCTTGATATACAGGATACTTTAGATACTTTTTTTTGTAAGTAGCCTTAATTTTCTCAGCATAGACAAAAATAAGAGAAAGTTAGCAAAACACCCAAAAGGGGTTTAATGGTCAATAATGCAGCAGGTCAGTACGCCAACAGTTTCCAGTGGCTGCATGTGTGGAAAAACACAGCAACAACACACACAGTGTCATTTGTTTCTGGTTTACCTGTGGCAAAGCTGAGTGGTTCACTCCACTGACCAGTCTCATAAAACCTTTGAAGCTGACTTTCGCTGATTCGCTCCCATCCCAAACCCGACACCATCAGCAGAGTCCCAGTTAGGATCGTGAGCAGCTCCAGCCACTGCCAAGCCATGGATCCAAATGAAAGGTCTCATCCAGCTGCTGGACCCAAAAGCAGCCACCTGTTCTGATTTCCGGGTGATTGACTGAACCTGGTGACTGCCAATTTGGCGCTTGACAGTCCAACCCCATCTGTATGTCTACATGAGCCTTTTACTCTTAAAGTAAATCAACTTACCATGAGACTGCATTAGAGACTCAACATGTAAGGCATGTATCATTTAGTCTAAATTATAATCCATTTGTAATTAAGAAAGTAGCTTTCTGGTAAATGAGTAAGGAATTAGAAATATAAAACATAATTATATAAATTGTTTCCTCTTTTGTTTGTATTGTCTGTGTTTCTTCTGTTTTTGTCTTTTCTATTGATGTTTAAATTTAGAAATAAGGCCACACAGACAAAATAAAATCAGTGTATTTTCAGTACAAAAATACTGCGCGCACACACACACATGCACTCCAAAAGACCATTGTGGTAAACAGATTCACCAAAACCAGTTTTAATGTTCTTTTATTTGCTTGCAAACAGGTCTGATCAATGCTAAGCTTCTTTGAAGAACAGGAAAACCCAGATCCAGTGGTTAGCAAGCTCTTTTGATAATCAACATTATACTTTCTGCTAGACTAAAAGGTATGAAAAGAAACAACTTGTCCACTGCCTGTATTTAGAAACTTTAAGAAATTTCCCAGCCCCATATACTTGAGTCGTCTTTCAGCTGCTACTTTACACAGATCAGCCACAACATTAAAACCAGAGAAAGCACAGGAATAGCCATCTTCTTAAAGTTCAATGTTCTGCTGGGAAAACCTGCATCCTGGCATTCACATGGCTGTGCCACTTACCACCAACATGTTTTCACAGACACACCACACACTTGGCAACAGGTCTCCAAATAATATTTATATAACACTTTCATTAAAAAAAAACAAGTTACATAACTCTTCAGTAGCAACTTCATCCAACAGAATAGCATTGGTACCTTGCAATAGCTGCTTAGGAGGGACTCACACCACCCATCTCTAACTTAACCCTCTAACTCACCAAATACTCATCTGTTGTGATATGATGACGTCCATGATAACTAAACCTAATCCACAACGACTATCCCACAGCCAAGAGACCAAAAGCATGTACTTTCATATTGGTCAGAGCTTTTTATTTTTGGGGGGACAGAAAGAGGACATACTCCGTTTTAGGCAAATGGTCATAAATTCATGGCTAATGTTTTATCAAAATGGAGTGGATCTTTGTCAGTTTTGAAAGAAAAGTAAGAGAAGTACACAAAACAAAGCAAAATCTTCATGTGTTAAAACACTTTAATCTTCTCTCAGGTTCCCAAACACTTATGTATCCTACTGCAATGCAGCTTAGATAACCAGACTTTTAATAGTCTTTTATTATAACACAAAATGGTTTTCCTTTCTCCTGGATCTTTTCTCGATAATAAAAAAAAAAAATCAAAACAACCTGCATCTATTCAGCAGTTACTCGAAATCACTTGTAGGCATTTGCTTTATGTTTGGGTAAAAAGTTGAAATTCTTCGGTACGGGTCCAAGCAGCATTTCACTGAAAAGATAAGCAAAATGTTTAAAATCATGAAATGCATTAATTTAGTTCTTAAATCATTGCATCTTCTTCTAAAATGGTGATTCCAATGGTTTTCTGCTCACCTTATCCTCACCCAGTCCCCCACATTTTGACTGGCCATTAGAGACTCCATGTAGTTCCTTCCCATGTAGTACGGAGGTCTCTCATTGATCTTCTGAGGCACTCGCTCTAACAAACCCACTGGAATATACCTAGTAAATAAATGAAAGGGGATAAAATGTTGAATTACTTTCCAGTCTACTTCTTAGCCAAGAATTCAGTGTGAAAGGTTTGGACTGATTCCCTGAGTACACATAGATCTATCTATGGTAACTATCAGGACACCCTAATAGTTCTCTTATTACATCCACATTATCAGTGTTTAGCCATGAATATTGCAGGTTTATATGTGTGTGTGTGGGGGGACATTATTTTGAAGAGCATGATGTTGCCCACCTGCACATAAAGGAGAGCCACTCCAACATGAAGGTGCGGGTTTTCTCTACACCCCGAGTGTCAGAGCCCCAGTGCTCCAGGCCAAAGTTGCTAAAATCCCTGAGGATGTCCAGTCTCTCACTGGACGAGATGTCCCAGTGTCTGCTCTCCTTTATTTCAGTGAAGATCCAGGGCTTGATGAGAGCACCCCTGGAAAAAATAGAACAGGGCATCAAACGTGATCCTAATTTTACATTTTATCATCATCTTTAGGTGGATTCAGTGTATTTCTGTGTGTGGACATTGATGGACATCATGTTGAGACAAAGGGGCCAAAAGAGGCTATAGGGATCATGTTTCTATTGAAGAGTCTTGGTTGTAAGCTGTTTTTCATTATTTTATCTTCTCTCTGCGTAAACAATTCCAACCTTGCGATCATGATACCAGAAACACCGGTCTCTCTCGCTTTCATGGCATCTTCATAAGACAGAATGTCTCCATTACCTGGACCAATAAAAACAAGTCACCTCAGACACCACATCTAAAGCAATAAGTCAAGCTCATGTTTTGACAAATTTACTTACCAAACAGTGGCACCGGATTAGCCAGGTTAGCACACGTGTTGATGTACTCCCAGTCTGCTAACTTGGTGTAGCGCTGCTCCCGGGATCTGCCATGCAACTGTAGGAAAAAATATATCATGACTGGCTCATATTCATCAATATAAGAATGACACAGGCCCACATAGACCAAAGGAAGAGGGAGAAAAAAAAGGTTTTTGCAACAAGTCATGGATGAATTATACAGTGTGAGAGGAGCACATCACACTACATTAAAACACTTCATGTCATGCTATATTAGAAATCCAAATTTGGCATCATCTCGGCAAGAGAAGCTGAATTTTAGCATAAAGGTGCTTTGTCACAGCTGTTAACATAATCCACCAAAAACCACTTTATCCTCCTTATTTATGAAGATTCTGACAGTTTTCAATGTATGTTATCTTGGGGGCGTGGCTCAAAAAGTTTGAGAACACTGCTCTAACACATCTTACCCACCCTGGACACGTACTGTTCCCAATGCAGGGATTTACGGCGGGGCTTGAACCTATCCCAGCAGCTACTAAGGTAAGAGGGTACACCATGGACGGGTTGGCAGCCTATTACCAACACTGAGAGACAAACAGCCACTCACACTCACTCCTAGGGGGGGTTTAAAAAGACCAATAAACCTAACATGCATGCCTTTAGGCTGTAAGGAAGCTGGAGTACCTGGAGAGAAGCCACACATATATGGGGAGAACATGCAAACTCCACAAAGAAATGCCTGGCTCGAACCCCCCCGCCCAGCCGAGGCCCAAACCAGGAACCTTGTCGTTGTGAGGACACGATGCTAACCATCATGCATCCCTTGCTTCATTGCTTTTTTTGTAAATGACCATAACAATAAAGCCTCCGAGTTCATTCATTAATCTTAAATTCTAAAAGACAGATTGAGAAGACCATGAATCACAAGGGGTTGTTTTTGTAACTATCTAAACCTGGAAATTAAGTTTTATTTTTCTTGTATAGCCGAAACACTAACAAGTAAATATAACAGATACATTTCCCCCAACTCCACAAACCTACCTCCTCTCTGTTTGTGCTTCTAACTAAAGTAAGACTTACCGTGATCATGGACACCCCCCAGTTTTTCATCTCTGGGATGAGTTTGTGTGCTACGTTAGATTTCTCCTGAACACCAGTGCGAATCTTCACTGTCAAAGGGACATCCAGGACCTTCAAGGAAAAAACCCATCTCAGACAAAGAGGCTTTGTTTGCTAGTCAAACAGTTGGTTTAAAATATTATTTGCTGCATTTTCCAGCTAAAACTACCCTCCTCAAAGAGTTAGCGCCACGAGGCAACTATTACACAAAAACATCTTTTGTCTTGGGTGAAAGTCAAACTTACGTAATTCATTCCTTTGACTATCTGTTCAAATTTTCTGGTTCGTGTCATCAAGCCACAACCTCCACCCTGATGAAACAGATGGAAAAACACAGCTGTCAAAGAGTTTTATTGGTTCTTAATTCTTCCTGCAAAACACAGCAGTCAGTGCTCACCAAGTTGCATTTTAAAATGCAAATTACATCTGACTCCAAAAGTCACTGAGCCAATGTAAACAAGGCAGGAGAGCAAGAAAATTATCATTCAAAACTTTCAACCTACAGTAAAAACATGTATGAAGTTGTAGCAACTAATATTTCACAGAGGAATGAAAACCACAGCAAGAATTTCCGTAATCTAACTGGGATTTATGATTTACCTTCTTGTAAACAAGATCGATGGGGCATCCAGAGTTGATGTCTACAAAATCAACATCAGTGTAGCTGTTGATGAGCTCCGCACACCTCGTCATGGTATCAGGGAAACAGCCCTCAACCTGAAGAAATGGTTTAGAAGTCAGAATAGAAAAATAGACTTCAAAAGTCTACTTGAAGAGTTCACAATACCCCTCAACAAGCCTGAAGGGTGTTGAATAATCTAAAAGGGTCATCACCTGGACACCAAAAAGATCTTCACTTTCGTGCCTCTTCAGGAGAGCCCACTCTGACTGCTGCCCCTGCAGCAGATTTGTGCACATTGCCATCTCCCCGCAGGTGATGTCTGCACCAAAGCGCTTACACACACGACGGAAGGGCAGGTTCCCACACTGAGGAAGCAGAGAGACGACATGTAGCTGGGTCTGAACCGCATTTACAGGTTAGCGCTTCATTTCACAGAACATGTTCCTGGTGCTTTAACAGACTAAAATATAAAGCTACATAACAAATATGTCATAAGTACTTCCATCTGTTAGCACTTACAGTTGTGAGAGGAGCGAGGTAGAGCTTGTCTTGGAAGTCCACCTTGAAGATAAAGAAACTTATGCTTTTTTGGAAAATAAGCTTAGATACTTGGCAGCAATTTAAATCATGCACATGTTTTCTAAAATATTTATTCGTATTCAGTTTGTGCTGATATGCACATTCGAGTAAAGTAGCACTACGCATTTATCCAGAAAAAAAAAATCACCATAATCATCTTTTTACAATTTAAGGAAATAGGGTTAGGTCGAGATGTACCTGCTTCTTCTCAGAGGGGCGCAGCTTGATGACATCTGCATCAGTTAGCGGGCCGACAGTTTTCTCTTGATTCTGTTTATCTGGGCTGGCCTGCGGCTAGTCACAGAGCAAATAATTCAAAATGCTTGCAATACACTGTCAAAAAAATAAATCTCTCTATCTGATATGCATCCCTGACAACATAGGCAGAAAGAGGCAGTACTTAGTAGAGGCATGTACCTGTGCTTCAGTAGAAACATCCTGCTTTTCTCCTTTTGGATCTGCAGAAACTTCTCCTGTACAAACACCACCTGGGTGAATAAAAAGATTACACATTATACCCACAAATTTAAAACAACTCAAAGTATACATTTTTAACATGGCTGTTTTTATGAAGAATATATTATCTACACATATAAGATATTTGGATAAAGCAGAAAATATGAAGCTGTCAAATACAAGTCACATTGTGAGATTCAGTTTCAATGAGGCTGCCTTTTGTATTCAGGGACCTTGAATACAAACCTGCAAAAGCTTCATTTTACGCATACACTGTATGACTGAGCAATTAAATCATGTCTCAGATTATGATTCAATAAATCAAAACCACACCTGAATGGATCTGGGTTTTTTTTCTCTATTTTCCCTTGTTTGATAACTGGGCCTAAAAGACAAGAGTGAGAATCTACTGTGGACCCAAACTCTGCACAAGACTGACTTATAAATTAGCAGATATTTCCCCAGCCACTGAAATCATTCATGAGCTTCTGAGAATTTGTAATTATTAAGGGTGTACTGTGCAATCTTTCGAAAAACCACTGGGTTTCATACAAAAGCAGCAGACTTCAACTGAGACGCAACTGAATATATATTTTACTTGGAGCCCGAAAAGGAGCTTATAAATCCCTGCATGCTGGTAAAAAAAACCTATATGGCTACAGACTGGATCTCCATACTGGAATCTATATTAGTCAGTGGAGTAAAAGCTCTAACTTTGACGACTCAGAAAGAGCAGGTCCATCCCAGATAATGAAAGCAAAGCTTATGAGAAGGAAGAATAAGGCAGGCAAAAGGAGAGAGGCTGCTTGCTCTGGTATGAATATCAACACACTGCTACATCTTTACCTAGAAAGCAGCCGTGGTCACTTGTAACTTTATTTCCAGATTTAATCCAAACTCCGGTCCCCTTTCCCTCCTCTTACCATTCCCATGCTGCTGGCTTTTGTCTTTGTTGTTGGAAAGTGTTTTCAGGTATTCTGCTGACTTTTTGAAGGTCACTGAACGCTTCCTCAGACGATTCTGGAGATCTTTATTCAAGCTGTTCTTCACCACAGTCCTGCCTTCGTATGCCTTGACCAGATCTTCCTTCTCCAAGGTTTTGAAGTCAGGTGTAGTGTGTGCCTTGGCAAAGCGGCAGGCAAGACCGTATCCACACTTTCCAAATGTATCGTAAATATAACAACTTTCCCCAATGTCAGCAGGCTTAGAGACCATATACTCTGCAGGATCGTGAAAAAAGTGGCATTTGTCTCCAAAAATGCATTCTCTTTTCTATATGGATGAAAAAGTCATAATAAACTGTCAGTTTACAGCAATTGCGAAGTATTTTTTAGCAGAATTTGACCTGAGCGCCATACCTGAACAACTGAGAGACACAGTCGTTTTTCCTCATAGGTGGTTGGTTTTGTGTGTGGCCTTGACTTATTCTGTCCCCGTAGTCGTTTACCTTGTGGTTTCCCTGTATTCTTCCCATCTTCAGGATCAACTTTCAATTTTTTAGGCTCAGGCTCTTCCACAGATGTCTCCTTTGTCTCATCAACTTTGTCATTTTCATTAGGTTCGTCTCCTTTGAAGCCCTGCGACTCGGAGTCTAAAAACCCATGAAATTTCTCTTTGGTGGTAAGGAATCTGTAAAATACAAGAAGTTTCAGTTGGAAGAATCAGGAAAGAGGAAAAATTGGCTTGATGGACAGGTTTTTTCCAAAATCTAATTTCATCTTGCATAATTTTACATAAATTCTAGACTAGGCTGGACAGTTAGAGACTTATAGATGCAACAGTGCTCTTAATAGAAACAAGTCTGTTTTCTTTAGCAATACGTTTGTATTTACGACCAAAATGCATGAATCGTAAGCTCATATAGAAACTGAATCTTTAGTAAAAGACATCTTTTCTTTTTTTTTCAAATCCATCATGCTTCAATGGTGTGATCAGTCAATGGTCTCGCACACAAGTAAAAAATGCCTCCCTCAGCACAACTCTACAGGAATGTGCCATATTTTGTTTGAAAGCAGCTGAAGCACACTTCCTCCTTTCCACTCTGTCCTGCAGCTCCAACACACAGGCAAGAGACATTGTTTCCTCTGTAAGCTAGAAGACAAGTTTCTTAATCTTATTGGGACTTCAGACCACAGTGGAAATTAAAGTTAAGAATCTAAAAGCCATTTTTAGTCCCTTGAAAAATGTTTCTGGAATAAGAGTTTTTTTTTAAAGAAAGTCAAAACAAAGCAACAGTGAAGTGATGGCTATTACAGACTCATTAGATCCTGTAACCATGGAGAAAAGTTAAATCTATACACTGTACATCTCCCTTTTCTTTTTTTCCCCATGACAGCATTGTTCCCCTGGCTTCAGCAGACAAATCAGCAGGCAGTGTGAAATGTAACCCAAACTGGAAAAAAAGTGGATGGCTCCCTCAAGTGGTCTTGTGCAGGTCATACATAGGCTTTACAACTGACCAACATGATGAAGATGTGAAGCTGTAATGATAATGCAAGTAATAAAGCTGGGTGTTCACTTAACGGTGACTTCCAGCAGTGTGCAATGTGATCCCATCTGCCATGAATAACTTACTCTGGTTTGATGGCAGCCTCGCCCTTTACAGCCACGTTGGTCCCTCTCTCACCAGTTCCCTCCACCACTGCTTCCATCACACTGACGGAGATTTTCCTTTAATCTTTATCCTGAAACATTTAAAAAAAAAAAATAAAATAAATAAATAAATAAATTAATCAAACTGCATCAAAGCAGCAGAGAAATACTATAGTTCATCCTTTTCTTTCCATGGCACACTCTACTTCACAACACTATTGTATGATGTATCCTTTAGCATTGCTTAAGAAATTAATTTGCATAAATTGGGATACATGTTTTAGAATTAACTTTATAAAAAAAATTGGCACCTACAACTGAAACAATGATCAGTCGTACTGATTCTGTTAAAGAAAGGATTAATTATTAAATTTGGATAAAAATTCAAAGTGAACATATGTCAAAGTGAACAGTTCTGCTTTAACATCGATGCATCCAGACACTTAATACTGTATATGAAATGAACAGGAACAAGGCTCATTTTCCTTATCAGTACATTTACGTCATTACAGTATTAATCAAACAAGATTTATAATTCACAACTAGTAACGGTTGTCATAAGTGTTATGGAAGTATAACCTAATGAATACTTCCTTACCTGCAACATAACAATATCCAGGACCAGGAATTATTTCCTGATCCTGAGCATGCACATATGCGATTAGCTTAAGTTTCTTTTAATGTCAAGTCTCGTTCTATTGTACTATATTCAACTTTAGTCAAAGTTGCGTGATAGTTAAACTTTATCTTACTTAAATTTCACTCAAATTTATTGTAGCTATTCTTACCTTTTTTAACAGTTGCCAAAGTTAACAGCTTTTAAGACAACGTAATAGCGCCGTTAGCCGCTGGTTTTCTAGCAAATTTATACCTCTATTCAGCCTCGTAAATAGTTACTAAACCAACAAATGCAATGTTAGACACTGCCACGGTTTAACTCTTGACATACACACAGTGCACAGCAAAACCCAACATCACGCGGTAGCCATTGTGCGACTGTTAATGAGGTTCGTACTGAATTTCTTTGCTAAGATTGGTTCCGCACATAGACGCCCTATCTTTATATTTCGCTTATTGGTTCCACGTAGCGTAACAGATCCCAAAATCCTAAAAAAAAAACCAGTTTTAATTGTGATACATAGTTTTACATATAAAGGATCACCCAAACGCTTAACATGGCTCAGTTTTACAATCACACCCAAATAAACCCAACACTGCTAAAAAAAAAAAAAAACTTCATTAGTAATTGCAGATTTACACGAGGACATAATTATTCAATGTACACTTTTTTATGTAATTTTTATTTCAACATTGCATCTTAACATGAAATTCAGACCATCAAGCAAGGAAAATGTACATTTTTCTTTCTGTGCATACTACAGGAAGTAGGTTCTTTGCAGTGTTATAAAAACATAAAAACAAACGAAAACAGCTAATAAACATGATCTAATATCACAGTCAAAGACGCTACATTCAATCATCAGGTGAGGCTGCAAGTTTTTCCATCTTTGCAACAAACCGCTTTCGACTGGAATCCAGGATGTTAATACCATGCTTCTTGAATGAATATCTCACTCTCTGCAGCTCCTCCAGTCGCCCTGTAATGTTCTGTGTGCTGTAGTCCAACACCTTAGGCTTCTCCAATATCTGCTTCATTGTTATTCCTCCTTTCAAGAGGCAATCTAGTTTAGAGTTTAGTGTTTCTGGCCCAATGTAGAGAACCATTGGATAACTGATAATCAGCTTTTTGATGTCACTTCTCTGACAGCCAAGTAAAGCCATCTTCTGCTGAAGGTTGTTAAAGTTTTTTTTAAGATACTCATTGGAGAGGTCGAGAATTTCTGCCCCATTGCCTTGAAGTAGAGTCAGCAGTTCTGAATCGCTCAACTTAAGAGAGGTTCTCAGGTTATCTATGTTTGTTTTCACTCTTTTAGTGCTCCTGATGAGAATATAAAGGTTTCTCGATATGACAGTTTTTGCAAACTGCTCTGGATTTTTTCCACCGAGCTCTGCACAAATGTCTTCCAGAAACTCCACCATCTGCTTGTTAAGCTCCACGCTGTTGGAGAATGTCCTCGGTGCTGTGGTCAGCAGCCGATGAAGGTCTTTAGTGTTCAGTCCCAGTGAGATAAGAAAGGCTATGTTTTTCTCCAAGTTGCTGTTATCACTAGAACGAAAAAAAGACTCCGGTGAGCGATCCAGGATGTTCACAATTTCTGCATCAGTATTGAACACATTTCTCCACAGCTGCCAGCGTTGTTCCAAGTGTTCTATTGAGCGGGTTATTGCGCGGGGATAACGGGACACGATGCTGCCGATTACTTTGTGGCTGGCACCTTTTCCTTGCAGAAACTGAGCAAGGCCTTTCTCATTAGTAAAGACTTTACGAAGCACCCCAGGCTGACGTTGGCGTGCCATCTTGACATCAACACCCATGAGATTCAGGTTCTCAAGAAGAGATTCATTCTCTGGGTTTGCTGGCAACTTTGAGTCATTATTAACACTACAAAGCTTCCTTGGAAGGGACGTTGAGGCCAGCTGTACAGGAACAAGCCTACAGTTCCGCTGCAATATCAGCGATCGACCAAGGTAAAGGAGGACTCTCACTCCAGGAGCTGCCACCATTTTTACTGAAACGGGATACATATCTAGTCAAAGAAACAAAACAACAACATGAATTATCACTACCACTTGATTATAAATGTTGCACATTAGTTGGTTTCTATGGAGTAACTTGGAAATTATAACGAGTGAATTATAATGGGATCATCTAATTAACTACTCTTCAATGTTGCTGTGGTGAAACAAGCATACAAGTGCTATTGATTACAGATTTTTAATTATTTCAATGTCAGATTTATGTGTAAAATGCATTTAAAAACATTTAAACAAACAAATAGCATTAAAAAAAAGCTTTTCAAATAAAGCACAATAGATTAAATCAAGGTGTTCAGAAAGCTGATGAGAAGTGGCTCATTAATAGTGTCTCCAAGCCAAATTAAAACCAAATTATAAAAAAAAATTGAAAAATCTAATCCTAATGTAAATCTAAACTTGAACCTAAAAAGTGCATGGTACTTGCTGGCCTTGCTGCTGGTGTTTATACAATACTTTTAAGTTCTTTGTAACATTATGACCTACAACTAGTGTAAAGTATGAGAAACTATCTTTACCAACTTACTTATCAAGCGTTTTTATAAACAATACGATTATAAAATAGGTACTACATGATAGGTACTTTAAATAGGTACTACACTATAGGTACTTTAAATAGGTAATACATTGCGTAGATCTGGTGTCAAAATGAGATCAGACAGCACGTTATCAACGGTACTTTCGTTTCACTCATAGAGAAACTGTTACTCGACTGACTGAATGACCAAGGAGTCACCGCGGTTCTGTGTAATTTCTTACTATAATTAATACTTTCACAAACTAATTGGGGATTTATAAACACATATATAAAACAAAATAAAGAAACATACCACACAGCAATATTTGATTTCTCACATGTCGGTGGGAAGAAGCAACCAACAACGGAAATATTAACTTGGGAAACTCTCGCGAGATTTATCACTTGAATCTAGAAACGACAAAACTCCAGACAGCGCCACTTAGCGTTTGAGTCAGACCTACAGTCAATGAGTCAGACCTGTTCCTTTCTGTTCTCTTTAAACCAGTAGATGGAAGCAAAGGCTTTCTGTGGGAATCATAACCAAATGTCTATGACATGAGAGAGAGAGAGAGAGAGAGAGAGAGAGAGAGAGAGAGAGAGAGAGAGAGAGAGAGAGAGAGAGAGAGAGAGAG